>OZ024743.1:201756873-201799373 GCA_964016885.1 Eledone cirrhosa
TAGGCTCATCCAGATCATATCTAGATAGAGTATTTTATAGGGAAATAGATAGGTTTAGCATAGGCTGTCCACAATTCAAGATTGTCAGTTACACGGACCACAAATTCGTGATCTGTGTGCTTGACTTAGATAGGCTTCATAGACGAGGACCCGGCTACTGGAAGCTAAACGCGTCCTTAACAGCGCGCAAGGCCTACAGAAACCGGATTAGCGAACTAGTTAAGCGGGCGTTGACGGGAGCCATCGTCAACAACAAGTGGTGATTTGCTCTGAAAAGAGCGATTAGAATAGAATCCATTAGGTTTAGTAAGGCTTTAGCAATAGAGAAAAATAGAGCAGAGGGAGAACTAGTTAGAAATTTAGACGAGGCGTTAGCAAAGGCATCGCGACCGACGTGCTTGCGGCGAAATTGGCCCTTGACCAATTCTTCAATGTAAAGCACGAAGGCTGCTTTGTCAGAGCTAGGGTGCGTGCTCTCAGACACGAGAGGACGAAAGCTGTTCAATGGGCCCGAGTGGCGGAGGTGCGTCGTGGCAACAAAGCCACAATCCGGTCTTTGGTGGACCTTGACGGGCGAATGCTACACGATCCCGGGAAAATGTGTGAAGCTTTTTAGCGACACTTCGCTCAGCTGTTCGGGGGCAGCGGCGGGCCGGGTTGAGGGATGGACTTTAGTGTCTACCACGACGGACTGCCGCGGCTCTCGGCCACTGAGGCGGAGAGTTGCGAAAAGCCGATAACAGCCGCTGAAGTACGGGAGGCAATGACTGGCTGCACAAGGGGTAAATCGCCTGGTTTGGATGGTCTGCCCTATGAACTTTACGTACAGATGCCAGACTTGTTTGGAGGCCTCTTGGCGGACGTCTACTGCAACTGGCAACAGAACGGGAGAATTCCCAGCTCTGTGAGCCGAGGAGCGGTGGCGCTGCTGAGAAAGGAACCGAACAAGGGGGATAACATAGATAATTTTAGGCCCATAACTCTGCTAAACACAGAGTTCAAGATTTTGGACAAGGTGCTAGCAAAGAGGTTGGCGCTTGTCGTTGGTGGTCTGGTGGGAGAGGCGTAGACATGCGCCATTCTCGACAGATCCATCCACGAGAACCTCCACCTCATGCGATACATCGTAGAGAGGGTAGCTAGGGAACCTGGCACGGGTGGGTCTTTGATCAATTTAGATCAGTCGAAAGCTTTCGATAGGGTCGACCATCGTTACCTAACGGCAGTCCTGAGGGCGGCTGGCTTTGGGCCCGTCTTCAGAGGCTGGATCGCTGCCATGCACAGCGACATCTGCTCTGTGGTGAGAGTGAACGGGCACCTTTCAGAACCGTTCAACATCATGCGCTCGGCCCGCCAAGGATGTCCCCTCTCGTCCCTCTTGTACGTATTGAGTCTTGAGCCATTACTGCACAAACTGGAGACGTTGAGGGGCGTCCCGCGCGAACTAGGATGCATATGCCAACGATGTCACCGTAGTGGTGACGAACGCCAAACACATCGAGGCGATCGGCACTACACTAAGAAAATACGAAGCGGTGACAGGAGCAATGATCAACCAGGAAAAGTCAGTGGGCCTGCAGCTCGGCACCTGGAGAGGCAGGTCCATGCCGTCCAACAGCGTCGTCGGACGCTGGACGGACGGACCGGTTAAATTGTTAGGGGTCTGGTTCGGTCCGGACCTCCAGACGGACAAAAACTGGGACGAGGTGACGAGCAGGGTGGCTTCTCTCAGCCAGAAATGGGCGGAGAGGGAGCTATCCCTGAAAGGTCGAGCGGAGGTGGCTAACGCATACATCGCGTCTGTCATCTGCTACCGCCTGACCGTCGTACCCTGTCCTAAGCCTCGCCTGACTGCGCTGGAGCGTTTGCTCTTTCGTTTTTTGTGGAAGGGACGCGCTCCGATGGTCCGGCGGTCCATCTGTTGTCAACACCCGCTACGTGGAGGGCTGGGCATGCCGTGGCTGATGATGCGCAGGCACGCGTTCAGGCTACGACATCTCCACCTCTTCCTCGACGGTGATCAGGTGTGGTCGCCGTTTGCTAGACACGTATTTCCCCAGCTCGTTTCCTTGACGGAGCTGCAGTCCTGGGTCAAGCTAAGACCAAGATGGAGCGCCTGGAGACTGGAATGTCTTCAGGCGTTCACAGCCCTCGACCATACAGGCAATGTGATCGGTGGAAACTCCACCTCGGCGTTCTATAGAGGATTAGTGGAGGGGAAGAGCGACGACGTACTTGGGGAAACTCTAGGCGTCGACGAAAATCAACTAGCCAATCTCTTCGGAAGAACTTTCGGGCCGGGGCCTATGGACAACTTCCAGAAATCTCTGGCCTGGCAGTGTTACCGAGGAGCCTTGCCAGTTCAGGATAAACTCTACAGGCATGAAGGTGCCGTCAGCCGGGCATGCCCGAGATTCGCGCAGGGCGACGAAACCATCCTGCACGCACTCGTCCAGTGTCCTAGCATTGCTGACTTGTGGATTTATGTCGAACACCTGCTGTCGCGTGTAGGACGGATCCGGCTATCATCTGAGTCCATCGTGAGGATTGCCCCGCCCTCCTCCTTTAGCCGGGAAGGGCAGTAAGTTTTTATCTGTCTGGTGGCCATGTCGAAAGAGATAGTATGGTGGACACGTTTGAAAGGGCTGAAGACGAGCACTTACCTCTTCGGTGATGCCCTGATTGACTTTTTCAAATTTCATTTGAAAAGGAAAATCAGAGTAGAGAGGGAAGTGCTCTGTTCCCAGCATTTTGTTGAAAGATGGGTGAGAGAAGCAAGAATGGCCCGAGTGAATGGGCTTACTCTGAGTATATATCTGTAAATTAAAGGTGGAAAACTGGGAGAGGGCACTTGCCTTGGTGGTCAGGGTCACTGTGGCCTATTACTGGGCTTTCTCCACAAATGTCCCTCCGAAGTCTCCCCCCTATTGGGGTATTTTTCATTGTTATTTTTTGTTACATCCTCTGTTTTTGTTTTTTACACGCAGAAATGCCCATTTGTTCCGCCCTGTATTGTCCTGCACTGTCCTTAATGTCTACTTTATGTAAACCCTTGTGGTTAATAAAGAAATCATCATTATTATTATTATTATTATTGTTATTCCTTGAATCTCAGTCATTGATGTTGGTTAACTGGAAAGTCCGTTGGATTGAATATCAAGCCACTACCTGCAGCCTCAGATATTCAGGACGTATTATTATTATTATTATTATTATTATTATTAGTATTACTATTATTATTACTATGATTATTATTACTATATACATATATACATATATATATATATATATGCGTAGAAATATCCATTATCCCCAGCACACAACTGATGAAGGAACATTTTTTCCCGTTCGTGCTTTGCTCTTATTTATAAGTACACCTTATCCAGCAACTACACAACCCCTGTTTCTTCTTATATATATATATATATATATAACGGCGATGTATTAGTTATTAATTCTGGCAATATTAATACACAAATATGACCCTCCCCAAGTATAACAACCTATATATATATATATATATATATGTATATAGTATTAATAATCATAGTAATAATAATAGTAATACTACTACTAATAATAATAATAATAATAATAATTATTAGGTACAGTGCGGGAATCCTGAGATGGAATGTTGCTGAACAAAAAGAAATGGATAGGAAGACTAGGAAGCTATTGACTATCTACAACATGTTCCACAAGAGGAGTGATGTCGATAGACTCTACCTAAGGAGATCTGAGGGTGGAAGAGGTCTTATCAGCATAGAGGACTGTGTTCAGATGGAGAAAAACAACCTATACAAATACGTGACCTATAGTAAGGAGCCAATGCTCAGAGCTGTACTGAAGGAGGGGACAGTAGGCCAGGGGATACCCAAGGAGGAAATAACATCAAGGAGGAAGAGCAGCCTTAAGGGAAAATCCCTTCATAGTACCTTCTTTGAGAAAACTGAATTTAGAGATCCACAGACATGGAACTGGTTGAGAAGAGGAGACCTCAAAAAGGCTACAGAAGGAATGCTAATGGCTGCGCAGGAGCAGGCCCTCAAAACGAAGTGGTTGAAGCACCATATCTACAAGGAGGAGGCTAGCCCACTGTGCAGGATCTGTGGAGAGAGAGAGGAGACTGTGGCTCACATTGTGTCCGAGTGTAAACACCTAGCCCAGACCCACTATAAGGGCTGGAGACACGATGTGATGGGCAGGGTGATCCACTGGCACCTATGCAAAGTAAACAATCTACCACATTCTGAGAAATGGTATGAGCATAGGCCAGAGGCGGTGATGGAGAACAGTCAGGTGAAGGTGCTGTGGGATTTTAGGATACAGACGGACAAAAAACTGGAACACAATAGACCTGACCTGGTGGTTGTGGACAAAGAAAAAAGATCGTGCCTGATTGTGGATGTGGCCTGCCCGTTCGACACGAGAGTGCAAGAGAAGGAGAGGGAGAAAATTAACCGATACCAGGACCTAAAGTGGGAGGTGAAAAGGATTTGGAACTGCCATGAAGTCAAAGTGATCCCGATTGTCATAGGCGCACTGGGGACTATCTCCAAAGGTTTCCAGGGATGGTTAAAGAAAATCGGCCCCTTCACGCTTTTTGGAACGCTTCAAAAGGCATGCTTGCTTGGAACGGCAAGAACCCTCCGATACGTCCTGAATATCTGAGGCTGCAGGTAGTGGCTTGATATTCAATCCAACGGACTTTCCAGTTAACCAACATCAATGACTGAGATTCAAGGAATAACAGTAACAATAATAATAATAATAATAATAATAATAATAATAATAATAATAATGATTTCTATATATATATATATAGTAATAATAATAAATTTGAAGACTAAAATCCAAAGAGGGCTCGATAAGTATAAATATGTATCAAATATATAAGAACCGTAGAGCAAATATTTATTAAAATAACAGATTAAAGTTTAAGCAAAGAATCGCTGCTTTCATCCTTAACGGGATCTTCTGAAGCTAACAAAGTCAATCTGTGAACGCAGAAATGAATATTTCAAAAAACGTTGCAACCGGAGGAAAACAGGAAGACGATACTTTCGTTTGTGGAAACGTTCCCTGGCAAAGAACGGGAATAAACGAATATAATACGTCATTATTTGGAGCGGTGAAAAACAATTACACGCAAAGACAAAACGACGTTTATGGTATAAAAGAAGTCGTAGACTAATATTCTATTAGGTGGTTCATAATGACGTTCTTTGCAATGAACGGAAAAAACGAAGTGGTGCGGGAGAACAATTGCACGCAAAGACAAAACCACGTAAATGGTATAATTGAAGTCGGAGACTAAAATTCTAACTAGGAAACCGAATGATTCTTGGCTTCAGAGTTAAGTGTAAAGTACATAAAATACAGAGGTAATTGAAATTAAATAAATACATACACGCATCCATATACGTACATACACAAGCATACGCGAAAACACTCGCCATAGGTATACAAATACACGCACGTACACAAAAAAACCCCAAACCCCCCCAAAACCTCACGCACATACAGAACCCACGCAACGCCTGTACCCGCACGCATACGAATGTATACACCAAATACACATAAAAATATATATAAAAAAAAATATATATATATGTGTGTGTGTGAGCGTGTATACATATAATTAAATAAAGGTATATAAATAAATAAATACGTATATAACAAGCGCACACACATACCTACATGTAAATACACATATGTTCGGAGACGTACGTCAACCAAAACACAAAATACACATACACACACACCCTACTTTAATCTGTTATTTTAATAAATGAATATATATTTATATATATATTTATCAAAATAACAGATTAAAGTTTAAGCAAAGAATCGCTGCTTTCACCCTTAACTGGATCTTCTGAAACTAACAAAGTCAATCTGTAAACGCAGAACTGGATATTTCAAAAACGTTGCAACCGGAGGAAGACAGGAAGACGATACTTTGGTTCGTGGAAACGTTCGCTGGCTAAGAACGGGAACGAAGTCCGATTTAGGTAGACTTAGTAAGACGATTCTTGATAGAATTATACCTGAAATTAGAAGTTTGGCCCCTCTTGCACTGTGGAACAATTCCTTCGCGGTGATTGATTGGTTCAACGGCATATGTAACAAGGAACATTGCCGTTTTATCCAATTCGACATCAACAATTACTACTCCTCCATCACTTTACCACTTTTCCTTAGAGCTATCAATTTCGCTAAAACACTCACAGTGGTTAAGGATTTTGAAGTTGATGTCATCCTCAATGCCCGAAAGTCGGTGATTAATTTCGACGACTCTATTTGGATTAAAAAATCCAATAGTACCCCATTCGACGTGAGTATGGTCGCCAGTGATTCTGCGGAGGTTTCTGATCTTATCGGCCTTTTCCTTCTTTTCTCTATCAAGGACGAATTCCCCAACACGGGCGGTGGTTTGTACCGTGACGATGGTCTTTTGACCATGACTAAGTGCGGACCTCGTACTTGCGGCAGGTTCAGAAAAGAACTCACAGCCTTCTTTAAAGGCTTCAACCTCTCTATACAGGTTGAGGCCAATCTCTCGGTCGTTAATTACCTCGACGTTACCCTCAACTTATTGAATGGGTTGTATTACCCGTGTAGAAAGCCGAATGATACGCTTAATTACATAAGTAAGCATTCCAACCGTCCTGACAGCATAACCAAGAACCTGGTAAGAAACGTTTCGTTGAGGCTTTCCCGTCTTTCCACCAACGAGCGTATTTTCAACGACCATTCCACTTATTACAATGAAGCTCTTGCTCGGAGTGGATTTGTCGATAAGGTAGCATATACAGAGTACGAATATAGACCGAGAAGAAATAGATCCCGTCGCATTTGTTGGTATAATCCACCATATAATATGGAAGTGGCCACACCATTAGCTAAGATCCTTCTTTCCCCTATTACGAATGATTTTCCCCCTACAGACAAATCCTGTCTTCCTCCGGTTGCAACGTTTTTTGAAATATCCAGTTCTGCGTTTACAGATTGACTTTGTTAGTTTCAGAAGATCCCGTTAAGGGTGAAAGCAGCGATTCTTTGCTTAAACTTTAATCTGTTATTTTAATAAATATTTGCTCTACGGTTCTTATATATTTGATATATATTTATCCTTATCGAGCCCTCTTTGGATTTTAGTCTTCAAATTTATTATTATTACTATATATATATATATATATATATATATATATATATATATATATATATACACTAGCAGAATGGCCCGGCGCTGCTCGGGGTTTGCTCCAGGGTTCATATATATTTGATATATATTTATCCTTATCGAGCCTCGTGAAATAAATACGTTTGTTTATATTTTGTTATTGTGTATGCAAAAATATATATATATATATATATATATATATATATATATATATATTAAAATAACAGATTAAAGTTTAAGCAAAGAATCGCTGCTTTCACCCTTAACGCGATCTTCTGAAACTAAAAAAATAAATCTGTGAAAGCAGAAGTAAATATTTCGAAAAACGTTACACTATATATATTTATATATATATATATATGTGAATATAGACACAGAATATTCGAAAATATTCCGTATGTTTATAATAAACATTTTGAAGACCTAATCGCTATAGAATAGAATACGTCACGTATTACAATTAGATTCTCGATAAAAGCAAGGGAAGTAAGTCTACGCGTTTCATTCTTGTTAGAATTCATCAGGACTACATATCCAGTGCTTTTATCGAGAATGACACAGCTAGAGACTTATAGAATACTTAGCTGTGTACAGGAACTGGTTTGAAAGAGCGGTTGCCGGTCCGGCAGAAATTAGAAATTGGAATAAATGCTCTGAAATAGCGATATATATGTGAATATAGACACAGAATATTCGAAAATATTCCGTATGTTTATAATAAACATTTTGAAGACCTAATCGCTATAGAATAGAATACGTCACGTATTACAATTAGATTCTCGATAAAAGCAAGGGAAGTAAGTCTACGCGTTTCATTCTTGTTAGAATTCATCAGGACTACATATCCAGTGCTTTTATCGAGAATGACACAGCTAGAGACTTATAGAATACTTAGCTGTGTACAGGAACTGGTTTGAAAGAGCGGTTGCCGGTCCGGCAGAAATTAGAAATTGGAATAAATGCTCTGAAATAGCGATATATATGTGAATATAGACACAGAATATTCGAAAATATTCCGTATGTTTATAATAAACATTTTGAAGACCTAATCGCTATAGAATAGAATACGTCACGTATTACAATTAGATTCTCGATAAAAGCAAGGGAAGTAAGTCTACGCGTTTCATTCTTGTTAGAATTCATCAGGACTACATATCCAGTGCTTTTATCGAGAATGACACAGCTAGAGACTTATAGAATACTTAGCTGTGTACAGGAACTGGTTTGAAAGAGCGGTTGCCGGTCCGGCAGAAATTAGAAATTGGAATAAATGCTCTGAAATAGCGATATATATGTGAATATAGACACAGAATATTCGAAAATATTCCGTATGTTTATAATAAACATTTTGAAGACCTAATCGCTATAGAATAGAATACGTCACGTATTACAATTAGATTCTCGATAAAAGCAAGGGAAGTAAGTCTACGCGTTTCATTCTTGTTAGAATTCATCAGGACTACATATCCAGTGCTTTTATCGAGAATGACACAGCTAGAGACTTATAGAATACTTAGCTGTGTACAGGAACTGGTTTGAAAGAGCGGTTGCCGGTCCGGCAGAAATTAGAAATTGGAATAAATGCTCTGAAATAGCGATATATATGTGAATATAGACACAGAATATTCGAAAATATTCCGTATGTTTATAATAAACATTTTGAAGACCTAATCGCTATAGAATAGAATACGTCACGTATTACAATTAGATTCTCGATAAAAGCAAGGGAAGTAAGTCTACGCGTTTCATTCTTGTTAGAATTCATCAGGACTACATATCCAGTGCTTTTATCGAGAATGACACAGCTAGAGACTTATAGAATACTTAGCTGTGTACAGGAACTGGTTTGAAAGAGCGGTTGCCGGTCCGGCAGAAATTAGAAATTGGAATAAATGCTCTGAAATAGCGATATATATGTGAATATAGACACAGAATATTCGAAAATATTCCGTATGTTTATAATAAACATTTTGAAGACCTAATCGCTATAGAATAGAATACGTCACGTATTACAATTAGATTCTCGATAAAAGCAAGGGAAGTAAGTCTACGCGTTTCATTCTTGTTAGAATTCATCAGGACTACATATCCAGTGCTTTTATCGAGAATGACACAGCTAGAGACTTATAGAATACTTAGCTGTGTACAGGAACTGGTTTGAAAGAGCGGTTGCCGGTCCGGCAGAAATTAGAAATTGGAATAAATGCTCTGAAATAGCGATATATATGTGAATATAGACACAGAATATTCGAAAATGTACACAGAATATTCCTGTACACAGCTAAGTATTCTATAAGTCTCTAGCTGTGTCATTCTCGATAAAAGCACTGGATATGTAGTCCTGATGAATTCTAACAAGAATGAAACGCGTAGACTTACTTCCCTTGCTTTTATCGAGAATCTAATTGTAATACGTGACGTATTCTATTCTATAGCGATTAGGTCTTCAAAATGTTTATTATAAACATACGGAATATTTTCGAATATTCTGTGTCTATATTCACATATATATCGCTATTTCAGAGCATTTATTCCAATTTCTAATTTCTGCCGGACCGGCAACCGCTCTTTCAAACCAGTTCCTGTACACAGCTAAGTATTCTATAAGTCTCTAGCTGTGTCATTCTCGATAAAAGCACTGGATATGTAGTCCTGATGAATTCTAACAAGAATGAAACGCGTAGACTTACTTCCCTTGCTTTTATCGAGAATCTAATTGTAATACGTGACGTATTCTATTCTATAGCGATTAGGTCTTCAAAATGTTTATTATAAACATACGGAATATTTTCGAATATTCTGTGTCTATATTCACATATATATCGCTATTTCAGAGCATTTATTCCAATTTCTAATTTCTGCCGGACCGGCAACCGCTCTTTCAAACCAGTTCCTGTACACAGCTAAGTATTCTATAAGTCTCTAGCTGTGTCATTCTCGATAAAAGCACTGGATATGTAGTCCTGATGAATTCTAACAAGAATGAAACGCGTAGACTTACTTCCCTTGCTTTTATCGAGAATCTAATTGTAATACGTGACGTATTCTATTCTATAGCGATTAGGTCTTCAAAATGTTTATTATAAACATACGGAATATTTTCGAATATTCTGTGTCTATATTCACATATATATCGCTATTTCAGAGCATTTATTCCAATTTCTAATTTCTGCCGGACCGGCAACCGCTCCTTCAAACCAGTTCCTGTACACAGCTAAGTATTCTATAAGTCTCTAGCTGTGTCATTCTCGATAAAAGCACTGGATATGTAGTCCTGATGAATTCTAACAAGAATGAAACGCGTAGACTTACTTCCCTTGCTTTTATCGAGAATCTAATTGTAATACGTGACGTATTCTATTCTATAGCGATTAGGTCTTCAAAATGTTTATTATAAACATACGGAATATTTTCGAATATTCTGTGTCTATATTCACATATATATCGCTATTTCAGAGCATTTATTCCAATTTCTAATTTCTGCCGGACCGGCAACCGCTCTTTCAAACCAGTTCCTGTACACAGCTAAGTATTCTATAAGTCTCTAGCTGTGTCATTCTCGATAAAAGCACTGGATATGTAGTCCTGATGAATTCTAACAAGAATGAAACGCGTAGACTTACTTCCCTTGCTTTTATCGAGAATCTAATTGTAATACGTGACGTATTCTATTCTATAGCGATTAGGTCTTCAAAATGTTTATTATAAACATACGGAATATTTTCGAATATTCTGTGTCTATATTCACATATATATCGCTATTTCAGAGCATTTATTCCAATTTCTAATTTCTGCCGGACCGGCAACCGCTCTTTCAAACCAGTTCCTGTACACAGCTAAGTATTCTATAAGTCTCTAGCTGTGTCATTCTCGATAAAAGCACTGGATATGTAGTCCTGATGAATTCTAACAAGAATGAAACGCGTAGACTTACTTCCCTTGCTTTTATCGAGAATCTAATTGTAATACGTGACGTATTCTATTCTATAGCGATTAGGTCTTCAAAATGTTTATTATAAACATACGGAATATTTTCGAATATTCTGTGTCTATATTCACATATATATCGCTATTTCAGAGCATTTATTCCAATATATATATATATATATACACGCACTATACATACATATATAGATACACAGACAGCGTCATAATGACGTAATGCAGACAGCCAGACATACAGACAGATATTATAAGGGCGCGACGTTATATCTATGTATCTATCTAAAAAGAAAGACTAAGAATTATAGAGAGAGAGATCGATAAGTCGCCTAATGCGGTGCCTAGGGCATTGAAAATTTGAAATTTCTTTTTCTCAAAACACTCACATGACCATAAGTATTACATGTGAAAAGTTTGAAAACAATCGGTTGGGTGGTTCTTGAGTTTTAGTGAACTAACAGACAGACAGACATACATTCTCTGTTTTAGATATATAGATATATATTATATATATAAACATATATATTTGTGTGTGTGAGTGTGTATCTATATATGTGTGTATGTGTCTGCATATGTGCACGTGTGCGTGTGTTTGTATGTGTGTGAATATGTGTGCATAAACATTATTCAGTTGTGTTAAGCAAACAGAGGGCCAAGAAAGTGAAACACTGCATTAAGGTTCAATTTTGAAAAACCGTAACAGCCGCCCTAACCACATACACACAAATGCATACCAATAATTTCCAGAAACTTGTAGCGTTGTAAATCCTCGAACGGTTTTTATATTTCTTCATGTCATTGTGGATTGGCAGTATCGGTAGAGGATCGGACGTCATGCTGTGACGCATAGAGTGACGGCCCTTACATTCTGAGTTCAAATACCGCCGAGGTTAACTTTGCTTTTCATCCTTATGGGTCGATAAAATAAAGTACCAGTAATAATGCACTCGGTAATTGCTGGCCTTGTGCCAAAAGTAGAAACAATTATTTAACATACATATAGCTCCAAGGAACCTTGATGCATATTTTATATTCATACCTCACGTGTTGCATATTTCTGTTTCAGGAAAACTGTCATAACACCACATCCTCTTGTGACAAGAACGAGAAAATGAGAAGGGGAAGAAAGTTATAAATTTGTAGTGGACAGCAGTAATAACAGCAAATAGTTTCAACCCAGACTTTGTAGAAATGAAAACGTCTTCTAACCACCGGTCACAAAGAAAGACAATCGGCATTCTAAACTCCTCTTCCATGCCTCAAACAATAGTAGAATTCCACTATCTTGTGGCAAAGGAAACACATAGATGGAATTGTTATAAGGGTTTGTCCACTACATAAAGCTTCGAATTTCATGTTTCGAAGAGATATACGCTTCCTGAATGGAAGTCTAAATAGAAATGAGACAGTGTTGTAAATATTTATTAACATTTAGTGTAATAGAGAGATGTGATCATTTTCACATGATATGGTGAAATGATTAGTAAACGAGTTATATGTAGAAGAGTGAATAAAAATAAAGATTATTTACAATATAATATTGGATGGAAATAGAAATAAAATGCTAGATATGAATACAAATTGGGCCATTTTGCTGTGAGCATTGGTGCTTCAGTGGTAGAAAGCTTGCCTGCCACCCGGGCGCCCCGGTTCTATAGACAGCAGATGCGTTTAAGTAGGATTTAGCTCAGGTAATTCATTAGAATTGTTTAGAAATTTCCATCGACAGTTTATTAATGCGATTTCAATGATTTTTTTGATTTTTTTTGTCTAGGTTAACATATTAACAATTATAGATTTATTTATTCTGGAAGAAGCGCAATTTGTTTTGCGAACGTCAATAATCACAGTACTTTGAGATTTTATGGCTAGACTTGCTCGCCGAACTGTTAGGCTCTCACATAATCTCATATATTGTAGAAATGCTATATATTATTTTTGGCTCTAAAACGAAATATTTTGTCATTTTCATAAACAATTAACAGATAAAAACTGTTAATTTATGATTATTCTTCTTACATATAGATTTGATTTATTCTTTATATCTGATTAGTTGTAGTAATTAGTCAATATCACTTTGAATGTGAAAAGTATTGAATTCCATGATATGAATTCCATTTGAGCAACGTCAATGTGAGCATCAATGGGAGAATGCTCGTTTACTACGCGTGACTCGGGTTCGATTCCCGGCCGATGCATTATTTCTAAATAATAAATACTTTTAGCTGTTGCAATTTCTTAGTTTTTTAGGTTTTTTCATGATTTGAATCCACAATTATTTATGTATATACGGTGGACGCATACACCAATTTCTCCTTTTCTCTCTCTCTCCCTCTTTCTCTCTCTCTCACTCTCTCTCTCTCTCTCTATATATATATATATATATATACACACATTATATATATATATATATATATATATACGTAGCTCTGTCACATAGTGACTAATATTATACATTCCCATGATTACATAGATGGAGTTTTTATAAGGATTTCTCCATTACATATATTTTCGAATTTCGTATTGTAAATGCCTAATATCATATGAATATATGTGCCCGGTGAAGAGATATACGCTTCCTGAATGGAAGTCTAAATAGAAATGAGATAATTTACAATATAATATTGAATGGAAATAAAAGTAAAATGCTTGATTTTAATTAAAAAAATTGGGCTCCAGCAATATGCGAATCGGTGGTTCAGTGTTAGAACTCTCCCATGCCACGCCTGCCGCACGGTTTCGATTCATGGCGTTACATCTTCTCAAGGTTTATCTCTGGCAATCCATTAGAATTGTTTGAAAGCTCGACTTACCAGTTTATCAATGTTATTCTTTTATTTCAATGATTACTTTTATAGGTTATATTTGTAATAATTAAAAAATAATTATTCTGGAAGAAGCACCATTTGTTTCGTATTGCGTGCATAAACAATCATACTATTTTCAACTTTTGTGTCTTAACTTACTCGTCGAATTGTTAGGCCCTCACATTATTTTGTCACTACTATAACAGGTTTAACTTTTCATTCCATAACTTCTTAGGTTACAATGTAACAATTATTTCATATATTTAAAAATGACATTATTTTTGGCCCTAAAATGAAATATTTTGTATAACATTGAATGTTATAAAAATTGAATGCCATGATATGAATTCTATCTCAGCCATCTTAACGTGAGCATCGGTGGTTCAATGGTAGAATGCTCGCTTCCCAAGCATGTGATCCGGGTTCGATTCCCAGCCGATGCATGATATCAATATACTTTTAGTTGTTGCAATCTTTTAGTTTTTTTCAAAATCTAAATCAACCCGGTAGATGATGTTGCTCATGTATGATTTCTGAGAATTATTTTCATAAATACTCTTTTATTTTTGGAACAATTTTGTATTCCGCAAGAAAGTGTCACTAGTTTAGCGACATCAATCATACCATTTTAAATTGCTCTGGCTTTATGTGAACGGCTAATCCTTAGTTCCTTAAAATTAATCGGTTGTTAAATATATAATTCTCTTATTCAGAACATATGCATATTCCGGTGTTCAAGGTTTTTTATACACATGATATATATTGTTTTTTTTCAACTTGAATGAAATACTTTGTCATTTCGAAACATAATTTATTTTGGGTATATATATATATATATATATATATATATATATATATATATATATATATATATATATATATATATATAAATATATATATATATATTAATAAAATAACAGATTAAAGTTTAAGCTGCTTTCACTCTTAACGGGATCTTCTGAAGCTAAAAAAATCAATCTGTGAACGCAGAAGTAAATATTTCGAAAAATGTTGCAATCGAAGGAAGACAGGTATGTACGTATACGGATGTGTGCATGTATATATTTAATTATTGTTGATTTCAATAACCTCTGTAATCTATTTATATTATTCTTAACTCTGAAACCGAGAATCAATCGGTTTCCTGAATAGAATATTAGTCTACGGCTTCATTTGTACCGTAAACGTGGTTTTGTCTTTGCGTGTAATTGTTCTCTACGCTCCACATAATGACGTTTTATCTTCGTCTTTTTCCGTTCCTTGCTAGGGAACATCTCCTCGAACCAAAGTATCGTCTTCCTGTCTTCCTTCGGTTGCAACATTTTTCGAAATATTTACTCCTGCGTTCACAGATTGATTTTTTTAGTTTCAGAAGATCCCGTCAAGTATGAAAGTAGCGATTCTTTGCTTAAACTTTAATCTGTTATTTGAATAAATATTTGCTCTACAATTCTTATATATTTGATATATATTTATCCTTATCGAGCCGTCTTTGAATTTTAGCCTTCAAATTTATTATTATTACTATATATATATATATATATATATATATATATATACACACACACACACACACACATATATATATATATATATATATATATATATATATATATATATATATATATATATATTGTTATACTGGGGGAGGGTCATATTTGTGTAATATTGCTAGAATTAATAACAGAACACACTCACTGTTTGGTTGGTTTTCGCTTTTCGCTTCTGTGTCTTTTATATCGGTAATCTAATTTATTCGGTCCTCAATGTTGCCATTGACTGACCAAAAATAATACAGATACAATATAGACACAAACACATATATATAGTTTATATCAAACACATATATATAGTTTATATCAAAGTTCTTTCGTTGCACATCTGCAACATCTTCAGTGGTGCTATTGTTTCCTCCCGTTGCATTGTATTTTCTACGCCATCTTTATTTAGTCTGTTTATATATTTATTTATTTGTTTATTTTATTTTGTCTTCTTTGCGCATGCGTTTGCGTGTGTGTATAGTGTTTTGTTTGATGTGTGTTCTTGATTGGGTGACTGTGTATTGGTTAATGTATTCTATCTTTACTAGTGTGTGTTTATATGTGTTTGTTGTTATTGTGTTTGTGTATGTATTTATCTATTTATTTATCTATTTATTTATTTATTCTTCTCTTAGGTCAGTGTTTGGGTGTTGTTGTTATTCCATTCATTCTTTCTGTCTAGCCTTGGCTTTCTAAGTTCTATTTCACTGGCCTCTCTGATTTGCCTATCTGCTGGGTCATTTATATGTTTAGATATTATTCTAATTTCTATGTTGTCTATGTTACCATCGTGATGTTACCTGGCATTTTTGTATAGTACTGCACCGTTTTGTCGTCCTTTTAGTTTCCCCCCGGTGTTGGTCTATCCTTCCACCTATGCTACGAGCTGTCTCGCCTATGTATGTTGTTGTCATGTTTCTAAAAGTACCCTCTGTACATCTTATGCTATAGACTACGTTTCTAGTTTTACAGTTTATCCGGGGGAGGGTGTTATCTTACATATGATACACTTCCTATTAGTACAGTGGGCTTTCTTAAAAGGGTAGGTTTTGCCTGATCTGGGATTTTATGGTGGTTCCTGGCTTTCTACCACCTTAATCTTTAAGTGGGTCTTTCTCAGGGCCTTTCTACACTGGTTAGCTAATTTCCATCCAGGGCTAGCCTCCACAAACATGACACTCTGGTATCTCTGGTTGTCGTACCATGAGGTGGCTTTCCCAATCATATGTCTAGCCCTATCTAAGCTATTCCATGATTTGCTCCTGTATAATGGGCAAATTCCTTTCATGTCCAGTTCTATGAGGGTCTTATACTTCTCCGTGGCTCCTTCGTATACTCTGACTCTGTCTCTTTGGTTGTAGCCCGAGAACTGCACGCGGTTGATGAAGTGTTGGATGTGTCTTTCCATTTCTGTTGGGTCGCACATGTGGGACACATTCTTCATCACTCGTACCAAATCTGCGATCAGAATATTAAACTTAGCACTATTGGACATTGCTGAGTTTTTGAGTATCAGGTATTTGGAGACCATGGGTTTAGCATAGTGTGAGTGGAGAATTTGGGCTCTCTCGTCTATAGTGTTAATCCAGAGTTCTGTGTCTAATACAGGTAGTCTATTGTTAGGGTGTTTGGAAGGGTCGTCGATAGTTACAATTATACTCTGGTGTATGGAATTAGCTATCTGCTGGATGCTTCCCATTGTGCTACGTTCTAAATCAAACTTGTTAGTGCTCTCTAGTGGGGATGTTCTTATAACTATATTGATATCGTCTACGTAACGAGAGTACATGATGAGGTTTATGAAGCTCTCATTAAGGAGATCTTTAAGTCTCCTTTCCCACCATACCATAAAAAGGTTGGCAACGTCACCAGCTACGCTGACGCCAATGGCTGCTCCCTCATTTTGGGTGTAGATCTTCTCGCTGAACTTGAATATGTGGCCCTTTAGGGTAGTTTTGATACTAGCCCCTATTGCATGTGCGACCATTTTTCTTACCTGATCATTGTTTTGGGGGGTCTGTATAGCTTTGGTCC
Organism: Eledone cirrhosa; assembly: GCA_964016885.1. Classification (NCBI taxonomy): domain Eukaryota; kingdom Metazoa; phylum Mollusca; class Cephalopoda; order Octopoda; family Eledonidae; genus Eledone; species Eledone cirrhosa. Next base: position 201,774,384 of record OZ024743.1, read on the forward strand.
ACCCAATCCACCTTCCTATGGGAGTCTTTTTAGCCATTGAGGTTATGGTGGTGGTCTACCTCTTATGGGTCTACTAGGGCAGAAACGTCTAAGATCATGGCTGTCTAGGTAGTCAGTGTCGTAGGTAAGTCTAAGTAGGAGGCCCAGTTCGTCTGTGTCGACGTCGTAGAACTCTACCTCACTCTCAATGATCATCTCCACACATTTTTCCACAGCAAAATCAATGTTAATGGATGGGTACAGTGATACCACATCCATGCTGCCTATTATGCAGTTGGATAGGTTCCTATTTTTGTTGCACTCACTGATTCTGCTGAGGAGGTCCTCTGTACTGTCACATACATCTGGGGACATCTTGATTATGGGGCGTATAACCATTGAGAGGAAGTAGGAGATCCTGTAGTTGCTAGCTATATTTGTTAGCTATATTTGTTAGCTATATTTGTTAGCTATATTTGCTCCGCATACGGGTCTTTTTGGTGGTCCTGTTGTCGGGTCGTCGAATGTCTTGTGGTCTTTGCGGAGCCCATAAAAGGGTGGTATGCCATTGTTAGACGCCTGGAAGTTGTTGGCAGTGCGTCTGCTTGGCTTTAGGATGTCGGTCCACATCATCATGTGAGCGTTGAGGATTTTCTCTCTCCCATCATGTGTCTGCTGTGCAATTTCGCTCGTGTTGGTGATGTGGGGTTGCATAGCCTTGATGTAGTTCGGCATGCTATCTATTGACATCCTACCAGACTTATCCGTGGGTAGAAATACTACCTCACCATCCCTTGTGCGCTGCTTGAGGCTAACCAATCCTTCTACAGGTTTCCTTCCAAGCTGTTGGGCCTCTGGTCTGCTCTGTCTTTTATTATACCGGTCTATTATTTGTCTAATCCTATTTCTAGCTATGGTGAACTGTGCCTCTGTCTCGTCAACTATTTGTTGTGGTATGCAAACTCTTTTATTAAAGAGTAACCTCGTAGGATAGATATTACCCACCTTATATGTTTTGTCAGCTGGATTGAAGAATAGTTTCTCTAAGGGGTTGTCATTATATCTATCGTCATAGTTGTGTGTGTTGCTATTATTGTTGCTGTGATTGTTGTTTACTTCACCGTTATTGTTGTTGTTACTGTTATTTCTACCATTGTGGTTGTTACTTTTATTATGTTTCTTGTTTTTGTTGTTGTTACTGTTATTTCTACCATTGTGGTTGTTACTTTTATTATGTTTCTTGTTTTTGTTGTGTCTATCATTAATGTTGTTACATGTATTATTTCTATTATTACCACTGTGGTTGGTGTTGTTGTTATTCGTATTGTTACCGTTATTACTACTGTGGTCGCTGCTGCTGTGTCTGTGGTTAATGTTTCTATTATTATTATTGTGGTTGTTCTGTCTATCGTTAGTATTATTACCATTATTACTATTTCTCACTCTCCTGCAATTGTTATTGTTATGACTATTTCTATTATAGCTGTTATTTCTATACTCAGAGTTATTGTTTATATTATTACTACCGTTATTATTATTGTAGTTGTCCGTATAGTTGTTGTTGTTGTTTACCTATGCATTCCAACGTATTTTTGTGAAACACTTTTCCAGCTCCGTTTTGCACTCAATAGGGTTAATCTTTTTGTAGATGGCAAAATTTGGTGGTAGCTGCAGGATTTGTTGTTCTTGTTCACTGATTAAAGTGTTCCCATAAATATTTATTGTGTGGTCATTGGTAAATTCTTCCGGTAGTTTTACATCAGTCATACGGATATTGTTGATGTTATCTGGGTATTTTTGAGAATATTCTATTTTCCTTTCTTGTAGTTTTTTCTTATTCATCCATTCTAATTTCTTATTGAAATGCCTATTGCCTTCGTTTCGGGCGTATTTCGTTTCACGTCGGATGACGCTCATGAAGTCATCCCTTTCGTTTGGTGTGGTGAGATTTTGGACTTCCTTACCGTTAATGCGTTTCTGTCTGTAAAGTTCGTTGACTTTTGTGTATGTCGTTCTTTTCATATTAACTGTTATTGTGTGTTTTAGTCGTTCAGCTTGTGTTTTGTTCAATAATAAATTATTTACTTGTTTTGATATGTTTGTTGTGTATAGTTTGGAGGAAACACGGTGCTTTAAGAAGCGGATTTGTTCTGTTGTTATTGTAGTTTTATATAACAGAAAACAGTGTCTTTCAATAACCTTTCAGCTTGGCCTAAGTTAATGCCATAACGGCGATGAATTAGTTTTGCGAGGTTTTTGATATGAAATCGTGTGTCGAAACAAATGTTGTTATACTTGGGGAGGGTCATATTTGTGTAATATTGCCAGAATTAATAACAGAACACACTCACTGTTTGGTTGGTTTTCGCTTTTCGCTTCTGTGTCTTTTATATCGTGAAAATGACATATATTATTTTTGGCCCTAAAATGAAGGATTTTGTAATTTTCATACAGATTAAAGCTGGCAGTTTATGTTCATTTGTGTAACATACTGATTCAATATGTTTTTCTCTATATCTGATTAGTAGTAATAATTAGTAATTAATTGTATAAGATTGAACAAGAATCAAGACTCCAATATCACATCGAATGTTATAAAAATTGAATTCCATTACATGAATTCAAATTGATTGATGTAACAGAGAGCGTCCGTGGTTCAATGGTAGAATGCTCGCTTCCCAAGCTCTGATCCGGGTTCGATTCCCAGCCGATGCATGATATCAATATACTTTTAGTTGTTGCAATCTTTTAGTTTTTCTCAAAATCTAAATCAACCCGGTAGATGATGTTGCTCATGTATGATTTCTGAGAATTATTTTCATAAATACTCTTTTATTTTTGGAACAATTATGTATTCCGCAAGAAAGTGTCACTAGTTTAGCGACATCAATCATACCATTTTAAATTGCTCTGACATTATATGAGCGGCTAATCCTTAGTTCCTTAAAATTAATCGGTTGTTAAGTATATAATTCTCTTATTAAGAACATATGCATATTCCGGTGTTCAAGGTTTTTTATACACATGATATATATTATTCAGTACATATGTATATTCCATGATATATATATATATATTTTTAACTTGGATGAAATATTTTGTCATTTCCAAAATTCATTTACCTATTATAATTGTCTCTACATTTGGCACAAGGCCAGCAATTAACCAGTGCATTACTGGTACTTTATTTTATTGACCCCGTAAGGATGAAAGGCAAAGTTAACCTCGACGGGATTTGAACTCAGACCGTAAAGGGACATAACTATGCTGGAAAGCATGGCGTCCGACCCTCTACCGATACTGCCAATCCACCGCCCTTATATATATAATGTACACCTATACGATGTTCTGACACATAGTGACTGACATTATACTTTTGGTGGATTGGTAGTATCAGTAGAGAGTCGGACGCCATGCTTTGCAGCACAGTTACGTCCCTTTACGGACTGAGTTCAAATCCCGTCGAGGTTAACTTTGCCTTTCATCCTTACGGGGTCGATAAAATAAAGTACCAGTAACACATAATTGCTGGCCTTGTGCCAAAAGTAGAAACAATTATACTTCACCATGATCAAATAAATGGCATTTTTATAAGGATATGTCCATTACATGTAGTTTCAAATTTCCTATTCTAAATGTCTCATATCATATGAATGTATGTTGATCAAATCTTGAGATTGTCTTCGCCAAGTGTTCCTTGAAGAGACACTTCCTGATTGGAAGTCTACGGTGGCCCGTCTGAGGAAGCTGGTGTGGCTATTGTAGCGGGTGTCGTTGGGCATTGTCTGCGGGAATGCTTTTGCGGTCTTTTACGCGAGGCGCAGCTCTTTACCGCCGTGCCATATCCCAATAACCCTCTCCTCCACCCTCCAATTTTTTGTGACACTTTTCCTCCTTTTTTCCGGATTTTTTAATTTTTTATTTTTTTTATTAAACTGTATTTACAAGATATATTCCATAAATAAATTATCTTTTATCCATCTCTATTAGATCGAACAACTGAGTTACAGAAAAAGATAGTAATTAGACAGTAGTGTGAATATTTATTTACATTTAGTGTAATAGAGAGATGTGATAATTTTCACATGAATTATGTTCTATACCTGATATGTTGTAATGATTAGTAAACGAGATATATGTAGAAGAGTGAATAAAAACAAAGATAATTTACAATATAATATTAAATGGATATAGAAGTAAAAAGCTAGATCTGAATAAAATATTAGCTAATGCTCTTCGAGCATTGGTGGTTCATTGTTAGAATACTCGCTTCCCCCAGCGTGCGACTCGGGTTCGGTTCCCGGCCGATGCGTAACATTTATATATTTCAGCTGTTGCAATTTCTTATTTTTTTTTGCTTAAAAAATTTGAATTTACTTCGGAGTTGATTTCCATAAATAATTTACGTATTTATGGTGGACCCCTACACGAATTTTTCTCTCGCCCTCCATCTCTCTCTCTCTCTCTCTCCCTCCCCTCTCTCTCTCTCTCTCTCTCTCTCTCTCTCTCTCTCTCTCTCTCTCTCTCTCTCTCTCTCTCTCTCTCTCTCTATATATATATATATATATATATATATATATATATATATAACTTGTATTTCACTGCTCAGAAATGCCTCTTTCTTTGAGCTGATTAATTGTAAACGACTATGAGTTTAATCTCTAAATATAATATAGTATATTGCTCCTTAACTGTAAAGCTGATCTTTAATCCCGTATAAACGGCTGTTATTTCTAGCACCAGGAATACGGGATGGCTAGTATAGCTGGCTACACCACGTGTAATCAGACCTGCAAAATTTTTGAAGGTAGAATGTACTAATTTTACTGGATTCCTGTTGATAAGCACAGAAGATTTGGATATTTCACTTTTTATTTCAATTTCATTTCGATTCTCTTTATTTTTCAATTCATGTACCATCGTTGCGAAACATATTTGGGTTTCGAAGTCCAAATTCATCTACGGAGCGGGTTTGGATTTTGAAATTTAAATTTGTCCAGGAATCACGGCTTTTGTCAATATAAGCTTGTCTTTATTGACTTATATCGAGACAGACAAATTGTATTCACTTTAATTAGTTTATTTCATGCTAGCTAACTTTGTCTCTTACAATAAAAACACGTTTGTGTTTATCATATATATTAATATATAACTTGTATTTCACTGCTCAGAAATGCCTCTTTCTTTGAGCTGATTAATTGTAAACGACTATGAGTTTAATCTCTAAATATAATATAGTATAATATTATATATATATATATATATTATTATTATGTAATAAACAACATAAGGCAATTATTCCATTTACCAGTGGTTTCTTAAAAGCAAAAGGTTTTGCTTTCAATCCTCAGAATGAAAAATCCTGGTTTGTTTATTGAATATGGATTCTAAAAACAAAAATGCAATCTATATGAAAGTGAGGCTGGAAAAGGGAGAAGGAAAGGAAAAATAAAATAAAATAAAACTACACATGCAAACACACACAAAAAAAACATAAAAGCATACTTACACACACACACATATATACACATATAATTTGCACGCACACATATATACACATACACACACATACATATATATATATATATATATATATATATATATATATATATAAAAAGAGCGTACACCTACACACACATACACATATATGCACACATATACACATACATATATTCATACATACACACACACACACACACACACATATACACACACACACACACATATATATACACATGTACATATCCATACATATATATATATATATATATATATACATATATATATATACATACATATACACATATACAGACATATACATACACACACACACACACACACGCACACATGTGTGTGTACAAGCCTACACATACACACACACATATATATACACACACATATACATACATTCACAAAAACATACAACGTACATACATACACATACATGAATGCACTCCACTACATATTAACACACGCAAATAAATATAAGAAAAAATATATATAAATAATATTAACAAATATTTGACAGCGATACATGCCCCAGCTAACAGGACAGACACGCGTGGTAAGTAATACACACATAAGCACATATACATACGTTCGAAATAGTAAACACATACACACACTCTCACACATAAATATACATATGCAAATACATAAACACGTACATACACATACATACGCAAACACGTACACGTATACAATATAAACACACACATGTATATGTAATTATATACACACACACAAACATATACATATATATATATATATATATATATATATATATATATATATATATATATATATATATATACATACAAAAATATAAAAATATAAACGCAAACACACATATACATACATAGCTAAACAATTATACACATGCAAATACGTATATATCAAAAGAACGCACAACCAAATACAAACACACACATATATATACACACACACACACCCCCACACACAAACCCACACATACATAAAAATAAATAAAAACACACGCAACATATACATACATACACATACATATACATATATACATACATACATATACACATACACATATACACACACATATATATATAAATATATATATATATATATATATATATACACACATACACGTACACATACACACATGCATACACATACACACACACATATACATGTGTGTATGTGTAAAGCTCAGTATTAGATAAGACAAATGAACCTTACATAAACGTATATATAGTAGTAAAGTAATAAAGCCATACAAGGCAATTAATCCATTCACCAGAGGTTTCTTAAAAGCAAAAAAAGTTTCCTTCAATCTTCAGAATGAAAAAAAGCCCTGGTTTATCCACATATACATACATATACACACACAAATATACAAATATATACACACATACAGACACGCACACACACACATATATATATATATATACACATACATATATATACACATATATATATATATATATATATATACAGACATATATACATACACATATATACACATACATACATATACATACATACATACACATATATATACATACACAAACATATACGTACACATATACATATATACACACACAAATACATACACATACACATAGGTATGTGAAGGGCAAAACAAAAAGAATATATGGGGGAGGGCTAAGAGGAGGTAAAAATATAAGGGGAGGTCAGGGAGAAAAAATTTTTTAAAAATACAAGAGTACAGAAGGTAGAAGCAGCAAAATAAAAGCCGTAGCAAAAGTAAAGAGCAGAGAAGGAGTTCAAGGCGGTTGATTTATCGTAGGAGTGTCAATCCAGTTACAGATCAGATGCGATTTCAGATGAGGACAGCATCTGAAGATCTCAGTCTTAGAGTTAAGGCAAGCGGAAGTGTCTCTCAAGTTTAGCAAAATCCTATACTTTTCTGTGGTACACAAAGAACAATTCTTTGTGCCCCTTTGGTACTCCCTCGAATGGTCTAATGTAGACCAATCAATAGAGTACGGGATATTACTATCCTTGAGATCCCATACCTTACTTGCGAGGGCCGTTGATGTTCGTTTATCTGAGTGTTTAAAAGAAGCGACATGTGAGTAAAATCTGGTTTTAAACCTGTCCTGGGTCATACCGACTCGTCATATCGCTCGCTTCTGGCTGTCTGGTTGTTGATAGCTGGCGTTATTTTAGCCTCATAAACGACAGATTTTGTGTTACATTTACCCTGCAATGGGCATTCATCCGGCTTCCTGCAACTGCATCCTGGATTTATCCTCGTACGGTTTGAACTGGTGATTTTGGATTTCATGGATGGACAACAAGAGTAGCTGATCTTAACTACATTCCTATTAAAAATCTTATAATATCTATGAATAGGAGGAAAATGTTTGTCTAATAGTTCAAGGAATTTCCTTCCTACATTAGTTTTGACATTTAGAGAGAAGGGGGGTGTGAACCAAATAATCTTCCTTTTCCTGTTATTATGGTTAGTTTTAGTGTATATATATGTGTGTGTGTGTGTGTATATGTGTGTGTGTGTGTGTGTGTGTGTATGTATGAATATATGTATGTGTATATGTGTGCATATATGTGTATGTGTGTGTAGGTGTACGCTCTGTTTATATATATATATATATATATATATATATATATATATATATATGTATGTGTGTGTATGTGTATATATGTGTGCGTGCAAATTATATGTGTATATATGTGTGTGTGTGTAAGTATGCTTTTATGTTTTTTTTGTGTGTGTTTGCATGTGTAGTTTTATTTTATTTTATTTTTCCTTTCCTTCTCCCTTTTCCAGCCTCACTTTCATATAGATTGCATTTTTGTTTTTAGAATCCATATTCAATAAACAAACCAGGATTTTTCATTCTGAGGATTGAAAGCAAAACCTTTTGCTTTTAAGAAACCACTGGTAAATGGAATAATTGCCTTATGTTGTTTATTACATAATAATAATAATTAAGCTCTGTTGCTTACATAGAGCACTCTTTTTTCCTGGACTTTTCCGATGGAATTACTTCATTTATACAGCTCCAACCGGGATTGATCGCAGCATATTCGATATTACATATACGATTGGCACTTTCCAGCCCGATTAGTTGAGCACTCTACAGTTTTCAGGAATTTAACCAACATACACCATGGACCTTTATGATTTGGATTATTCTATCAAAAACATACCCACTCCTTCCAATACAACATACACCAAAATCCTCATTGATAAAATCGAGCAAGTCGTTAAAAGAATGAGATGGAAGGCAATGGTTTACGATGGACTATTCAGTGCTGATACTAAAGATAATTTTGACATTAAATCCCGTAAATATCCACCTAGAATTAAAGACATGGCCAACTTCGAATTAGACCTCGTTAATCTAATTAGTGATATCAAATTCGTAAGTACAATAATAATTTTCAAACTAAACTTTCTCACGATATCTCTAATTTTAGAAATTCTACAAACACTTTCGTTCTTTCTGATAAAACCAAAAACCTCTTTGAAGTTAATAGTAATTTGTATAACCAACTTTTAACTAATAGTATTACCAATAAATATCAATTAACTAATAATAATAGCTACAATACTATCAATAAAGAAGCTAAAGAACTAGCTAGTTCTTTACAAATAGATAACCGGATTAGCTAAGCGTAAAGCATATATTACCCTTAAAGACCATAAATTGGACTTTACTAATCGACCTAGTTGTAGACTGATTAACCCGGCTAAATCCGAGGTTGGCCTTGCTAGTAAGAAAATCTTAAGAAAAATAATTCTCCAAATTAGAACTAACACTGACCTTTCACAGTGGCTAAATACTTCCTCTGTTATTTCTTGGTTCAATAATATACAAGGTAAAAATAAGTGTAGATTTACGCAATTTGATATTGTCGATTTTTACCCTTCTATTACCGTTTCCTTATTAACTAAAGCCTTAGATTTTGCAAGACCCTTCATTAATATCTCCAAATTAGAAGAGGACATTATCTTTCATGCCAGAAAAACTTTACTTTTTACTAATGATAATATTTGGGTTAAAAAGTCAAACCCTGAAAACTCTTTCGATGTTGCAATGGGTTCTTATGACAGTGCGGATGTGTGCGACTTAGTAGGATTATTCCTTCTCCACACACTCCAAGAGAAATTTCCGTCCCATAATATCGGTTTATACCGTGATGACGGATTAGCTGTTTCTCATACCACCAATGGCCATAATCTTGATAAATTCCGTAAAGATTTAATTAGTACCTTTGCTAATCTTAACCTTAAAATTACTATAGATACGAACCTTACTAATGCTAACTTTCTTGATATTAATCTTGATCTACTTACTGCCTCTTTTAAACCCTATCATAAACCTAATGAAAATCTTAGGTATATACACAAAGAGTCTTGCCATCCCCCTATAGTTTTTAATAATCTTATTCCTAACATTAGCCGTAGGATTTCTACTTTATCTTCGTCTATAGACATTTTTAATAAAGCCGCCCCTTATTATAATAAAGCCCTTAAGAACAGCGGTTTTACAGAAAATATTTCTTATTTACCTACTCCTCCCCCTAAAACTAACCATAATAACAGGAAAAGGAAGATTATTTGGTTCACACCCCCCTTCTCTCTAAATGTCAAAACTAATGTAGGAAGGAAATTCCTTGAACTATTAGACAAACATTTTCCTCCTATTCATAGATATTATAAGATTTTTAATAGGAATGTAGTTAAGATCAGCTACTCTTGTTGTCCATCCATGAAATCCAAAATCACCAGTTCAAACCGTACGAGGATAAATCCAGGATGCAGTTGCAGGAAGCCGGATGAATGCCCATTGCAGGGTAAATGTAACAAAAAATCTGTCGTTTATGAGGCTAAAATAACGCCAGTTATCAACAACCAGACAGCCAGAAGCGAGCGATATGTCGGTATGACCCAGGACAGGTTTAAAACCAGATTTTACTCACATGTCGCTTCTTTTAAACACTCAGATAAACGAACATCAACGGCCCTCGCAAGTAAGGTATGGGATCTCAAGGATAGTAATATCCCGTACTCTATTGATTGGTCTATATTAGACCATTCGAGGGAGTACCAAAGGGGCAGAAAGAATTGTTCTTTGTGTACCACAGAAAAGTATAGGATTTTGCTAAACTTGAGAGACACTGCCGCTTGCCTTAACTCTAAGACTGAGATCTTCAGATGCTGTCCTCATCTGAAATCGCATCTGATCTGTAACTGGATTGACACTCCTACGATAAATCAACCGCCTTGAACTCCTTCTCTGCTCTTTACTTTTGCTACGGCTTTTATTTTGCTGCTTCTACCTTCTGTACTCTTGTATTTTTAAAAATTTTTTTCTCCCTGACCTCCCCTTATATTTTTACCTCCTCTTAGCCCTCCCCCATATATTCTTTTTGTTTTGCCCTTCACATACCTATGTGTATGTGTATGTATTTGTGTGTGTATATATGTATATGTGTACGTATATGTTTGTGTATGTATATATATGTGTATGTATGTATGTATATGTATGTATGTATGTGTATATATGTGTATGTATATATGTCTGTATATATATATATATATATATATATGTGTATATATATGTATGTGTATATATATATATATATGTGTGTGTGTGCGTGTCTGTATGTGTGTATATATTTGTATATTTGTGTGTGTATATGTATGTATATGTGGATAAACCAGGGCTTTTTTTCATTCTGAAGATTGAAGGAAACTTTTTTTGCTTTTAAGAAACCTCTGGTGAATGGATTAATTGCCTTGTATGGCTTTATTACTTTACTACTATATATACGTTTATGTAAGGTTCATTTGTCTTATCTAATACTGAGCTTTACACATACACACATGTATATGTGTGTGTGTATGTGTATGCATGTGTGTATGTGTACGTGTATGTGTGTATATATATATATATATATTTATATATATATGTGTGTGTATATGTGTATGTGTATATGTATGTATGTATATATGTATATGTATGTGTATGTATGTATATGTTGCGTGTGTTTTTATTTATTTTTATGTATGTGTGGGTTTGTGTGTGGGGGTGTGTGTGTGTGTATATATATGTGTGTGTGTTTGTATTTGGTTGTGCGTTCTTTTGATATATACGTATTTGCATGTGTATAATTGTTTAGCTATGTATGTATATGTGTGTTTGCGTTTATATTTTTATATTTTTGTATGGATATATATATATATATATATATATATATATATATATATATATATATATATATATGTATATGTTTGTGTGTGTGTATATAATTACATATACATGTGTGTGTTTATATTGTATACGTGTACGTGTTTGCGTATGTATGTGTATGTACGTGTTTATGTATTTGTATATGTATATTTATGTGTGAGAGTGTGTGTATGTGTTTACTATTTCGAACGTATGTATATGTGCTTATGTGTGTATTACTTACCACGCGTGTCTGTCCTGTTAGCTGGGGCATGTATCGCTGTCAAATATTTGTTAATATTATTTATATATATTTTTTTCTTATATTTATTTGCGTGTGTTAATATGTAGTGGAGTGCATTCATGTATGTGTATGTATGTACGTTGTATGTTTGTGTGAATGTATGTATATGTGTGTGTATATATATGTGTGTGTGTATGTGTAGGCTTGTACACACACATGTGTGCGTGTGTGTGTGTGTGTGTGTATGTATATGTCTGTATATGTGTATATGTATGTATATATATATATGTATATATATATATATATATATATGTATGGATACGTACATGTGTATATATATGTGTGTGTGTGTGTGTATATGTGTGTGTGTGTGTGTGTGTGTGTGTGTATGTATGAATATATGTATGTGTATATGTGTGCATATATGTGTATGTGTGTGTAGGTGTACGCTCTTTTTATATATATATATATATATATATATATATATATGTATGTGTGTGTATGTGTATATATGTGTGCGTGCAAATTATATGTGTATATATGTGTGTGTGTGTAAGTATGCTTTTATGTTTTTTTTGTGTGTGTTTGCATGTGTAGTTTTATTTTATTTTATTTTTCCTTTCCTTCTCCCTTTTCCAGCCTCACTTTCATATAGATTGCATTTTTGTTTTTAGAATCCATATTCAATAAACAAACCAGGATTTTTCATTCTGAGGATTGAAAGCAAAACCTTTTGCTTTTAAGAAACCACTGGTAAATGGAATAATTGCCTTATGTTGTTTATTACATAATAATAATAATTAAGCTCTGTTGCTTACATAGAGCACGCTTTTTTCCTGGACTTTTCCGATGGAATTACTTCATTTACACATATATATATATATATATATAGAATAAGGAAAAGCGAAGTAGTTTTGGCTGAGAGGGTGAACTGACTAAGCGAATTTCGTTGAAATCTGCGGTGGCTAATGGTCAACTTCTTTCGGACATGCGCTTGCGCAGGCCGGTGGGGGTGAATAGGTACTCACAAGGGAGCGGATGAAAAACCCCAAAACACGCAATTCATCTGTTCCCATGTCGATCCAATTTGGAATGCCTCGGAAACATAACCTTATTATGTAACAAGCTGTCTGATGATGACACGACACTCGCACACAGAACAGTGTGGCCAGTGTCGTCACTGAAATATATATCACAGCATTATTATTAAAGGACTTGAACATCTCAAACTACTTCGCTTTTCCTTATTCGATATTTACTCCATCACTCCTATGTGGAAAAAGTACGTTGAGTGCTTGAATTGAATTGCATCAATGTTTACCCTAATATATATATATATATATATATATATATATATATATATATATATATATATATATAATGTGCACCTACTCCATGCTCTGACCCATAACTGGCATTATACTTTCCAATGATTAGATGTAGTTTCGAATTTCATATTGTAAATGTCTCATATCATATGAATATATGTTGATAACGTCATGAAACTGTCTTTACCAAGTGTCCCGTGACATACGCTTCCTGAATGGAAGTCTAAATAGAAATGAGACAGTGTTGTAAATATTTATTAACATTTAGTGCAATAGAGAGATGTGATAAATTTCACATGAATTATGTTGAATATCTGATATGGTGTATTGATTAGTAAACGAGATATATGTAGAAGAGTGAATAAAAACAGATAATATACAATATAATATTGGATGGCAATAGAAGTAAAATGGTAGATATGAATACAAATTTGTTATCTTCAGCGTGAGCATCGGTGGTTCATTGGTAGAATGCTTGCTTCCCCCTGCGTGCGATTCTATTTCGATTCACGTCAAAGCATATTTTTAATTGTTGCAATATCTTAGTATTTTCTTTGACTTGGTAGTTCATTTCTACAAATTATTTAAGTATTTATGTTGGACACTTACACCAATTTCTTTTTCTATATATGTGTATATATATATATATACGTATGTATATATATAATGTACACCTACACATAGCTCTGACACATAGTTACTCGCATTATACTTTGCCATGACTGGTGGATTGGCAGTATCGGTAGAGGGTCGGACGCCATGCTTTCCAGCATAGTTACGTCCCTTTACGATCTGAGTTCAAATCCCGCCGAGGTTGACTTTGCCTTTCATCCTTACGGGGTCGATAAAATAAAGTACCAGTAATGCACTTGGTAATTGCTGGCCTTGTGCCTAAAGTAGAAACAATTATACTTTGCCATGATTACATAGATCTATTTATCATAAAGATATCTCCATTACATATAGTTTCAAATTTTGTACTGTAAATACCTCATATCATTTGAATGTATGTTGATAATGTCATGAAATTGTCTTTTCCAAGTGTTGAGTGAAGAGACATACGCTTGCTGAATGGAAGTCTAAATAGAAATGAGACAGTGTTGTAAATATTTATTAACATTTAGTGTAATAGAGAGATGTGATCATTTTCACATGATATGGTGAAATGATTAGTAAACGAGTTATATGTAGAAGTGTGAATAAAAACAAAGATTATTTACAATATAATAGTGGATGGAAATAGAAGTAAAATGCTAGATATGAATAAAAATTGGGCCATTTTGCTGTGAGCATTGGTGCTTCACTGGTAGAAAGCTCGCCTGCCACCCGGGCGGCCCGGGTTAGATAACCAGCAGATGCTTTTACGTAGGATTTAGCGCAGGTAATTCATTAGAATTGTTTTGAAATTTCCATCGACATTTTATTAATGCGATTTAAAGGATTTTTTTTTTGTCTAGGTTAACATATTAATAATTATAGATTTATTTATTCTGGAAGAAGCGCAATTTGTTTTACGAGCGTCAATAATCACAGTACTTTGAGATTTTATGGCTAGACTTGATCGCCGAACTGTTAGGCTCTCACATTATCTCCTATATTGTAGAAATGATATATATTATTTTTGGCTCTAAAATGAAATATTTTGTCATTTTCATAAACAATTAACAGATAAAACTGTCAATTTATGATTAATTTTCTTACATACAGATTTGATTTCTTCTTTATATCTGATTAGTTGTAGTAATTAGTCAATATCACTTTGAATGTGAAAAGTATTGAATTCCATGATATGAATTCCATATGAGCGACGTCAATGTGAGCATCAATGGTTTAATAGTAGAATGCTCGTTTACCACGCGTGACTCGGGTTCGATTCCCGGCCGATGCATTATTTCTAAATACTTTTAGCTGTTGCAATTTTTTAGTTTTTCTGTTTTTTTTTCATGATTTGAATCCACAAATTATTTATATATATACGGTGGACGCTTACACCAATTTCTCTTTCTATATATGTATATATATATATATATATACTGTATATATTGTATATATATATATATATATATATATATATATATATATATATATATATATATATATAGAATTCCTATATCTACCAACATATATATACAGATGCATAGCTATGCTAACAAATATATAGGTTTTGTCTTAGTAACTTTGTGGTTCAATGCAAGGGGATGCAGAACAATTATATGAAAGACGTAAAATAAGAAAATTATAAAAATTAACTTACTCACTAAAATTTCACTCCAACTAATTAGTTTCTGAATGGAACACAGGGAGAAGGCCTTTCGTCATCAGGAAGTCTGTTCTCAGCTAAGTTCCAAGGCGATGCGTGGACACAGGGAACTTATACAAAAATAATTCAGTGGATGGAAAAAAGCAAGCGTGGACTAAATTCCAAGACATTGAAAAAATCACTGCCTACTTGGTCGGTGGCGAATTCAAAAGAATCAATCACGTGACATCGAGGTTAATCAGTGAGGAGTGGGTGTTAAGAAGACAGTAGCCGAACTATTACTATGAACTATAGTAGCAGTTTTGGCAAATTTTTGCTCAACAAAATAATTTGGAGATAATTATAAAGAATTAGTATATCTACCAACATATTTATATACAGATGCATACCTATGCTAGCAAATATATAGGTTTTGTCTTAGTAATTTTGTCTTAGTAATTTTGCAAGGGGATGCAGAACAATTATATGAAAGATGTAAAAGAAGAAAATTATAAAAATTAACTTACTAAAATTTAGCTGAGAACAGACTTCCTGATGACGAAAGGCCTTCTCCATGTGTTCCATTCAGAAACCATGTTTATTCCCTTTCAGAAAATAATTAGTTGGAGTGAAATTTTAGCAAGCAAGTTAACTTTTATAATTTTCTTATTTTACGTCTTTCATATATATATATATATATATATATATATATATATATATATATATATATATATATATATATACATATATATATATACATATATATATATATATATATATATATATATATATATATATATATATATACCTATACGTAGCTCTGTCACATAGTGACTAATATTATACATTCCTATGATTACATAGATGGAGTTTTTATAAGGATTTCTCCATTACATATATTTTCGAATTTCGTATTGTAAATGCCTAATATCATATGAATATATGTGCCCGGTGAAGAGATATACGCTTCCTGAATGGAAGTCTAAATAGAAATGAGACAGTGTTGTAATATTTATTAACATTTAGTGTAATAGAGAGATGTGATAATTTTCACATGAATTATGTGCTATACCTGATATGTTGTAATGACTAGTAAACAAGATATATGTAGAAGAGTGAATAAAAACAAAGATAATTTACAATATAATATTGAATGGAAATAAAAGTAAAATGCTTGATTTTAATAAAAGAAATTGGGCTCCAGCAATATGCGAATCGGTGGTTCAGTGTTAGAACTCTCCCATGCCACGCCTGCCATCCGGTTTCGATTCATGGCGTTGCATCTTCTCAAGGTTTATCTCTGGCAATCCATTAGAATTGTTTGAAAGTTCGACTTACCAGTTTATCAATGTTATTCTTTTATTTCAATCATTACCTTTTATAGGTTATATTTGTAATAATTAAAGAAATAATTATTCTGGAAGAAGCATCATTTTTTTCGTCTTGTGTGCATAAACAATCATACTATTTTGAACATTTGTGTCTTAACTTGCTCGTCGAATTGTTAGGCCCTCACATTATTTTGTCACTACTATAACAGGTTTAACTTTTCATTCCATAACTTCTTAGATTACAATGTAACAATTATTTCATATATTTAAAAATGACATATTATTTTTGGCCCTAAAATGAATTATTTTGTATAAAAATTGAATGCGATGATATGAATTCTATCTGAGCCATTTTACCGTGAGCATCGGTAGAATGGTAGAATGCTCGCTTCCCAAGCATGTAATCCGGGTTCGATTCCCGACCCGTGCATGATATCAATATACTTTTAGCTGTTGCACTCTTTTAGTTTTTTTCAAAATCTAAATCAACCCGGTAGATGATGATGCTAATGTATGATTTCTGAGAAATATTTTCATAAATACTCTTTTATTTTTGGAACAATTATGTATTAGTGAAAGTGTCACTAGTTTAGCGACATCAATCATGCCATTTTAAATTGCTCTGGCTTTATGTGAGTGAACAGCTATTCTTTAGTTCCTTAAAATTAATCGGCTGTTAAATATATAATTCTCTTATTCAGTACATATATATATATATATTCCAGTGTAACAATGTTTTTTCCATTATACACATGATATATATTGTTTTTTTTTAACTTGGATGAAATATTTTGTCATTTCCAAACATCATTTACCTATTTAAGGTATATATATATATATATATATATATATATATACAGCATTGTATTTGTGTACATTATATATATATATATATATATATATATATATACAGCATTGTATTTGTGTACATTATATTTATATATATATATATATATATATATATATATATATATATATATATATATATATATATATATATATATATATATATATATATATATAATGTACACAAATACAATGCTGTGACACATAGCGACTGGCTGTGTACTTCACCATGATATTAAATAAATGGAATTTTTATAAGGATATGTCCATTATATGTAGTTTCAAATGCCATATTCTAAATGTCTCATAACATATGAATGTATGTCGATAAAATTTTGAATTTTTCTTCGCCAAGTGTTCTGTGACGAAGAGACATAAGCTTCCTGATTGGAAGTCTATGGCGGCCCGTCTGAGGAAGGAGCCCCTTAAGGTGGGATGGCTGTTGCAGCGGGTGTCGCTAGCCATTGTCCGCGGGAATGCTTTAGCGGTCTTTTCCACTGGGGGCAGTCCTTTATCACCACACCATAGGCAGGGCCCCAATCACCCCCTCCCCATTCTTCTGTGACACTAGAGTCCTTTGTTTATCTTTTTCTATTAAACTGTATTTACAAGATATATTCCATGAATACATTATCTTTTATCCATCTCTATTAGGTAGAACCACTAAGTTACAGAAAAATAAGAAATGAGACAGCATTGTGATTATTTATTAACATTTAGTGTAATAGAGAGATGTGATAATTTTCACATGAATTATGTTCTATATCTGCTATATTGTAATAGGACATCAAGAAATATGAAGAAGAGTGAATAAAAACAAAGATAATTGACAATATAATATTGGATGGGTATAGAAGTAAAATACTAGATAAGACAAAAGTATGTCGTATGTTACTGTGAACATCGGTGGTTCACTGGTAAAATGCTCGCCTGTCACGCGGGCGGCCTGGCTTTGATGCTTGTTCTTAACTTTTAGGTAAAGTAATGTACTAGAATTGTTTTGAAATTTACATCAAATTGCCAGTTTATTAATGCGATTATTTCAATGATTTTTTTGTATAGGTTAAATTATAAATAATTAAAAGATATATTTATCACGGAAAACGTCTATTTGTTTTGCGAGCATCAGCAATCAGTATTTTGAACTTTTGTGGCTAGACATGGTCGTCAAATATTTTGTCAGTGCTATAACAGGTTTAAAGCATTTCTCTATAAAAAAAGAGGCTTCTTCAATACCTGATATGTTGCAATGATTAGTAAACGAGATATATGTAGAAGAGTGAATAAAAATAAAGATAATTTATAATATAATATTGAGTGGATATAGCAGTAAAATGCTAGATATGAATAAAAATGTAACTATCTCACCGTGAGCATCGGTGGCTCAATGGTAGAATGCGCGCGAATCGGGTTCGGTCTCCGGCCGATGCGTAATATCTGTCTACTTTTATCTATTGCAAATCTATATTTTTTTTTTGTTTTCAAAATTTGAATCTACTACGTAGTTGATTTCCACAAATTATTTACGTATTCATGGTTGACGCGTACACCAATTTCTCTTTTTATATATGTATACACACACACACACACACACACACACACATATATATATATATATATATATACATGTACACCTACACTTAGCTCTGACACAAACGGACTGGTATTATACATTCCCATGATTACATAAATGGAGTTGTTATAAAGATTTGTTCATTACATAGTTTCGAATTTCGTATTGTTGTGGCCTCATATGAATGTATGTTGAAAACGTCATGAAATTGTTTTCACCGAGTGTTCTGTGATATACGCTTCTTGAATGGAAGTCTAAATAGAAATGAGACATTGTTGTAAATATTCATTAACATTTAGTGTAGTGGTTCAGTGATAGTGTTCTCCTATGCCATGCGTGCTGCCCTGCTTCGATTCATGGCGGTGCATTATTTCAAGGTTTAGCTATGGCAATGTATTAGAATTGTTTGAAAATTCGACTTGCAAGTTTATCAATTTTATTCTTTCAATTCAATGATTATTTTTATAGGTTATTTTTGTAATAATTAAAGAAATAATTATTCTGGAAGAAGCGTCATTTGTTTCGTCTTGCGTGCATCAACAATGATACTATTTTGAATATTTGAGTCTAAACTTGTTTGTCGAATTGTTAGACCCTCACATTATTTTGTCACTGCTATAGGGCGGTGGATTGGCAGTATTGGTAGAGGGTCGGACGCCATGCTTTGATGTATAAAGTTACAGCCCTTGCCATTCTGAGTTCAAATCCCGCCAAGGTTAACTTTGCCTTTCATGCTTACGGGGTCGATAAAATAAAGTACCAGTAATGCACTGGGTTATTGCTGGCCTTGTGCCTAACGTAGAAACAATTATTTTGTCACTACTATAACTGGTTTAACATATCATTCCATAACTTCTTAGATTCCAATGTAACAATTATTTCATATATTGTAAAAATGACATATTATTTTTTACCCTAAAATGAAATATTTTGTAATTTTCATACACCATTTACATATTAAAGATGGCAGTTTATGATTATTTGTGTTACATACCGATTCTATTATGTTATTCTCTATATGTGATTAGTAGTAATAATTAGTAATTAATTGTATAAGATTGAATGAGAACTAAGATATTTTACAACATCACATTGAAGGTTATAACAATTGAATGCCATGTTATGAATTCTATTTGAGCATCGGAGGTGCAGTGGTAGAATACTCGCTTCCCAAGCATGTAATTCGGATTCGATTCCCGGCCAATACATGATATCAATATACTTTTAGCTGTTGCAATCTCTTAGTTTGTTTCAAAATCTAAATCAACCCGTATATGATGTTGCTCATGTGTGATTTCTGAGAATTATTGTCATAAATACACTTTTATTTTTGGAACAATTATGTATTCCGCAAGAAAGTGTCACTAGTTTAGCGACATCAATCATACCATTTTAAATTGCTCTGGTTTTATGTGAGCGGCTAATCTTTAGTTCCTTAAAATTAATCGGCTGTTAAATATATAATTCTCTTATTCACTACATATGTATATTCCAGTGTAACAATGTTTTTATCCATTGTACATATGATATATACTTTTTTTAACTTGAATAAAATATTTTGTCATTTCCCAAAAACATTTAACTATTTAAGGTATACATATATATATATATATATATATATATATATATATATATATATATATATATATATAACAAAGGAAATGTGGTAAGGAATCAGGTGGACCATAACGCATCAAAGTACTCAATACTTAGGGTAGTAGAGTGGGTAATAGGAACGAGTAGGACCCCGACGGCTGAGCTCAAGCCGTTTAGACGGCTAATTCTGGACTTGTCCTACTCGTTCCTATATATATATAGAGAGAGAGTTGTCGACCCCGTATTGATGAAAGGCAAAGTTAACCTCGGCGGGATTTGAACTCAGAATTGCAAGGGCCGTAACTCTAACCTAACACCTATACTATGTGCTGACATTATACTTTACCATGATTAAATAAATAGAATTTGTATAAAGATATGTCCATTACATGTAGTTTCAAATGCCATATTCTAAATGTCTCATAACATATGAATGTATGTTGATGAAGTCTTGAATTTCTCTACGCCAAGTGTTCCGCGATGAGACATAAGCTTCCTAATTGGAAGTCTACGGCAACCCGTCTGAGGAAGGAACTCTGTGAGGTGGGGTGGCTATTCAGCGGGTGTCACTGTCCTTTGTCCGCAGGAATGCTTTTGTGGTCTTTTAGGCAGGGTGCAGTCCTTTACCACCGCGCCATAGGAAGGGATCCCAATTACCCCCTCTCATTCTTCTGTGACACTAGAGTCCTTTTTCATCTTTTTCTATTAAACTGTATTTACAAGATATATTCCATAAATAAATTATCTTTTACCCATCTATATTAGATGGAACCACTGAGTTACAGAAAAAAAAACAATGATAGAGTGTTGTGAATATTTATCATTTAGTGAAATAGGGAGATGTGATAATTTTCACATTAATTATGTTGAATATCTGATATGTTGTAATGTGTTTTGTGAGCATCAACAATTATACTATTTTCAACTTTTCTGGCTAGACCTCATCGTCGAATTGTTAAGACCTCACATTATTTTGTCAGTACTATAACATGTTTAAGGCCTTTATCTATAACTTCTTAGAATCCTGCCTAACGATTATTGTAGAAATATCTTACTTTCTGCTCTAAAATGACATATATTACTTTTGGCCGTAAAATGAAATATTTTGTTATTTTCATAAATAATTTACAGATAAAACTGGCAGTTTATGATCATTTTTCCTACATAAACATTCAATTGAATTATTCTTAATATCTGATTAGTTGTAATAATTATTAATTAATTATATATTATAATTACGCCATGCTTTGACGCATGGAGTTACGGTTCTTGCCATTCTGAGTTCAAATCCCGCCGAGGTTAACTTTGCCTTTCATCCTGATGGGATCGATAAAATAAAGTACCAGTAATGCACTGGGTAATTGCTGGCCTTGTGCCAAAAGTAGAAACAATTAATTAATTATAAAAGATTGAATGAGAACTCAGACACTTTACAATATCACATTAAACGTTAAAAATATTGAATTCCATGATATGAATTCAATTTGAACTCCGCAGGCATAAGCATCGGTGATTTAATGGTAGAATGCTCGCTTCCCATACGAGCGACTCAGGTTCGATCCCCGGCCGATACATAATTTCCATATACTTTTAGCTGTTGCAATCACTTAAATTTTTTTTCAAAATTTCAATCCACTTCGTAGTTGGTTTCGAAAAATCACGTATTGATGGCGGAAGCTTCCACCAATTTTTCATTTATACATGTATTTATGTGTAATGTACACCTACAATATGCTCTGACACATAGTGACTGGCATTATAATCTGCCATGATTACATAGATGGAGTTTTTAAAGGATTGGCTCATTACATATAGTTTCGAATTTTGTACTGTAAATGCCTCATATCATATGAATGTATGTTAATAACGTCATGAACTTGTCTTTACCAAGTGTTGCGTGAAGAGACATACGCTTCCTGACTGGAAGTCTAAATAGAAATGAGACAGTGTTGTAAATATTTATTAATATTTAGTGTAATAGAAAGATGTGATAATTTTCACATGAATTATGTTCAATATGTGATATGGGGTAATGATTAGTAAACGAGATATATGTAGAAGAGTGAATAAAAACATAGATAATTTACAATATAATATTGAATGGATATAGAATTAAGAAGCTAGATATGAATTTAAAAAATTGATTAGTCCCCCCCCCCAGTCCCCCCCCGTGAGCATCGGTGGTTCAGTGGTAGAATGCTCGCCTGCCACGCGGGCGGCCCGGGTTCGATTCCCAGCCAATGCAAATTCTTAAGTTTTACTTTTGGCAATTCATTAGAATTATTTTAAAATTTACATCGACTTAGCAGTTTGTTAATTGTATTCTTTTATGTCAATGATGAATTTTATAGGTTACTTTGGTAATAATTAAAGAATATATTTATTCTGGAAGAAGTCCATTTGTTTTGAGAGCATCAGCAATCACAGTATTTTAAACTTTTATGGCTAGACTTGATCGCCGAATTGTTAGTCCCTCACATTATTTTGTCAGGTTTAAGGCTTTTATCTTCTGTGATTCAAACGTAATATATTTACGTATATTTTTCATATCTGATTAATTGTAATAATTAGCAATTAATTACATAAGATTGAATGAAAACTAATATATTTTACTATATCACATTGAATATGAAAAGTATTTATTTCCATCATATGAATTCATTTTGAGCGATGTTAACCTGAGCATCGGTAGTTCAATGGTAGAATGCTCGCTTCCTACGCGTGCAACTTGGGTTCTGTTCTCGTCCGATGCGTAATATCTGTATACTTTTAGCTGTTGCAATTTCTTATTTTTTTTTGTTTTCAACATTTGAATCTACCTGGTAGTTGATA
This sequence comes from Eledone cirrhosa, assembly GCA_964016885.1. NCBI lineage: Eukaryota > Metazoa > Mollusca > Cephalopoda > Octopoda > Eledonidae > Eledone > Eledone cirrhosa. The sequence continues at coordinate 201,798,051 of OZ024743.1, forward strand.
TCCACAAATTATTTACGGATTTATTGTGGACGCTTACACCAATTTTTCTCTCTCTCTCCATCTCACTCTCTCTCGCTCCTCATTCTTTCTTCTGATGAAGGACTAGCGTCCGAAACGTTAAGACCCTTTTCCAGCTATATCAAGCGTTAACCTAATATATCCCTTCCATATACTATACCGATTGTGTTGTTATTTCTGTTTACCTTTTACACACACACGCACACACACGCACACACACGCACACACACACACACACACACACACACACACACACACACACACACACACACACACACACACACACACACACACACACACACACACACACACACACATACACACACACACACACACACACACACACACACACACACACACACACACACACACGCATATATATATATATATATATATATAATGTACACTTATACAATGCTCTGACACATAACTGGCATTATACTTTGCCATGATTATATAGATGAAATTTTATAAGGATTTGTTCATCACATTTGTAAGTGTCTCATAATATATGAATATATGTTGAAAACGTCATGAAATTGTCTTTGTCAAGTCTTCATTGAAGAGACAAACGCTTCCTGAATGGAAGTCTAAATAAAAATGAGACAGTGTTGTAAATATTTATTAACATTTAGTGTAATAGAGAGATGTGACAAATTTCACATGAATTATGTTCTATATCTGATATGTTGTAATGATTAGTAAACGAGATTTATGTAGAAGAGTGAATAAAACAGATTATTTACAATATAATATTAAATGGATATAGAAATAAAATGCTGGATATGAATAAAATTCGGACTCTGGCTTTCTGTGCGTTGGTGGTTTAGTGGTAGAATGCTCGCTTACTACGCGATCAGTGCGAGTGCGATTCCCGGTCGATACGTTACCTTACGTTTTAGCTCAGGTAATTTATTGAGATTGTTTTAAACTTTAAAACGACTTGCTAGGTTATCAATGTATTATTTCAATGATTTTTTCTTAGTTTACCTTGTTAATAATTAAAGAATATATTTATTCTGGAAGAGGCACCATTTGTTTTGAGAGTATCGGCAATCATACTATTTTGAACTTTTGTGGCTAGACTTGATCGTAGAATTGTTAGTTCTTCACATTATTTTGCCACTGCTATAGTTATAACAGGTTTAACGCCTTATTCCATAGCATCTCAGATTCCATCGTAACGATTATTTCATATATCGTGAAAATGACATATATTAATTTTGGCCCTAATACAGCACTTACAGATTAATGTTGGCAGTTTATGATCATTTGTGTTACATACTGAATCAATTGAGTTATTTC
>OZ024743.1:201801873-201806873 GCA_964016885.1 Eledone cirrhosa
GCCAACCTCTTCAATAGCACAGTTTTACCTGCAATGTTATATGGCAGTGAAACTTGGACTACAACGAAGAGAGAAGAGCAGAGGCTGGTAACGGCTCAAAGAGCCATGGAGAGATCAATGCTAGGAATCTCGTTGAGAGAGCACATCGGGAGCGAAGTCATCAGACAGAAGTCCGGCGTGAGAGACGTCATCACGGAATATATGCGCAGCAAGTTGAGATGGGCTGGACACGTCGCCCTGTACACTGATAATCGGTGGACCCGCGCAGTTGCCCAATGGTACCCGCGCGAGCAGAAACGACCACTCGGAAGGCCTCCACGAGGATGGAGTTACGATTTTAAGAATACGATTGGGAATACATAGATGAGGAGAGAACGATCCAGGGAGGAATGGACGGCATGCTGTCACCAGCGGCGCTGAATGGACGCCCGACAGACTGGTCGGTCAAGGTAATCAAGGTGATATATATATATATATATATATATATATATATATATATATGCCAAGATATTAATAAATGGAAACTATATTTATAAAACCATATTTATTTTATTAAATTTATTTCAAGGGCGACCAAGCCAATCTTGGTGCGCTTTCATCAGATAAAATACGAAATTTGTTTTATAAATAACGACATACCCATGGAAATCACACCTTAACGGTCGGAAATTCGCTGGAAGGTCGGAAAATTGCTTAAGGCAAACGAGGCCCCAGGACCCAGAAATTTTCAATACTCAATAATGTACACGTAGATATCAACTTTTCATAGACTTCTTAAATGGTTATAAACCCCACCTTGATTAGGTAGCACCACTAATGAGTATATATATATATATATATATATATATATATATATATATATATATAAATATATATATATATATATATATATACGGATGTATCTCATATATATATATATATATATATATATATATATACTCATTAGTGGTGCTACCTAATGAAGATGGGGTTTATAACCATTTAAGAAGTCTATGAAAAGATGATATCTACGTGTACATTGTTGAGTATTGAAAAGTACTGGGTCCTGGAGCCTCGTTTGCCTTAAAAATGTGAGGGGGAGAAACTGACATTCGTTGGTCCTTAAAGGCATTTCCTGGACCCTATCACATAAGTAACATTTTACAATAATTAGATTTTATATATTCAAATGAACTTCAGATATTAAAAAAATAAGTTTAAAAAGAATTTATTATATCAAATAAACAAAAAATAATACATAGACATTTGAAAAAGTGGGAGAGGGGACTTGTCCTCTGGTACCCCCCATCCCCCTTGAAACAAGGCCCTTGACTGGGTCATATACGTTCTTGAGGCTAGGGAGTAGAACGGATGTGTTTTGTCAAAGATCATATTATGGAGTAGCATAACTGGTAACGATTTGTCCGTATGTCAATGATTTTGTTCTCTGAAAGGATCGTAAACAATTGATTAAAAAAACTACATTACATTATCTTATTCCTTCATCGTTTAACCTTATATATATATATATATATATATATATATATATATATATATGTATATAGTGGTCTGGATAACCAAAGATGTGGGTTCGACTCCCATGTACGTCAATACTCATCTTTTTCCATTTATCTGAGGGTTCTAAACCCCATTATCAGACTAAAATTTCTTTAGTCAAAAATACGGTGAAAGCTATTCTATTTTCTAATATATATATATATATATATATATATATATATATACAAATGTAATTTCAGCAAGATCGAATTTCGGCAGTGTTCGAAAACAAAGCGAAACTCAATTTTCGGAGTTATGCGGCAAGCGCTCCATGGACTAAAAAAATACCAGAGCAATACACATAGGTTATATAGGCCAAACAAACTGAGCATGGCGGTCAAGAAGCCATCAGCCACCTAAGTAAAAAAAACGAAGCAAGCTAAACAGGTCAAACAAAAGAATATTTACCTGTATATATATATATATATATATATATATAAATGTAAGTCCAAAGAATCATTAGAGAAAATATATACAGTATTTCCTCTCCCAATCAGTATAAATTAACCACACAAAAAATCATATAAACGAGGTTATAAGTTTAAAATGTACTTATGAAGAAATAATAGATAAATGATATAGATACTTTTTCCGGAACGTACAACTATATTACATCTACCTAGCATTTGTCCTAGCCTGTAGAAATTGACTAGACAAATAGTTAACTACACAGAATTAGGTACAATATTGAAGTTAGAAGAAAAAATGCACATAAACTTTACCAAAATTCTTAGTCTCAACCGGCGGTTTCGTTCCACTTTTTGATATATCCGGTCTTGGATAAATCCACGAGGCTCGGAACTCATCAGGAGATACCTCAGACTGGACTATGATTCTTCTACCATGATCCCCAACAGAAATGAATTCAAAATGGCTAAGAACCATCATGTGTCCAGTTGTCAAGGCAGAAAGTTTGTGATTGGTGCCTGTCGGCGAGTAGGCTGGTTGCTAGTTATATATATATAGTTCAGATATTAAGGGCGTTTACCCGTGGAAGTTACGCTGTAACGCCCTAAGGATAAACCGGTTTAAGCAATCGAAAATAACTTCCCGTCAGTAATGTATCCTCAGCAAAATGTTGGTGATTAGGCGTGACGGAAATGTTCTTAAGACAAGGTTACATTTACATAATTGTTTCATAACATAATATATGTTTCAATGACATGGTTATGCAACGGTTTTCTAATTGACAGTCTCCATGTGATATCATCAGATGCTCATACAATTATGAGATGTAGTTATGTAAGTAGGCTGATATGCCACTGGTAATGTATTATATATATATATTTACGCATATTCATATATTATCAACTTCCGTCAGTCTCGAAAGACCAAGGATCTGCACTTGGAGAATATTTTTCCATCTTCTGATGGTGGTGAAGCGTCTGGTGTTGCTGTGCATGTCTGCTCGGGAGTCGCACTGAAGTCGGTCCAAGGTGTTACCCATAATTTTTTTCTTTTCTAGTAGCCTCTAGTTAGAAGTGTAAGCAGCCGGTTATCATAAGCTACATTGGTTACATTTGAAATTGCATTGTAGTCGTTGCAATTAACGCCTTCGCACAGCATCCCAAAGAAGCGGTATTTGATTCCTCGCAGGCACTATATTATATATATATATATATATATATATATATATATATATATATATATATATATGAAAAAGAACACAAGAGCGTCTACAACATCAAAAGATTTTTATTGGCTTACAATGTTTCTTCCTTACTTAACCGATAGCTCTGACGAATCCTACGGTTACGTAAGGAAGAAACATTGTAAGCCAATAAAAATCTTTTGATGTTGTAGACGCTCTTGTGTTCTTTTTCATATATACGGCTCTGCTCCAAAGCATAGAGCTAATTATTATGCTGCCAATACCTTAATGGGACACGGGTATACAATACCTAACTCCTATTAACCTAAGTATATATATATATATATATATATATATATATATATATATATATATATATATATATATATATATATATATACTGGCTTTTGGCAATGTATTCTGTTTAGCTGTATCCTCGTTGACCGATTAATTTGAAGCTTGTGCAAGTTGCCACGAAGTGGGACTGAAACGTGTAGCAGTTGTTTGAAAATCAAATTCCGTAACGACATAGCCATGTCTGTGCCATTTATGTAGATATTGATTTTCTCATAACAACTGTTATTTTAATACTTTATTTATTCATTCTTCTCCCAATTACATCGAGATGTTTAAACAACATGTCGGTTAATTTTGTTAGTGTTCTTAATTCTTCACTTTTCCTTTAAGTTCAGCATTCTCTGTTTGAATCGGTGTCAATCAAATAAACTTCAAACGTGAGATTTTAAATATCCGAATGTGTTAGAGGCTTTGCTCGATGCCCTTCTTCAATTTTAATCATTGCCTTTGATATACTGTCTTTATATTTAGCTATTATATTATTTTTTTCATTTTTTAATAGTGCCTATTATGTTTTGATGAGGTTACCATGTTTTTACCTTTTGATTTGATCTACTTATTAGCAGAACCATTAAAACGTAAGATAGAATGTTTAACAGTATTCATTTCAACCTTCAGCGCACTGGAAGAAAATTACTGTATTCAAACCTACAGCACAAAGGGCTTGGCATTACTTAAATCGAGGTTAACTTTGCCTTTCATCCTTACGGGGTCGATAAAATAAAGTACCAGTAATGTACTGGGTAATTTCTGGCCTTGTGCCAATAGTAGAAACAATTACTTAAATATATCCACAAAGAGCCATATATTACGATGGTGTCTCTGTATTTTTATTTTCATGGTTCACCCTCATCATCATCATCATCATCATCATCATCATCATATATATATATATATATATATACATTTGTCAGCATTTTCTTTTCCTTTTATATATATATATATATATATATATATATATATATATATATATTTATATATATATATATATATATACATATACATATATATATATATATATATATATATATATATATATATATATATATATATATATATATATATATATATATATATATAATATATATATATATATGTGTGTGTGTGTGTGTGTGTGTATGTATCTATATATCTGTGTGTGTCTTTGTTTGCATTCATATGTGCGTGTACACACAAAGCATATATGTAAGTGTATATCTATATATGTATGTATGTATGTATGTATGTATGTATGTATGTATGTATGTATGTATGTATGTATGAATGAATCTACGTATGCATGCATGTATGTATGCATGTACGTATGTGTCTATGTATGTACCTCACACACATATCACCACACAAACACGAATCGATGTGCGTGTTTAGCTACGTGTGTTTATGATCCAGTATTTTTTATATCCTATACCAATCCTGTTATCTAGATCTTCGACAACATCATTACAGATATATCGATCATTAGCATATCAACATTTCTATAGTTTACTGCATGATTCTAACATCACACGCACACTCA
>OZ024743.1:201821873-201824373 GCA_964016885.1 Eledone cirrhosa
TGTGTATATTAGTGTGTGTGTGTGTATATATACATATATATATATATATATATATATATATATATATATATATATATATATATATATATATATATATATATATTATATGTATATATATATTTGTATGTAGTTGGTTGTGTGTGTCTGTATGGTTTTGTATGTATATGCATAATTACATACAGAGTTTTTAATGCTTTCTTTTATTGATTATTTGCTACAGGAACTGTTGAGTGCTCTTAATCAGTTATAAATATTTATACCTTTATTTTTTATTTGTCGTATGCCCTACTATTTGAATACCCCTTCCTTCCCTTTATTTTTATTTTGTGTATGTATGTATATATATGTGTATATGTATATGTATATATTTGTGTATATATGTATGTGTATACATATGCATAATATGCATAAAATATGCATAAAATTCAAATAAATTTTTATGTATTCCTTTTATATATATATATATATATATATGTGTGTATATGTGTGTATGTATGTATGTGTGTATATATAAATGTGTATATGTGTGCGTGTATATATATATATATATATATATATATATATTTATTAAAATAACAGATTAAAGTTTAAGCAAAGAATCGCTGCTTTCACCCTTAACGGGATCTTCTGAAACTAACAAAGTCAATCTGTGAACGCGGAAGTGAATATTTCAAAAAACGTTGCAACCGGAGGAAGACAGGAAGACGATACTATGGTTCGTGGAAACGTTCCCTGGCAAAGAACGGGAAAAAACGAATATAATACGTCATTATTTGGAGCGGTGAAAAACAATTACACGCAAAGAGAAAACCACATTTATGGTATAAAAGAAGTCGTAGACTAATATTCTATTAGGTGGTTCATAGAGACGCTCTCTGGCAATGAACGGAAAAAACGAAGATAATACATCATATGTGGAGCGGGGAGAACAATAGCACGCAAAGACAAAAGCACGTTAATGGTATAACTGCAGTCGTAGACTAAAATTCTAACTAGGAGACCGAATGATTCTCGGCTTCAGAGTTAAGAATAAAGTAAATAAAATACAGAGGTAACCGAAATTAAATAAATACAGACACGCATCCATACACATACATACACAAGCATACGCGAAAACACTCGCCATAGGTATACAAATACACGCACGTACCCCCCCCCCCAACACGGACATACAGAACCCACGCAACGCCTGTACCCGCACGCATACGAATGTATACACCAAATACACATAAAATTATATATAAAATTATATATATTAATATATATATATGTGTGTGTGCGTGTGCGTGTATACATATAATTAAATAAACATATATAAATAAATAAATACGTATATAACAAGCGCACACACATACCTACATGTAAATACACATATGTTCGGAGACGACGTCAACCAAAACACGAAGTACACATATACACACACCCTACATACGTACGCACGCCCATACTCACACAGACCCCAAACTCACGTATACACATAACCAAAACCATATGTACCAGAGGCTTCAACCTTTCCATACAGGTTAAGGTCAACCTCTCTGTCGTTAATTACTTCGACGTTACCCTCAATTTATCGAATGGCTTTCATTACCCGTATAGAAAGCCGAATGATACGCTTAATTACATAAGTAAGCTTTCTAACTATCCTGCCAGCATAACCAAGAACCTGGTAAGAAACGTTTCTTTGAGGCTTTCCCGTATATCTACTAACGAGCATATTTTCAACGACCATTCCACTTATTACAATGAAGCTCTTGCTCGGAGTGGATTTGTCGATAAGGTAGCATATACAGAGTACGAGAATAGACCTAGAAGAAATAGATCCCGACGCATTATATGGTATAACCCACCATATATTATGGAAGTAGCCACACCATCAGCTAAGATCTTTCTATCCCTTATTACGAAGAATTTTCCCCCTACACATATATATAGTAACATTTTTAATAGAAATACTATTAAAATATCTTACTCTACGACTCCCAACCTTGCACATAACATCACAGCTTCAAATTTAGCTAAACTACCTAGCCGTAGGAACACGTGCAACCCTGTAATTAGTACTAACTGTAATTGTGGGAATCGGGTTGACTGCTCCTATCCGGGAATTGCCTCTCTAGTAACATTGTCTACAAATGTAAGGTTGAAACACCCACGTCCCATAGGGCCTACATAGGGTTAACCGCCAATAGATTCAAGCAGCGTCTTTACATGCATACCAATTCTTTTCGTTACCCTTTAAGACGGAATATGACGTCACTTTCAGCTTATATCTGGAGTCTAAAAGTCAACCATACCCAATATAAGTTACACCGGGAGATCCTAGCTAGGGCTAGATCGTATAACGGAAATAAAAGACCATGTGACATCTGCGCCGCTGAGGCACTGGAAATACTCCACGCCAAAGACCACATCTTAAACAAAAAATCTGAGGCAATTTCGGCTTGTAAACATAAATTCCACAAAACTTTCCTGTATTACAGTCCCACATTATACCCTA
>OZ024743.1:201829373-201926873 GCA_964016885.1 Eledone cirrhosa
AGATTTGAAAGTCGGATAACACCCCTGTTTAGGTGAAATATGTGACCAGCACACCCTAAGAAGTATCGAACTTCGTATCTCTTGAATTTCGACCGAGTACTCTGTACAACTGTATAAACGACCACAGACTCCAAATTCCGGTTCTCATACAACTGGTATTGTTTTGAAGCGATTATAAAATATACACCAATTTACATACGTATCGAGATTTGCTTTTCCTGTTTGTATAGTCTACCCTTTAAATATATATTTGTGTGAGTGTGTCTGTATATATCTATATATATATATATATATGCATACATACATGTATATTTGTATACATGTATGCATACACGCGTACATATAGACATATACGTACACACACACACACACACACACACACACATGTATATATATATAGGTTATTTAAGTAACTTGTGGTTATCAGCGACGGTGCTGTACGAAGCACTCGATGCTGTTACGGGATCCGTCACTCGCTCGGTTGTGCTCCAGGTTTAAGGCGACTGTATTTTGCACTGTGTATATATAGATTGATTATATGAAGACAGATTTGCAGCTTTTTATGAAACTTTATTGTATATTACAACTGTTTCGATATCGATCAGCTCGAGTTTGATCTTAATAGACACCTCATCAGACATACGAGTGTACATGGATGTATTATTACTATTATTATTAGAAAATGACAAACACAGAGATACAAAATCAATTAGACTTATTAGTTTGACACTTTGGAGGAAGGAAATAAAAAAGGATTGATGTATCGGATGTTAGTCTTTCATCAAATGTACAAGAGCTTCAACCATTAGGAAGTAAGAAAGGAGGGACATGTGAGTATGTATGTATGTTGTTTTTAATTTGTTTCATATATCTGCGTATATATTGTTCGAGATAGTGTCAACGTGTATCTAGCTCTATGTTTATTTCGTGTGTGTGGTTTGTTTGTGTGTATAAAATATAAATGAAATCCTTTGTGACAAATATATGTCTGTTCATTGCATGTATGTATGTAAAAACCCCTACACTCCCCTCTCCATATATATATATATATATATATATATATATATATATATATATATATATATATATATATTCCACTTCAGTAAATAGACATTATTGATGTAAAAAATTCGCTCTCGTTCCTGATAATATGTAGATTTCGAAGTACAGAGTAGGCTATTATGACAAGATGTTACTATAAATCAATATGTTATATTCTCCTGATAAAATCTTATCTTTATACTCATCTATCCTCGCTTACAGTCAATTGTAAATACTAAACGACATCAAGTACAATCAAAATACAGTAAAACAATGCCAGAAAAAATAATAACTAAAAAAACTCTGCACAAAGAAAGAAAAATAAGAGAACAAGACAATAAAATGAAATAAAATGAAATAAATTGAAATAATAGTTACATCAAAATTGATAAAAATTGAGACGAAGAGAAAAGATGATAAAAACTAAACTATAGAAAAATGAATGATTTTGTTTTCGAATATTAATTTCTATGTTGTAAAGCAGCAATTGTGTTTCGTAATGGTATTTGTCTGGAAAGAGGAAACAAAAATAGAAGACAAGGCCAACGTTATATAACGATCTTATTATTGAATTCTTTCACAAGTTTCAATCTTAGGATGTGCAGTCTTCATGCTAGGTTAGTCTTCAAGAGGTTTTAGTCAATGTTATCAACACAGTAATTTGTCACGTACTTATTTGTGAAGATGTGTGTCCTAATTGTTAGTGTACTGGTGGGCACATGATTTTAAGGTCCTGAGTTCAACTCCAGGAATGGATGATGTCATGTACCCTTGAGCAAGACATTTTATTTCACATTGCTGCAGTTTACTCACCTGGAAAATAAATAAATTGTGACGACACTGGTGACAAGATATATGGACCTATACCTACCTCATAGACAACATCGTTGGTGTGTACAACTGCACCAGCTCTTGCAATTCTTGCTCTTAATTCAGCCTCCTGCATTTCATCACATGGAGCTGGTATCACAATTGGCGGGTATAAAATTAGTAGGCTGGAATTTGACGACGATACTTAACTCGTCAAAGATATTCTCCGACATGCACTTGATAGGTTTGAAGATCACTGATGCACGGCTGGAATGAAAATCAGTGCTGCAAAAACTGAGAAACTCGTCCTTTCAAGGAAGCCTATGTAGTGCACTACATAGTGCGCTCTACATGTGTGTGGACGTCAAATGAAGTAGGTGGTGAAGTTAAAGTAGTTTCATAATTTGGTTTATTAAATAACGTCTACTATGTACATTTCAGATGCGCTAGACAAACCTAGACAAAGGTTACGTACGTCTCATGTCCCATAATCGACATATCACATATATTGTTTTTAACTTCTGTCTTACATAATCTTTGTTTAACGCCGCTGAAAAGTACATAACAAAGTATGGAAATGTAGAACCTTCGCTTCGTATATATATATATATATATATATATATATATATATATATATATATATATATATATGTTATTGCCCACCTTTTCTTTTTCCATTTACAGTATTTCTCAGACAACATACATTTTTAATATTCTACACTTCTCTTCAACCTCCTCACTCTTTCCAGACACGTAGCCTATCGATTAGATTTTATTAGAAGAGTCGCTTTCTTTAATACTGCTCGCTTCTGAATATATAACGTCGTGTAGCGTCTTGAACTCTCCTCCTTCACAAACATTTTCCTTCTGCTTCCGTAGTTCCTCTTTCAGTTTAACGCTTGAATGTCTTAACTATTTTACAGTTTACTTTCACTTCCTCGCCCATGAGCTTTACAAACGGAAGGAGGTTCTGAATGAAAAGAAATAGTTTTAAAATACAATATGTAAATTGTATGTTTCAGGTGTGACCGGATTTCTTTTTTGTATATTAAAACTACATTTTCCAGTTTCTCTCCTTTTTTAAATATGGTTAGTAATTTTAGCTGGTTATTTCCAGCTTCATTAGATCCTTTCAAGAAACCTCTTCCAGCCGTGACCATCCACTTTTTTGTATATCACGTATTACATTATTTCATGTATCATCACGCTTTGATGGGTAATTTGTGGAGGATTTGACTGCTATTTACCGTAGGATGACCTACACCGAAAAGGCTTCCTTAGCAATTGTTGTTTAACCCTAGGCAAGCTCTGATTGAGTAGATCGAGAAAAAGCGTTCAGGCATTTATCGTCCAGTGTTTAGTATATCAGGACTACCTCTGACCTTTCAACTCTCTTCGTCCGACAGGGAGATCTCTCAACCACTTTGGTGTTGGTGAGAGATGTCTTCTCTTGTGAAAATGGGTATAGCTTTCATTATGTAAAATCTCCCCATTTTGCCTAATTTCTCCCCGCTTGGGTTTTTAGAGGTTGACAGGTCTGGTTTCGAAAATCAGGGACTACCTCTCCAATGTGTCCATCCTATTTTAAAACTGTAGAGTGTATGATTCGAGAGAAATTTAACTGGTATATCTAGTAGTTCAAACAGTCACACAAAGACTTCGTTATTGTTTAATGTGTAGCTGCCCACCCCTATGTGTTGCTGTTAAGCTTCGTGTTATATCTGATCGAGAAGATGGACGATAAAAGGTGTTCCAGCTGTGAGCATCTTGTTTGTTTCTCAGACACAGTGAACAGTTCATTGAGAGCAATACTATCAAATGTATCATTTTTATGGCTGTAATGTATCATTTTTATGCTCTCTCTCTGTCACTGTCTATCTATTTCTCTCTCTCTCTCTCTCTCTCTCTCTCTCTCTCTCTCTCTCTCTCTCTCTCTCAACCACACACACAAACACACACATTTACAATCATACACACCTATACATAAATATGCATATATAGACAGGAAAAGAGTCAGAGAAAGTGAGAAAGAGACTGAGAGTGAAAACGCAATCGATTCATTGAAATACAATAATGAGTGGAATAGGTGAATGAGTTTGTAAATATTGTTACACGTATTTTCATAAGCGGTGGTGTGATCGACATACACACAAACTTGCTACAATTCTTCTATGTGTGTGTAAACTCATTCTCTCCCCCTCTCTCTCTCGCCCCCCCCCTCTCTCTCTCTCTATATATATATATATATAAAAATATCCGGATTACATTGAGTTCTTCATACGGATTGGACACTACCGTAAACTCTTGGTAGATTTATCTACATATATATATATATATATATATACAGTGTATATATATATATACAGTGTATATATATATATATAGTTTAATAAATGAACAGAGAACAAAATACAGAGAGGCAGTACAAATGATATTGCTTGAGAGTATATATATTCAAATAAGGAATCGAAACATATCAAATATGTTTAGAATTTTGTGTTTCTAAATAAGTAAGCTCAATAGACTTCATCTAGAGCCATATTAATCAAGTGAAGAGATATATGTTTATATATAGAGAGAAAGAGCCATTATATCGTAAAAGAAACACGGTATATCGTAAATATACTAAATACATATTCTATAGAAGAATGTGTACTTAAAGTGGAATAGGAAGTGAAACTTATAGTACTATTTCATATCTGGAAAGTGTGGCTAAAAATCAATCTATGTAATCGATCATCGAAAAAAAATCCATCAATATAATCGGTCATCAAAGACAAACTATCAATTACCTTTAAACCATATGAGACTCAGGTACTCATCAGAGGTTTAGTCTCACGATTCTAAGGGAAATATAGAATGAATATGGTAAATAAATCAATATACCTGTGAATATCTACAGCTAAGTCCAACTCGACCGTGTAATGATATGGTGTAATGACGTTAAACCCAAGACGAATAGATATCCACAAGGTGGACGATAACTCCGCTAGAAATAGGAACGCTGATATTAGCCACCGAGCTCAGTAAGTTAAGAGGTTTGGAGCCGTTAAATACAAATAATGAATCAAGACATATCAAATATGTTTACGATTCCACCTGTGTACATATTCTTCTATAGAATATGTATTTGGTACATTTACAACATATGTTTCTTTTACGATATATATGGCTATTTCTCTCTATATAAAAACATATATCTCTCCACATGATTATATATATATATATATATATATATATATATATATATAGAGAGAGAGAGAGAGAGCGAGAGAGAGAGATAGAGCGAGAGAGATGGGTAGAGAGATGGAGAGAGAGAGTGAGTTTAAACACACAAACAAGGACTGCAGCAGGTGTGTATGTATATATACTTAATGGCTGTATCTCAGTTTTGAAAATTGCCATCCCTTGGACATTTTCTCATACATGGGTGGCACAAGCATGTATTTGTTATCCCTGTCAAGGACTTAGATTCCTTTCAGCATATGCTGCAGTGAAAGAAAATCCTACGCTCTCGCAACACACGTGAAAGTCGTTTATATCAAGTGATGCCTGTGCTTGAACTTTTTTAAGTGAAAAAAGGTCTTTCATTGGACTAATCCAACATTCTGAACAACGGTGATAGGTGTCCCCCAAAACATGTCAACATCATTGGCTGCAATCGAGTCCCAGGATTTACACGAGTTTTCCTTCTCCTAAAATGATGGCCCATCAACAAATAGGGCTTTCTCACTCTCGGTGGGTTAACTTCATGCTGGGGCACCAAACAGAGTACTTCCATGTCTCTCCATGTCTCCCGCATACACAGATACATACATACACACATACATACACACCCACACATATCTCGACAGTCGATCGACTTTCCTCAAATCGGACCGTGGAAACAATGTTTCCGATGGTCTTTCCAATTGCTAGTAGTATCTATCGGTCACAACTCCAGGTAGAAAGAGCAATGCGAAATAAAGTGTCTTGCTCAAGGACATAACGCATCGCCCTGTCTGGGAATCGAACTCACAACCTCACGATTGCGAATCCAATTCTCTAACCACTAAGCCACGCGCCTTCACCCACACACATATATATATACATAAATAATATAATTATAAACGATATAGAATAGGATATATCAATTGAGAAAGAAACTAGTATTTATTTACATACATACAGAACAAATAATATCTAAATTTCAATACAAATTTAAATACATACTCCTATGTGTTAAATTGCGCAACACTTTTACTGACAGATCTGTTTCTGGAAATCAAAAAATGGAATGCTAACTTTCGATCACAATAATTAGTATTAATCACCAATTATCATCTTAAGACCATGATTTCTTTCATCAGTATGTTTAGGTATTTGCTATATATATATATATCTCACGTTGCATTAAGATACTAGTCATCTACCCTTGGAAGAAATTTTAAAATAATCTCCACATGGTGTATCAATAACGTTTTAATGAAAGGTAGATAAAACAAGACAGGCCTCAAGGAATGCTACAAGGAGCACCAGGCGAATCCATGTGAGACAATCCAGACTTACATAGACAAATTAGGAGCAGAAATAAACTAATTTTAGGTTTAATCAATACATATGAAATATATATCGATAATATTTCCTGTTATATATCGTTTATACTTATATTATAGATGCTCTGAAGATAAGTTTATTGAGCTTTGTACTGAGAAACCTTATCGATATGTATGTTATATATATATTGATTAAACCAAAATTTAGCTTTGATATATATATATATATATATATATATATATATATATAAGCGTCAGTCATACAAAAGTGAGTTACAAACGAAACGAAATTTAATTTCGTTTCGTTATTTGTTTTTATATATATATATATATATATATATATATATATACACACACAGGGTAATTATTCAGCTAAATAAAGATTTATAGCAATAATGCATCAGTTAGATGGGACGAATCATTTAGTAATGGTACAACCCGTACATTCGTGTAAGTAAATCATAAGCTATATGAACATAGTGGTAGGAAACACATCAATAACAGTATAGAAGAGACAGAGATGAGAAAAAAAGTCGTTGTATTCTTCTGAGACATTAATACAAAAACAAACAAAAATAAAAGTAAAACTGAAATAATAAAAAAACAATCCATTATTTATATATATGATGGGCGTAAGTCGACTCAAGGAATAAATAACTAATTCTGTACGTTTTTGTATCTTCAGAAAAGATAGAAATGAGTAAGGAAGCAATGTCTGTAAAACGGCATACGTTAGGATAAAAAATATAAGGCTATCAATGGCCGTTAAAAAAGCTGCTGTGTTTTAAATGACTAACAGTATTCTTATAACTGAGAGAAAGCGAAAGAAAAGGAGAAAAAAATAACAGAATTAAAAATAGAATATGATAGGCAATAGATTAGAGTGTAAACGACTATACAATATTTGCTGAATAAGAATTATTAAACATAATTTCAATGGGAAATTAATTAAGATATAAATTATATTGGAGTATAATAAAATTGTAATAACAAATCAAGTAAAAATTATGAATAATTTAAAAATTATCAATAGTTTAAAAAAAGAAAATTGACAAAATAGAATATATAGACGGAAACATGGTTAAGCAGTTCACATCGTAGACAAAGTGGGTTTGGGTTCAATCACTCAGTGTGCGGCACATTGGCTAAGTGTCGTATAGGGTAATATGGCTGGGGCAAATGAACTATAAGTCACATTTGATAAACGGAAACTCCAGGAATCCGTTGTATATTTGTTCTCGAGTGCAACCTGTCTCATGGCCGGGTCGTCGGTGACTAAACCGGCAACCCCACCAAGCTTGCTTGGTGAGGGGGATGATATTTGGATACCCTGCGGGATGAAATACAAGACACGGCAATGGGCGGAGGAACTCAGTAGAGTCAACGGCCATCCATATATTTTTAAAAAAATTTAATCGGAGAAGTTAAACTGAGAGGTTACGCTGAGAGCTGTCGTTGTATTTTCCGTGGCAAACATTTGCACCGAAGATATATGTCGTCAGTTCCAAAAGGTGTGGTTGGTCCTACACAAGCCTTCACCACTTAAAACAAAACTTTGTGTGGATCGTTCAACATCAGTTCACTTTCTCAGATTTCCGCCAGTCTTTTGCAGGCAGAGTCCGTAGGCGATGGGGATTGACTGTCACATCAGACACCGCCATCCAGAGAGCTGAACTTTTGTTGGAAATTCATCCGTCGGATATTCGACGGGAGAGTCCATCATGATATATATATATATATATATATATATATATATATATATATATATATATATAACGAAGGAGGTGTGGTAAGGAATCAGGTGGACCATAACGCACCAGAGTACTCAATACTTAGGGTAGTAGAAGGACCAACTCCTAAACAAAAAAGACGAACTTGTAACCGCATGTAAACACCGATTGCGTAGGACTTACCTCGCCCTCAAACCCCTCATGACCTGGGTGGGTAGACAATGGCTGTAACAACCTTCTTTTCTCCTCTTGCGAACAAGATAGAGGAAACCCCAGCATACATAGGTAGATGTACTTTTCTTTTTTCCCTTTATCTCTTCGTTTCACTTCCTTCCACTCCCTCTCCTCTTCCTTTTTCGCTTACCCTGAGGCAGCCCATCGGGCTTTTGTAGCCTCAGTACCCCTACCCGAGTAAATTCTATATAGAATTGGCCGAAAAAGCAATACCAGCTAAAAATATAGCAGCTGTTTTAGACTCTAGTTTTTTTCATTATTTTTTTATTATTTAATTTTTTAATATTATTGTTATTTTCATTTATTATTATTTTTTAATGTTTTAATTTCAATTTATTAACTTTAAAATTTTATAACTTCCCACACTCGGATTCCTCCAGAATTCTTTTTTCGCCTGATTTCTAGCTAGCCTAATTTCTTCCACACTCCTAGGAATTGCTGTATAGAATTCACTTTCAACGCTTGACCGGCTCCACCCACTCCCTCATTGTGAAAGATTTAATTAATAAGTGAAAGATTTAATTGTGTTTACAAGAAATGTTGACCAATTCTTTTGACAACTACAATCTTCCCATACAAGGAATTACACCTTGAAAAGTTCGGCTATTTATTACCACGCTAAAAATCTAATTTAATCCAGAAATAACCGTCGAAACGGCTCGAGCTCTGCCGTCGGAGTCTTGTACATTTTCATATATATATATATATATATATATATATATATATATATATATATATATATATATATATACAATATGATAATACAAGAACGATTTGTTAAGTCTTCATTACGTTTATTGATGGGTGACGCACGTTTCGCTATTGATCAGCTCATGGTTCGATCTGTATCGATCTGGCCCGACTCTGGAATCAAAAGCTCATCGGACCTCTGCTGCAGAATGAACATATAAAGCATATAAATGTCTAACGTTTCACATGACACTCCGTGGATATATATATATATATATATATATATATATATATATATTGCAGCATATTTATATTTTATTGGCATATAACAATCGTTTCAATATCAACCAGCTAAGAGTACAATCACAATGAATGACGCTATACTCTCAATCAACATCAATCATTATGATTGTTCCCTGATCTGATTAATATTGAAATGATTGCATTATTCCAGTAAAGTTCATATATATGCTGCAACAGTGACTTCAATCCTACTTACTTTTTTTACCCTCTGCACACTACAGCTGCCTTAACTCTGGAATACAACCCAACAAGAGACGGACTTCGTAATATCATCGAGTGCTTTGAACGGTGCACCGCATGTAACTGTAGGTACATATTTAACTTATACACACACACACACACACACATATATATATACATATATGTGTGTGTGCGTGTATGTGTATGTGTATATATATTTGTATATATATACAGTATATATATATACTAGCATTAAAGCCCGGCGTTGCTCGGGGTCATTAAGTTACCAAAGTTAGGTTGCACCACCCATTTTATGGCAGCACTTTTTTGTCTGCCAGGCACTGGGTGAATGAATTGCAGACCTGGAAGCAGGAGCTGCGCCAGCAGTGACAATTGTAGTTTCGCCTATGGATATTATCTCTGTGCAAAACAGTGTTGAAATTTATTGTTTCACAGTACTTGCGCAACACGCGCGTAGACGATGCCAGCCGAACAACAGAGCTGCGATGGAGTTGTTCTGCATGGTTGTCTGTGTGTTTTCTAAATTTAAGACAGTAGAGAGGGTTGTGAAATGAGGGAGAGTTAGCTGTTGTTTCTAGCAGGTTTAGTGACCTCATAGAAGATATGTGTTTTCTAAATTTAAGACAGTAGGGAGTGGTGTGATATGGGGGAGAGTTAGCTGCTGTTTCTAGCAGGTTTAGTGACCTCATAGAAGATATGTTTTCTAAATTTAAGACAGTAGGGAGGGGTGTGATATGGGGGAGAGTTAGCTGCTGTTTCTAGCAGGTTTATTAACCTCATAGAGGATGTGTTTTCTAAATTTAAGACAGTAGGGAGTGGTGTGATATGGGGGAGAGTTAGCTGCTGTTTCTAGCAGGTTTAGTGACCTCATAGAAGATATGTTTTCTAAATTTAAGACAGTAGGGAGGGGTGTGGTATGGGGGAGAGTTAGCTGCTGTTTCTAGCAGGTTTAGTGACCTCATAGAGGATATTATTGTTTATCATTATCTATAAAAGGCAGATTGTTGTTGTTGTTGTGTGTGTGCACATGATCCATGTTTATACATTTACACAATTTCAAACCGATTCGACTCAAAGTCTGTAAGAATCCACGTTCGTTGAGAGGTTTTAAAAAAGATTTATCGCTTGTTGTTGAATAAATGTATCTGTTGCTTTTGAATAATTGTCGTTTCGTATGAAATGTAATAATTGTTTCTACTTTTTTGGCACAAGGCCAGCAATTACCCAGTACATTACTGGTACATTATGTAATAATAAACGTTCTCTCTCTCTCTCCCTCTCACTCTCTTCTATCTCTCTCTTCGGCAATCACGCACGTTGTTTAATTGCTTTAAATGTTTTTTTTTATCATTTGAAGTGAGTGTGTGTTTGTATGCGTTTGGAAATAAATCAGTAAGTTTGAAGTATAA
This sequence comes from Eledone cirrhosa, assembly GCA_964016885.1. NCBI lineage: Eukaryota > Metazoa > Mollusca > Cephalopoda > Octopoda > Eledonidae > Eledone > Eledone cirrhosa. The sequence continues at coordinate 201,840,327 of OZ024743.1, forward strand.
AAGAGAAAGTAGCAAAATGTGTGGCTTGTAGATAGAGCCAAGCAGATGATATGAGAGAGTAAAACGGACAGTATCACCATCAAGCTTGGAAAGAGAAAGTAGCAGAAAGTATGAAGTTGTATAGATTTTGAATGGTAATGGAAAGGGTTTAGCAGTTTAAATGAGAGAGAAAATCGTAAAATATTGAGTTTTATCTATTTTTTGCGTAATTGTGGGTGAAATTGAAAAAATTATATGTGCCAAGACGCAATCGAAGCTATTTCGAATACTGAATTGTAAATTTCAATTGAAGAAATTCTATATCGTAGATTTCTATAACAAAGGAGCATGTCCATACACTGAGCTTTATAGATTATGATGTGTGTGTGTGTGTGTGTGTGTGTGTGTGTGTGTGTGTGTGTTTGTATGCATATATATTTATATATAAGGGTCGACCGACTTTCGTCAAATCGGACCGAGGAAACAATGCTTCCGTTGATCTTTCCAATTGCTAATACTCTCTATCAGTCGCAACTCCAGGTAGAAGGAGCAACGTGAAATAAAGTGTCTTGCTCAAGGACATAGCGTATCACCCTGTCCGGCGATCGAACTCACAACCTCACGATTTCGAATCCAATTCTCTAACCACTCAGTGTGCGTGTATATTTGTCTGTCTATATCCACAAATTAGCGGTTTGACAACGTGATCTCTACAATAAGTGTTAGACATGAAATTAATGTTTTTAATTTTACAAATTAAAGCAATAATCCTGCAAAAAAACAACGAAAAAAAAAACAAAAAAAAAACAATGATGGGTAAGATCCTTTGTGAAACGTGTGAGGGGATTTATGATGTAAACCACGTATTTGAGGCATACTGAAAAGGTCATTGGGGGACTCAAGAAAAAAGTAATGGATTAGAAATTACTCGCAAAAAGTAGTAATCGTATAATATCGTAAGCGCAAAGGGAACAACATCACATAAGAATATTAAATATAAATATATAATGGTTAGGGAAGGAACGGAAAAATATGATTCATTCTTGTATTCTAGTGGGTGGTTTACCTACACCATGTATACTGCTGTTAATTGAAAGGCTGTCAGAATTCTTAAAATCCTCAATTCCGGGCTAAAATGCATAACCACGATGTATTTATGAATCCACATCCCACATGTTATTAGACGAAAACATATTAATATTCCCCCAAACAATTCCCAAGGCAACCTCCAGATTACAGAGCTATAACCTGCCTACCAACATTATTTACAGTTCTGGTATCGATACTTCTAACAGGCTGGTTTTTCATCTAGAAGATAATAATATCTTGCCAGGGAAGCATAACGGCTGTTGAAATGAATGGGAATATGTAAAGAAAAACGCTATTGGTGAACCATGCAGTTACTGTAAACAACAGAAAAAGAAACAATAATCCGAGCATGGAATATATTGATTAGTGGAAAGCATTCATCAGCATACAATATTCCTGAATATTTGAGATATTAAAAATAAACATTTCTGCCGCAATACTATGGCAGTATATCATCGGTATTGTGTCAATATGGAAAGTTTATATATATATATATATATATATGTATATATATATATATATATATATATATATATATATATATATATATATATATATATATATATATATATATATATACATATATATATATATATACATATATATATATATACATATATATATGTATATATATATATATATATATATATACATATATATATATATATACATATATATATATATACATATATATATATATATACATATATATATATATACATATATATATATATATATATATACATATATATATATATACATATATATATATATACATATATATATATATACATATATATATATATATATATATATATACATATATATACACACACATATATATATATATATATATACACACATATATATATATATATATATATATACACACACATATATATATATATACACATATATATATATATACACATATATATATACACACATATATATATATATATATATATATATATATATATATATGTATATGTGTGTGTGTGTGTGTGTGCGTGCGTATGTATATATATATATATATATATATATATATATATATATATATATATATATATATATATATATATATATATATATATACATGTATATATTTATATATATATATATAAAACTGATAAACAGCATCAAAAAGAGAAAAGAAAAAATATGATTCCGGAAAAATTTATTCCTTCTATTCAACTGTCTAGTTTTGAAAGAGTTGAACAATCTGCTGAAGCAAACTCAATGGTTACAAATGCCACGGAAAAACTATAAGTCTTCTCGCATTTATATGAATGATATAAACATACACACAAGAAACATCCAGCAGGAGAAACTAAAAAAAATGCTGTGTTTTACCAGAGCTATCAACATGAACATGGAATAAAATATCAAAGATTCTCTAACTTATAATTTAACTAAAACTCAAAATGACATGTTAACTAAGTTATATTAAAAACGGAAGCCAGCAAATAAGAATAGAACCAGACGTGAAAGTACTGAAAAATATACAGAATTGTGAGAGAAAATTAGAAAAGTTTACGACAGGAAAAAAAATTTACACTAATATTAATAATGAAATAAATGAAAACATATTTAATTATTACTTGGAACACTAAATGGAGAAAGTAAAATACCACATCTCGATTCTATATATTTTTAGATTAATATTGAAATACGGACCGAAATCAAAGCAATAAATATTACTATTAGCAAGAAATACATTCGACAAATTCAGACATAAAATACTACATCGATATAATAAATTAGAAGTTAAGTGAACTGAAGATCACAAACAAGAATCGTTTTTCTGCATTCCAGTCCAAGTATTGTAAATGTGAAAGAATGGACCCAGCCTCGCATAATGAAGATATTTGTTCCATACAGAGAACTATTATGGGCACGTATAGGTCCTATGGTTATTATTATTTCAGGAGGGCAGCAGATTGGCAGTATCGGTGGAGGGTCGGTCATCATGTTTTGTGACATAGAGTTATGTCCCTTTACGGTCTGGGTTCAAATCCCGCCGAAGTTAACTTTGGCTTTCATCCTTACGGAGTCGATAAAATAACGTACCAGTCACGCACTGGGGGGTTGATTTAATCGAATTTCCCCTCCCACAAAAATTGCTGGCCTTGTGACTATACTAAAAATCATTATTTACAATCAGGCTCATTCAAGCAGTGGCCGAATAGTACTAGGGACAATGATATACCAACCGTAGCCACCTCGACATTTCATATGTCAAATATTTATTCAATGTAGAGATTTCGTAAAATGTCGCAATGTTAGATTGGTGTGGGGAGTGAGAATTTTACATTCCATTAATGGATTAACAAACAACCGAAACTGTAAAATTATAACTCCTTACTAGCATTTAATAAAACACTCGCCGAAGTGTAATTTGGGAGATGTTAGGCTACTATTTCAAGCATGTAAATGACTACATGGATAATCCCTTGTGGGTTGTTTGCGGGGTAAGTGAATTGTACCGCGTGTATTAACATATATTGGATATGGTTGTATTACCTTACCTTTCACCTAGTGTAAATCATTGACAAACTCAGTTTCTTGGTCGATGCTATGTGACACCAGGAGTTGCCACTGGCAAATAGTATTAGCAATGGAAACATATCCTTGATTCGATCTAACGATCGGCTCTTTTCCTTTTTTTATGACAATCTTGCAAACAGATATCTTCGACGGTGAAAATGAATATGAGTTGCATATTATGAGAACTATTAATGTTACTGAATATTAAATCGCTTTTATTTTCAATGGAAATTAGTGTTTATTAACACATGCTGAAGGAGACGACTGATTAATAAACAGAAGTAGATATGCTTGTATAGTGCAAACAAAGACACTTTTATGTGTCATCATGAAAAATGTCTGATGGATGAACACATATTATAGATTTTATTTAGATGCAGTTCTTTTGTTGTAGCCTCTGCATAGAATTTTATTGCATTATGGAAATATTAAAATTATTAGGTGTGTATCGTACACTGCAAACTTGTGATAATTGTTCTGAATTGCAGCAAATGAAAAGTACAAAAATGCATTAATAGAGTCATAATTAGAAGCGACTAACTCAAACCGTTTGACCACATCAAACGTTCAACTCCTCGTGTTCTTTCTAAATTCTGTTAAGTGGATATGATATATGGAGATAGAGATCGAGGATACACAATAGCAGAGGAAGAGACCAGATCCTAATATGGTTTCAATATTAGTTATGGGCAGAATTCAATGCAAATGGAGAAATATATTTATGATAGAGAAAATATGTTCCACTGTGATCAAAAACAACGCTTAAAATAATCACCAAAAGTGCTGCAATGAAGAATAATAACACTGGACAACAAATACTTTACATCGGATTTAAGGTGAAGCAATATAATTTTGATGCTAATTTCAAATCTGCCTTCAGTTTTTGTGCAGCATGTATAATTTTTAAGATACATTCTATTGCAATTTGATTTCGAATTAAAGTATACGTCATCGTATACTTTAATTTGTACGTGTATATAGAGGCTGTACAACTACCCGATATGCTACTGGGCTGGATAAAATAAAAAGTAAACAGCTGAAAAAAATGGAAAAGATGTAACACACCTTAGCTGAGCAGTGAAAACACGCCATTGGCCTTCAATATTCAGCAGTCCGTGTTAGCTTAGCTGAGCAGTGAAAATATACCCTTGGCCCATAACAGTCTGCAGTCTGTGTTACCTTACCTGAGCAGTGAAAACACACACACTTGGTCCACAACTGTCAACAGCCTGTGTTACCTTACCTGAGCAGTGAAATAATGCCTCTGGGCCTCAATATACAGCAGTCTGTGTTACCTTACCTGTGCTGTGAAATTATCCCTCTGGCCCTCAACATACAGCAGCCTGTGTTAGTCAGTGACAGACAGTTTTAAAACCTACTCCCCTTCCAGGTTTTTGTGTATGAAAATGCATGTTTGTGCATGCGTTTGTCTTTATATATGTGTGTCTAATTTAACAAGCATCCACCTGCTGTGTATGCATATGCGTTTGTCAGACTGTCTGTCTGTATGTGTGTATGTATGTGGGCTATGTATACAGTGTGTGCTGTGATTGTGTATGTATGCGTGTGTATCTGTGTGGTTGAGCTGTATGTTTGTACGTGTGTCAGTGCGTACATGTTGGGCATGTTTTGTATCTTATATTTCTTTATGTTACGTTTACTGTATATGTGTGTATGCATGTGTATACACATTTGCATGTGTGTATGTGTATATCGTGTGAGAATATATGTGCGTAATGTAATATATTGTAGGTATGATGTAAGTGAGCTGTATGTGTATTTGTATTTGTTTATGTGTTGCTTGTGATATATATATATATATATATATATATATATATATATATATATACATACATACATATATATATATATATATATATATATATATATATATATATATATATATATATATATATATATATATATATATATATATGTGTGTATGTGTTTGTGATATATATACATATATATATATATATTTATATATTTGCACACACACACACACACATATATATATATATATATATATATATATATATTATGTGTGCATCTATGTGTGTGTGGGGCCAAGTAGGTGAGACATCTAGCTCTATCACGTAGAACAAAGAACGGTGAACAGTAAACAAACAAACAAACAAACAAAACAAAGCGAAGTAGAGGACGAAGAACTGCGTCTGTTTGTGTATGTGTGTGCGTGTGCGTTTGTGTGTGTGTGTGCGTTTGTATGCGTGTGTGTATGTGTATGGGTGTACATGTTTATGTAATAATGTATTTATATAGAAATATGTCAGACCTGAAGTGGTGAATGCTCGAGAAGCAGCTGCAAATGCTATTATCACTGAACAGCTATGATATAAAAACAACACAGGAACGTAGAACAACAAAGTAAGAACAAAGAAAAACGCTAACACATGATTTGGACTTCCGTCAGTTTCTACGATGAGTGTTCCAATTGTCCCAATAGTTTGACTAATAGAACACCTGGCTCATGAAATTAATGGAAATCACTAAGAATTCCACTGACTAGTATATACTTAACGTAGTCTTCGGGGAGATTCAGCGCGACGCATGAGACAAGGCTGGCCCTTTGAATTACTGGTACCACTCAGTTTTTGCCAGCAGAATAGACTGAGTAAAATTCTGCATAAAAATACGCATATATGTCATGTATATATGTGATATAACTGTTTCTAGTTTAGGCACAAGGTCAAGAATTTTGGGGGTTATGGGAAAGCCGATTTTACCGACGCCTATATTTGACTAGTACTTTAATGTATCGAAACTAAAACGATGAAATGTAAAATTTATATATCAAGATTTGAATTCAGAGTGCAGAATAATTGTACAAATACTGTAAAGCAGCAGCCGCCAAACTTTCAGACTTCACGGAACACCAAATTCATGATTTTAAATCCCGCAGTCCACTAATATGAATTTTTTAAAAAAGATAAATATATTTGTAAAATAATTGTTTCTATTTTCGGCACAAGGCCAGCAATTACACCGGTGCATTACTGGTGCTTTATTTGATCGACCCCGTAAGGATGAAAGGCAAATTTAACCTCGGTCGGATTTGAACTCAGAACGTAAAGGGCCATAACTCTATGCTGCAAAGCATGGTGTATGACGCTCTACCGATACTGCCAATCCAATAATTGTTTCTACTTTTGGCACAAGGCCAGCAAATACCCAGTGCATTACTGGTACTTTATTTTATCGACTCCGTGAATTTGAACTCAGAGTGCCAAGGGTCGTAACTCTATGTATCAAAGCATGGTGTCCGTCCCTCTACCGATACTGCTAATCCACCGCCAATCCAATAATGATGAGAATTTCTATTTTATTAAACAATACTGAAGCGTACGGGTGTCATATTGTCGATATACGATAGATATCTGTAACATTCTTTCATGGATGGTAGTTCTTTACTGAAGGGAAACATATTTTAGGGGTGTTATAAAATATATTTGAACCGAATATTATTTTTGTTTTATTATTAATAAAACATAAACATTGTAAATAATGTACACATTTTTCTGCAGACCATCAACATTTTCTCTCGGACCACCAGAAGTTCGCGGATCACCGGTTGACAACAGCTGCTCTAAAGCATCCTATCTGACACTTTAAGGAATTCACCAGCTCACCGCTCTCATATATATATTATATAATGAGCTGAAAAAACCTCTTTTAACTTTTATTATCCTTGCAGTAAGACAAAATCATCTTCCATTCGGGGGGTAAAATCTGAAACTTCTAAGCATAGCCATCTATCTACTATTTTTGAAAATATAAAAGATGCAGATAAGAATTGCGTATTACTTCAAAAACCAAGTGGTAAATGCAACGAGTATGTTTCTATCTTATTAGATCTCATCATTGAAGCATATTCAGTTCAGTTGGCAAGGCGTAATAGTGGTCATAACGAGTAAACACACATCTTACACTCACGTGTACTCACACACATATATACACACACGCTCATTCTCTTACTTTCTTTCTCTCTCTATCTATCTCTCTCTTAGGCATACTCCCTCTCTCTCACTCACGCAAACTCACAGACAAATCTCATTTGGAAAGAAACACGCAAGCTTGCAACATTTGTCAGCTCAAAAACAACACCTCTATCAACAACAATAATAATTATAATTGATAGTATTGTTATAATATTAATATTGATCCAAACACATTTAAACTACGTTTATTGGCTACCAAATATTTAAATATCATTATATATTGTTTTTAGATATGTAGCTGTATAATTAATATGGCAAAAATATTCGAAGAAAATCTCTTTTCAATTGGATTCAATCGAAAATATCAACTGTTTTAATGAGATAATACAATTTATTAATCAATAATAATGTATTTGCAATAATCTAGCCAATATATATGTATTTTCTCAGTCGCTGTCTCTCACTATATATATTCAAGTAGGCACATCCACAGGCCCATACGCATATATATATATATATATATATATATATATATATATATATATATATATATATATATATATTAGTAAAAGGTAAAGAAAATGCTGTAAAATTGTTCCCAGTGAAAAATAGTTTAATTAGAAATAAGTAAAAATTAGTAATAAGTATTGGTTAGTATTCAGTTTTAGTTTTAAGTTTTTACCGGTTGCGCATTTATAATGGTTTTCAAAAATAATTTTGAGATAGAGCGCCCGTGATGTTTGCTCTAAGCTGATCAGTTTTGGAAATTCTACCTGTTTTATGTGGAAAAAAGTGGCTCCAGAGGTATTAAGATTTGGTTGGTTGTTGAATGTCACGTGAATGAGTACTATAAGTTTCACGCCAATTCGTGTTGCAAAAATTCTTGTAGTCAAAACAATTTTGATTGGTCGGTAGAGGTCACGTGAATGTTAAAAATTGGTTTTGCGCCAAATGTAGGTTGTCGAAGAGTGTCCTTTTTCGCCTGATTGAGAATTCACTGAAAAATAAGTCTTTTAAGACAAATATGTGTGTGTGTGTGTGTAGTAAAGCGGTTCATTGTTGTGATGTGTGTGTGAATTGCAGTCATGTTGAAAGGTCAACAGTTCAGGTGTCTATTAAGACAAATATGTGTGTGTGTGTGTGTAGCAGAGTGATTCGTGGTAGAGGGATTCGGTCATTAGGAATGTGTCTGTACGTGTGTGGGGGTAATTTTAACATGTTGAAAGATATTATTCAGCTCTTGTCTTATACGGAGAAGTGTGTGTGTGTGAGTGTATGTGTGTGTATGTATGTTTGTATGTTAGTGTACGCGTGTGTATGTGTGTGTGTATATGTGAGTATGTGTGTGTGTGTGTGTGTGGTGGACCAGTATTTTTGTGATACTGATAAAAATAGTGTACATTATTCGATATTTTCAGTAATTTGCAAAAACGGTTCTCTCGAAAGAACATCAAAAACATTAATAATAAAGGGGGTGAAATGATATATTGTCATAACACCAAGGTGTGTGTGAGTGTCCAGATTGTACCTACTGCAAGGGGAATCCATTATATATATATATATATATATATATATATATATGTATGTATATATGTAATATATGTATACATGTATATATATATAAAATAAATTAGATTACCGATATAAAAGACACAGAAGCGAAAAGCGAAAACCAACCAAACAGTGAGTGTGTTCTGTTATTAATTCTGGCAATATTACACAAATATGACCCTCCCCAAGTATAACAATATATATATATATATATATATATACATATATACATATACATATATATGCATATATACATATATATATATGTAAAAGTTCTATTTAAATTGTTGGGATACAACAAGCAAATATTTTTATAACTGATATAAAGCACTCAAAAAATTATTGGAGTAAAAATACGATATTAACAAATGGAAACTACATTTATAAAACCATATTTATTTCATTATACATATTTCAAGGACACCAAGTTAAATTATGGTGTGCTTTCATCAGATAAAATATAATATAGATCAGTTTTATAAATAAATATTGACATACCCTTAAAGAATGCAACCATTACTGTTGGAAGCTCCCGGAATATATATATATATATATATATATATATATATACGTTTATATGCATATATATGTATGTTTATATATATATATATATATAAATATATAAAATCAAAGATGGTTAAAAGAGTTCCATGTATTTTATTAAGCGCATTTAAAAAACAAATATCATCATGGGATGATATTTGCGTTCTCATCAGATAAAATAGGGAGACATGATATATATACATATGATATTTGTTTTTGATGATATTTGTTTTTGAAATGCGCATAATAAAATACATGGAACTCTTTTAACCATCTTTTGATTTTATATTATTTATACTCCAATCCTATAAATTGTTGAGTGCTACTTATCCGATATTTGCATTGCTTTATTGTGCTACAATAAAACTCACCTCCTACATTATATATACATACATACATACATACATACATACATACATACATACATACATACATACATACATACATATATATATATATATATATATATATATATATATATATATATATATAATATATATATATATATACATACATACATATATACATATATTCATATATATATATATATACATATATAAATTACTTTACACTTTGTTATCTGAAAATATAATTTTCAAAGTTAATTGTTTTTATATTTTAATTTGCCTTTTATTATTAGTCATATGCGGTGGATTGGCAGTATCGGTTGAGGGTCGGACGCATGCTTTGACGCATAGAGTTATAGCCCTTTCCATTCTGAGTTCAAATCCCGCCAATGTTAACTTTGCCTTTCATCCTTACGGGGTCGATAAAATAAAGTACCAGTAATGTACTGGGTAATTGCTGGCCTTCTGCCAAAAGTAGAAGCAATTATTAGTCATATTATATTTCTTTTATTGTAGTTGGTTACTAAGTTGATATACAATCTAGTCACTCTTTATTTTAAACATACACAGAACAAGCAAAACAACATCATTTCATTTCCTTACGATTGATTGAGACTGTCATAATGGGTATTGCAATCAGTTCTTTCTCTTTTATTTACGTATAGTTTGTGTATATGTGTGTGTGTATGTGTGTGTGTGTATGAGTGTGTCTGTGTGTGTGTGTGGCTGTATGTGGGAGTGCGTCGCTGTATGTGTGTGTGGCTGTGTGTGGTTGTGTGTGTGTGTGTGTGTGTGTGTGGCTGTGTGTGTGGCTGCGTGTGTGTAGGTGTGTTTGTGGCTGAATGTGTGTGTGCGCGTGTGTGTGTGTATAGGTGCGTGCGTGGTGTGAGTTTGTGTGAATGTGTCGGTCTTTGTATATCTGTGTGTGTATGCGTGTACGTGTATGTGTGTGTGTCAGTGTACGTGCGCGTTTGAGTGTGCTTGTGAGATTGTGTCGGCGTTTGTATATCGGTGTTTGTACACGTGAATGTGTGTGTGTGTGTGGTGTGAGTTTGTGTGAATTTATCGGTGTTTGTATATCTATGTGTGTAGGGTTGTTTGTGTGGGTATATGTGTGTCAGTGAACGTGCGCGTTCGAGTGGGTTTGTGAGAATTTGTCGGTGTTTGTATATCTGTGTGTGTGTATACACGTGAATTTGTCTGTGCGTGTGTTTGCTAATTTTATTCGTTTACATGTTTAATTGAAAACGCGTGGCGTGGTGGTTAATGTTTGGCTCGGGAATTTGAAAACATAGGTTTGATTCCCTGACCGGGTGGCGGAAAATTCATTTTATTTCAAGTTGCTCCAATACTCCCAGCTGAGTCTGTGGATGCACGTTAATTCCTCGAATAACTAGAACACACGCACATACACACACACATACATACATATATATATATATATATATATATATATATATATATATATATATATATATATATATATATAATGGAAAATTTGAACAGGAACAAAACAGAGAGGCAGTACAACGAATGTTTATTAATTTCACGCTCTTGAGAGTGGGGTGGTGGTGGGGAACGACGTTTCGGGCATAAGCCCTTCTTCAGGTGAAAAGTGTGTGGGAAGAGAGTTCAAAGGGTGTGTAGGGGAGTGGTGGAGAGACATATAGCAAAAAGGGGGTGGGAGGAAACGGTTCTAATGAAAATAAAAATAAAAACATGATCAAAATAAAATTAAAATGGGGTAAAACAGGTGGTGGAAGGGTGTGGGCGTGTAGGGGTGGTGGTGGGTGGAGTGGGGAGAGGGAGACGGGGTGTCCGAGCGAGGAGGGCTGAAGGTGGTGTGTGTGTGTAGGTGTAAGTGTGTGTGTGTGTGTGTATGTGAAAGCAAGGGTTGGGGGAAGAACGGGGTTGCATGTTCAGGAAGAGGTGTGTGTGGGGTGGGGTGTAGGTAGGAGTGTGTGTGCGTGTGTGGATAGAGGGGTGGGGGGGAGAGGAATCCGGAGGCTGAATGTGTAAATATGTGGCGGAACGCACGTGTGTGTGGTGTTTAAGCGTGTTGTGGGTGTAGGTGGCGTGTTTGCAAAAAAACATTTTTGGGGTGTGTGTGTGGGTGAGTCATGAAGGTGATTCCGTAAGAAGATGTGGTGGAAAGGTTGGTAAAATCCTAGGATGGTAGTTGTTTCCGCGGTCAAGGTTCACATACGAGGAATCCGTGAAGAGATGGTCGGAAGAGGGGAGATGTGGGTTCCGCGTGCAACAGGAAGTGGTCAAGGCAGTAGGAGTGCTGGGTGTCTGTGTGTGCTGGGAGGTGGTCAGAGGGCATAGCAGCAGTAGTGTGGAATGGTAAAGGGGCGAGGATGGGTAGGTGTGAAAGTAGGAGTGATGAGGGGGTGTGTGTGTATATTAGTAGAGGTGTTAGTGGGATGAGTGAGTGTTGGAGAAAGGGTGTGGGTGGAGCGGGGAGAGAAGGTGTGGGGGTCGATGGAGGGAGTGTGGTGTACTGGTGTGTGTAGTTTGATGAAGGGGGTGTTAGTAGGTGTTAGTATACAGGAGGTAGAGAAAGGGTTGAATGCGGGTGTGAGTGGGGGTCAGTGGTGGTAGGGTGTGTAGAGTTGGTGGTATAAGAGGGTGCGTGTGTACGTGTGTGTGGGGTTGGGGGGGTGTTAGTGATGTTAGTTGCGGGGTGGTGGGGTGGATGTGTGGGGGTGAGGGTTAGTGGTGGTAGTAGGGTGTGTGTTTAGTGTGAGCGCGTGTATATATGTGCCGGTGGGTGTGTGTGATAAGGAGGGGGGGGGAGAAGAAGGGAGGGATGTTAGTATGTTAGTTGGGGAAGGGTGGTCGGATGAGGCGTGGAGTGGAGGTGTTAGTATTGTTAGTTGTGGGGTGGGCGGTGAAAAGGAAGGGTGTGTTAGTGGTGTTAGTGGGGGATATGTGTGGGGGGAGGGGGGAGGTTGAAGGCTAAAGTAATAAGGGTGGGGAGTTCAGGCCGGGGGGAGTGTGGGTCTGTAAGATGAAGATGGTTCTTTGTTCAACTCTGAGGAGATTGGCGGGTGTTCCATGGCATTGGAGTAGGCCACAGACTGTGAGATGGCGTGCGGAATGTCCAGGGGCACCAAAGTGGCGGGCGATGGGGGAACTACCACCGAGACGAATATCCCGGAGGTGCTCAGTGAATCTGTCCGCCAGGCGACGTCCCATCTGTCCGACGTAAGCCGCGCTGCACTCCGAGCAGTGAAGTCCGTAGACTAGGTTGGAGGAGGTGCAGCGGAAGGCATGCTGGACAGAGAGAGAGTGGCCGATGGGACCCTGGAAGGTGGTGGTGTTGGTGATGTGGGGACAGGTGTTGCAGCGGGGCCTAGAACAGGGAAAGGAACCGGGGGAGGGAGCGTGGGTTGGGGGTAGGGATCTGTGGACGAGGAGGGTGCGGAGATTGAGTGCGCGTTTGAAGGAGGGGAGGCGTGGGGTTGGGAAGATGTGGGAGGTGGAGGGGTCGGACTGGAGGCGTCGAAAGAGGCGGCGGATGGTGCGGTGGATGGGTAAGGTGGAGGTGTGGTAGGTGATGGGGAAGGGGAGACGGTGGGTGGGTGTGCGCTGGCGTGGGGTGAGGGTGGTGGAGCGGTGGACAGCACGGGCGCGGGTGAGAGCTGTGTGAACGAGAGAGAGGGGTAACCTCTGCGGATGAAGTGACTGACTAGGGAAAGGGCCTGGGACACGAAGTCAGCATCTCGGCTACAGAGGCGGCGGATCCTGAGGAGTTGGGAGTAGGGAATAGAGTGTTTACTGTGTGTGGGGTGGGAAGAGGTGAAGTCGAGGTAAGAGTGGGAGTCGGTGGGTTTGAAGAAGGCGGAGGTGACGAGAGAGTGGTGGGAGGGGTCGAAGGCGACTGAGATGTCTAAGAAGTGGAAGTGAATGGTGGAGATAGAGGTGGTGAAGTGGAGGGAGGGGTGGAAGGAGCAGAAGAAAGAGAGAAAGGAGTCGAGCTGTTCTCGGGTGAGGGTCGTGGCTCCGATACAGTCGTCGATGTAACGACCGTACAGTTCGGGCGTGGGGCCGGTGTACTGGGCAAAGTATTGGGCCTCAACATGGCCAACAAAAAGGTTGGCATAGTTCGGGCCCATTCTTGTACCCATGGCTACCCCCGTGACCTGTTGGTAAAACTCACCCGAGAAGGAGAAACAATTGAGGGTGAAGACCAGCTCGGCGAGGCGACGGAATGGGGGATGGGCGAAGGTCGAGGTAGTGTTTGAGGGCGCGTAGGCCGTCGACGTGGGGGATGACGGTGTAGAGGGACTTGATGTCTAGGGTGAAGAGTAAGGGCTGTGGGCCGGGTGGGTAGGTGAAGGAGTCGAAAAGGCGCAGGGCGTGGTTGGTGTCGGAGATGTGGGAGGGGAGGGTGGTGACAAGGGGGGCGAGGATGGTGTCGAGAAAGGCGGAGATGAGTTCGGTGGGGCAGTTGCAAGCGGAGAAGATGGGGCGGCCGTGTTTGTGGAGTTTGGGGAGGAAGTAGATGGTGGGGGTGCAGGGGTGCGGACGATGAGGTGGGAAGCGGTGGGGGAAGGGGGGAGGAGGGAGGAGGAGACAAGGTGTTGGATGGTGGAGGAAACTTGTTGTTGGTAGAGGGGTGTGGGATCGGAGGGTAGAGGGCGGTAGAAGAGGGGGTTACGGAGCTGACTGAGGGCTTCGGCCGTGTAGAGGTCCGCGCGCCACACCACCACGGCGCCTCCCTTGTCCGCCGGTTTGATGACGATGTCATCTCGGCTACGGAGGGAGCGGAGAGCGAGGAGTTCGCCCCGTGAGATATTATTCCGTTTGGAACGGTGGCGGAAGTCGAAACGATTTACGACGCTACGGCTGGCATCGACGAACGCGTCCAGGGTGCTAAATTGCCCTGGGGCCGGCGTCCAAGAAGATGGTCGTCGGCCCAGGGCAAGAAACGGGTCTGTGGCGTCCGCAGCCGGTGGCGTTCGGCCGAAATGTGCCTGTAGCTTCGTGCGTCGCACGAATCGCTCGACTTCCGTTCGGGTGCGGAACTCGTCGCTGTGCGGAGTGTGGGGTATGAAGCGAAGGCCTCTACTAAGGAGTGAGCGGTCAGGTGCGGAGAGGGGGAGATCAGGGGTTATGGTGACAACAAGTGGTGGGGTTTGGGTGTGTAGGGGGAAGGGAGGGTGTGCTGAGGGGTGAGGTGGAGGGTGGAGATTGGGTAGGGGTGTGGGTCGAGGGAGGGGAGGAGAGTGGTGGGTTCATGGGGATGGGCGGGTGGGGCGTGTAGGGGTGGTGGCGGGTGGAGTGGGGAGAGGGAGACGGGGTGTCCGAGCGGGGAGGGCTGAAGGTGGTGTGTGTGTGTAGGTGTACGTTTGTGTGTGTGTGTGTGTGTGTGTATGTGAAAGCAAGGGTTGGGGAAGAACGGGGTTGCATGTTCAGGAAGAGGTGTGTGTGGGGTGGGGTGTAGGTCGGAGTGTGTGTGCGTGTGTGGATAGAGGGGTGGGGGAGAGGAATCCGGAGGCTGAATGTGTAAATATGTGGCGGAACGCACGTGTGTGTGGTGTTTAAGCGTGTTGTGGGTGTAGGTGGCGTGTGTGTGTGTGGGTGAGTCATGAAGGTGATTCCGTAAGAAGATGTGGTGGAAAGGTTGGTAAAATCCTAGGATGGTAGTTGATTCCGCGGTCAAGGTCCACATACGAGGAATCCGTGAAGAGATGGTCGGAAGAGGGGAGATGTGGACACACATACATATATATATATATATATATATATATATATATATATATATACACACATACAAACACACACACACTCATATATATATGTATGTATGTATGTATGTATGTATGTTCTTCTGGTTTTATAATTTCACAAAGTTTTACCAATAGAGAGAGAGTCGGTTTCTAACATAGACACAAGACTCTCTCACATTGGAATTTACACAACATCAACTAGGTAGATATGTATGTATGCATGCATGTGTAGATATGGATGTGATTGTATGTGTGGATGTGTATGCTTTGAGTTGTATGTGTGCATGTGTATATGCTTTGTATCTGTACATGTGTATATGCAGTTATTAGAGGCAACATTTTTGGAATGTTTTACATATTTTTACTGTTCCATTAATGGATTGTACTTGTCATTTTCTAACTAGTTGTGTTCTTCCTGTTCCCGTGAAGCCTAGCATTGAGGCAGTTACTAACATATCTCAGTGCCCCAATAATCACAGGCATAAATCTGAAGGCGTAATCAGGGTGGAGTATCTGCAGATTTCTCTTCAGTTCTGCATAAATATTCTCCTTTTCACTAATCTTTGATATTATATTGGCATCTGCTGGGCAGCTAATTTCCACTACTGTGCATGTTTTCTTTTCCCTGTCCCATATCATAATATCTGGTCTGTTATGCCTGCATTTTATTGGGGTTTTTACTGGAACATTCCACCAGTACTCTTTCATATTATGTACATGGATGTCTTCCACATTGTTGTAGCTTTTAATGTGTTTATTATCGGGGCTATCTTTTTTACGAACTGCATTGTACAGTGTTTTGGCCACTACATCATGCCTCATAGGTAGATAGTACCGCGATGACATATTTGTGCAGCTGCTGATGACATGGGTGATATCCTCGATGTTAGTTCTGCAGAGTCTGCACTTGTTATCACATTTAGGTGCTTTGCCTGCATCCCTATCTCTTTTGTGAATCAGGTATTTCGTGCTAATCTCCTGTTCTTGGATTGCAAAAGCGTATCCTTCAAAGTGGGAACCAATATAGCGGTTGTTGGTCCAAGATAGACTACTTTCCTTATCTATATTACTCTCACTTTGGAGCTTCCTGGCAACATATCCATGCATGATTTTTTGCTGATAGGCATACAGTTTATCATCCATGGATTCACTGCGATACTGCTGAGCGACATCCCTGGATGTGAATTTTTGATTATCACACAGGGACTATCTCTCAAGATGTTCCTTCCCAACTCTCATGATCTTATCTGTTTCATGCAGATAGACTTGCGCGAGAAGCGGGCTCCTACGCTACGAGGTTCGTAGATGTTGTCGGAGAGATATGCTGCGACATTCAAATGTTGTCTGGACTGATATTAGGCCTCTGCCTCCCTGCTTACGTTTCAAGTAAAGGCGGTCTATGTCACTGTTGATGTGGAAGTTTCCAGTGTTGTTCTGTATATTTCGAGTTCCAACATCAACTGCTCGGATTTCATCTATCGTCCAATTGAGTATTCCAAACGTTGGTGTTAGGACAGACACAGCAAACACATTGTGAGCCACTATTTTGTTTTGCGCAGAGAGTTCCGATGACCAGATCTGTCTTAATCGGGTGTAGTATTCCCTGGTTACGCGTTCTTTATTACAGATACCATTATAAGATATGTTCTCATCTATCCCCAGGTATCTGTAGCAGTCCTCATCAGATATCGGTGAAACAGTTAGACCATTGATGACAATGTTGCTAGATTGGGTTGTTGTTTTTCCCCGCTTTACAGTCATGTATGAGCATTTATCCTGGTCAAATTCCATTCCTATATCCTTTGAGAACGTTGTAACCAGGTCAAGATTTTTCTTCATCCCATCCATGAGTTTCAGATCTTCATCCCATCCATAGAGTTTCAGATCGTCCACAAAGAAATTATGGGTTAGGTTCGTATTTCTGTCCTCCTGTGAGCCAATGATGTATCCCTCACATTTCTTGAGCAGAAAGGACAAGGGGTTAATGACAAGATGAACAATATCACAGATAGACTGTCCCCCTGAAATATACCCCTGCAATATTTTATTTTATCAGTGAAAATAGAGTCCTCCCTCTCTGTCTTTAACCTTAGGATAGTAGCCCAAGAAGAAGACACCCTCTCTATAGCTCTGACAATAATGTCTGGGACTTTAGCAAGTTTGAGGGCCGCTATCATCCAAGAGTGGGGAACAGAATCGAAAGCTTTCTTGTAGTCCAGCCAGACTGTAGTCATATTCCTCCTAAGTTGTCGCACTTCCGACATCGCAGTTTTGTTGATTAGGAGTTGTTCAGCACATCCCCAAACCTTTTCTTTCCAGCTGCTTCTTCTTCTGTGATGATGTTATTATTTTCACAGTGATCTTGGAGGAATAGTTTCAGGCAGGCTGTATACATCCTATACATCAGGTTCTGGCATGCAATGGGTCGACAGTTTTTTGCCAAGTAGGTGTCTTTGTTCTTGGGGACCAGTAACGTTTGTGCTATGTATGTATGTATGTATGTATGTATGTATGTATGTATGTATGTATGTATGTATGTATGTACAAGGAAAGTGTGGTAAGGAACCAGGTGGACCTTAACACCAGAGTACTCGATACTTAGGGTAGTGGGTTCTAGGAAAAAAGTTCAGATCTATCTGTCGAAACGGTCGAAAAGTTCAGCCGTCGGGGTCCTGACTCTTTTCTTATATGTATCTCTCTATCTATGTATCTATCTATGACCCGAGTGAATGGTCCGAGTGAATGGGCCTTTTCTCTATATCAGCCTGTAGGTTGAGGAAAAAGAGGAGGTGAGGAAAGGAGTACAAACTCTTCGTACTCCTGGAGATGAGGGTTGCACATTTTTTTTTCGGGGGTATGTGTTACCCATATGTAATGTCTCCCCTTATTGGGGAAAATCGGCTAATTTTTAAATTGCATTTGTGATAATATTTTACACGTTTTTATTGTATGTAAACTTCCCCGTTTATATTTGTCCCCTTCTTTTGTGCCCCTGTGGCTAATAAAGAAACATATCTATCTATGGCGGGTAAAATTCCCGAGATCCATGGACGAGTTCTCTCCAGCGTTCTCTGTCCCTATTTATAGCTGCCATGTCCTGCGTCTCCAACAGACCAGTGTCTGTCCTTAGCGCATCAACATATGTTAACCTTGGTCGTCCTCTTCCAGTGTGTCCATGTGTATATATATATATATATATAAAGAGAGAGAGAAAGAGAGAGAGAGAGAGAGAGAGAGGGAGAGAGAGAGAGATGCGATGTCCAGAAATAGCCGTTGAAACGGCTTGAGCTCTGCCGTCGGGGTCTTGAAGAATTTCCTATATATAGATAGATATATTTCTTTATTTACCATAGAGGCATAAAAAGAAGGGACAAATACAAAGGGGGAGTTTACATACAATCGAGTAAAAATGGTATAAAATGAAAATAATCGAAAACAACCTCAAAAGGGAGGGGACGTGATGGGGGTTGCACACACCCCCGAAAAAGTGTGCAATCCTTTGCCCGGGGAGCACATGGAGAAGGTGCTCCCCTCTCCTTCACTTCTTTACCTACAGGATGGTATACAGAGAAGGCCCATTTACACGAGCCATTCTCGCCACTATCACCCACCTTTCATAAAACTGCCTGTGGCCAAGCACCTCTCTCTCCATTCTTATCCTTCTTCCGAAGTGATATCGGAAGAAGTAGACCAGACTATGGCCAGAGAGGAAGTTGCCTGACCTCAGACCTTTCAATCGTGTCCACCAAACAACCTCTTTCAACATGGCTATTACGCACAGAAAAACCGCCTTTGCTTCCTTTGTGAAGAGGGGAGGCGGTTTGATTGTCATCACGGACTCGGCGGTCAATCGAATCGGCGCTACCCGCGACAGCAGTTGTTCGGCGTAGCCCCACAGATCAGCCACGCCCGGACATTGCACCAATGCGTGCGCAACGGTTTCTTCGTGACGCACGCATCTAGGGCAAATCTTTTTCGAGGGATCCCTGCTCGGGCGCCCGTGTCTGTAGAGCCTCTCTCGAACGGGTAGAGCCCCCCGGTAGCACTGCCAGGCTAGTGACTTCTGGAAGTTGTCCATTGGTCCCGGGCCGAAAGTCCTACCGAACAGGCTGGCCAGCTCGTCCTCTTCCATGTCCAGCGACTCTCCAAGGGTGTCATCGCCCCTGCTAGCCACCAGCCCTCTATAGAATGATGAGGTGGATTCTCCACCGATGGCCTGGCCCGCTTGCCAGAGAACCCTGAGCGCCTGAGCACAATCAGTGTGCCAGTCTCCCAGTTTTCCGGATCTTTGTTTGACCCAGGACTGCAGCTGGGTGAGCGAGACGAGTCTCGGAAAGGCTCGTTTCACGAACGGAGCCCACACCGGTTGACCAGTGAGGAATACCTGTAGGTGCCGTAGCCTTAATGCGTGCCTACGCATCATCAACCACGGCATCCCCAGCCCTCCTTTCGAAGGTTGTTGGCAGCAGATGGATCTTCTCACCATAGGAGGGCGCTTCTTCCAAAGAAATTGGAAGAGCATGCGTTCCATGGTGGTGAGTGTTTCCTTAGGGCAAGGCACGACAGTCAGGCGGTTGTAAGTGACGGACGCTATGTAAATGTTCGCCACCTCCGCCCGGCCTTTTAGGGACAGCTTACACTTGGCCCATTTCTGGGTTAGTGCAAACACCTTGTTCGTAACCTCGTTCCAGATCTTTTCCACCTGGAGGTCCGGTCCAAACCAGACCCCAAGCAACTTTACCGGGCCCTCCGTCCAGTGTCCGACGACACCGTCGGGAGGCATCGGTCTGCCTCTCCACGTTCCGAGTTGCAGCCCGATGGATTTTTCCCGGTTCAGTTTCGCTCCTGACAACCTCCAGTAAGGTACCGATTGCCTCGATCTCCGAGTCGGTCGATACCATTACTGTTACGTCATCGGCGTAGGCCGACACCGCTTTGCTCAATCCTGGTTCCAGGGGGATACCCTGCAACAACTCCAACTTCCTCAGTAAAGGCTCGAGAGTCAATACGTACAGAAGGGAGGAGAGAGGGCACCCCTGTCGAATGGATCGTGTGATTTCGAACGGCTTCGAAAGGTAGCCGTTCACCTTGATCCTAGAACAGATGTGGTTGCTATGTAAGGCAGTGATCCAGCCTCTGAAAACAGGACCGAACCCAGCCGTCGCTAGCACCGCATCCAGGTAACCATGGTCGACCCTATCGAAGGCCTTAGACTGATCCAAGTTGATCAGGGCCCCACCGAAGCCGGGTTTGTTGCCAACCCTCTCTATAATGTATCGCATGAGGTGGAGGTTATCGTGAATTGACCTGGATGGGATAGCACATGTCTGCGCATCTCCCACCAGGCCACCCACGACAAGCGCCAACCTCTTTGCTAACACCTTGGCCAAAATCTTTAACTCTGTGTTTAGCAGGGTTATGGGCCGAAAATTATTTATACTATCCCCCTTGTTCTCGTCCTTCCTCACCAGCGAGACTACGCCCTTGGCTACAGAACAAGGAATTCTCCCGTTCTGCTGCCAATTGCAGTAGACCGCTTCGAGGAGTTCGGAGAAGAAGACCGGCATTGCTAAATAAAGTTCGTAAGGTATACCATCGAGACCTGGAGATTTGCGTCTGCTGCATTGGCTCAGCGCATCCCTGATCTCATCAGCTGAGATTGGTCCCTCGCAGGACTCTGCCTCTTCGCTCGAGAGACGCGGCATGCTGTCGAGGTATGGACCAAAATCCACGTCCCCGCCCGGACCCTCGCCTCCCCTAATCCTATATATAGATAGATAGATAACTTTCTATTTAGTTGCCACCAAGGCATCAAAGATTGGGACAAATACAAGGGGGGGGGGTTTACATACATTTCAAAGGACGTGTAAAATCATATAACAAATAAAATTCAACAATCGAAGTCCTCAATAGGGAGGGGTCGTTGACGTGGGTCGCACACACTCCCGAAAAAATATGCAACCCTCCTCCTCAGGAGCACAAAGAGCGGGTGCTCACTTCCTCTCCTCTCTCTTCTCCTCTCTAACCTACAGGCTGATATAGAGAGAAGGCCTATTCACTCGGGCCATTCTCGTCACATTCCCCCACCTTTCATAAAACTTTCTGGGATAGAGCACCTCTCTCTCCATTCTGATCCTTCTAAAATGGTACTTGGAAAAAAGGATCAGTTGTTGGCTGGGGAGAAAAGAGTCTGACCTCAGCCCTTTCAACCTCGTCCACCATACAACCTCTTTCGCACAGAAGAAAACCGCCTCTCCTTCGTTTTTGAAGGGGGGAGGCGGTTTGATCGTGACAATGTACTCGGTGGTCAACCGGATTGGTCCCACCCGCGACAGTAATCGTTCCACATAGCCCCACAGGTCAGCAACGCCCGGGCAGTGTACGAATGCGTGCGTGACGGTTTCCTTGTCTCGCACGCATCTCGGACAGATCTTCTTCGAGGGGTCCCTACCTGGGCTCCCGTGTCTGTAGAGCTTGTCCCGAACGGGTAGAGCTCCTTGGTAGCACTGCCAACTCAGGGACTTTTGGAAATTGTCCATCGGTCCCGTGCCAAACATTTTACCGAACAGACTGGCTAGCTCGTCTTCCTCCATGCCCAGAGCCTCTCCGAGAGCGTCGTCGCACTTGCTGCGCACCAACCCTCTATAGAATGTTGAGGTTGAGACTCCACTGATTGCCGGATCCGCTTGCCAGAGGGCTGTGACTGCCTGGGCACATTCAATGTGCCAGTCGCCCATTTTCCTCGGTCTTTGGTTGACCAGGATTGCACTTCGGTGAGTGAGACGAGTCCCGGAATGGCTCGCCTCACAAAAGGGGTCCATACCGGCTGACCGGTGAGGAATACCTGGAGGTGCCGTAGCCTTAATGTGTGTCTACACATCGTCACCCACGACAAACCAGCCCTCCTTTCGAAGGGTGTTGACAGCATATGGATCTTCTCACCAAAGGGGCTCGCTTCTTCCAAAGGAATCAGAAGAGCGCGTGCTCCATTTTGGCGAGCGTTATCGCTGGGCAAGGCACAACGGTCAAGCGGTAGTAGAAGACGGACGCTATATAAGTGTTCGCCACCTCCGCTCGACCTTTCAGGGATAGTTTGCTACTCGGCCCACTTCTGGGCGAGTGCTAACACCCTGCTCGTTACCTCGTCCCAGTTATTCTCCACCTGGAGGTCCGGTCCGAACGAGACCCCGAGCAGCTTCACCGGTCCCTCCGCCCAGTGTCCGACGGCGCCGTCGTAGGGCATCGGTTTGCCTCTCCACGTTCCGAATTTCAAACTGACGGACTTGTCCCGGTTCAGCTTGGCTCCTGCAAACCTTTCGTATTCCTCCAGTAAGGTGCCGATCTGCCCGATTTTCGAGGCGCACGACACCATTACTGTCACGTCATCGGCGTAGGCCGACACCGCTTTCCGCAATCCCGGTTCCAAGGGGATTCCCACAGTAGTGGCGCGAGAGCCAGCACATACAGAAGGGAGGATGGAGGGCATCTCTGTCGGATGGATTGCGCGATTTGGAACGCCTCCGAGAGGTAGCCGTTAACATTGACCCTCGAGCAGGTGTTGCTGCTGTGCATTGCCGCAATCCAGCCCCTAAAAATGGGTCCGAAGACCGCCGCCGCGAGCACCGCATCCAGGTACCCATGGTCGACCCTATCGAACGCCTCAGATTGATCCAAGTTGATCAGGGCCCCACCAAAGCCGGGTTCGTTCCCTACTCTCTCTACGATGTATCGCATGAGGTGGAGGATGTCGTGTATGGACCTGGAAGGGATTGCGCGTCTGCGCTTCTCCCACCAGGTACCCGACGACAAGCGCCAACCTCTTCTCTAACACCTTGGCCAAAATCTTTAACTCTGTGTTTAGCAGAGTTATGGGCCTGAAGTTATCTATGTCATCCCCCTTGTTCTCGTCCTTCCTCACCAGCGTGACTACGCCCTTGGTCACAGAACTGGGAATTCTACCGTTCTGTTGGCAGTTGCAGTAGACCGCCTCGAGGAGATTAAAAACAAGTCCGGCATCGCTTCATAAGGTTCGTATGGTAGACCATCGAGACCGGGAGATTTGCGTTTGCCGCATTGGCTCAGCGCTTCCCCTATCTCAGCGGCTGAAATCGGCGTTTCGTAGGACTTCGCCTCCCCGTTCGAGAGCCGCGGCAGACCGTCGAGGTATGGACCGAAATCCATAGCCTCTCACGGCCCGCCGCCCCTCCCGAACAGTCCTGCAAAGCCCCGTTGAAATGCCGCGCACATCCGCTCAGGTTCAAGGATCACGCGTTCATCCTGGTCCTTCAAAGACCGAATCGTGGTCTTGTTTCCACTTTTTGCCCCTGTCACTCGGGCCCAGCTAACAGCTTTGGCTCCCTCGTTACCCAGAGCACGTATTTTACTCATGACAACGAAGCCCTCGTGCTTCGCGTCAAAGATCTGGTCTAGGGCCGTTCTTGACGCCAGCACGCCGGCCACGCTGCCACTCCTAATCGCCTCTTCTACTCTATCTATCAATTCCCTTTCAGTTCTATTCCTATCTATGCTAATTCCTGACTAAAACCTATCGATTCTATTCTAATTTCTCTCTTGAGAGAGCCCCACCACCTGCTGTTGACAATTGCCCCCGCCAACCGCTGCTTAATTAGAGTGCTAATCCGCTTACTGTAAGCTTTTTTTGTCGGTAAGGACAAGTTTAGCTTCCAGTAACCGGGTCCTTGTCTATGGGTTCTATCAAGGTTGACCACTCCGGTCACCAACTTGTGATCTGAATAGTCAACCATGAACATTTTGGACTGCTTAATATGTCCCTATCCTTATTTTTAACTAGGACCCTATCTAGGTACGACCTAGATGTTCCCATGAGATTTGTCCACGTCCACAGTGGCACAGTCGGAAAATCTAGTCGATATCTATCGGCCAGATCAAATCGGCCGATTAACCGTTTGAGTCTGTTACATACCCCTCTATCGGGACATGCCCCTACATAGTCCCAACGTGCATCCAGGATACCATTCCAGTCCCCCACTAAAAACAAGGAGACGTTCCCAGAAAAGTCTCTAGGCGCTGGAAGAAGACCGGTCGCGGTGTTCCAGATGGAGCATACGCTGCCACCAGCCTGAAGGCTCCGCCTTCACTACTGCCGAGGTCTAGAACCACCAGTTTGCCCTCCGGGTCCAGGTGTACCTTCCGAGTTGCGAGGCGCAGGTGTTTTCGCAGCAGAACGACCACCCCGCCCCCACCCTCGGCTAACAGAGAGATGCATAGATCTCAAAGTCGTCGAAGATAAGGGCCAGTTGGTGCTCGCTGCTGATCCTGGACTCGCAAATATCTGTCACAACCATTCTGTGCGACCTGGGGTCATTTAAGAGTTTGCCCTGCTTCCAGGACATCCCTAGCTGCGCACATTTAAACATCCAACTCTAATAACAGCCATGTTGGTGGTGAAGAGTTTAGAGTGGAGAAAAAGGAAAAGACACCTACCTGTCCTTCTCTTGGGGACCAGGCTGCACAATTTCCATGGGGGTGTCAGACGGGTTGTTTCGTAGGGTGGTGCTAGGGATGTGGTGGGGAGATCAGTGTGTTGTGTGGTGGGGGTGTTTTCTGGGAAGGGTTATTTGGGGTGGTGGTGGGGAAACATTTCAAGAGGACGCGGTTGCTAGGTCTAGTACAGGGGTTCCTCACGTCCCCGAGAAAGTTCTGTTTGAGCATCGCGTAGGTGTCCCTTGGGACCCTAATAATTTTTAAATGCGGTTTAGTCGCCGCGTTGGTGAACATTTTCCCTTCGGTTTCCACCGAAGTGTCTTTGTCTATTGTTTGCACAAGTGTTTTGTTTTTTGTGTTGATGCATGTATACTGTTTTCGTTGTGTTGTGTTTGTTTTTGTTTGTTGTTCTTGTGTGTGTTTGCGTTTTGTAGTATGTGTTATGTTTTCGGAAGGGGTGGGTTTTTTTGTTTGTGATGTTTGCTCTGTTTGTGCTGGTGGCTGTGTGTTTGTTGTATTTTTGTTGATGTGGTGCCTTATTATCTTTCTTTTTACCGGTTGAAAGCGTTCTCCTTCGTCGTCACTGGTTGACGTTGATAAAGGGTCCTCGTCCGTGTTATTGGGGAGGGGTATATTTTGGGGTTTTGTTGTGGTTGCTTTTGTATTTGTTTTAGGTGGGGAGGGGTTGGGTGGGACAGTGTCTTGTGTTGTTATTTTTTCGTTTTGTTGTTTGTTGTTTTGGTGGTGGTGGTGGTGGTGGTTGTGTTGTTGTGTGTGGGGTAGATAGGAGAGTCTTTTTTTTTGGGGGGGGGGGCATTTAAAAGGGGACAGGAAGCCCTCAGATGACCACTTCTTGAACAGTGGTAGCATGAAGGGCGCCTGCCCTCAACAGAAATGTTTATGAAGGGACATCCAGGGACACACGCTGTGGTATACTTGCTATCCGTTCTGGTCTCATTTGGAGCAGAACTTCAAGGCTATTGCCACCGAATACGCCCCCGGTGGATTCGCCTATCGAAAGGATTGTGTCCTCATATTCTAAGAATCCCGTTAGCAGCCACCAAATGCTTACAGTTGGCCTGATGCCTGAGATTCTTATCTTTTGAGTTCTTTTCCCCAAATATGTGGGGAAAAAGGTGTATGCTTTGGATACAATTGGTGACACAGAATAATTCCGTGCGGCCAATTCATCTTGCTTTAAAACAGATATGCTTCCATACAGTTTCCCTTTCTGTATGAAAGCGATATCCTTCCAGGCACTACTTAGGACCAGCCAATTTCGCTTTGGGACAATTGAGCCGGTTTCCTAGTCGCGTTCGAAACTGTCCTAAAAACTACGGTTCTGAGGACTGTGTCCCTTCTAATTTCTGCGGGGGAAGTATTTGTGAATTCCCCACTTTCCCCGAAACTTAAACAATTCCTTGCTTCTTTCAGCAATTTCTTGGCATTCGAGATGTCCAGTGCCTTGTATGTCTGCGTTTCTTGAACCGCCTGTGCAAAGAGACTGTAGTTGTGGGTCCGTTTTCTTTCGTGTTGTTATCATTGTTGTTAATGTTATTCGTGTTGGTTTGCTTTTTTCCTTTGTTGGTGTTGTCATTATTGCTGTTGTTGGTTGTGTTGTTATTGTCATTGTTGCTGTTGTTGGTTGTGTTGTTATTGTCATTGTTGTTCTTGTTTGTGTAATTGTTACTTTTGGGGTTTTCACCCATTTCCACAAGTTTTTCTTTTGATTCCGTGGTGTCTTTTGCGGGAGTACGGAGGGAAGGCTTACAGCGTTGTGCTGCTACCTTCTCCCTATCACTTTCCGGGGGGGGGGGGGCGTGGAATGCGTCGTGTTAATGGCGTCCATTGTCACTAAACGACTTTTTATCGATAACTTGTAACTATCAAATTTCGCCCCAAAAAGGGACGAAATTTATTTCACCCAACGTCTGCAGTCCCTGGCGAGGGGTTAAACACAACAAATAACAAGTAGCTTAAACAAAACTACCGCTTCTCGTAATAAATTACGACAAAATGCAGGAGCGAAACAAAAACACGTCTATCTTCTTCGAGATAGATAGGTAGATAGATAGATGGATAGATAGATAGATAGATAGATAAGTAGATAGATAGATAGATAGATAGATAGATAGATAGATAGATAGATAGATAGATAGATAGATAGATACATATGTACCCAAGTACACTCCCATATATACAACTCCTCACAAACTCACACATACACACCGTCTATTGGGAGTGCAGTTAAAGGGGAGAAGTTGGAAATGATATTTCCTTTAGTATGTGAAAAAGTCAGACGTGAAAAAAGAAAGAAAGAAGGAAAGGTAAAAGAGAACTGTCATTGATCTTTAATTAAAAACGTGAAAATTTTGACTGCAATGTTGTTTACCAGGTGATTGATCACACAACGACGATTGATAATCTAGGTGCAGTGTCATTTATTTCTCTACATCGTGAATCACTACAGGACCGACGAGAAACATCCAAAGTCAAAGCTTTGTGTATGTGTTTGTGTGTATGAATATATATGTATATATATACATACAAACATATATATATATATATAATGTAATCTGAGTTTTTCGAATATTAATAATTGCTTCTACTTTTGGCACAAGGCCAGGAATGATCCCAGTGCATTACTGGTCCTTTATATTAACAACCCCCTAAGGATGATAGGCAAAGTTAGCCTCGGCGGGATTTAAATTCAGACCGTAAAGGGGCGTAACTCTATGCTATAAAGCATGGCGTCCGACCCTCTACCGATTAATATTCGATTCGTTTGCAATCATGCAAACAGCCTCTTTTTAAAGCCATGTCAGTAGAATGACTCCGTCATTCTTGCTCTTGTGTTGTATTCAGCCATGTAGGGAGATAAACCATGTTTGTTATATATCTATATATATTACTATATATATGCTCATATATATAAGAAAGAAGAAAGCATGTATGCTTAGGAAATGGCGAGCGTGATTTGAAAATTGTATTAGAAGATTTCATCTAAATAAAACAAACATAAGCCCTCTGAACGGAATACGATGAGCTGTTGCCCATCTTTTTCGGTTCCGTGGCCTTATACGTCCCGTTATTATTAGACTATTTTATTTAGTAAATGTTACAGCGAGATTGCCTAATTTAATATAATATGTATGTAGAGAGGGAGGGAGAGAGAGAGGGGAGGGAGAAAGAAAGAGAGAGAGAGTGAAAGATAGATGGATATATATATATATATATATATAGAGAGAGAGAGATGGTGAGAGAGAAGGTGAGAGACAGACAACGATTCACAAACACAGAAAAACAAACTTCGCTATTTTAGCGAGTGGACCATTGCATTGTCCGTAGGGTAAGCTGTGGCCTGTCTATCGAGGTAATGATAAGGTTATGGATACGTTTAGGGTTTTTAAGAATATTTATTTATTTCCCTTACCGGTTTCACAGTTGTTATGCTTTTCAAAAGTAGAATTGAGATGGAGGGTTTGGGGTTTGTCTCGCATTATGTTCGTGTTCAAAAGTTCTTTCTGTTTTATGTGGAAATAGTGGCCCGAATTGCTGTTTTTCTTTTTTTAAGTAATTAGGTTGGTTGATGACAGTCACGTGAATAAGTACAATAAATTCGCGCCAGCTCGCGTTCCAAAGTTCTTATTGTATTTTCTTTAACAAATGTTACTTTTTTGTTCGCTCAACCGAAGAGCCTGTTCAAGAAATTAACGTGTAAGTATTTGAACATGTTCACTGATGAATGTATACTTAACGTAATTTTCATGGAAATTGTGAGTATGTGATACTGCTGACCTTTTGGAAGATACTGTTCATCCGATGGGCTTTCAAACATGATCCGTTTACCTAATTTCACTCATACGGCATGGGTAAACCAAGTGTTATGATAAATGAGACTTGGCCATGACACCACACAGTGGGATGGACCTGGGAACCTAATGATTTGTATTTAGTAATAATTATTTCTACTTTAGGCACAAGGTCAGAAATTGGGAGGGTGAGAGGGGAAAGTCGATTAAATCGACACCAGTGCATTACTGGTGCTTTATGTTATCGACCCCATAAGGATGAAATGCAAAGCTATCCTTGGCGGCATTTGAACTCAGAACGCAAAGAGCCATAACTCTATGCTAGTAATAATAAGTAATAATTATTTTTAAAATCGGCACAAGACCAGTAATTCTAGGAAAGGGGAAGTTAATGATATACTTGAATAGTACTATATTTTATCGATCCCGGAAGGATGATAGGTACATTCGACCTCAGCGAGATTTGAACTCACAATGAAAGTCGTAAATAAAGAATACGCATTTGTATCTAGAAATAATAAATATATCAATTTTCGTTCTATTTCTGTTTTAAATTTTGCTTTTATATTCAAATCCCAAACTTTTTCAAGATTATATTTTATTGTTATACTAGAGTTCTTAACTGATATAAGTTAAATTTTTATTGATACGAATAAAAGTTTGTAGTCGTTATCTATACCTGCTCCATGAAAACATCAAGTTTCAACTTTATTTATACTCAACTGATATATATTAGAGATGGCAATAAAATCGATCTGTTTAATATATGACCCTGCGGGCAAATGCCAAGTTATTGTCCTTGATGGTTTATGCTTCTATAGTATGTTTGCTATAATTAGTTTGTGTTATATATGCAGATTCTATATTCCTAGTGGCTGGTTTTCTTAGAGACACATTTACTAATTGTTTCATTCCAATTAACATACTCATATAACCCAATGTCCTCTAGGCACCTTCAATACACGCACACACATTCATATATATATATATATATCACTTTCCACTGATTGACATGATTTTCTTATTTTACATCTCTCATATATATATATATATATATATATATATATATATATATATATATATATATATATATATGTATGTATATATATATTTATATATACACACACACACACACACACACACACACACACACACACACACACACACATATATATATATATGTATGTATGTATGTATATATATATAAGTATACACACACACACATACATATATGTATGTATATATATATATAAGAACACACACACACACACACACACATACATATATATATGTATGTATGTATGTATATATATATAAGTATAAAGAAACTGCTCAAGAACAGAAATGCTATAAGGATAGCTTATAAAATAGGGTGAACACCTTTAAAAGGTGGCTAATATGAACAAGCGAACACCATATCCCCCTCCCCATATATATATATATATATATATATATATATATATATATATATATATACACATATAATTAGTATTTAGCTTCGAACATAGCTGCTTCTAAAGAAATACGGTATGTTTATAAATAAACATTTAGAAAGCTATAGCTACGAAAAACACTGACAGCTAACGGCACCCAGCGGTGTCCGGCAGAAGCAATGGGAACAATGGTCTATGCATTTCGAACACAACTGGTCAGGAAGGTCTCCCCCGCTCTTGAAACTGCTGGACTTTAAAACAGGCGAGAATATATAGTTTTTTCGTTTGTGTGAATGAGGGGATTAACCTCATTTGTATATGAAGCTTTATAAATCGGCTAAACTTATAATTGTTTCTACTTTAGGCACAAGGCCAGCAATTACACAGTGCATTACTGGTACTTTATTTTATCGACCCCGTAAGGATGAAAGGCAAAGTAAACCTCGAATGGAATAGGATTAGCATTTAGCTTCGAACATAGCTGTATACAAATATGTATTTGAATTTCACATATCTAAAGAAATACGGTATGTATGATGGTTCCCCTTGCTTCTGACGGACACCGTTGGGTGGCGTTAGCTGCCAGTGTGTTTTTCATAGCTATGGCTTATTTATCAACATACCGAGAGAGAAAGAAAAGAGAGGCAGAAGAGCTGCGATGATGGTGGTGGAAGTGATAGTGGTTGTGGTAGTGACCGTTGTGACAGCAACGCTGAATTATTTTAATCTCACGCCTTTTTGGAAACGAGATGTTATGCGTTTGCTTGCGAAGGAGTACAAAAAACAGGACGCCACGTGAAAGAGAGATAGTAGAGAGAGAGGCTAGGTGAGTGAGAGCATGAGAAAATAGCACGTTGTCGAAGACGAATATTTTAAACTTTCGCTGTAAAAAAACACAGTTTAGCCTCACGTATAAATTCATTCATATATTATATTCCATTTACTGAATCTATTCGGTAGTATTGCTGTCTTACATATGCGTAATTTCGTGTTGTATTTATTACATATGTGCATATATATATATATGTTCTCTATCTGACCACCGATCCAGATGTCTATATTATTATAGTCTGTGACCCAGAAACCTTTGGTAATGGAGTAGTTATATTTTGTGTTATTCACTTCCTAATTATATATATGTATGTATGTATATATATATATACATACTACTGTACGTCTGTATACATATATGTATGTACGTCTACATACTTATATTTAAGTAACAGCCGTACTAAGAGTGGGAAATGAAATTTCGTTTCATTTTTTCCGCTTATCGTTTTCGGTGCACCCGGCCGATTAACCCACTCGATATGCAAATTGGGCTACTTAGCCGTTAATATGTATGAGGTAAGTATATACGTTCAACAATCTGGCAGGAAGGTATACGTTGCTGACGATAGCTAATAAGCTTGAAACTAGTACAGCGTTCCTTTGTCAGTGTTGAACAAACGAGCAACGATGGTTGCTAGACACTACGGCTTAATACAGGATGTTTGTTTACAAACACACCGAGCATTATAATAAATGTTCGGTGAATCCATACGTACACATATATATGTGTGCATGTATGTATATATATATACATACTACTGTACGTCTGTATAGATATATGTATGTACGTGTACATACTTATATTTAAGTAACAGCCGTACTAAGAGTGGGAAATGAAATTTCGTTTCATTTTTCCGTTTAATTATATATATATATATATATATATATATATATAATTAAACGGAAAAAATGAAACGAAATTTCATTTCCCACTCTTAGTACGGCTGTTACTTAAATATAAGTATGTACACGTACATGTACACACACACATATATATATATATATATATATATATATATATATATATATATATATATATATATATATATATATATATATATAATGTAGGAGGTGAGTTTTATTGTAGCACAATAAAGTAATTCAAATATCGAATAAGTAGCACTTTACAGTTTGTAGGACTGGAGTATAAATAATATAAGATCGAAAGATGGTTAAAAGAGTTCCAAGTATTTTATTATGCGCATTTCAAAAACAAATATCATCATGAGATGATATCTGCGTTTTCATCAGATAAAATAGGGATACAAGATATGAAGCTTAAAAAACACTTGTGAATAGTGAAGTTTTAAATCAACATATGAAAAATAATTTAAGATTGATGTGTGATATTGGGAAAAAGTGAGTGGGGTGTTGGAAAAGGTAAGGAATAGGAGGAGATGAGAGTAAAGAATGGTGGGGTAGGAGTATAAGAAGGAAGGATGAGAGAGGAGGAGAGATGGGTAATAGAGAGAGAGAGAGAGATAGCCTTTACAACTGAGAAAAATATATATTGTCTCACAGAGAGAAGTTAAAAAGCCGTTGGAAGATAATAGATAATTTAAAAGAATTTGAAATTAAAAGTTAATGAGGTTTATGCATAAAGAGAAAAAGGGATTAAGAATAATATTAAATTAAGGTTTGTATATTGAAGGGTTTAATACTACGTGCGAGGAAAAAGAAATTATTAATATGTATTATTAAAATAAAAATATTAATGTTATTAAGGATATAATGTGAAAAGAAGTAAAAGAATGAATGAGTTGTGAATTTAGAGGAATTAGTTAGTGTTTAAGTTTGTTTTTATGTAATCTAATATATGTGCGTAATATATGTACGTAAATAGTTTGTTTAAAAATGAGCGTAGAAAGCAAAGATGAAAAGAATGTTTAAGGAAGAAAAATATCTAACATCAAAAAATATATATGTTTACGAAATATTTTCTAATGGTAATAATATAATATATTAAAGGAATTAGTTAGGGTTTAAGTTTGTTTTTATGTAAAAGTCAAACGAGCATGAAAGGAAGAAATAAGGAATTTAAGGAAGAAAAATCTAACGTAAAAAAAAGGTTTATGTTTACGAAGGACTATTAAAGGTAATACTATAATGTATTTAAAAAAAAAAATTTATGGCCAATGATATGAAGAAAGATGGAAGAATGGATAATGTTGTGGTGAGTAATAATAAGAATTGAGAAGTAGTTAGGAAGAAAAAGTTCAGATTAGAGGTTAGAAATTAGAAAGAAAAGAGGAAGAAAGGAAAGTGATAAAGATGAATGATATAGAATGAGTAACATCTGAAGTAATTGGCTGGTTCAACAACCTGAATAAGAAAAACAAACAAAAATTTATTCAATTTGATATTGCCAGCTACTATTCTTCTATTTCGCCTTCACTTCTCAACAATTCTCTATCTTTCGCATTTATATATTCTGACACCACCACAGATGAACTTCACCTCATTCTCACCGCAAGAAAAATCATCTTAGAATTCAACAATGAATACTTCCAACAACTTTGATATCACAATGGCTGCTTCCGATTCATCGCAATTGACTGATTTGATTGGTATTTTTATTTTGAATTCTTTAAATCGGAAAATTCCTCAACTTCGCGGTGGAATTTATCGTGACGATGGACTCTTTACTATCTTAAATTGCAATTTAGTTAACCTTAATATTATTAAGAACAATATACGTGATCTCTTTGAGCAACATAACCTTAAAATCGAATTTGATAACAACGTCAAACTAGCTAACTTCTTGGATATATCCCTTAATCTTGATACTGTCCTATATTACCCTTACCATAAAAACAATGAGAATCTAAATTATGTTAATTTTAAATCTAACCACCCCACTAACATTAAAAATGCTACACTCAGTAATATTGGAAAAAGAATATCAAACCTATCCTCTAATAAAAATATCTTTGATGCTAACGCTAATTACTATAATAATGCGCTTTCTAAAGCCGGTTATCCTGATAAAATTAAATACAGTAAAGAAACCAATCCTAGAAGGTCTTACAGTAAAATAATTAATTATGATCATTCCAAAAACTTAAATAAAAGACCTAGATAAAAAAAAATAATATTCCTAAACTATTCTTTAGGGCTTTAGATAAATGCTTCCCTCCCTCACATATCTATAGTAAAATCTTTAACAAACATACAATAAAATTTTCCTATTCCACCTCCTCCAACATCTCTAACATTATCTCTAAACACAACAATGAAATATTAAATATTAAATCACATCCTTCCAACACTGAGCGTCATAATAATAGCAGTAGTACTCCCCACGTCATTGTTAACTCTAGGCTAGATTCTGCAAACTCAAATACGACGTAAAACGTAACTTCGTTGAATATTCATAATACCAATCTAGATCAGGAAACTATTATTCCTATCGTAAATAATTTCTCCAATCCAATTCCTCCTATAAATAACACTAGGTCACTTGTTAATAACTCTGTTAATCTCTCTAATCGCAATTGTAATTGCCCTGTTAGAACTAAATGTCCTCTCAATAACCATTGTCTTGATAAAAACTTAGTCTATGAATGTAAGGTTATAACTGATACCAATTCCTTTACCTATTTCGGTTCCACTTCCACCTCCTTCAAAAATAGATTTTATAATCACAATTTATCTTTTAGATACCAACTTAAAAGAACTAACACGGCACTCTCAGAACTCATATGGTCCTTGAAAGACATAAATATTAACTATAACATCTCTTGGAGAAAAATTTGTTATGCCTCTCCCTACTTGAATGCCTCCCTATCCAGAACATGTAATCTTTGCCTATCTGAAAAATTTACCATTATATCTAATCTCAATTCCATAATAAATAGGAGCACTCATTTATTTTCTCTCTGCTTGCATAAATTCCACAAAACATTCCATAAAGTATACAGCTAATATCTAAAACCTTACTAGTTTAAAATCCTTTTTCTCA
Organism: Eledone cirrhosa; assembly: GCA_964016885.1. Taxonomy (NCBI): domain Eukaryota; kingdom Metazoa; phylum Mollusca; class Cephalopoda; order Octopoda; family Eledonidae; genus Eledone; species Eledone cirrhosa. Next base: position 201,875,579 of record OZ024743.1, read on the forward strand.
AAGGATTATATATCTTATAAAAATATACCCATCTTTCTACCTTATTTCAATATTATTTATTATATATTATATAATACAAGTTACTCATTCTATATCATTCCTCTTTATCACTTTCCTTTCTTCCTCTTTTCTTTCTAATTTCTAACCTCTAATCTGAACTTTTTCTTCCTAACTACTTCTCAATTTTTATTATTACTCACCACAACATTATCCATTCTTCCATCTTTCTTCATATCATTGGATATAACATTTAAAAAAAAACAAAAACATTATAGTATTACGTTTAATAGTCCTTCGTAAACATAAACCTTTTTTTTACGTTAGATTTTTCTTCCTTAAATTCCTTATTTCTTCCTTTCATGCTCGTTTGACTTTTACATATTACAATACATAAAAACAAACTTAAACCCTAACTAATTCCTATAATATATTATATTACCATTAGAAAATATTTCGTAAACATATATATTTTTTGATGTTAGATATTTTTCTTCCTTAAACATTCTTTTCATCTTTGCTTTCTGCGCTCATTTTTAAACAAACTATTTACGTACATGTATTACGCACACATATTACATTACATAAAAACAAACTTAAACACTAACTAATTCCTCTAAATTCACAACTCATTCATTCTTTTACTTCTTTTCACATTATATCCTAAATAACATTAATATTTTTATTTTAATAATACCTATTAATAATTTCTTTTTCCTCGCACGTATTATTAAACCCTTCAATATACAAACCTTAATTTAATATTATTCTTAATCCCTTTTTCTCTTCATGCATAAACCTCATTAACTTTTAATTTCAAATTCTTTAAAATTATCTATTATCTTCCAACGGCTTTTTAACTTCTCTCTGTGAGACAATATATATTTTTCTCAGTTGTAAATGCTATGTCTCTCTCTCTTTCTATCACCCATCTCTCCTCCTCTCTCATCCTTCCTTTTTATACTCCTACCCCACCATTCTTTACTCTCATCTCCTCCTATTCCTTACCTTTTCCAACACCCCCCTCACTTTTTCCCAATATCACACATCAATCTTAAATTATTTTTCATATGTTGATTTAAAACTTCACTATTCACAAGTGTTTTTTAAGCTTCATATCATGTATCCCTATTTTATCTGATGAAAACGCAGATATCATCTCATGATGATATTTGTTTTTGAAATGCGCATAATAAAATACTTGGAACTCTTTTAACCATCTTTCGATCTTATATTATATATATATATATATATATATATATATATATATATATATATATATATATATATGTATATATGTATATATATATAATATATATATACATACATCTTATTCTCTCTCTCTCTCTCTCTCTCTCTCTCTTTATATATATATATATATATATATATATATAACCTATAAATAACATTTAAATGCCAATTGATCTTTAATAATTGGTGGTTGTTTTTAAATAAACTCTGAAATTTCAACAGATTGTCACAGGAAAACAGCATATTGTCATTTTTGTTTGACGTAATAATTGTTTCTACTTTTGCCACAAGGCCAGCAATTATACCAGTGAAATACTGGTACCTTATTTTATCGACCCCATAGGGATGAAAGGCAAAGTTAACCTCGGTGGGATTTGAACTGAGACCGTTAAGGGCCGTAACTCTATGCTGCAAAGCATAGCGTCTGACCCTCTACCGATACTGCCAATCGACGCATACAAATAAATATTATTGGACACATGGACACACACGCACATTCTTATATATATATAATACCTATATTATACATATTGAGTATTATATATATAATCCTCATGCATACACCCCCACATACATAGAATGCTATATATATGAAAGATGACACAGACACATACGCATACATGCATGCATACGTACATACATACATGATGGCTGCCTCCTCGTTATCGAGTATGGCCATTGCACAATATACCATTATTAATAATTATTAATTAATTCTATCGTGCAATGCCTGTGCGTGAAGATATTTTTTAAAGTGAGGAAAGACTGCACTGAGCCAATCCCACTCTCTGAGCGACAGTAGCTATAACCCGAAAAGAAGAAAAGATTAACATCATCGGTAACTACTGAGCCGCAGGTCTTATATCGGAGTTATCCCAGTTTCCCGAGTTGCCTTCCAGAAGAATACCCTGAGAAAGGTTAGGAGCCCTTCACTCCCAGTGGTTTAACCGCGCGATAGGGTGTCTAGCCCGACTATTTCTATGTCCCCGCACACATACATACACATGCACCCATGTATATACACATATACATATATATACATATGTACATGTGTATATTCATATTTACACACTTTTGGATTGCCGTTGAGCCTTATGAGTTCTCCCGCCCTTTGTCAGGTTTTGTTTTTTGTCCAAAATCACCCTCCTCACGAAGTAAATTTTGTGGGGTTGCCGGTTTAATCGCCGACGTCCGACCATGCGACAGGTTGAACTGGGTTACATGTTATCAAGAGTGACCCGACATACATACATACATATATACATACATACATACAAACATACATACATACATATATACATACATAATTCATAGTCTACAAATGGCTGCGATAGCTGGCACCTTCAAAATTTGCAAAACATTCTTGCGATTCAAGGGATGACAATTTCTTTTCTTTTACAACCTTGCCACCAGGAAGGTGGCCGGTCAAAAAAATATACTCGAAATTAAGAGAAAGAGAAAACATACATACAAACATACATACATACATACATAAATGGCGACCGTTGTGGTCAGTGTCCGATAATCGGACGTGTGTAATTACGGCTTACATGAAGGCAACATACCATATATTGGAAAAAGTTGAGCTACATTACGCGGTAAGATTACATACCATAATTCTACATAAGCGTTTGAACTGTAAGTGTGTTGTAAAACACCTATTTATATGAACGATACATACACTTATGATATATGAACGATACATACACTTTAACATATAAATGCAACGTTGTTATATTACATTTATAAAGAAATATACAAGTAACGTTTTCGATTCAGAAACAAAAACATAAGTGTTTGAACTGTGAATATGTTGTGAATAAGTTGTAGAACACCTATTTATATGAATGATACATAAACTTTAACATATAAATACAGCGTTGTTATATTGTATTACATTCATAAAGAAATATACTAAGTAACGGTTCTTTTCGTTCTCGATTCAAACGATTCAAGAACAACGTTTAAAACACAGTTGTAGAATTAAAAACTAACTGAAAAGAAATATTACCCAAGCTGTGAATAACTTTAAATTTGATTCTGACAGAACTTTGTCGAAACTTTTAAAGAAGATCATCGACTATTTTGAAAAATAAATACGAAATATTAGTGAATAGACGAACTCATCATGGCAAAAAGTACAAGTCTCCTTCGACCAAATCGCAACTACAACCGTTGTATACACTAGAGCTACGAGCTTAACAAAGTATTATATGAAGCATACAAACAATCTGAACCCCAAAAGTTCGGTTTTATGCAAAAGCTAAAAACTTTATGGAACTCCAAACACCCAGAATTAGACTTTTCTCCAAAGCATTTAAATGAACAGGCAAAACGTATCATTAGATGTAAATTGATACATCTAACGGAATTGAGTGATACTACAAATGCAGCCCTTGTAGACAACCACCCCACCTCCACTGACAGACAAAGAGAATGGCCAGCTAAATCTAACAGTGAACAGCTCACCAACAATTTTGCTGAAATCCATCCCACTTCCACTGAAGAACAGCGATAAAGGTCAGCTAAATCTAGTAGTAATTGTCACCACATCAACAACGAGGCTGAAATTCATGACTCTACTGAACAAACAGAGCACCAAAAACTTGTGGACACCCTACAAGTGATATGGAACGATATGTTTCAAGAGATACACAGCCTTAATGTGAGTGACAGACACTAGAATCAGTAAAGAACCCACTAAATTGGAATTGGAAGAGGTGAACGAAATAGCTGGCAATTATCTGAAGGCTATACGAACTAAAGGTGTAGAAACGACATTTGAAACGCTTAATGTTTTGTTATATGTTTCAGCTGTCACATTGCTATCATATAACACACATCTAAAATCACGCAATCAAGATACAAACAGAAAGCCTGAACCAGCGTGGATGCGAAATTTAAAAACCAAAATTTTGTCCCTGAGACGAAGTATCTCACACATCGCAGTCGTTATGAAATGCAACATAGAGAGCAACTTCACACGACACCAGGAAGACCTAAAGAAAAAGTTAGAGAGACGATTTGGAGATACAAAATTTAAAACTTTGAACTCCAAATTACACCAGTTGAAACAACAACTCACAGCTACAACAGAAAGATTAAAATATAAGTCATCAGCACATAAACGACAAGTGCTAAATAGATTGTTTGCCAGAGATCCTAAATCAGGTGGCTTCGGTGGCAAAAGCTCAATCCCTGTAAACGACACCCCTTCAAAAGAACAGGTTGAGAGCTACTGGAGATCTGTATGGGAAACGGATGACGGATTCAACAGACAAGCTAATTGGCTAAAATAATTGGAACAAGACTACTGCCAACATGTCCAGACAAAACAATATGACATAGATGGGTCAATACTGGAAACAGCTCTACAGAAAATGTCGAATAGGAAATCGCCAGGCCCAGACCTCATTACAGGATACTAGTTGAAGAATTTCACTTTCTATCGGCAAGATCTCATACGGCTGTTTACAGAAACCATTAAAGGCACACAAGAACTGCCCAGATGGTTATCAACTGCCACTACTCTCCTCATTCCCCAAAATAGCCAAACCACCCTTGCTAAAAATTACCGCCCAATTGCCTGCCAAAACATCATGTATAAATTATATACTGGGTGCCTTAACCTGTTCTTACAGGATCACTGTGCTACCAACAACATCATAACACCTGAGCAAGCTGGTGGGAAGAGGGAGGTGCGGGGTTGCATAGATCACCTACTAACTAACAAAATGATTCAGGAAAAAACAACAAAGAATCGCAGAAACATGACTGTGGTGTGGCTGGACTATCAAAAAGCATTTGATAGTGTACCTCATGGGTGGATTATTAAGGCTTTACAGTTAGCTAAAGTCCCACAACCATTGGTAGCTGCTGTTGAACGCCTGACCAAGAACTGGTACACCAATTTGATCCTTAGAGGTGAGAAGGAGCAGGTTAAGACTGATAAGATACATTACCAGAAGGGCATCTTTCAGGGTGATAGCTTGTCAGTGCTACTCTTCGTTCTCTCACTGAATCCACTATCTTACCTACTCAGGAAACAAGGTGGACAAAGAAGTGGGCCCAGAAGTATCTCCCATCTTTTCTTTGTTGATGACCTGAAGTTGTATGGGCCAAATATCAATGACATCAAGAAACAATTGGACCTCATTACACAATTTTCAACCGACATCAAAATGAAATTTGGTGAGTCCAAGTGTGCATATTTGGCAGTAAAACGTGGAAGAGCTGAGCCCTCCTCTAGAAATCTAGAGATGAACGGCCTGACAATACAACCTCTATAGTAAGGTGACAACTACAGATATCTTGGACAGGATGAGAATGTCAGATATGATGGACCCATAAATAAGGAGAGTACCAGAACTGAATACCTCAGAAGAGTAAAGAAAATATGGTCATCATACAACAAATACATTGCCCACAATACTTAAGCTGTGCCAATTCTAACGCCAACATTTGACCTGCTGAACTGGTCATTGCAAGAACTAAGTGAGATGGATGTTAGAACTCGAAAACTTCTGTGTTACTGGGAATTTTAACATCAATGGTGATGTGGATAGGCTATACTTCTCACGCAAGGAAGGTGACCGGGGTCTAAAATCAATATTAACAACATATGAGACCCGGATAGTAACACTGAAGCAACACCTTCAACAGAGGAAAAAGGTTGGCAACCATCTTGCCCAGGTTTATGAGCATGAAAAAAAAATATCATTAGAATAGCGACTGATCTGGAGGAGAGATATGGAATAAAGCCTGATATAAATCTCTCACCCAGAGAAATCGGAAGATCCTATTCAATGTTCAAACAAGATAAAAAAATTGACCAATTTACAGAAAAAGTTCTGCATGGATACTTGAGACGTAAAACACAGACCATAGAGGGGATAAACCACTCAAAAAGCCTGGCATGGAGTTCCGACAAGTTTATGACATCACACCTTGAGGGATATCTCTATGCAACACAGGAACAAGAACTCCCTACAAAATATCTGCTGCACAAAAGAGGAGGGCCAGCAGCTGACAATAAATGTAGGCTATGTAAAAGAAAGATCGAGGATGTAAGCCACATTGTTGCCAGCTGCGAAAGAATCTCATCTCGCTACTACCTCCCCATAAGACACGATGGGATAGCTAGAACCATCTGGAACGCACTTCGGAAAACAAAATTAACAACAAACGAGGAAGAATATATTGAGACAGATGGCACTAAGGAATACTGGTGGAACCTGAAAATAAAAACTGCCACCAAATTAAAGCACAACCGGCCTGATATTGTTGTTTGGGACCACACATTGAAAACGTGTTCTGTTGTGGAGATCAGCTGCCCACTTGTGTAAACGTTGTCAGAAAAATACAGGAAAAGGAGGACATCTACGGACCATTGATGAGGAGTTTACAAATCCAGTATCCAAGATACCCATCATTATTGGAGCTACGGGTTATATACCAACCCGCTTGGACCAAAGTATGACTGAACTTGGATTTGCGGACAAAAAGCGCAGCTCCCTAATTCATAGTCTACAAATGGCTGCGATAGCTGGCACCTTCAAAATTTGCAAAACATTCTTGCGATTCAAGGGATGACAATTTCTTTTCTTTTACAACCTTGCCACCAGGAAGGTGGCCGGTCAAAAAAATATACTCGAAATTAAGAGAAAGAAATAACATACATACATACATACATACATACATACATACATACATACATACATACATACATACATTCATATATATATCTATATATATAAAGTTATATCCCTGTTTGTTTGTTTGTTTGTTCACGAACTACTCCTATGGTTTTGGAGATAGACTCCCATAACCATATATAGTCTGAAACTACATTGCCCAGGGTACTTGGATACGTATAACTCATTTTAATCAAATATTTCACCGGGGCACGAAAACCCCGCTGAAAACTTTTTTCCCTTCGAATTATATGAAGTTTAAACCTTAGGTAAATGACAAGATATAATGCCTATTCACAAAAGTTTTCAATTGATATTTTGAAAAAATTTATTTACAAAAAACAAAATAAGCATAATATTTAATAACGTAATTTTGATTTGATATATTACAAAAAATAATTGTTTCTACTTTTAGCACAAGGCCAGCAATTATCCTAGTGTATTACTGGTACTTTATTTTATCGACCCGTAAGGATGAAAGGCAAAGTTAACCTCGACGGGATTTGAACTCAGACCGTAAAGGGACGTAACTATGCTAGAAAGCATGGTCTCCAACCCTCTATCGATACTGTCAATTTAAAAATAATGTTTTCCAATTGTTCATGCATTACATTTTACATTGAGTAATATTGAAATGCAGAGTTTTTCTACATAAATTATATCACTGATTTAAAATCAATCATCATTTTCTTAAAAAAAAAAAAAAATGTGTGCGACGGAGCAAGGTGCGGGTAATTCGGCTAGTATATATATATAATGAACAAAGACAATATTGGAAGTTACTCTCTTTAGTGCAGACATATAATATTTCCGATAAATATTTAATTACATATACGCAAACACACTTGTGCTGATAGCCATATATGTATGTATGTATGTATGTATGTATGTATGTATGTATGTATGTATGTATGTATGTATGTATGTAAATGTTCATTTCAGTTCATTCTGAAGCTGTTGTTGCTGTAAACATTAGTGCCGGTGTTGTTGTTGTAGATGTTGGGATTGACTGAGTGATGTATATACACACATATACATACATATATATAATATATAAGATCAAAAGATGGTTAAAAGAGTTCCATGTATTTTATTATGCGCATTTCAAAAACAAATATCATCATGCAATAACATTTGTGTTTTCATCAGATAAAATAGGAAGACATGATATGAAGGTTAAAAAACACTTGTGGATAGTGCAGTTTTAAATCAACATATGTTGATTTAAAACTGCACTATCCACAAGTGTTTTTTAACCTTCATATCATGTCTTCCTATTTTATCTGATGAAAACACAAATGTTATTGCATGATGATATTTGTTTTTGAAATGCGCATAATAAAATACATGGAACTCTTTTTACCATCTTTTGATCTTATATATTATGTATACTCCAGTCCTACAAATTGTAGAGTGCTTCTTATCCGATATCTGCATTGCTTTATTGTACTACAATAAAACTCACCTCCTGCATACATATATATAAATATGTATACAGATTCAACAGAGAGTAGAGAGTTTGACAACAGGTCGATGACTTTAGTCTAGATAGGGTAATGACATGTGATGGTGGGGAGAGAGTGTAGCCGTTATTGTGGTGGCGGAGAACAGTGAGATGTATCTAGTTCAATTGTCCGTTTTCTTCTCTTTGCAAAATTTGAATTTTAGCCATGTTATATTGAGATGTAAGTAAATGTAAAATGTAAAATATAAATAAGGATTGCTCTGCTAAAATATACTAAAATATTTGTGTAACTTCCACAAACTTTTCCAACAACAAACTTTTACAACAACAACGGCGGCATCAAAAGATTAAAAAAAAAAAAAAAAAAATCAGAAACAAACAAAAAAACTCAAAATAACAAAACACACACACACACGCACAACACAACAACAACATCAACTGCCACCACCACCACCGCCGCCGCCATCACCATCACCAGCGACCGGGCCTTCAGAAAACAACTTTAATAATAATTTTTCTGCTTTTGGCACGGATCCAGCGACTGGCCCAGCGCATCACTGGTACTCTCTTTTGTTGACTCCGTGGGGATGAGGGGCGGGGTTGACCTCGGCCGGATTTGAGCTCAGAGCGTGGAGAGCCATAACTCTATGCTGTAAAGCAATTATAATAATACTGGACTGTAATACGATCAGCTTCAACTATACAAACTCTTGAAAGTCAACAGTTGAAATAATCTTGTAATCTTGTATCAGTAATGACGGTAATATATATATATATGTGTGTGTGTGTGTAAGTGAGTAGCGTGTGTGTGTTTGTTTGTATGTATGAGTGTTGCTGTGTGCGCGCGTATGTATGCGTGTGTGTGCGCGCATATATATGCGCGTGTGTGTATGTCGTACGTATAAGTGTCAATAAGTGAGTTTTTTTTTTTTTTTTTTTTTTGCGCGGGGACATAGAAATAATCGGTCTGGATGTCCGATCGCGCAGTTAAACCACTGGGAGTGAAGAACCCCTAGCCCTTGTCAGGGCATTCTTCTAGGAGAAGGCATCTCAGGAAACTGGGTTAACTCCGACATAAAACCTGCGGCTCAGTAGTTACCGATAATGTTGATCTTTTCTTCTTTTCGGGTTATAGCTACTGTCGCTCAAAGAGTGGGATTGGCTCAGTGCACAGTCTTTCCTAACTTTAAAAATATTCGTCACGCACAGGCATTGCACGAGTGCATTAATAATTATTAATAGTGTACTATTATTATTATTATTATTATTATTATTATTATTACTATTATTATTACTTTTTTTTTTTTTTTTTTTCCAATTCAATGATGTTCCAGAACAATATAAAAGAGATAATTGGCAATTTAGGTTCTGGAACAAAAAAGATAATTGGCAATAAGGGCAGGGGCCCCAGGTTATCACAGCCTGGGCCCGCTCGTCATCGTGCCATTGTAACAGAGCCAAACAAGGCATTTAGTCTTGGCTGCTGGAACGTACGGACGCTGCTTGACAGGGGTTCTTTGGAGCGTCCTGAACGAAGGACCGCTCTTGTTGCAAAGGAGCTTCGACGTTACGATCTTGACATCGTGGCTTTATCTGAGACGAGGTTAGCTGGAGATGGTCATCTTACAGAATTTTGTGGAGAATATACATTCTTCTGGAAAGGAAGAGATGAAGGAACCAGAAGAGAGGCTGGGGTAGGATTTGCTGTTAAGACTCTACTTGTGAATAAATTAGAAGAATTCCCAGTAGGGATTAGTGAGCGTCTTATGTCCATGAGAGTTCCGCTGGACAAAGAAAGATATGCTACCCTGGTGAGTGTGTATGCTCCAACTTTCTGTCGATGAAGAAAAAGTGTCCTTTTACCATGCCTTGAAAGGTGTTTTAAGAAATATCCCTCAGGCAGACAAAGTCATCGTGCTTGGTGACTTTAATGCTAGAGTGAGTAGGGATTTTAACACATGGAATGTAATCGGAAGGCATGGGGTGTGAAAGTGTAACAGCAATGGTATGCTCCTGCTGCAGATGTGTGAGGAGCTGGATCTGTGTGTTACCAACACCATGTTCCAACAAAAGAACAAATTCAAGACCACATGGATGCATCCTGCATCTAAGGAATGGCATCTTTTGGACTACGTCCTAGTCAAGATGCGTGACAGACAGGATGTGCAGTGTGTTCGTGCTCTTCGTGGAGCTGAGTGCTGGACGGACCACCGCCTGGTACGCGCAAAAGTGAAACTAATCACTAAACGTAAAATCCGGGCTCCTGGTGTTGCCCTGCCCAAAAGATTGAATGCTGCTCGTCTTAAGGATAAAAATGTGAAGAGGACATTGGAAGAAGAGATGCAGGCTGCAGATCTTGGTGAGGATTGGCCGACCCTTAAAAGGTCGGTTTATGATGTAGGCAGGCGTGTTCTGGGATTGGTGCAGAGAAAACATCAGGACTGGTTTAATGAGAATGATGTACATATAGAAGACTTGGTGGCTGATAAGAGGCGTGCTCTGTCACGCTACTTGACGGCAAAACCACAGGAGAGGAGTACGTTGCATGAGGAACTCATGGATGTAAAATCACGTGTTAGCTGGAGTCTTTCTCAGATGAAGGATCAGTGGTGGAGTGAGAAGGCTAATGAGATACAAACTGCGTCAGATTCCAATAACACAAAGCTGTTATACAGTCTCTTACGTGAGGGTTATGGACCGTCTTCTTCTTTGGTGACACCACTTCGCAGCAAGGATGGCAAAGAACTTCTTCGTGACTCACAAGGAATTCTACGAAGGTGGTGAGAGCACTTTGATGATCTTTTGAATCAGCCGTCTGTCGTCAGTGAAGATTTCCTCAATCTCATTCCAGAAAGTCCTGTGAAAGTAGCTCTCGCAGAACCTCCGACGCTTGTGGAGGTTGCAGTGGCTATTTCGAAGCTGAACAGTGGAAGATCTCCAAGTATGGATGGCATGCATGCTGAGCTCCTACAATATGGTGGTGAGAGACTCCTGTAACATGTCGGAGCCTATCTCAATAAAAAATGGAGTGAAACAGGGGGATATTCCAGCACCGACCCTGTTTGCCATATACTTTGCAATGGTTTTCTGTATTGCATTCAGGAATTGCGAGCATGGTGTTTACATCCGATATCTAACCTCAGGCAGCATATTTAACATCAAGCGCTTTGCTGCGAAGACAAAAGTATTTACATCAATCATAAGAGACCTCTTGTATGCAGATGATTGCGATCTTGTAGCGCACACAGAGAGTGATATGCAGCACATTTTGAATGCATTTTCTGACGCTTGCACTGCCCTAGGATTGACTGTCAGTCTCAAGAAAACCGTCGTCATGTACCACCCTGCCCCTGGTAAGCAGTACACTGAACCAAACATCTATGTGTATGGCAAACGACTTGGAGTGGTTGATCAGTTTGTCTACCTGGGAAGCACTGTCAATCGATACAGCAACCTTGACAGTGAAATCTCACTTAGGATTAGGAAAGCAAGTGATGCTTTCGGAAAGCTAGAAAGGCGACTCTGGGGTCGGCGAGACATATGCAGGAGGACAAAGGTAAAGGTGTACAGGGCATGTGTGCTCTCTTGTCTTCCTTATGCCTGCGAGACCTGGGTCACATATCGACACCACCTTAAGCAATTGGAGCGTTTCCATCAGATGTGTCTCAGACGGATCCATGGCGTTCACTGGAGGGACCACATCAGTGATGTCGAGATTTTGGAAAGCTCTATGTGTGACAGTATAGAAGCTCTTGTGCTTAAGCAACGACTCCGTTGGAGTGGTCACCTTGCCAGGATGAAGGATTCTAGAATACCAAAACAACGCTTTTATGGAGAGTTGGTTAAAGGAAAACGACCGCCACATAAACTAAAAAAGAGGTATAAGGATTCCTTGAAAGCCTCTCTGAAAGACGCTAACATCTCTGCTGATACATGGGAAAATAATGCTGCTGATCGTAATAAATGGAGAAAGACTGTATATGAGGGAAAAGTTGCCTTTGAGGCATCTCGAATCGCATACGAGAAAGTAAAGAGGGATGTGAGGAAGGGCATTGCTGTTGCATTTCCAGACGGCGTGGGTCCTCCTATGGTGCTGACATGTGCGAGACTCTGCCTAAGCAAAGCTGGACTCGAAAGTCATCTTCGCAGTCATAAAGTAAGACCAGTGGTTGACTACCAGGCTGATGTTGGAGATGCTACTCATCATGCTTGCCAAACATGTGGTAGAGAATGTAAATCAGCAGGAGGGCTCAAGCGACATCCAAAAGTACACGAACTCCAACCACAGCCGACTATTCCCAGTGAATGTTTTGGTTGCCGACTCTGTGCAAGACATTTTAGATCATTGGCTGGGCTAAAAAGCCACATTCGATCGCAGCGCTGTTAGTTGCTATCGTGTGTGTGTGTGTGTGTGTGTGTGTGTGAGTGTGTGTGTGTGTGTGTATATATATATGAATATGTATATTATTATTGTTGTTGTCGTTATTATTATTATTGCTATTATTATTATTATTATTATTATTATTATTATTATTGTTATTAATGTGTGTGTATATATGTGTGAGTGTATGTGTATGTATGTGTGTATGTATATATGTATGTATGTATATATATATATATATATATATATATATATATATATATATATATATATATATATACACATATATTTCTCTTTATCTTTTTTTTTTTTTTTTTTAAATTTATTTATTATTATTATTATTATTATTATTTTTTTATTTTTTATTTTTTTATTTTTCTTATTTCATTTTTTTTTTCTTGTGCAATGGCCATACTCGATAACGAGGGGGCAGCGATCATGTATGTATGTATGTATGTTTGTATGTATGTATGTATGTATGTATGTATGTATGTATGTATGTATGTATGTTGACTTGTTCTTCTTTTTGGTAAATATCATCTTGGTTAAGAGAGTGGGACTGGCTCTGTGCAGTGCCTTTGCTCACTATAAAAGCTTCACGGCACAGGCATTGCTTTATATCTGGAGATCTCTCTACACTTGTCGTCACATGGTACCATGGGCCTAGCACTTTGTGTCAATAATTGTCACAAGTGTAGTGTTTGTACCAGAGTTTTCAAGTCGCTGGCTGGTCTAAAAAGTCACACTCGTTCAGCTCATCGGTAGCGGTTCTCCTACATGGGTATAAAGTAGTGGCCGTACTCGAAAACGAGTTGGCAGCCATCATGTATGTATGTATGTATGTATGTATGTATGTATGTATGTATGTATGCATGTATGTATGTATACATGTTCAAATTTATATATGTATTTGACAGTTAGTAACATATCCAAGAGCCCGAATGGTTACAGGTGAAAATATAATCAGCATTGAGCTTCTGCAGATTCTTCATTAGTTCAACACTAGCTGACGTACCCAGCTTCGCCTGGGTAAATAGATGATAAGAGAAGACAGGTAAAAGAGAAAATGACTGTATTGGTTGTTTGTCTGGTTACAGTATGAGGCAAGTCGCTGGTGTCTGTGTGATACAGAAAACAGTAAAAATAAATCTTCCAGATATACCAGATTCTTCGTTGTACCGTTTGTGCATAGTATATGAACAATTCTAGGTGCTCCCACCTAGAATAGTGACCCCTAGGAGATGGTTCATCTTCTGCCTGACTGGAAAACGTGTATCATTGCATAGACGTGGTTGTTTCACGTTTCTCAAAAGGATGATGGAAGTTCCAATCTTTTATAATATATGTAGATATAGATATAGATAATTAATGTAAAAGATGATGCTCAGCCAGTTCGTCTTCAACCATCGCAGCACGCCGTCGCTACTTGGCTCCAGTGTTTCGTTGGCGTTGTTCAGCCAGCTCCTCTTCATTCATGGCGGCACGTCTTCGCCTCTGAAATACGGCGTTCCGATGGCGCTCTTCGGCCCGTTTTTCTTTATTCCTGGCTGCACGCTGTCGCCGCTGTAGTTCACTGTTTGATAAAGTCGAATTGCTTTTATTATCAGTATTCATTTCGAGCACTTGTCAAACAATGACTCAATAATAAATATAAAAGATGTAAAAAAAGGTCCCTATTTACTCCCTTCACAACTCTGTGTATGTTAGACTAACAGACAGGCACACAGACAGATAAACTGCGTGGCGATTGTGGAACGCCCCACGTACACACACATACACGCATGGAAACGCGCACACGCACGCAAACTTACACACGCACCTGTGCACTTACACACACTTACACACTCACACATGTTGATAGTTTTTACTTTCTGTGGAACACTGCACGCATCACACACACATAAATATACGCGCACGTACATACACACGCACACATGGTAATAGTTACAGCGTTCACTTTGCCTCTCTGTTTCTTACTCTCCCCTCTCACTCTCTCATTGGCATTATGCGTATTAATTGATGTTTGGCGTCGTTGAGGTGGGCGGAGTCATTTGAAACCTATGAACCAATGATAATCGAGAATTATGACTCACAGAATACTGACGTTCTTGAAATTAATATATAGATAAATGTTAAACTTTTCAATAATATTTAGCACTATATTGACATCTGCTTGGTATTTAATTTCCACGAATTCATCTTTCATTGCTCCCATATGTTTACATTTTATTGGAGGTTTGACTGGAACATTCCACCAGTACTTGTTTATATTATGTATGCATATGCCCTTCACACCCCTGTAACAACTTATGTATATTCGCCGGAATGTCGTTTCTAGGGATTGTTTTGTGTAGTGTTTTGACCACTACATTATGCCTTATAATTAGATAGTATCGTGTTGTTATCTTTGGATAGCTACTTATGATGTGGGTTATATCCCCGATGTTTATTCCACAGAGTCTGAATCTGTTGTCACATTTGGTGTTCTGGTTTGCATTACTATCTCTTTTGCATTACTAATTGAATTAAGTATTTTGTTGTTACATCGAATTCTTGAAATGCAAAAGCATATCTTTCAAAGTGAGAGTCAATATACCAGTTGTTTGTCCCAAATAAACTACTTTGCTTAACTATATGAGTTTCAAGTTGAGTGTTTCTGACAACATAGCCATGCTGTAATTTTTACAGATTAGCATGCACATTTTCATCCACGGATTCTATGCGGTATTGCTGTACAGTTGTCCTTGGTCTGTGGTTTTGTTTATCCTGCAAGGGGTATTTCTGAAGGAGCCTTTTCCCAACTCTCTTGATGCTATCTGCCTTATGTAGACAGTCTTGTTCTATAGATGGGCCGCTAACGCTTTATGGTACGTAGATGTCGAAGGGATATGATGCGACACTCATATGTGATTTGTATTGATGTTAAACATCTACCTTCCTGCTTATGTTTCAGTCTATGTCTCGAATTTCATCTAGCGTCTCATCAAGTAGAGTCAGTCTATGTCTCGAATGTTATCTAGTGTCTCGTCAAATACTTGAAATGTTGGTGTCAGTCCAGACGCACCAAGCACATTGTAGGCAATTGGCTAGTGTGCAGACAGTTCCGAAGACCATATATTTCTTATTCGGGTGTTATATTCCCTGGATTCTCTTTCTCTGTTACAAATTCCCTCACAGTATATATTTTCATCTATCCCTAAATATCTGTAACAGTCCTTGTCAGATACCGCTGAAACAGACAGGCCATTGATAGAGATGCTGCTAGATGAGCTTGTAATTTTTCCTCGCTTTGCAATCTTATAGTAACATTTATCCTGACCAAAATCCATTCCTGTCTCCTTCGAGAACGTCGTAAACAGGTAAAGGTTTTTCTTCATACAATTTGTATTTTGGCATAGAGTTTCATGTATTAGATTTGTTTCTCGTCTCCCGTGAACCAATTATATATCCTTCATATTTCCTCAACATAACGGACAAGGGTTTTACTGACAGTACAGCTAGTATTGTAGATATTTTCTTTCTTTCAATGACAATACTGTCCCTCTTCTCTATTTAACTTCGAGAGAGTGGACCATGAAAACCATAGGTTCTTTATAGTTTTGGTTATGGTATCTTGGTCTCTGTGAGTCGAAACGCCTTCAGCATTCAATGATGGAGAACAGAATTAAATGCTTGTTCATCTGAGATGTTATTGTTATTGTCACAGTGATGCTGGAGGAATAAATTCAGACATGCTTTATACATTTTTAACATTAGATTTTGGCATGCAATAGTTCGGTAGGTTTTATTTCCAAAATGTGTTCTTTTCTGCTAATGTCAGCCAGCATGGTATATGTGTATCGCTCTTGAGAACCAGTTAGATATTAATAAGATAATAAGATATATACGATAGATTGTCAATTCTTTTGTACAAGTAACCAAAGTGAAATCTCTTCCTGGTGCTTTCTTATCTTGTATTGTTTTAACTATCACAGTTTCAAGGGTATCATCATCGATGATGTACGTTTTTGGTGTAATGAAGAGCCAGTAGTTAGTTTGGATCTCTTTCAAACTCTTTCTGGGACGAGATATAAGTAAAATTTATTGATTTCCCCCTCACACCTCTATAGACTAATAATTGGTTTCGATTGAATCTTTTATAAATCATTTTCCTTTCAGTCACTCTTTTCTGATATTGGAGCATCTCACTGACAGCCCTCAATTCTTGTTTGAGGGTGATCAACTTGTATTGAAGAATTCTGTTTGTGCTGTTTCTAAACAACAATTCTATTTTATTTTTCATTCTTTGTTGGTGAGGAGGGTAGTTGTTTTTGTTTTCGTTTACACGTGATAAATATTGTCATATGGCCGATAGTTTTTCGGATGTCAGTGGTCTTCTTTCTTATTTTGAAATACACGATGGCATTTTTGGTGTTGTTTTGTGTCTATTATCTTCTCTATTGTCACCAAGAAAATGTTTTACTGTCATCGCTAGGACATATAGACAGGCATTAATTTGTATGTACGATGTATGTACGATGTATGTATGTATGTATGTATGTATGTATGTATGTATGTATGTATGTATGTATGTATGTATGTATGTATGTATGTATGTATGTATGTAAAGTCCTGAGATCTGTTCCTGTATCGGGCAGTGTGTTGAGATCTCTGGCAATAATTTATATCCTGTTACTCCCGTCCACATATAGAACTCGATGTAGCAACGACTCCAAACATCATCTTCTAATAACTAAATAGATTCTACTGTTTGTAGTTTGTACATCCAAACTGATAGAGACACTTTAAAAATGCAAACGTAAAGTATTTATGTTATAAATTGCTGTCCTCACGTTCACAACTTGTTCATTGAAATGTTGCATAATGATACATCATCTCAAGAAGGTCACAGACTGTAGGCTTTTTTGAAATTTGTTCTTTTTAGCTCCTGAGATAAAAAAAAGTAAGTGTTGTTGTGAATCGCAATACACGTTGGAAAACGTTATTGATTAGAAAAAATGATTAATTTAGAATAATTTTGTTAGTACAATATTTAGCGAAAAAATAAACATTTCTGAGAAAATTATAAAAAATGTATTTATTGTGGTGTAATAATAATTTTTATTTTTTTAAATTTTAATGAAGCTCAATCTAAAGCATCTTACCGATGACATAATAGTTGAGATTCCATAGTTTTGGGTGAATCAATATTCCGTGACCAACTGAAGAACACGAGAAACTTTCTAGAGCAATTTAACCAAAGATTAGTAAATTCATGTTATAATATTTATTTTAGGAATTAATGAACCCACACAAGGCCGGAAAAGGCAGACATCATATATATATATACATACACACACATCACACTCACACACACACACACACACACACACACACACACACACACACACACACACACACACACACACACACACACACACACACACACACACACACACACGCACACACAAATATATTTATATATATATATATATACACATACGCACACATCACACGCAAAAACACATACACTCACATACGCACATATATATATGTATATAAGAGGTGTGTAAGAAAAGTTCCAGGACTGATGTCACAAAAGATTTATTTCAAACCCAAACTTCACACTAAAAGTTTTCTCCTTCAAATAATCCCCCTGGAGTCTAATGTACTTTTCCATCTTTTTCTGCCACGCTTGCATCCACTCCTGGAAGGATTCTTCCGGCATCCTCCGCAGTTCCGTCGTCACAGCCTTTTTGATGTCGTCTACATCTTCAAAACGGGTCCCCTCCGGGTCGTACTCGAAGATCCATGACTCATCACCGGTGATGACTGTCCCTAGCATGTCTGGTTCGGTTTCAAGACGCTCGAGGATGTCCTGGCACACTTGCATGCGTCGACCCTTCTGGTCATCGTTCAGCAGTTTTGGCACCATCTTCTCGCAGACTTTCCGCATGTCCAAATCTTCAGTGAGAATCTTCCAGACGCTGTCCCGATTCATGCCCAGCTCATTTGCCATCAGTCGAACAGTCAGCCGACGATCACTACACACCATCTGCCTGACGCGCTCAACGTTGACCTCAGTCCTGGTTGTTGAGGGCCTTCCGCTCCTGGGGTCATCTTGCAACTCTCAAAAACACGTGAGCGTGACATCGTCTCATCTCCATACACTTGCTGCAGCAATCCCAGTGCTTATGTGCCAGAAACTTCAAGTTTGTTCGTTGCTCTGTGCGCAATGCTTGACGACCTGAAACAGAGGACATGTATATAAAATTATGAAGAAAAAAGTTTGATCTCTTCAGAGAGCTAAGATTACAGTTACATACTCCAGGGGGATTACTTTGAAGGAGAAAACTCTTAGTGTGAAGTTTGGATTTGAAATAAATCTTTTGTGACATCAGTCCTGGAACTTTTCTGACACACCTCGTATATAAACATATATATTTTTATGTGTGTGTGTCTGTGTTTGTAAGTGTGATGTGTGCGTACGAGTGTGTGTATGGTTATCACGCATTTAACGCGCTCTTAGATATTACGTTGTGAAAATATTTCTTATTACTAATGTGAGGAAAAAAACTCAAATCGCCTCCGCTATGATTCTTTTCCGATAATTCTTTTCCTGGGGTTCTTCGAAATATAATTATGTCCAAGAGACATAATTATATTTCGCTTTCATTTTGCATTTGAAAGTTTGTTGCACTTAACATACTATTGCTTCAGTGTAAAAAATACAATTGTGAACAATACACACACACACACACACACACACACACACACACACACACACACACACACACACACACACATATATATATATATATATATATATATATTGAAAAGTATGTATATATATATAAATAAATTGACGGAGTAGCCCGTCATTGCCAGGCAATTTTCTCAATAGAATGCCTTTGTTCCACTTTTCTTTTTATTCCATGTCTTCCCCGTGCCTCATCTCCCTTTACATATTCCCCGTGGACCGTCCTCGTGAATCGTCAATCGTCCCCACTATGATTTCCCTGGAAATATACTAAATGTTGACGTAGTATCAATGACATGTTGTGTACTTTAGTGTGAACGTCTTCACCTAAACATGGGGTGACCTCAGTGAGGATAACTCTCTGCCACATAGCAACAACAATTCCCTCTGCTGACGGCATAGATGGACGGAATATTATGGCAAGGTTGTAGAAATGCATCAAAGTATCAATAAAAAACAGTCTACATAATTTGTCACTGTAACAGTGATTGATAATATTGCTATTTTTTTTCTTTTATTCTTTTCAGAATAAAAAAAAATCCATGTACCCAGAAACCTTCTTCGGACGCAGATTCTGAAAATTAAATCAGTTTGTCTCTAGATTGCAACCTTCGGACCCTTTCGGTGACATACACACATAAATACCATAAATACATACAAACATATACTTACACACACACGCTCTCAAATGTGTAGTATCGGTAGAGTGTCAGCTACCATGCTTTCCAGCAAAGAGTTATGTCCCTTTCCGGTCTGAGTTCAAATCCCGCTGAGATTAACTTTGCCTTTCATCCTTACGGGGTCGATAAAATAAAGTTGCTGGCCTTATGCCAAATGTAGAAACAATTATATATATATGTGTGTGTGTGTGTGGGGGGGGGGGGGTATCTGCGTAAATGTGTATTAGTGTTTGCGCGTGTATAAATTTCGGCAGCAGCGTTAATCTAAAGCCATAGAAGCTAAAATAAAATAACATTTAATCTACCCTAGAAGTAAATTAAAATCAATTTCATTCTACTGTTCGGTACTCCAAGGTCGTAATAAACCTTGAGCGGTTGCCGAGCATCTCCAGTTTAGTCAACCTCATGAATAATACAGTCCGATAACTATTTCAGATTTCCAGTGCAATGTGAAACAGAGAAATCTAAAATCGTGTCATCATTTATGTTGATAGCTATAGTACTGGAGATGATGATGGTATTGGTATTTGTAGCTTGTTTTTGAAGAAGGTTCATTGGTGGTAATAATTACAAAGTGAGATCAAATAATAATTACATTAAATGGTGTCTTATCAAGAGCGTATGTGTGTTGATCTTGTCTCTCTTTTCCTCACTGTCTCCGTCTTTCCCTCTCTCTCCATCACTCACTATATGCAAACGGTGGACAGAATAGAGAAGGCGAATGGAGGATGGCGAATGAGACGCAACAACAAGAACTGCAGCAATAACAGAGGCCGTAGTAGTAGCAACAATGAAATTAAGATCAGCAGCAATAGCAGCAGCAACAATAAAAGTAGTAAAAACGGGTGTAGTAGCAATTATGGTGATATTATAGTTGAGTTGTGGCGGTGGATTGGCAGTATCGGTAGAGGGTCGGACGCCATGCTTTCCAGCTTAGTTACGTCCCTTTACGATCTGAGTTCAAATCCAGCCGAGGTTGACTTTGCCTTTCATCCTTACGGGGTCGATAAAATAAAGTACCAGTAATGTACTGGGTAATTGCTGGCCTTGTGCCAAAAGTAGAAACAATTATAGTTGAGTTGTTATATCATCTAGAAATATTAGTGTCACATTGACCACAACCACCAAAATCACCACAAGCACCAGAGCCACCATCACTACTACTACTACTACTACTACTACTACTACTACTACTACTACTACTACTACTACTACTACTACTACAAGAGCAATTGTTGACTGATTAATCAACCATTCATAGGCATAATTACTAATTCAGAAGTTGATTAATAGAAGTCGAAGTCTTTTCAATGAATCAATTTACTAAAAGAATTATCACTTTGGATTTTCATAGTAGTTATTGCTCTTATCATTGTTGCGGCTCTCGTCATTGTCGTTGTTGTTGTTATTGTTGTTGATATGTTTGCTGTTGTTAATATTGTTGTTGTTGTTACTGGTGATATTATTATCGTCGTTGTGGATATTGTGGTTATTCAGCACCAGATCGTATTTAATTAGGAAAAAAAAAAGAAAACCTTCCATACTGTCTTATTAAGGGTTAGGGTATTTCAATGTATCGCCTTAAGCCAGTAGGATATGATTTAAGAGAGCTTTTAATGCTAGTTGTATCTAACGATGACATAAAATTCTCCTTGTTCCTCGTGTTTGATGTTGTAATTTGACATTCAAAAGGTTTCCGGAATAAAAGAAAATTACAAACAACAAGGAATACAAAGCAATTGATTTACGCTGTAAGAAAGACACAAATGCGAGTTCACAGTTTTGGGTTGTCATACTTCACCAAGAAGAAACAATAAGAGAAAGATGCCAGAGGAACATGATATACCGTGGAAATTATGTTTTTTATAATGAACGCAACAATTGTTGTAATCGTCACCAATGCAATATGTTTAGTAATAAAAGCCTCAAACCTTCCCCCATACGCCCCCATATGTATTTTAGTTATAAGAAGGGAATTAGGAAATATATGATTATCATAATATAGCATTCATAGTTGTGATATTGGTGAGTCCCCTTTACTGGTGGCATCAGTGATGTTGTAGTTCGTGAATTCGGTTCCATGTAGCTCGTTGTGTCTTTGGGTTTAGCACTTTATATTGGTGATATAGTGGTTGTAATTGAGATTTTGGGGAAAAGCTGTAGTTGTGAAGATGCGGTTCTAAACACCAGGTAAAAAGTCACGTAGATCTTACTGCGTTGAATAGCAAATATTTCTCTCCGAACACCATACAGTGTGTTTTTAAGGAGAGCGTATCAAGATGCATGACTATTTTCTTTGTCATTTCTTTGGTATGCACATCAGGTAAGAGGATACAGTCTCGCTTTACATAATTTTGTCAGGCTACTTTCTTTTAAGAGAGTTTAGTGACATTAAACTTTTCTGTCGTATGTGCAACACAGAAAAACTGCTGATCTCAAAAATATTATTTTACTTGGTGATTTATGTATATGTGGGCTAATATTGTTGGTGTAGTTATTGCTTCTCCCCTTCACCCCTCAAAATAGCTAGAATTGTTCATACTAATGGTATTGTCAATATAAATGTCATTAATGTTCTATTTCTCGTTTGTAACTTTTATTTACTTTGCTGTAGAATATTTTTCTTATTTGGTTTAATTTGGTTTCTTATGCGAGTGGTAGACACTGACGTCATTATTTCTGTCTGTGTATATGGGTTGTGGTGGTGGCGTGGAGGACATAGATGTTATTTCTCGAAACCAATTTATTTATAGATTATTTATGTATCTATGTATGTAGACAAATAAGTAAAAATAAATAGTTTGTATAAATATAAACATTCTGATCGATGAACCCTGTAAAGGCATATTCAAAAATCAATGAAAATAGGTCATATTCTAATATATTTCTTTAATGTTGATATTACATAATTCGTAATTTTATGGCTGCCTTTGACATAAGAAAACGACGCAAGACAATCAGTGAAGTCATCAAATGTAGTGAACATAATTGATTTAAAATATTTAGTTCATTAATTCGTACTGGCTTACAGTAAAATATAAACAAAGATCACACACGGGGGGGGGGGGGAGTGGCCCGGCCAGCGATTCGACCACTACGACGCCATCTTCGTATCAAGTCTTTACTGTAAACCAGTAAGGATGCCACAATAATTATTTATTTACAATAGTTTATAACTTTGCCTATTAATCTGTATGGTGAGCAAATAGTGTCCCACGTGCTGGCCTTCCCACAGCCCCGACGGACAGGATAGAGAAGGCGTTTCTCCGGAGGAGGGTAAGGGAGATGCGTTGGAAGAGCCATTCCAACTCGCGAGGGTCACACCTGCGGCTGGCCAGCTCAGCGCTTATGGAGGTGAATGGGGAGGTAGCCCTAGGGCCAGGGACACCAGAAGTCTCTAAGGGCACGACCGCGAACCTGTCAAATCCTTTAAATATTTTATGTTTATTACATCTGATAACGTCGCCAATTGCATTGCTTCATCGCTTGATGACTTAAGCCGGCCTTAGAAATATATATTTTGTAATTGTGCAATACAAAATGAATATATAGGAAACCGGTTTTCTATTTTCATTGAAGTATTTACCTCTGTTCCTGCACCAAGCACGAGAAACCACATCTATGATGGACAATACATATAATGTCATATGCCTGTATTATTACATCACGTTCTGTAAATCGTATTGACTAGTTTTACCCATTAGTTAAACTATCTAATATAAACAATTGAAAACATGTCTGAGCAGGTAAAAATATATTATTTGCGTTTATGCCTGATTAGTGTCTCGTAATTTAGTGGTTTGACAAAGAAGAGATCGATAAATTTCTTGTAAGGATTGAAAAAATAATTACTGGAGTCGGTATAATTGACATGAAGGCGGCGTTCTCGCAGAAACACTGTCTAATGACAGAAATCATTATAACTGTGAATCGATAAAAGGAATGCTTAAATGCATATATATATATAACATCTTATTTCTCGCCCTAACACAGCTGATACATGAATGTAAGTATGCATACGTACACATATATATCTATAGACATATATATATATATATATATATATATATATATATATATATATATGTATATATATATATTGAAAAAATGAAATTTCATTTCTCACTCTTAGTACGGCCGATACTTAAATATAAGTATGTATACGTACATACATGTATGTATACAGACGTACAGTAGTATGTATATATATACATATATGCACACACACACACATATATATATGTACGTATGGGTTTACCGAACATTTATATTCATTTATTATAATGTTCGGTTTGTTTGTAAACAAACAGCCCGAATTAAGCCGTACAGTGTTCGGCAACCATCGTTGCCCTTTTGTTCAACACTGACAAAGGAACGATGAACTAGTTTCAAGCTTATTAGCTATCCTCAGCACGGTATACCTCCTGTCAGATGATTGAACGTTTGAAAGTATATACTTTCCTTATGCATATTAACGGCTGAGCAGCCTAATTTGCTTATCGAGTGAGTTAGTCGGCCGGGCGTACTGAAAACGATAATTGGAAAAAATGAAATTTCATTTCTCACTCTTAGTACGACTGATACTTAAATATAAGTATGTATACGTACATACATATATGTATACAGACGTACAGTAGTATGTATATATATATTCATACATGCACACACATATATATATGTACGTATGGGTTTACCAAACATTTATTATAATGTTCGGTTTGTTTGTAAACAAACAGCTCGAATTAAGCCGTACAGTGTTCGGCAACCATTTTTGCCCTTTTGTTCAACACTGACAAAGGAACGATATACTAGTTTCAAGCTTATTAGCTATCGTCAGCACCGTATACCTTCCTGTCAGATGATTGAACGATGATTATAATAAATGTTCGGTAATCCCATACGTACATATATATATATATATATATATATATGTGTGCATGTATGTATATATATTCATACTACTGTACGTCTGTATACATATATGTATGTACGTATACATACTTATATTTAAGTAACAGCCGTACTAAGAGTGAGAAATGAAATTTCATTTTTTCCATTTAGCATTTTCGGTACGCCCGGCGCACTAACACACACGATATGCAAATTAGGTTGCTCACCCGTTAATATGCATAAGGAAAGTATATACTTTCAAACGTTCGATCATCTGACAGCAAGATGTACGGTGCTGATGATAGCTAATAAGCTTGAAACTAGTTCATCGTTCCTTTGTCAGTGTTGAACAAAAGGGCAACGATCGTTGCCGAACACTGTACGGTTTAAATCGGGTTGTTTGTTTACAAACAAACCGAACATTATAATAAATGTTTGGTAAACCCATACGTACATATATATATGTGTGTGCATGTATGAATATATATATACATAATACTGTACGTCTGTATACATATATGTATGTACGTATACATACTTAATTTTATCGTACGGCGTTGTTTGACCCAACAAGAGGTTTCCATAGTCAGGTAGCGAGTTCGCGAGAATTCTCATGCAGGTTATTCTTGGAGTAGTAAAAGAGTGAAGAATAACATGGTCACAGCCGACCATGTTATTCTCCACTCTAAACTAAAATTTGATCGTTTCAACACTTTGTATATATATATATATATATATATATATATATATATATATATATATATATATATATATATATATTGGAAAAGTAAATAAGAACAACAAGGAGTACAGAGTTACGAAAGTTGTTAGGTAATAGGTTCACGCTTGAGAGTGATATATATATATATATATATATATATATATATATATATAGTTAGAGAAGCAGAAAATTGCTTATTGTGTTCCAGTTTCATGGACGGTTTCAACGTACGGTTAGGGGTAACTCCACAAGTTTGTAAGAATTCCGTTCAATCTTGGAGTATAAAGTATAAAAGAGAAAACAGAGGTAAGCATTAAGAGAAGGATTTTATCCAGGTATTTACGACCGTTTCATTGGTAAGTGCAACCTTATATTGCTATATTGCAAATAGGAGCCACTCATTTATAATTGTTTTTCACGTCCAAATTTTCAAAATTTTGGACGTGAACAACAATTATCATTGAGTGGCTGCTATTTGCAATATAGCAACATAAGGTTGCACTTACCAATGAAACGGTCATAAATACCTGGATAAAATCCTTCTCTTAATGCTTACCTGTGTTTTCTCTCATATATATATATATATATATATATATATATATATATATATATATATATATATATATATATATATATATATATATATACAATTAAGTTAAAGATGTACATCCATATATGTATACTGAAATACTAGTATGTATATGAATACACACACGTATACATATGTAGATGTACCAAGTTTTTTCACTGGTCACTTTACTGTGAGTGGCCAGCTATTCTGTATGTAAACACACAGACAAACCGGTTTTTAGAGTCATACTGGTTTTTGAGGAAACACCTTTCCTCTATTCTCTAGAAAGCCAGACAAGGAATATTGAACTAGTTTCGTTGTTGTTACAACTCATCAGCAATATTTACCTATCTTCCGGCCTCTCTAGAGAATCGTAAAAGCACATATCGTTATATGCTTTTTCTATGAAAATTAGTAGTGGGCATACTAATTTGCATAGAGTGTGAGTAAGTACCGGTTCAACGGAGACGATAAAAACAAATAACGAAACGAAATTAAATTTTGTTTCATTTGTAACTCACTTTTGTATGACTGACGCTTAAACAATTAAGTTAAAGATGTACATCCATATATGTATACTGAAATACTAGTATGTATATGAATACACACACGTATACATATGTAGATGTACCAAGTTTTTTCACTGGTCACTTTACTGTGAGTGGCCAGCTATTCTGTATGTAAACACACAGACAAACCGGTTTTTAGAGTCATACTGGTTTTTGAGGAAACACCTTTCCTCTATTCTCTAGAAAGCCAGACAAGGAATATTGAACTAGTTTCGTTGTTGTTACAACTCATCAGCAATATTTACCTATCTTCCGGCCTCTCTAGAGAATCGTAAAAGCACATATCGTTATATGCTTTTTCTATGAAAATTAGTAGTGGGCATACTAATTTGCATAGAGTGTGAGTAAGTACCGGTTCAACGGAGACGATAAAAACAAATAACGAAACGAAATTAAATTTTGTTTCATTTGTAACTCACTTTTGTATGACTGACGCTTAAACAATTAAGTTAAAGATGTACATCCATATATGTATACTGAAATACTAGTATGTATATGAATACACACACGTATACATATGTAGATGTACCAAGTTTTTTCACTGGTCACTTTACTGTGAGTGGCCAGCTATTCTGTATGTAAACACACAGACAAACCGGTTTTTAGAGTCATACTGGTTTTTGAGGAAACACCTTTCCTCTATTCTCTAGAAAGCCAGACAAGGAATATTGAACTAGTTTCGTTGTTGTTACAACTCATCAGCAATATTTACCTATCTTCCGGCCTCTCTAGAGAATCGTAAAAGCACATATCGTTATATGCTTTTTCTATGAAAATTAGTAGTGGGCATACTAATTTGCATAGAGTGTGAGTAAGTACCGGTTCAACGGAGACGATAAAAACAAATAACGAAACGAAATTAAATTTTGTTTCATTTGTAACTCACTTTTGTATGACTGACGCTTAAACAATTAAGTTAAAGATGTACATCCATATATGTATACTGAAATACTAGTATGTATATGAATACACACACGTATACATATGTAGATGTACCAAGTTTTTTCACTGGTCACTTTACTGTGAGTGGCCAGCTATTCTGTATGTAAACACACAGACAAACCGGTTTTTAGAGTCATACTGGTTTTTGAGGAAACACCTTTCCTCTATTCTCTAGAAAGCCAGACAAGGAATATTGAACTAGTTTCGTTGTTGTTACAACTCATCAGCAATATTTACCTATCTTCCGGCCTCTCTAGAGAATCGTAAAAGCACATATCGTTATATGCTTTTTCTATGAAAATTAGTAGTGGGCATACTAATTTGCATAGAGTGTGAGTAAGTACCGGTTCAACGGAGACGATAAAAACAAATAACGAAACGAAATTAAATTTTGTTTCATTTGTAACTCACTTTTGTATGACTGACGCTTAAACAATTAAGTTAAAGATGTACATCCATATATGTATACTGAAATACTAGTATGTATATGAATACACACACGTATACATATGTAGATGTACCAAGTTTTTTCACTGGTCACTTTACTGTGAGTGGCCAGCTATTCTGTATGTAAACACACAGACAAACCGGTTTTTAGAGTCATACTGGTTTTTGAGGAAACACCTTTCCTCTATTCTCTAGAAAGCCAGACAAGGAATATTGAACTAGTTTCGTTGTTGTTACAACTCATCAGCAATATTTACCTATCTTCCGGCCTCTCTAGAGAATCGTAAAAGCACATATCGTTATATGCTTTTTCTATGAAAATTAGTAGTGGGCATACTAATTTGCATAGAGTGTGAGTAAGTACCGGTTCAACGGAGACGATAAAAACAAATAACGAAACGAAATTAAATTTTGTTTCATTTGTAACTCACTTTTGTATGACTGACGCTTAAACAATTAAGTTAAAGATGTACATCCATATATGTATACTGAAATACTAGTATGTATATGAATACACACACGTATACATATGTAGATGTACCAAGTTTTTTCACTGGTCACTTTACTGTGAGTGGCCAGCTATTCTGTATGTAAACACACAGACAAACCGGTTTTTAGAGTCATACTGGTTTTTGAGGAAACACCTTTCCTCTATTCTCTAGAAAGCCAGACAAGGAATATTGAACTAGTTTCGTTGTTGTTACAACTCATCAGCAATATTTACCTATCTTCCGGCCTCTCTAGAGAATCGTAAAAGCACATATCGTTATATGCTTTTTCTATGAAAATTAGTAGTGGGCATACTAATTTGCATAGAGTGTGAGTAAGTACCGGTTCAACGGAGACGATAAAAACAAATAACGAAACGAAATTAAATTTTGTTTCATTTGTAACTCACTTTTGTATGACTGACGCTTAAACAATTAAGTTAAAGATGTACATCCATATATGTATACTGAAATACTAGTATGTATATGAATACACACACGTATACATATGTAGATGTACCAAGTTTTTTCACTGGTCACTTTACTGTGAGTGGCCAGCTATTCTGTATGTAAACACACAGACAAACCGGTTTTTAGAGTCATACTGGTTTTTGAGGAAACACCTTTCCTCTATTCTCTAGAAAGCCAGACAAGGAATATTGAACTAGTTTCGTTGTTGTTACAACTCATCAGCAATATTTACCTATCTTCCGGCCTCTCTAGAGAATCGTAAAAGCACATATCGTTATATGCTTTTTCTATGAAAATTAGTAGTGGGCATACTAATTTGCATAGAGTGTGAGTAAGTACCGGTTCAACGGAGACGATAAAAACAAATAACGAAACGAAATTAAATTTTGTTTCATTTGTAACTCACTTTTGTATGACTGACGCTTAAACAATTAAGTTAAAGATGTACATCCATATATGTATACTGAAATACTAGTATGTATATGAATACACACACGTATACATATGTAGATGTACCAAGTTTTTTCACTGGTCACTTTACTAGAGAATAGAGGAAAGGTGTTTCCTCAAAAACCAGTATGACTCTAAAAACCGGTTTGTCTGTGTGTTTACATACAGAATAGCTGGCCACTCACAGTAAAGTGACCAGTGAAAAAACTTGGTACATCTACATATGTATACGTGTGTGTATTCATATACATACTAGTATTTCAGTATACATATATGGATGTACATCTTTAACTTAATTGTTTAAGCGTCAGTCATACAAAAGTGAGTTACAAATGAAACAAAATTTAATTTCGTTTCGTTATTTGTTTTTATCGTCTCCGTTGAACCGGTACTTACTCACACTCTATGCAAATTAGTATGCCCACTACTAATTTTCATAGAAAAAGCATATAACGATATGTGCTTTTACGATTCTCTAGAGAGGCCGGAAGATAGGTAAATATTGCTGATGAGTTGTAACAACAACGAAACTAGTTCAATATTCCTTGTCTGGCTTTCTAGAGAATAGAGGAAAGGTGTTTCCTCAAAAACCAGTATGACTCTAAAAACCGGTTTGTCTGTGTGTTTACATACAGAATAGCTGGCCACTCACAGTAAAGTGACCAGTGAAAAAACTTGGTACATCTACATATGTATACGTGTGTGTATTCATATACATACTAGTATTTCAGTATACATATATGGATGTACATCTTTAACTTAATTGTTTAAGCGTCAGTCATACAAAAGTGAGTTACAAATGAAACAAAATTTAATTTCGTTTCGTTATTTGTTTTTATCGTCTCCGTTGAACCGGTACTTACTCACACTCTATGCAAATTAGTATGCCCACTACTAATTTTCATAGAAAAAGCATATAACGATATGTGCTTTTACGATTCTCTAGAGAGGCCGGAAGATAGGTAAATATTGCTGATGAGTTGTAACAACAACGAAACTAGTTCAATATTCCTTGTCTGGCTTTCTAGAGAATAGAGGAAAGGTGTTTCCTCAAAAACCAGTATGACTCTAAAAACCGGTTTGTCTGTGTGTTTACATACAGAATAGCTGGCCACTCACAGTAAAGTGACCAGTGAAAAAACTTGGTACATCTACATATGTATACGTGTGTGTATTCATATACATACTAGTATTTCAGTATACATATATGGATGTACATCTTTAACTTAATTGTTTAAGCGTCAGTCATACAAAAGTGAGTTACAAATGAAACAAAATTTAATTTCGTTTCGTTATTTGTTTTTATCGTCTCCGTTGAACCGGTACTTACTCACACTCTATGCAAATTAGTATGCCCACTACTAATTTTCATAGAAAAAGCATATAACGATATGTGCTTTTACGATTCTCTAGAGAGGCCGGAAGATAGGTAAATATTGCTGATGAGTTGTAACAACAACGAAACTAGTTCAATATTCCTTGTCTGGCTTTCTAGAGAATAGAGGAAAGGTGTTTCCTCAAAAACCAGTATGACTCTAAAAACCGGTTTGTCTGTGTGTTTACATACAGAATAGCTGGCCACTCACAGTAAAGTGACCAGTGAAAAAACTTGGTACATCTACATATGTATACGTGTGTGTATTCATATACATACTAGTATTTCAGTATACATATATGGATGTACATCTTTAACTTAATTGTTTAAGCGTCAGTCATACAAAAGTGAGTTACAAATGAAACAAAATTTAATTTCGTTTCGTTATTTGTTTTTATCGTCTCCGTTGAACCGGTACTTACTCACACTCTATGCAAATTAGTATGCCCACTACTAATTTTCATAGAAAAAGCATATAACGATATGTGCTTTTACGATTCTCTAGAGAGGCCGGAAGATAGGTAAATATTGCTGATGAGTTGTAACAACAACGAAACTAGTTCAATATTCCTTGTCTGGCTTTCTAGAGAATAGAGGAAAGGTGTTTCCTCAAAAACCAGTATGACTCTAAAAACCGGTTTGTCTGTGTGTTTACATACAGAATAGCTGGCCACTCACAGTAAAGTGACCAGTGAAAAAACTTGGTACATCTACATATGTATACGTGTGTGTATTCATATACATACTAGTATTTCAGTATACATATATGGATGTACATCTTTAACTTAATTGTTTAAGCGTCAGTCATACAAAAGTGAGTTACAAATGAAACAAAATTTAATTTCGTTTCGTTATTTGTTTTTATCGTCTCCGTTGAACCGGTACTTACTCACACTCTATGCAAATTAGTATGCCCACTACTAATTTTCATAGAAAAAGCATATAACGATATGTGCTTTTACGATTCTCTAGAGAGGCCGGAAGATAGGTAAATATTGCTGATGAGTTGTAACAACAACGAAACTAGTTCAATATTCCTTGTCTGGCTTTCTAGAGAATAGAGGAAAGGTGTTTCCTCAAAAACCAGTATGACTCTAAAAACCGGTTTGTCTGTGTGTTTACATACAGAATAGCTGGCCACTCACAGTAAAGTGACCAGTGAAAAAACTTGGTACATCTACATATGTATACGTGTGTGTATTCATATACATACTAGTATTTCAGTATACATATATGGATGTACATCTTTAACTTAATTGTTTAAGCGTCAGTCATACAAAAGTGAGTTACAAATGAAACAAAATTTAATTTCGTTTCGTTATTTGTTTTTATCGTCTCCGTTGAACCGGTACTTACTCACACTCTATGCAAATTAGTATGCCCACTACTAATTTTCATAGAAAAAGCATATAACGATATGTGCTTTTACGATTCTCTAGAGAGGCCGGAAGATAGGTAAATATTGCTGATGAGTTGTAACAACAACGAAACTAGTTCAATATTCCTTGTCTGGCTTT
The DNA here is from genome assembly GCA_964016885.1 of Eledone cirrhosa. Taxonomy (NCBI): domain Eukaryota; kingdom Metazoa; phylum Mollusca; class Cephalopoda; order Octopoda; family Eledonidae; genus Eledone; species Eledone cirrhosa. The sequence goes on from OZ024743.1 coordinate 201,908,226, forward strand.
CTAGAGAATAGAGGAAAGGTGTTTCCTCAAAAACCAGTATGACTCTAAAAACCGGTTTGTCTGTGTGTTTACATACAGAATAGCTGGCCACTCACAGTAAAGTGACCAGTGAAAAAACTTGGTACATCTACACATGTATACGTGTGTGTATTCATATACATACTAGTATTTCAGTATACATATATGGATGTACATCTTTAACTTAATTGTTTAAGCGTCAGTCATACAAAAGTGAGTTACAAATGAAACAAAATTTAATTTCGTTTCGTTATTTGTTTTTATCGTCTCCGTTGAACCGGTACTTACTCACACTCTATGCAAATTAGTATGCCCACTACTAATTTTCATAGAAAAAGCATATAACGATATGTGCTTTTACGATTCTCTAGAGAGGCCGGAAGATAGGTAAATATTGCTGATGAGTTGTAACAACAACGAAACTAGTTCAATATTCCTTGTCTGGCTTTCTAGAGAATAGAGGAAAGGTGTTTCCTCAAAAACCAGTATGACTCTAAAAACCGGTTTGTCTGTGTGTTTACATACAGAATAGCTGGCCACTCACAGTAAAGTGACCAGTGAAAAAACTTGGTACATCTACATATGTATACGTGTGTGTATTCATATACATACTAGTATTTCAGTATACATATATGGATGTACATCTTTAACTTAATTGTTTAAGCGTCAGTCATACAAAAGTGAGTTACAAATGAAACAAAATTTAATTTCGTTTCGTTATTTGTTTTTATCGTCTCCGTTGAACCGGTACTTACTCACACTCTATGCAAATTAGTATGCCCACTACTAATTTTCATAGAAAAAGCATATAACGATATGTGCTTTTACGATTCTCTAGAGAGGCCGGAAGATAGGTAAATATTGCTGATGAGTTGTAACAACAACGAAACTAGTTCAATATTCCTTGTCTGGCTTTCTAGAGAATAGAGGAAAGGTGTTTCCTCAAAAACCAGTATGACTCTAAAAACCGGTTTGTCTGTGTGTTTACATACAGAATAGCTGGCCACTCACAGTAAAGTGACCAGTGAAAAAACTTGGTACATCTACATATGTATACGTGTGTGTATTCATATACATACTAGTATTTCCGTATACATATATGGATGTACATCTTTAACTTAATTGTTTAAGCGTCAGTCATACAAAAGTGAGTTACAAATGAAACAAAATTTAATTTCGTTTCGTTATTTGTTTTTATCGTCTCCGTTGAACCGGTACTTACTCACACTCTATGCAAATTAGTATGCCCACTACTAATTTTCATAGAAAAAGCATATAACGATATGTGCTTTTACGATTCTCTAGAGAGGCCGGAAGATAGGTAAATATTGCTGATGAGTTGTAACAACAACGAAACTAGTTCAATATTCCTTGTCTGGCTTTCTAGAGAATAGAGGAAAGGTGTTTCCTCAAAAACCAGTATGACTCTAAAAACCGGTTTGTCTGTGTGTTTACATACAGAATAGCTGGCCACTCACAGTAAAGTGACCAGTGAAAAAACTTGGTACATCTACATATGTATACGTGTGTGTATTCATATACATACTAGTATTTCAGTATACATATATGGATGTACATCTTTAACTTAATTGTTTAAGCGTCAGTCATACAAAAGTGAGTTACAAATGAAACAAAATTTAATTTCGTTTCGTTATTTGTTTTTATCGTCTCCGTTGAACCGGTACTTACTCACACTCTATGCAAATTAGTATGCCCACTACTAATTTTCATAGAAAAAGCATATAACGATATGTGCTTTTACGATTCTCTAGAGAGGCCGGAAGATAGGTAAATATTGCTGATGAGTTGTAACAACAACGAAACTAGTTCAATATTCCTTGTCTGGCTTTCTAGAGAATAGAGGAAAGGTGTTTCCTCAAAAACCAGTATGACTCTAAAAACCGGTTTGTCTGTGTGTTTACATACAGAATAGCTGGCCACTCACAGTAAAGTGACCAGTGAAAAAACTTGGTACATCTACATATGTATACGTGTGTGTATTCATATACATACTAGTATTTCAGTATACATATATGGATGTACATCTTTAACTTAATTGTTTAAGCGTCAGTCATACAAAAGTGAGTTACAAATGAAACAAAATTTAATTTCGTTTCGTTATTTGTTTTTATCGTCTCCGTTGAACCGGTACTTACTCACACTCTATGCAAATTAGTATGCCCACTACTAATTTTCATAGAAAAAGCATATAACGATATGTGCTTTTACGATTCTCTAGAGAGGCCGGAAGATAGGTAAATATTGCTGATGAGTTGTAACAACAACGAAACTAGTTCAATATTCCTTGTCTGGCTTTCTAGAGAATAGAGGAAAGGTGTTTCCTCAAAAACCAGTATGACTCTAAAAACCGGTTTGTCTGTGTGTTTACATACAGAATAGCTGGCCACTCACAGTAAAGTGACCAGTGAAAAAACTTGGTACATCTACATATGTATACGTGTGTGTATTCATATACATACTAGTATTTCAGTATACATATATGGATGTACATCTTTAACTTAATTGTTTAAGCGTCAGTCATACAAAAGTGAGTTACAAATGAAACAAAATTTAATTTCGTTTCGTTATTTGTTTTTATATATATATATATATATATATATATATATATATATGTATAAATATGTATATATATATATATATATATATAAATATGTATATATATATATATATATATAAATATGTATATATATATATATATATATATATGTATATATATATATATATATATATATATATATATATATATATATATATATATATATATATATATGTATGTATATGTATGTATATGTGTATGAATTTGTTTCTCATGAGTCAGTTCTTTCGTTGCTACGGACCCCGGCTGAATTACCAGTCGCTGTCTTCATTTTGCAAAGCCCTTTAAACTGTATGTTATTATTCTGAGGTCCTAGACATTGTCGAGTGCTTGGCTGCACTGCTGAAAGCATTCCTCGGCTTAGCAAGGGCTCTGGTTTCGAATATGCTGTACTTCCATTTTTATATATATATATATATGTGTATATATATACATACATTTATATACATATGTACGTATGGGTTATATCGAATATTAATAATAATGTTCGATCCATTTGTAAAGAGACGGTCCGATTTGAAGCTGTGCCGTGCAGGAGAGCGATCGTCACTTGTTTGTTCAACATTGGCTTTGAGGAACAATCATCATGTTTCTGGGTCAATCCCTTTCACCAAGACTGCATACCTCTGCCAGGCTGTTGAACGAATGAAAATACATAGTATTTTCTTAAGTACACATCGGCTGAATAGCCTCATATGCATAACGAGCGAGTTACGGTTGCCATTGCCGAATATTAAAAATATTTTATTTCTCGCCCTAGCACAGCTGATACATAAATGTATATGTATATATGTGTGTCTATGTATACATATATATGTCTATACATATATATATGTGTGTGTACGTGTGCATATTTACATTTATATATATATATATATATATATATATATATATATATATATATATATATATATATATATATATATATATATATATATGTATATACTCAGGTTAATAGGAGTTAGGTATTGTACACCCGTGTCCCATTAAGGTATTGTACACCCGTGTCCCATTAAGGTATTGGCAGCATAATAATTAGCTCTATGCTTTGGAGCAGAGCCGTATATATGATAAAGAACACAAGACCGTCTACAACATCAAAAGATTTTTATTGGCTTACAATGTTTCTTCCTTACGTAACCGTAGGATTCGTCAGAGCTATAAAAGGGGTTTGATTAGTGTTATGGACTCTACCAACCAAACATTCAAGAACAAAGAGTAAAGAGAGTAAAGAGCAAAAGCAGGGGACGATAAGTCTAATTTTGGTACGGGATGGTGGGGTGTGGGTCCTTGTTTACTAGCGGTGGTCATACTCATTCCCGGGAGTCGAGTGGTTAGTGGAGCCATAGATGGGGTGGCGTCGATAGTAGGGTGCAGAGGGTGTGCAGAGGCTACACACACACAAAGGGCATACAATATATATATAACGGAGGAGAAAGTACATGAGGTAATTAGAAATGGAATAAGAGTAATAATAATAATCTATAATTAATTGTTTCTACTTTAGGCACAAGGCCAGCAATTACCCAGTACATTACTGGTACTTTATTTTATCGACCCCGTAAGGATGAAAGGCAATAATTAATAATGTATAATAAGGCATGGGGAAGATTACACTATAATAAGGTATAAAAGTAAGAATAAGGTAAAATATAAAGGAGGATAAGAGTGAAAATAAGAATAAAGATTAAAAAATATATATATAAAAAATATATAGAGAATATATAAAAAAATGTAGGCAAGTATTAGAAGGGAAAAACACAATGTAAAAAAACCGATTTTGTCAAATAAAAATATCATAAATATGGGGGGAGAAAACGGGATAGAGAAATATAATCAAATGTTATTAGTTGAGAGAATATAAGATGATAATAGTTATGTCAAGTTTATACATCTTAATAATAAATAATCTGTATATCAGAGTTACACATCCTTCAATTCACTTGCAAGTTCAACCCACGTGGCATAGTCCATTGCTCATCTGTGCGGTCGTGTGCGTTTGTTTTTGACACCACAGCAGATGCACAAGTTCGTAAATTTCAATGCAGATATAAATTTATTTTTGCTCACCCAGACATTGACGGAGGATCCAATATTCCTAGTTCATTGCCGACCCAATATGTGTGTGGTGTTATTTTGGTCGCACAAATCAATCACTTGCTTCAATATTGTGGAGTATGGTTTTCTGGTCTTCGTTACACTATCAGTGGTTGTATATCTCGAAATCACAAGGATCACAGTACTCCGGTTTGGTGTGATTATCGGTCATCCAACTATGTTGTCGGTGGTTGGATTCAATTCTATTTCCCAGAACGTAGAACTTTGGTGTTGATTGAACATTAACGAGGCAGAGTGAGATTGCATCTGTGGTACAAAACGGTACGCAAGGAAATTCTTCGTCTTCGTTTCATCCGGGTCTAGCAGTCACGTGCAAGAACCGTACGTAGTAATTGTGAGGGTAAGCGGTCAAGATAGTAACTGACCGAAAATTTTCTTGGGAATTCATACAGGCATGACAGGTACATTTAGGTCAGCAGTTTCTTCATGTGTACGTGTGTCCGATACACACATACACATATTTATATGTATTTCAACTAAAAAAATTCAATTGATTCGCTTATTGATATTATATCTCTGTTGCTCCGATGTGCATGTTGTGATGTTCTGGTCGTGTTTACCATTGACTGTGTTTTGCCATTACCTTGGAATGTGATGTTTTGGTCATCAATAGTCCGGCAAGCGCATTCCTCTCTTATATTGTGGAGAATGGTGTTCTGGTCCTCAGTAAACATTTGGGTCAGCAGGAGGGGTGGTGGTTCTCAGTTTCAACTGCGACAATACATATGTGTTACTCTACATATCATGCTCCTCTCAAAGAAGAGTATTATAGGAGGAATTCATGCCAAACATCACATATAGAGAAGACTTCTACAGAAAAAATATATATACATACACACATATATACATATCATACACACACATACACATATATACACATATACATACACACATATATACATATCATATATACACACACATACAATATATATGTATATAATATACATATATATATATAATATATATATGTATACAATATACATACACATGCATGTATGCATGTACACATGCACACCTATATACATATGTGTGTGTGTATGTATGTGTGAGAGAAAAGGAGAATACACACACACACACACACACACACACACACAGACACAAACACAAACCTTGTAGGGGACTGTTCCACCCATAGGCTACCTATCTATCTGGTTTATGGGTTGGGGGAGTTATAGTCAAGGAGGGGTATGTCTAGGTGGGGGTTGCGTAATATATGTTACGTCTATGTGCTACGTTTAAAATAGAAGAAGGAACTCAGGATTTTGTGTTGGCAAGAGGAGAAAATATCCGATTTCCTGTTAAGCAGGTTCAGTTTAGAGTGTATTATGGCATGGCATTCTAGTAAACACAGGTCACAACTCCCGCTCTGCGGTCGGTATGGTGTGTAGTATGCTTCCTCCAAAAAAGTTTGTATGGGGTATTATTATTTTTTAAAAAGGAGATGTATCCCGCCAGTGAGGTGGCATTCTTATGTCTATCGTGTCTAAATGTGCACATATGCGCGTTATAACTAGTTTTAAATGTATTGGACGTTGATACTATATATGTTTTGGTAGTGTTGTGTGTGGTTACGTCACATGCATATACGATGTTTTTCATGAGGCAAGCCCCCCTTAGGGGACAGTTATTACTCTGCATACAATTGCAACTGCGGGTTCGATCAGTTAGCGTACCTCCCGAACTTTGGTTACTAGCATTATCACTAGGTGCCTCTATATCATTAGATGGCTCAGTGATGCTATTATGTTGCCTATTTTCCAGTGTAGTCGGTTGCTGGTGGTTAACTGCCATTTTAATTGTTTCGAAACCTTCCCTAGTTTTCCTAATGTTCGTGCATGCTAGGTGTGATGCGAGGTTAGGAGTGGTCGAATAGGATAATTTAATCACGTTTTTGTTAATTATGTTGCGACATCTATTGCCTGGTGGGAAGTTTTTTTCTAATAATGAGAAGAATACTCTGGGGAGGTTAGTGAGGACCTCAGAATTAAAAGGTGGGTTAAAATACATGTTTTTCCTTCTTCTATTTGTCTTATCTGTGGGGTGAGTCTCATTACTGTGCGTACTATTTTGTAGGGTTCCGTTATTAACGTTAGTGGCGTTGTCTGTTTTGCTTATGCCCGGATGGTTTATATTCATGGCATGATCATTTGCTGCTTTAGAGTTGTGGTGAGGGACTCTAGTATTGTCTCTACGTGGTTTACATTTAGCTGGGTTAGCGCCATTAGGGTTCTAACTATTATTCTTGCCTCTACGTTGGTTAGGCTTTGTGGCCATACTATGTGTGATTATGTTGGTAGGTTTCACACTCATGGTTTGGGAGTCCTTTACTCTTTTTACTCTTTGTTCTTGAATGTTTGGTTGGTAGAGTCCATAACACCAATCAAACCCCTTTTATAGCTCTGAAGAATCCTACGGTTACGTAAGGAAGAAACATTGTAAGCCAATAAAAATCTTTTGATGTTGTAGACGCTCTTGTGTTCTTTATCATATACATATATATGTATGTATATATGTATATATATATATATGTATGTGTGTGACGGTCTATCTGTGTGTGTGGATACAGAGTGATAGCTTCAAGTGAAACAAAGGAATAATTCACACATAACATGGAAATTGGGAATATATATATATCACAGGAATGACTTATTTCTGCAATTCCAAACAATCCCGTGGGCGTAAATAGTTCAACCCGTTCATAAGCCATTAAACGAAATGTTTTATTTAAAAGCATCTGAGAGATTTGGACATATCTACGCCAACGAAACCGTTTGGTAATGCATAAATACCATAAAAAATTTAAAACACTAATATATAAATAAATAACTATATATATATATATATATATTTATATATATGTGTGTGTGTGTGTGTGTGTGTGTGTGTGTGTGCGTGCTTGCGTGCGTGGGTGCGTGTGTTTGTACTTCATGCTTGCTTGAATAAGTATATAAATAAAGTGATGATATCATATTTTACTCTTCCATTAATGTGACATTTTTTCTTGTTAATAACAAGAATCTAAGTGTTTTTCCATGGTGCTTTCTAAATAATGAAACAATTTCTATCAAACACAACAAAAGAAACTTCCGGAAAAAAGCTATAACTGAAAGCAATTTGCTAGGAGAAATAGAAGATATACATTAAAATACGCTGACTATGTTGAGGACTGTATACTTTTGTCTCTTAATTTGAAAATTCAGTTTATGAATAATAAATTGATTGGTAGGTAGAGAAATGAAACATATCAGAGTCTGCATGGAAGTAATGTTTTATTTCATACGTATCTGTCATATTCTAAGTTCTATTCAATTGAGTATACAGCACTTCCCGCAACCACCAAAAATACAATTACATGAACAAAACAAAATATTTAGAGAAACAATGCCGGTATCCAAGCAAGGGCACACTTGTGGAGTCAGTAGGTAAAAGTATAAAAGACTAAACAAAACAAACCAATAACAACCATGGTGATGTCTATGTTTTTGTTTATATGCATATATATATTTGTAATGGAAGTAATAATCAAAGTGTGTTTAATCTTTCAGACATATAATATCTAACGATCGTTTTATCCTTGCACTAGGCAGATTTATTCGGAATTATGACAAAAGTTAAAGAGAAATATGGGATCAAAACTTTGTTTCAGGAACATTTGGTGGATACATATTTTGAGAGGTTAGATAAGAGCAAGCATTTATATTTATATAAGGAAACCAAGCAACTGAGACGGAAAACATATGAAAAGTAGAAAATGAAATGTGATAAAATAAAGTAAAATAAAATTACATACATATGGTTACAGATAAATGAAGTACAGTAAAAGTCATATATAGTTGTGGAAAAAATTGATGCTGAAAAAGCTAGCAATAGGACTGTGATTGAACCCGGGACTCACAAACACACACACACACACAGACACACACACACACACACACACACACACACACACATATATATATATATATATATATATATATATATATATATATATATATATATATGTGTGTGTGTGTTTTTGGCCCTCCAATGTATTGATTTTTTTTGTTTAAGATTTTCTGTTTATATTTTCACTTGATTATGATAATTTTGTATTGGTTTTCCGTACCCTTTCCTCACTCGTCTTGTTTATCCTTTTGCATTCACCCCTTTTGTTCCACTTCCCCCTCGTACCACACACTTCTCCTCTCTTCCACCGTCCCCCTTGCTTTTTGACCACCCTTCCTCTTAGACACTCCGCACCCACCATGCCTAGCCTGAAATCCTTTCTCCACCAACTCCACACACGCCTTAAACACTTCCTCACCCCTCCTCCCACCCTTCTATCTCCCTAAGGCCCTCCAACTCGCCAAGAGTCGGCATTCCAACCACATCCCTTTCCTCAGTCGCTGCCTCCACCCCCACCTCATCCCCCATGGCTTCTGATTTCACTCCACCCCCTTCGCTTCCGTCACCACCCAACGTATCCTCACCAGCTCCTCGCGTCTCATCATGTGCAACTCCCTTCGCTCCGCACTCTCCACCATCCGCAACCTCGACCACAAACTCCCGACCACCCTCCTCCACCTCCACTCCGCGTGCGACCCACACCTAGTGCACTCCTCCTCCTCTTCATCAACTCAACCACGACCTCTTTCACTTCCTCACCTCCACCAGAGCCCACAAGCTCCACTCACTCCTCCATCTACTTCCTCCCCAAGATCCACAAACCCGACAACCCAGGCCGCCCCATCGTCTCCTCCTGCAACTAACCCACAGAATTCATCTCCGCCTTTCTCTACTCCATCCTCTCCCCCCTCGTCACCACCATCCCCTCCCACATCTCCGACACCAACCATGCCCTTCACCTGTTTGACACCCTCACTTTCCCACTTGGTCCACATCCCGTTCTCTTCACACTAAGTCACTTTACACCGTCATCCCCCACACCGACGGCCTACGCACCCTCCAGCACTACCTCGACCTTCACCCCTGCCAACTCCCCCGTCCCCTCCACCCCATCCTCCTTCGCCTGGCCGAGCTGATCCTCACCCTTAACTGCTTCTCCGTCTCGTGTCAGTTTTACCAGCAGGTCACTGGGGTAGCCATGTACACAAGAATGGGCCCCAACTATTTCAAACCTTTTCGTTGTCCATGTTGAGGCCCAAATCTTTGACCAATACACCGGCCCCATGGTACATCGACGACTGCATCGGAACCACGACCCTCACCCGAGAACTTTCTCTCCTTCTTCTGCTCCTTCCACCCCTCCCTCCACTTCACCACCTCTATCTCCACTACGCACGTCCACTTCTTGGACATCTCCGTCGCCTCCCACCGACTACCACTCCTTCCCAGACTTCACCTCCTCCTACCTCACATACACCAAACACTCCATTCCCTACTCCCAACTCCGGATCCACCGCCACTGCAGCGGAGATGCTGACTTCGAGACTCAGGCTCTGTCTCTGGTCAGCCATTTCATCTGGAGAGGTTAACGTCCACGCCGCCATCACTCGCGGCCGCGCCACCCCACTCATCCACCGTATCCCACTCCCCCACACCTACTACTGCTCCACAGCACCATCCGACGCCTCTTCGGACGCCTCAAGTCCGACCTCTCCACTTCCCCCATCTTCCCATCCCCACCCCCTCCTTCAAACGCGCACGCAAACTCTGCAACCTCCTCGCCCGCAGCACCCTACCCCAACCCACGTTCCGCCCGGTTCCCTTCCCCGCTTCAGATCTGGCTACCCCACTTTCCCCCACATCACCAACACCACCATATTCCAGGGTACCAACGGCCACTCTCACTCTCTGTCCGTCTTGCCTTCAAATGCACCTACTCCAACCTCGTCTACGGACTTCGCTGCACGGAGTGCACGGCAACCTACGTCGGACAGACATAGAAGCGTTCAAAACGAACGCAGAAACGCGCGCACAGAAGCACAGAACAACGTGCACACCAAAAACACGCACATAATATTGCACAAAAGGCGCAAAACGCACGAAAAGTGCACATGAAAGCGCACAAAAATACGCACATAGAAGCACACAAAACAAACGCAGAAACGCGCACACAAAGCCAAACGAACCAGGCGCACATAAAACGCACAAACAGTGCACACGAAAGCGCACAGAGACGCGCATATAAAGTCGCAAAAAACGCGCACAAAAAACGCACAAAAATGCACATGAAAGCACACAAAAACGCGCACATAAAATTTCACAAATCGTGCACATGAAATCACAACACAGAAGCGCACACAAAAGCGAACATAAAACGACAAAATATGCACATGAAAGCGCAGAAAGGCGCGCACATAAAATCTATACAAAAGCGCACATAAAACGCACCAAAAGTGCACATGACTGCGCACAAAAACGCACAGATAAAAGCCCACAACAATGCTCACATAGAAGCGCACAAAACGACCGCAGAAACGCACACACAGGAGCACACAACAAGGTACAAAGAAAAACGCGCCCATAAAACAAAACGCACAAAAAATGCACATGAAAACTCACAAAAACGCGCACATAAAATCGCAAACAAAAGCGCACATGAAACGCACAAAAAGCGCACAAAAGTGCACAAAAATGAGCATATAGAAGCGCACAAAACGAACACAGAAACGCGCACACAGAACCACACAACAAACCCACACAAAAAACGCACAAAGAGTGCACATGAAAGCGCACATATAGTCGCACAAAACGCGCATATAAAACGCACAAAAAATGCACATGAGAGCACACAAAAACGCGCCATGAAATTGCACAAAACGTGCACATAAAATCGCACACAAAAGCGCACACAAAACGCACATGAAATCGCACAATAACGCGCAACTAGAAGCGCACAAAAACGCGCACATAGAAGAAGAACGCACAAAAAGTGAACATGGAAGCGCACAAAACTTGTACATAAACTCGCACACAAAAGCGCACACAAAACGCACATGAAATCGCACAATAACGCGCACCTAGAAGCGCACAAAAACGCGCACATAGAAGAAGAACGCACAAAAAGTGCACATGGAAGCGCACATAAAGGCGTCGAAAAATGTGCTCATAGAAGCGCACAAAACGAGCGCAAAACGCGCACATAAAATCGCAGAACACGCGCACATAAAACGCATACAAATGCACATGAAAGCACACAAAGACGCGCACGTAATATCACACAAAAATGCGCACATAGAAACGCACAAAAAACGCAAAAACGCACAGACACATACAAAAAGGCGCACAAAAAATATACATGAAAGCAAACGAAAACGTGCAAATCAAAATGCACGAAATCACACATAAAATGCACAAGAAGTGCACACGAACGGAGAAACGCGCATATAAAAGCGGAAATAAAACGCACAACAATGCACATAAAAGCGCTCAAAATGCGCACATAAAATCGCACAAAAAGCGCAGAGAAAACGCACAAACAATGAACATGAAAGCCCAGAAAAAGGCGCAAATAAAAGCCCACATAGAAGTCCACAAATCGCGCACAAAAAATGCGCATGAAAGCGCACAAAAACGCACAGATAGAAGCGCACAAAAAGTGCATATAGAAGCGCACAAAAACGCGCACATAAAAGCGCACATAATCCACACCAAATGCACATGAAAGCGCACAAATACGCGCACATAAAATCGCACAGCACGCGCACATAAAACGCACAAAAATGCATATGAAATCACAAAAAAACGCGCACATAAAATTGCAAAAATGCGCACATAAAATCATACACAAAAGCGCACATATAACGCACAAAACGTGCCCATGAAAGCGCACAAAAACACGCACATATAAGCGCACAAAATGAACGCGGAAACTCGCCCACGGAAGCAAACAAAAAAACTTGCCCATAAAACCCACCAACAGTGCACATGAAAGCGCACAAAGACGGGCACATAAAGTCACACAAAATGCGCACATAAAACGCACAAAAAATGTCCGCCCATGAAAGCACACAAAAACGCGCACATAAATTCCCACAGAACGCGCACATAAAACGCAAAAAAAAAAACTGCACATGAAAGCGCACAAAGACGCGCACAAAACGAACGCAAAAACGCGCATACAGAAGTGCGGCCACAGAAAGAGTATGACCCTGGCACTTGTTGATGGACATAACAAAACTGACAGGAAGCGGAAATTGAAGTCTTCGGAAGGTGAAAGGAATTTCTGCTCACGAGGTGATGAGAGGAATTCTCGGAATGAAGACATCATCACCTTTTCCGCATCCAGGAAGGATTGTTGCCTCGATTACATGTGCCATCAATTCTTTTACAGCTAGGTGTCTCCCGTACACAGTCTTGGTGGTTCCAAATTCCCCAGCAGAATACAGGGTTGCCAACTTTAAGGAGAAGCATGTGAATTGTGGAACTCCGGCGGAAAGTTCACCACTTCATTGGGATCTGGCATCGTGTCAACAGATTTGTAAGTGTGAAGAACACCAGGAAGGGAGTGCAGTAGTTGATAGTTGGTTTTGTTAACAGCGACGTTCTTTGGAGCTAGCACTGCTCTTTCACCCAACCATGTGGTTCTGGTAATTGTCTCTCAAATCTAGAAACACTTTGTCTTTCAGCTCCCCGCAGAATTAACTAAGGTCGAAAATGGCCACACTTCCAGCTCTCCTGCAGCGTCCAGAAGTATTTTGCCGTTGCCAAGTTTCAAAATGTCGTGTGCAAATTCCGCGGACATTTGGTCGCCGTGTAATTGAGCTCTCATGTTGGTGGTAAGAATCAGTGTCCTGACATGGCGCCACAGAGGCGAGGACTTTAGGCATGCTTGGACCTCTTCTGCTCTTGTGTTTTTGGGAATGACGGGAAGTGTCTGCCTGAAGTCACCCGAAAGCAGAAGCGTAACACCTCCCATGGGAGCCTGGCAGCCTCTGATGTCCTTTAGAGCTCTGTTTAATGCGTCCAGAGTTCTCTTATGGGCTATGGTGCACTCATCCCAATCAATGAGCTGACATCGTTTTAGGACTTGGCCCTGGTCGGAGGTCTTGCTGATGCTGCAAGTAGGCGTTTCTGACGTTGTTAAATGGAGAGGCAATTTAAAACTGGAGTGGGCGGTCCTGCCACAGGGCAACAAAGTGGCAGCAATTCCAGAAGAGGCAACAGCAACCGCAATGTCCTTGTGCATCCTGACTTTTGCAAGGAGGAGTCTCGTTAAAAATGTTTTGTCCGTCCCTGCAGGATCATCCCGAAAGAACATCCCCCTTTTCTGTGGCGCACATGGTCGGCAACGATGGTGTAAGCACGACGTTGGTCCGGAAGAAGTTGTGGTTCAGTTTCAAGGATGTACTTGGTAAGAGCATCGACGTCGTAGGACGTTTCTCGGATAAGAGCTGTAGGAAGTACGTTTGACCCTGTACGGATCGTTTGGGGCAGACAATATGAGGGCAAATAATTTCCGCCGAGTGATGCAACTCTATCCTCTATGTCAATCAATGCTAGATTGAAGACCTCGTCGCTGGTATGTTCCATCTCAGGGTTCTGCACTTGCGCCTGACGTTTGTAGTCCCCGGATAAGTCATCTTTATACTTGAGCCACAAAGAGATAGGATTACTCAGTTCGCAAGTTTGCAGCAGTACTGATGAGATGCAGCACTTCGAATAAAGTGGCATCCCACTGCGCACCGTCTTCTAGTAGGCCGCGCTTGAAGCAAGCTTCCCTGTAAGTGCTGCACATGGAACCGTCGGCAGTTCTAAGGTCATGAAAGGACTGGCGTCCTCTTACCTCATGTAGCAGAAGACGGAAGTAGAAGCACTCTTGCTGGTTCGGGTGCACTGTGTAATCTCTCCCTAGACAAATGTCAAACTTTATGCCAGGATGTCCATCAATAGGCTGACCTGCCTTTCTGCGAGCCCATTGTTGTTTATTCCATGTGTAATAGGCCGACACCTGAGGATACAGCAGGGTTTGAGCAAATGAATCGGCCTGATAAAATTTGAAGAATGCAGTGAGGGTGGTTTCCCGTGGTTCCTCGACCATTTGAGCAACATTAACGTCAGTGAATTACACCCTTTGACCGTTCTGATGGTGGACTGCGAGCTGTTCAATTGCAGGGTGCCTTTGGTGTATAGAGAAGCCAAAAATACGCCAGAAAGCCTCGTTGCTGCTGATGCAACGGCCAACTTGGTATTGCGTGACTTCATCACGGCTGTTGTCCTGTTGAAGACCGAACATAGCAGCCTCGGAATCCTTATTCACATATTTACATATGTACTTGATTGACTTGACGGAATTACAGAACTCGACATTGATGTGAGCACCGAAGGTCTTAGAAATAAATGGGCAGTATGGCACTCTCCACCTGTTGTCGACCTCGTGCTGTTCAACTATTGCTGTAAAACCACCGTCTCCGGGATGACGTCGGCTGTACAGTGGGTATTCGTCAACGCCAGTCTGGGTTTCTTGGAGGAACTTTCGGGGAAATCTTTTGCTTCAGACATTGTTGTTCAAGTAGGGTGAGCTTAAATTGAAACCCCGCCCACATGGACTATGGACAATGTTTCTCTCAACTATATCATAGAGCTCTTTGTCTATAGACGGATCTGGAAACTCTGCGGAGATGATGCTGTCAATGTCATTTGAAGATATTTTTGTTGACAGCCAAATGAGGATGTCGGCGTGCGGTTGGCCCCTCTTCTGCCACTCTACGGTGTACATGTCGCACTTTACTGGGCCAAAGACTTTCCCTCTCTTGATGAGCTCCATAAGATTGATAAGCTTCGGCCGAAAGATTCCGGCCAGGAGGTCATGCCTGTCTTTGGCCTGTTGCCCTTGGAACATTTCTGCCCCGATCTCCTTCCACTTTGGATTGCAAGTGAATGTGATGAACAGATCGGGCCTGCCGTAATACCGTACGTAGGTCATAGCATCCTGCGTTCTCTCGTGTATGTAGCGCGGACTTCCATGAAGGTGGAGAGGAGAATGCAGACTTTTACTACGCTGCTGGGAGCTGCGTCATTGTTGATGGCATCTCGGAGATGGATGTAGCTCTCGGACTGCAGTTGCCTTTGGTTTGACCGTATGAAACACAGTCTCTCCAATTCCATTTTTGCGCACATATCAACGGCGAATTGCTGAAGTAGATCTCTTGACTGGTGCAGGTGATTGAAGGAATCGTGGCGAACCATGACGGGTAGGAGTAGAAATACATTCATGAAACTGGTTTTTTGACGGAGTGTTGAGGGTTTACTGGATTATGCTGGGGAATTCCGTACTGATAGCGGTCCTCACCATTTACAAAGAGAAGTGGATACTGGAGCGCATCGTAAGACCTATGTGTTTTGCTGATTCGCTGAAGAGTGCTATCTCGATACTTGAGGAAAATGTCTCGTGGGGTATGCTGACCCCCATGCATAAGTACAGCGATTTCATTGCATGCAGGATAATTATACCGACCCGGATGTTCCCCAGATGGCATTTTCGAGGCATCAATTACCAAATGAAAATTGGCTGTGGTATCTGCTTCCAAGGCATACTTGAAGCTAATGACATAGCTATTTTTTGGCGTGCAGAATGTCTTTCGGTTTCCTTATAAGCTCGACGTTGGTAGCAGGTGAAATGGAGTTCCTCATGGCTGCCTGCTCGTTCACATTCCCAACAAAGTACAGCTGAAGAAATTGAGGTTCTTGATTGGCGGCAGGTTGGAGGGATCCGATTCTATGGTACACCTGACCTTGCACCTTAAATGTGGGCATAAATCCGCCTTCCTTGACAATGTTCGCCCCGAAAGATATCATTTGGCAAGCACAGTTATACCTCCGGATGTAAGTCAGGAAATGCCGTGACTCCGCAGTACTGCCTGAATATAGGAGCTTCAACGGTTGTGATGGATCCTCCAGGGGACGTAATTTTACTTTTCCATTTGCACAACACAAACCAGGTGTTTCTTCGGGCCACTTTTTTGCATTGCAGAAAGAGCACGTCTTTGACATACTCCCAATTCGCATGTCTGAATGGCCACTGTAATCAAAGTCAGGGTTGTACTCGAATGCTTTTAAGGACCATCGTGAGCAACATGGCCTTGAAATACCCTGCCCAATGGCCCTTCGTTGAGCATTACATTGTAGTGGAATGTCTCGTTCTTGCGAGGTCTGTGTAGCTCGCGCAGCAGCAGTATTCGCAGCATCCGTACTCCGACGTCTTTTACGCTGGTCTTCCGTATCGGCAACTCGTGTAACAGAAGTTGATGTGGCATTAGCAGTTGGGCGAATGGTTCGTCTGTTTCAAGTGCTCTTCTGGTGGCAGCACGTTTAGCATTTAGCATCTTGGGACAGTCGAATAGCAGACTCCACTGACGATTCGTTTGCCCGCCCTGTTCTTGTTGTTGCTGCTTTCGCAGTTTTTCGGCCAATGGAGTATCTCTCCCTTCGAGGTATGACCTAAAGTACACTGAAACTCACTGGTAGAGTAAGGAGTAAACTTGTCAGTGAATTAAAAACCGATGCATGTGATTTCCGAACGGTTGACTATGTAATTTCTAAGCCATGAGTGCCGTCTTAAACGGGGTAAATAATTTGAATATTTCTTTTGCTCAAAACACTTACAGGGATATACGTTTTACATGTGTAATGTTTGAAAAAAAATGGTTGGGTACTTCTCGAGTTTTAGGGAAACAGTTACACAGACATTCTTTGTTTATATATATATATATATATATATATATATATATATATATATATATATATATATATTTATTTATTAAAATAACAGATTAAAGTTTAAGCAAAGAATCGCTGCTTTCACCCTTAACGGGTTCTTCTGAAACTAACAAAGTCAATCTGTATACGCAGAACTGGATATTTCAAAAAACGTTGCAACCGGAGGAAGACAGGAAGACGATATTTGGTTCGTGGAAACATTCGCTGGCTAAGAACGGGAAAAAACGAATATAATACGTCATTAAAGTGAAAAACAATTACGCGCAAAGACAGAACCACGTTTATGGTATAAAAGAGGTCGTAGACTAATGTTCTCTTAGGTGGTGCATAGAGACGTTCTCTGGCAATGAACGAAAAAAACGAAGAATATACGTCATATGTGGAGCGTGGAGAACAATAGCACGCAAAGACAAAACCACGTAAATGGTATAGCAGAAGTCGTAGAGTATATTCTAACTAGGAGACCGAATGAATCTCCGCTACAGAGTTAAGAACAAAGTAAATAAATACAATACAGAAGTAATAGAAATAAATAAATACATACACGCAAACAAATACGTACATACACTAGCATACGCAAAAACTTACCATAGGTAACAAAACCACGCACATATAAATATGTGTGTGTGTGTAAGCGTATATACAAATAAATAAATAATTATATAAACGTATATAAATAAATAAATACGTATATAACAAGCGCACACACATACCTACATGTAAATACACGAATGTTCGGAGACGAAAGTCAACCAAAACATGAAGTACACATAACACACGCCCTACATACGTACGAACCTGCATACTCACACAGACGCAAAACTCCCGTATACACAAAGCCGAGCCATATGTACCAGAATATATAAAAAAATTATACGCCATAACAATCAAATATACGTACGAGAAGGTATACTTACTTCACAAAACATACGGATAATATATACTTACCTATGCAAATAAGTAAAGGTATAAACAAAACATATACTTAGCTCCCACATCGAGACGTAAAATATCCACGTATAGATCGTACTATCCGTTAGGGTATAACGTGGGGCTGTAATACAGGAAAGTTTTGTGCAACTTATGTTTACGAGCCGAAATTGCCTCAGATTTTTTGTTTAAGATGTGGTCTGTGGCGTAAATTATTTCCAGGGCCTCAGCGGCGCAGAGGTCACATGGTCTTTTATTTCCGTTATACGATCTAGCCCTAGATAGGATCTCCCAGTGTGACTTAT
>OZ024743.1:201934373-201946873 GCA_964016885.1 Eledone cirrhosa
AAAATCGTGTCCGCTAAGCTGCTCCTTCACGCATCGAATGACCGCCAAATTTGAAATTCCAGCAGTCTTTTGACTGAGGAAGTTTCATAACGTCACGAAGCGGGAAAGGGAGACAACCACGACACGAGAAAAGGAAAAAATAATAATATACACTCGGGTTAATTAGTTTTTTCAAAAACATTATCAATCCAACGTGTTAAGAACTCAACACGGACGCTCTATCTCAAAATTATTTTTGAAAAGCATTTAGAAATGCGCATCCGGTAAACACTTAAAACCACAACTGAATACTAACCAATACAATTACTAATACTCTTTTATTCCTAATTAAAGTATTTTTCAACTGTGAACAATTTGTCAATATATATATATATATACATATATGTATATATATATAAATATATATATATATATATATATATATATATATATATATATATATATATATATATATATATATATATGTATATATATATATATATGTATATATATATATGTATATATATGTATATATATATATATATATATATATATATATATGTATATATATGAATATATATATGTATATATATGTATATATATATATATATGTATATATATATGTGTATATATATGTATATATATATATATGTATATATATGTATATATATATATGTATATATATGTATATATATATATATATATATATATATATATATATATATATATATATATATATATATATATATATATATATATGTATAAATATACACACATATACATGGTGGGTGTGGGTGTTTGTATGTGTGAGAGAGTATGGCCCGTTACTGTGAGGTTGGAGGAACAAGATGACAAGATGTATATATAGTTAACAATAGTTAAAGTTTCTGACCAAAGACTAATAATAGTAGTGGTATTAATAATGGTAAGCAGACAGTTTGTTGGGAGTGTGAAGAAATGTGGGCAAAAGTGGGGGATATATGTTGGATGCCGTTGCGAGTAGTTAAAATGAAATGTAAACAATAGATTGAGAATAAATGCAATTGTTTCTAATTTAGGAATAAGGGCAAGCATTTTTCGCAGAGGGGAAACTCAATTAAATCGATTCAAGGGTTCGTGTTCCTTTTTTGCTTGACTCCGGAAACAAGACCTCGGAGGGAATTGAAGAGTTTAGGCAAATAACTGTAACTAAATAAAGGTTTCTGATTGAGGCACTAGACTAAGAATTTTGAGGTAGGGGAAAGTTAGTTAAATCGACTCCACCCTTACGAGTAGTTTATTTTATCGACTCTGGATGACTTTTGGCAACATTTGATTAGGGAATGTAAAGTATGTTTCTGAAAAATATATATAATGAAGAAAATAAACAGAAGCCCGTAAAGATTAGATGATATTAATGTCAAATTAAAATCACCAATAGTAATAAATAAAAATATAATAATAGAGAAATTTATTACCAAAAATTCTAAATTTTGAAAAGTGGAATATTAATTTTAATTCCGTTATAAGATTCTGAAGTTTAAATTTTTTAATATTGAGTTCCACGCTTATTACATACTAATTTTATTTATTTATATAATAATAGAAGAATTTATTAGCAAAAATTCTAAATTTTGTAAACTGGAATGTTAATTCTAATTCTGTTATAAGATTGTGAAGTTTAAATTTTTTAATATTAAGTTTTACTCTTATTACATTATAATTATTTTATTTGTTTATATACTATTAGATAATTAAAATCTTCCATTCCCATTATGCCAAACCCATGACTTCCAAATATCTGATCCACCGAAACTCAGCTGTTTCGGACAATACCAAAATCAACATACTGATTGCGGATTTGGTACGGGTGATGAGAAACGTGTGATGAGAACTAGAGAGACACATACAATACTTCATCCACCGGTTACAATCAGAGAGATAAAATCAGAGTATATAGAGGAGCCAGAACCAAATGGTAAAAAATGGTAAATAATGACACAAATGGGACCTGCCCCTTGTATAGGAGCAAATTTTGGAATAGAATAGAAAGAACTAGGAATAAGGTTAATAGAATAAACTCATGGTATGATAGCAATAAATACCAGAGTGTAATGTTCATCGATACAACGCCTAGAGGTGAATTAGCTTACAAATTTAGAAGGGCCCTAGATAAACATAAACTCAATATTAAGATAGTAGAAAGACCAGGTACCTCCATAAAAACACTTATTAGCAACACATACCCTTTTCAAAGACCTCCCTGTATAGATAAGAAATGTATAATCTGTAAATTAACTCCCCATATTAACTGTAAAACTAGAAATGTAGTATATAGCATAAGATGTACTGAAGGACAATGTAGAGATAAGAATATAGTGTACATAAGTGAGACAGCTCGTAGTATAGGGGAACGGATAAATGAACACTGGCGAGACCTTCAAGATAGTAAAGAATCATCTGTACTCTACCAACATGCTAAAATAGAACATAAGGGTAAATTAGAGAACATAGAAATAAAAATAGAATCTACACACAGAAAAGATGCAATGTTTAGACAAATCACAGAGGCATTAAACATAAATGAACTCCAACCAAATTAAATAGAAAACATGAATGGAACAGCAGCATCACAACTTACAATTAAGGACAAAATGAAAACACACACGCACATAGAACAAACAACCAACCAGTAACATGTAAATAAACAAATAAATAAACAAACATAAACACACACACAGACACCCGGATGTAACACATGCGCAAAATAAGCACACAACACACACAAAAACAAGATGGCGTAGAACAGAACAAAGGAGAGGCACAAAAACAAAGAAAAGAATCCCCAGTCACTGAAGAGGTTACAGAATGTGTGACGAAAGAACTTTGACAACATATAAACAATCATTTGGTTGTGGAACCAACTAACCAACCGGAAATTTATAAATTCCTAAATTTATAAATTTATTATAATAAATTGAAGTGAAAGCACTGGTGCGTGTGTTTCTTATTGGCAACATGACCCTCCCAAAGTTAACAATATCGGTTTCAACACACGTTTTCAGATAAAGAATCTTGCTAAACAAATTCAGAAACGAAATATATATATATATATATATATATATATATATATATATATATATATATACACTATAAAGCTGACGGCCGTACGTAGGTAACAAACTTTCCGCCAAACAGCTGGACAAAACAGCACCAAATTTGCACCAAAGATGTAACTTTTTCGAAGTAAAAAAGTGAGGGTATTTTTGTCTACAGAATTTTGTTAAAAGATTAAAGACATTATTTAAATATTCACTTCTTTAAAATTTCAAATGTCATCACTTCCGGTTATACGTCATTCCTCACTTTTTCTTATGACGTCGCACAACATTCCCCTTTTTTCTTAGTCTCTATGTCTGGCTGTCTGCATTAGATAGCGTTTTTCGAAATATTTACTTCTGCGTTCACAGACTGATTTGTTTTATTTTCAGAAGTTCCCGTTAAAGGTGGAAGCAGCGATTCTTTGCTTCAACTTTAATCTGTTATTTTAATATATATATTCGTCTACAGATGTTTTTGCATACACAAAAACAAAAATCTATTTATTTCACGAAAACACAGACAGCTTATCGTCATTCAGCTGTTCGAGTTTAGAGGACGACAGTCTTTCCAAGATCTGAGAACCACCAATGGCCATCAATGTTCCACTTACCGATTGGCTTGCCAGATGCGTGGTATGTTACACGATGACAGCCATTGGCACATCACCCTGCAAGAAGCAGCAACTGCTAAAGTACCTTCTCAGATGGGAAAACCTTTTGCTATTATCCTGCACAACTGCGATCTCGCCGACCCTCTCGCAATGTGGAACAACCACCGCGAAAGTCTAGCTGAGGATATCCTCCACCGCACACGCAGACACAACCCGAACGTAACATACGATGTCGTTTTCTATGAAGCGCTCATTTGTCTTGAAAACAGTGTCCTGGAGATTGTTGGTAGGCCTCTAAGTCACTACAGCGTGCCTGCTCCTGACAGGAGTGTTCAGAGATCAACGTCTACATAGCTTCTCCGCGCGACTAGCTACGAAATCAGTGTTTCTCCCATGGTCAATTATATGTAGGATGCTATAGGGTTAGCTCGTCAAACAATCTCTTCATCTTTGCTCCGGAGGGCCGAACAAAAAATATTGTATATTCTGACGCTCTAACAATGTAATTTAAATATTTTCTGTTACTTGGAATATCCATTATGGTTGTACAATTTATTGTTTGTTAAAAATGTTGTTCTCTGTTCAGCCTTTATTGTTGTAACTATCAATTTTCTTTAACGTACTAGCTGCTGAACTGTGAAATGCTAAAAACTGTTCAAACCCAACATCAGAGCACGTTACCCCGCCCCCCGCCCCCTCTCTGACTTGAGAGGGCGTGCGGTATCTTTGCACTAGAGTGTAGGGGGGATACCTGTAAAGATAAAATGCCTGTAAACCTAGCCAGGCGCCAGCTAGTATATATATATATATATATATATATATATATATATATATATTTGTTTTGCGAGATTTTTGATATGAAATCGTGTGTCGAAACAAATATTGTTATATTTGGGGAGGGTCATATTGTAATAATATTGCCAGAATAAATAACAGAACACACTCACTGTTTGGTTGGTTTTCGCTTCTGTATCTTTTATATCAGTTAATTCATTCGGTTCTCAATGTTTACCATTAACTGGCCAACGGTGAAAATACAGATATAATATAGATATAAACACATATATATAGTCTAACACAGTTCTTTCGTTGCACATCTGCAACATCGTCAAATATACAATACAACATGAGGAACATAATAGCACCACTGACGATATTGCAGATGTGCAGCGAAAGAACTTTGTTAGACTATATATATATATATGTTTATATATATATTATATCTGTATTCTTGACCGTTAGTCAGTCAATGGTAAACATTGAGGACCGAATGAATTAACTGATATAAAAGATACATAAGCGAAAACCGACAAAGCAGTGAATGTGTTCTGTTATTAATTCTGGCAATATTATTACGACATATGACCCTCCCCAAGTATAACTATATATATATATATATATATATATATATATATATATATATATATATATGTGTGTGTGTGTGTGTGTGTGTGTGTGTGTGTGTGTGTGTGTAGATATACACAAATATTCAATGTTTATATAAATATACACATTGAATATGTACATATGTAAACATCAAATTGACGTATTTTCAAGTAGATTGAAAGATCTGAAGGACAACTACAATCAATTTTTAACTGCTGTTGATGTGTCATCAGCGGACATCTTCATCAACACACAACCAGTGGGGATACGTTACCCGTGACCTTATAACGTCTATCAATTGTAGTAGGGATCATAGAAGATGTACGAATTTGCATGTTATTAATGTTTGTCTGGCACTGAATGTTAATAATATGTATTATATTCTGGTGGTGGCAGTGGTGGCAGTGACGGCATTGATGGTGGTGGTGGTGGTGGTATTGGTGGCAGTGATGGCATTGTTGTTGTTGTTGGTGGTGGTGGTGGTGGTGGTGGCAGTGATGGCATTGATGATGGTGGTGGTGGTGGTGGTGGCAGTGAAGGCATTGATGGTGGTAGCAGTGGTGGCAATGGTGGCAGTGATGGCATTAATGGTGGTTGTGGTGGTGGTGGCAGTGATGGCATTGATGGTGGTGGTGGTGGTCGTCGTCGTCGTCTTCGTAGAGCTGGTGGTATTGGTGGTGATGGTTTGCTTTCTTAATTGTTGCATAGAATATTTATAAATTTTGTTATTTTCCCACAATTAAGGAAACTCCATTTTATATTTAAACCATCACTAATCGAAAGTGATATATCTCGCACTCCATATAAATTACGTAGAATACATTAAACATAAAGAAATAAGACAAGACCAGAACAAAACTTACCCGACAGCTACACCAGGTTGTACAGTGGAAACACAATGTAAATACACTACTAAAATTTAATTTAAAAAAACAAAAAAAAAACAATGTTGTTTTTGTTCGAGTCGAAGTGAGAGTATATTAGAATACATATAAAAATGTGAACGCCGTTGAAACAGCTAAATGTTGTCAAAGACTTGTCTTATACATTGCTTTTCTTTATTTCCTTCTTCCAGTCACTTCTATGCGCCAACACACTTCTCCATGTCCTCTTCCTCTTTCAATCTTTTCTATATTTCATCTGCTTGTCACCCACCTTGTGGATTGTTTCTCTGTTGAGCACTGGCCGTTGGTCGATCTGCTCTGAGGCATTTTTGCCCATCGTTGTCTTTGACAACATTTAGCTGTTTTAAGGGCTGTTCTAGCGATGCATGTTTCCATTTATATATGTATCAATTAATAAATTAACAAAGTACTAATATGATATACCCTGGCCCTTTAACTCCTTATTGAGTAATAAACCTTAGTGATATACGATATATCCTAAGCATTTGAACTCGGTGGAGACCATCTCTCTCTATGCCTGAACATTACAGAGTTTTTCCTTTCAGAAAAAGAGAGTAAAGTAAAGAGAGAATGGGGAGAAAGAGAAAGAAAAAAATTGACCTCAGTTCGGGAGTGATACTTTTTCACTGACATCGAAAAAATGAAATGTAATGTTGGTCTCGGCGGCATTCTATCCGATTTTCTATCCCCTCTACCAATTCCCAACCTAAGATATACTTTACAATACACTTAAAAAAATACTAAAAGAACAATAATGAAAATTATTTTCTGACATATGTAAATCAAATGTCTTTGTCTATCTGTCAAGCTCTTTGTCTCTCTCTGTCTTTCATAATATACTTTTCCAGTTGACTCAATATGCCTGTTGAGAATGTTATCATGTTTTACCTCAAAATAGACACATATTTTAGACACAGAATAGCAGAAATAAATGAAAATAAATCTTCGAGAAATTCATACTAAAATAAAACTGCGTGCGTCTCTGTTTACAAAGCAAGATGACTAAACTGCCGTATTATATTTTTAAAAGATGTTATTTCAATAAAAAAATAATAATATCGGGGAAGACAATGATAATGATGATAGTGATGCCAATGATGATGATGATCATCATCATAATAAATACTTGTGTATGTATGTATGTATGTATGTATGTATGTATGTATGTATGTATGTATGTATGTATGTATGTATGTATGTATGTATGTGTATGTATGTATGTATATATGTATGTATGTATGTATGTATGTATGTATATATATATATGTGTATATGTATGTATGTATATATATATATATGTGTATATATATGTATATATATATATTCATGTGTATATGTATATATATATATATTTATATATATATATATATATATATATATATATATATATATATATATATATATATATATACCGGAAGTACAGGAAATGTATATGTTTTATGTGTGTGTATATATATATATATATATATATATATATATATATATATATATATATATATATATATATATATTTATATAATATTTTATATACATACACACACAAACACACACACACACACATATATATATATATATATATATATATATATATATATATATATATATATATATATTTGTGTATGTTTGTCCGTCTGTGTGTGTAATTGCATACAACGTTTGAATAAATAGAATATGAAGTACTAATGGAGGAATTCTTGTATTCAGACATGTCGACAAAGCTTTATGTTGTCAGATATTTTTCGCATTTTGTTTGTTTTCGAAAAATAAAGAAATGAAAAAAACTACACTTAAATATAAAGGCTAAACTATAAAAAATATATATTTCCTGTACTTCCGGTACCTATTTGACAATTGTTGTACTCATTCGATAGAATATGAATCTCAATATAGAGTTATGAAGGGATGTATTTTTTAGTCGATTTCCTCTCCCCAATCTTGTCGTTACTGAATAGTTGTTGGGATTTGTTGTTGTTGTAGCTCTGTTCATAGCTATTAGCTTTTGTGGTTGTAGTTGTTGTCGTTGCCATTAGCTTTTGTAGTTATTGTAATTGCTATTGCTATGATTATTATTATTTTATTTTATGTCAAACCTCGTGCTTAATAAAGAAAACAATATTATTATTATTATTATTATTATTATTATTATTATTATTATTATTATTATTATTATTATTATTGTTATTGTTATTCCTTGAATCTCAGTCATTGATGTTGGTTAACTGGAAAGTCCGTTGGATTGAATATCAAGCCACTACCTGCAGCCTCAGATATTCAGGACGTATCGGAGGGTTCTTGCCGTTCCAAGCAAGCATGCCTTTTGAAGCGTTCCAAAAAGCGTGAAGGGGCCGATTTTCTTTAACCATCCCTGGAAACCTTTGGAGATAGTCCCCAGTGCGCCTATGACAATCGGGATCACTTTGACTTCATGGCAGTTCCAAATCCTTTTCACCTCCCACTTTAGGTCCTGGTATCGGTTAATTTTCTCCCTCTCCTTCTCTTGCACTCTCGTGTCGAACGGGCAGGCCACATCCACAATCAGGCACGATCTTTTTTCTTTGTCCACAACCACCAGGTCAGGTCTATTGTGTTCCAGTTTTTTGTCCGTCTGTATCCTAAAATCCCACAGCACCTTCACCTGACTGTTCTCCATCACCGCCTCTGGCCTATGCTCATACCATTTCTCAGAATGTGGTAGATTGTTTACTTTGCACAGGTGCCAGTGGATCACCCTGCCCATCACATCGTGTCTCCAGCCCTTATAGTGGGTCTGGGCTAGGTGTTTACACTCGGACACAATGTGAGCCACAGTCTCCTCTCTCTCTCCACAGATCCTGCACAGTGGGCTAGCCTCCTCCTTGTAGATATGGTGCTTCAACCACTTCGTTTTGAGGGCCTGCTCCTGCGCAGCCATTAGCATTCCTTCTGTAGCCTTTTTGAGGTCTCCTCTTCTCAACCAGTTCCATGTCTGTGGATCTCTAAATTCAGTTTTCTCAAAGAAGGTACTATGAAGGGATTTTCCCTTAAGGCTGCTCTTCCTCCTTGATGTTATTTCCTCCTTGGGTATCCCCTGGCCTACTCTCCCCTCCTTCAGTACAGCTCTGAGCATTGGCTCCTTACTATAGGTCACGTATTTGTATAGGTTGTTTTTCTCCATCTGAACACAGTCCTCTATGCTGATAAGACCTCTTCCACCCTCAGATCTCCTTAGGTAGAGTCTATCGACATCACTCCTCTTGTGGAACATGTTGTAGATAGTCAATAGCTTCCTAGTCTTCCTATCCATTTCTTTTTGTTCAGCAACATTCCATCTCAGAATTCCCGCACTGTACCTAATAATAGACACAGCTCGGGAATTTACTGCGCTTATGGCATTTCTGCTGTTCAGATGTGACTTCAATACGCTCCTTACTCTCCGAATGTATTCAGTTCTTAACAATTCCTTCATTTTTTTGTTCTTTATGCCATCAGCCTCCAGAACGCCCAAATACTTGTATCCTTCCTCAGAGTCAATTTCCTTTATCATCTCACCTGTTGGTATCTGGATCCCGTTACTTCTGCTCAACCTACCCCTCCTCATCACAATGACTCCACATTTACCAATACCAAACTGCATACATATATCACTGCTGAAAATACGGACAGTGTCAACAAGCACATCCAACTCCTTCTCACTTTTCCCGAAGAGCCTAAGATCGTCCATGAAGAGGAGGTGATTGATGGTAAGCTCTCCCCTTCCCAACTTGTATCCTGCTCTCACTTTTCGCAGCATAATGGTCAAGGGCATCAGGGCAAGGACAAACAACAGAGGGGACAGGCTATCTCCCTGGAAGATACCTCTCTTGATCTTCACGCTTCCCAAGGATACTCCAGTTGATGTCAACTCTGTCTCCCAGGACCCCATACTCCTGCCCAGCAACTCTCTGATGTTATCTGCCACCCTGAAGATCTCCAGGCTTTTGGTGATCCAGGAATGAGGCACCATGTCAAATGCCTTTCTGTAGTCTATCCATCCCATGGCAAGATCAGTGTGTCTCCTCCTGCAATTCCCCATTACCATCTTATCAATAAGCAACTGGTCCTTTGTACCACGTGACTTCTTTCGGCATCCTTTCTGTTCGTCCGGCAACAAGTTGTTTGTGTGGAGGTGATGGTAGATTTCCTCAGACACAATGCTCGTCAACAGTTTCCACATTACGGGCAGACATGTGATAGGTCTATAGTTGGTAACATCATTACCCTTGATTCGGTCTTTCATTATCAGAACTGTGGTACCTTTTGTCAACCACTCTGGCACCTCACCCGACACCAAGCAGTCATTGAACATGGCCGTCAGCTTCGGGTGGAGGGATGTTAAATGTTTAATCCAATACCCCTGCACACCATCTGGGCCTGGTGATTTCCAGTTGGTTAGTTTTTTGGCTTGCCCCTTAAGAGTTTCAACTGTGATACTCAAATCAGTCTGTTGCTGTGCCTGCTCACCGATCTCCCTCTGTACTGTCTCAATCCACCCTGCCTGGGCATTGTGTCTAACATCCTGCTCCCATATTCCTCTCCAGAATGTTTTAGCTTGTTCCGCCCCAGGGATCAAGTCGGTGCCTCTTTCTTTCCCCTCAAGCTGTCCAAACAGCATCTTCTGGTTGTTGTCGAACATGCGGTTCTGTTTATACTGACTGACTCTGTTCTCGTATCGCCTGATTTTGGCACTCTTTGCTACAATGCGTTGCTTCAATTCCTCTATGATAATATTTAGCTTTTTACTCCTAGTTTTGTATTTTATTTCCAGTCTATTTTTAGTGCCTATGTTTTTTAGTGTCCCATTCAGTAGTGACTCAAGCTTTCCTATGTCATTTCTCATTTCCCCGATTTGCCCACTCAGTCGCTTCTTCCACCACGGCTCTGCTCTTTCTTGTCTGTTGTTTCCTCTCGCTTTTATACCAAGTAGTTTCCTCACCGTATTTGCTGTTGCTTTGAGGATATTGTTGCACTGGTGAAGACTCCTCGCCTCAAGGTATGGGATGACTTTGTTTACCTTAGCTGTTGTTTCTTTTAACTTTTTCCTGTCTACAAATCTTAGGTTCATAGGTCTCCCACTATCATTGTTCAACTCATCTACCACTAAATTTAGGATGTCAACCGAATCTTGTCCTAGCCCGTCAGCATTCATCTCCTCAGTGGCCGTATCTCTGTTCCAGGTATTATTTATCTCAGTATTCAGATCATTGTCTGCTTCGGGTGGTTCCTCCGCTCTCAGGACCTCCTCACCTTCATTTCCCGCCGGCTCGCTTGTCTGGCATACTACACCCGCCATCTCCAAGCCATTCTCTCTGCTCAGTTCCTCCAGTTCCAGCTCGCTTATCCACCCATTAGTTCTTATTACCCGAGCCTGCCCGGCCAATTTTTGTTCATCTAATTTAAATAAACCAATCTCGTTCCAGATGTTATGCATCCGTCTCCTGTAGCCCCTCTCCTTGGGGTTACTTTTCAGGTAGCATTGCATAACAGTTCTATTCAATTCTTTCGTCCAGTTGGTTCTGGCCCCTTTCCTTCTTCTTCTTCCTCCAACATCAGCAGTATTTCGTTGACAGTCAGGTTCCTGCTGCTGAGCCAGGGGGCACCTGTTGGGTGAGAGTCTGTCACATGACGTTCTAGTCTCCATTTCACCGTTATTCGAACTGTTTATGTTCGATATTTAAACACTCTTATCGAGGATTGGCGAATGTATGTTTACATAGCCATCTGTGGATCCGCCATCCCACTTGGCCCTTGTGTGGCATTATCACCACGCTGTATACGGACACACATAAACAAACAAACACACGGGCAGAAAGGGCCCCAAAAATGAATAAGCATAAGTTTCATTGTAATGTAGTATTCGAATGTCTGACTTAGTTTTTGTTTTTTAAGTTTTACTTTTTCCCCCCTCTTCTCTGTCCGTCCGCCTGCCTCTCTCTTCATTCTTATTTTCTTTACGTTTTGGGGGTTTCTTTTTTTGTTTTTGTTTTTATTATTATTATTATTATTATTATTATTATTATTATTATTATTATTATTTGTGGTTGTCGATGAAGTTGTTGTTGCTGCTGCTGCTGCTGCTGCATTTGTTCTTGAAAGTATAGATTTTCCAAAGTATTCTGATATTTATTGTTTCATTAGAAAAATAGAAATAAGAAAAGAAAGACGAGGTAGGGAAGCTGCTGGTGGCCGGAGGTGTGTGGGGAGTGAAACAAATAATAAAATCTAACAGAAACCAATTTTAGAAGATACTAGAATGACAGATATGAAAAAATATCATTAACCGAAAGAATAAAAATATAAATATAAATATTACTAATATTACCAACATCATCACCAACAACAACAGCAACATCAAGAACACTAACACCACCAGAAACACCACCACCACCACCAACAATAATACCAACAACAATGCCGACGTCACCGATAACAACGACAAGAAGAAAAATATGCAAAAGGATAATGAATTTTGGTTGACAAGATCTTTATGAACGAAAACTCTTTCCTTTGGTAAAAATTATAGA
>OZ024743.1:201956873-201974373 GCA_964016885.1 Eledone cirrhosa
TTACCATTAGAAAATATTTCGTAAACATATACTTTTTGATGTTAGATATTTTCTTCCTTAAACATTCTTTTCTTCTTTCTTTCCGCGCTCATTTTAAACAAACTATTTACGTACACATATTACATTACATAAAAACAAACTTAAACCCTAACTAATTCCTCTAAATTCATAACTCATTCATTCTTCTCCTACTTTTCACATTATATCCCTAATATCATTAATATTTTTATTTTAATAATACATATTAATACATTCTTTTCCTCGCACATATTATTAAACACTTCAATATACAAACCTTAATTTAATACTATTCTTAATCCCTTTTTCTTCATGCATAAATCTCATTAACTTTTAATTTCAAAATCTTTAAAATTATCTATTATCTTCCAACAGCTTATTAATTTCTCTCTGTGAGACAATATATATTTTTTTCTCAGTTGTAAAGGCTATCTCTCTCTCTATCACCCATCTCTCCTCCTCTCTCATCCGTCCTTCTTATACACCTCCCCGCCATCCTTTACTCTCATTTCTTCCTCTTCCTTACCTTTTTCAACGCCCCACTCACTTTTTCCCAATCTCATACATCAATCTTAATTTATTTTTCATATGTTGATTGAAAACTTGACTATTGACAAGTGTTTTTTAAGCTTCATATAATGTCTCCCTATTTTATCTGATGAGAACGCAGATATCATCCCATGATGATACTTGTTTTTGAAATGCGCATAATAAAATAGTGGGAACACTTTTAACCACCTTTTGATCTTATATATATATATATATATATATATATATATATATATATATATATATATATATATATATATATATATGTGTGTGTGTGTGTGTGTGTGTGTGGCTGTAAATGTATGTGTGTGTGTGGAAACCGATATGTCAGGTTTTAAGTATAGAAGAATATGTAGATATGAATCATGCAGGTACGAATATGAAGGATGAATACCAGAATGTAACCAAAGGTTTCTATAAACAGAAACAAAGATAAAAGGAAGGAAATGAATATCGGATGAAACATGGGAGGTTAGTGACGTGTGGTCCGAAAGGAACAAAAAATAATTATTGAAAGTTAAAGAAGGAATACAATAGACGTTTAAATTAAAATAGCAAAATAGTGGCGTCTTAATAGAGACGTTACAAACTATTAAAGAAGAGAGTGAAGGGGATTCCTGGAAGTAAACGCCGATAAATCAGATACATTTCTAAACACAGGAGCC
This sequence comes from Eledone cirrhosa, assembly GCA_964016885.1. Classification (NCBI taxonomy): domain Eukaryota; kingdom Metazoa; phylum Mollusca; class Cephalopoda; order Octopoda; family Eledonidae; genus Eledone; species Eledone cirrhosa. The sequence goes on from OZ024743.1 coordinate 201,958,106, forward strand.
AGTTACGGAATCAGAAAAGCTTATGAAATAATAGATACGATTATAGACACAATAGAGAGATAAACAGACTACCTGCCTATATTTTTCATGGGGAATTTAAATCATCAGATATAACTATATGAGAAAGTTAGAATGCCCTGAGAATTTCTGAAGCACAATTACTTGAAGTAGCTGTATGCGAAATATCATTCGAAGAATTAGCAATGCTCAGTTTTGTAATATAGAACCCAACATATGTAAAGCATAACAAAAGACAAAACAACTTAGTTGTGCATTAATGTGAGTTTAAGGATGGGAGTCCTTACCATATATTCATTTTCCATTATCAAATCTTTATTGGATCGATTTTTCTTTCTAGCACCCCGAGTCAATTTCTATATAATAAGAAGCAATTCTCTACTACAATATATCTAGTCAACCCGTTTTGTTTGGCTTTATACCATTCAAACATTTTCAATACTTCCTGAGATCTCTCTATAATCTCTCTGTGGAATACGATACCTGGAAAGAGAAATAATTCCATGACGCCTCAATTATGAATAGATTGACTTGATCCTAAAATGTTCTTAATGACAACAATGGGCAACATTAAATGCAATGACAATGAATTGGAACCATCAAAGAAATACGTCCATGAAGTTTCCTACTCTGCTCTGAGCGGAAACAGATTAAAAAACAACAAATCCTATGTGTCTTATATTTTAAGACATCTAACGAATTAAGTGATCACAGTTCCGATACTATGAGCATGTAGTTAGATTGTCTTAGGAAAGGAACACTGGATACATTTTACGGGCAAAACAAACCGGCAGGGGTATACCCTGAGCAAGATTGTTGGATAACATCAATGAGCTTGGCTGGTCACGCTTGGGAATCCGGCTGGATCAGTTGGAGACGGTTGCCTCTGAAAAGACTCGGTGGGAGGAATGTTTGAGGACTCTGAAAAATAATTGTGAGACGACGACGACGACGACGACAACGAAGACGAAGATGAGGAATAATAATAATAATAATAATAATAATAATAATAATAATAATAATGTTTTCTTTATTAACCACAAGGGTTTACATAAAGTAGACATTAAGTCAGTACAGTACAATACAGGACGGTACAAATGGGCATTTCTGCGTGTAAAAAAACAGAGGATGTAATAAAATAACAAAGAAAAATTCCCCAATAAGGGGGAGACTTCCGAGGGACATTTGTGGAGAAAGCCTATTAAAAGACCACAGTGACCCTGACCACCAGGGCAAGTGCCCTCTCCCAGTTTTCCACCTTTAATTTACAGACACATACTCAGAGAAGGCCCATTCATTCGGGCCATACTTGCTTCTCTCACCCATCTCTCAACAAAATGCTGGGAAGAGAGCACTTCCCTCTGTACCCTGATTTTCCTTTTCAAATGGAATTTGAAAAAAATAATTAGGGCATCACCGAAGAGGTTAGTGCTCGTCTTCAGCCCTTTCAAACGTGTCCACCATACTATCTCTTTCGCCATGGCCACCAGACAGATAAAAACTGCCTGCCCTTCCCGGCTAAAGGAAGAGGGCGGGGCAATCCTCACGATGGACTTAGCTGATAGCTGGATTCGTCCTACACGTGACAGCAGGTGTTCGACATAAACCCACAAGTCAGCAATGCTCGGACACTGGACGAGTGCGTGCAGGACCTTTTCGTCGCCCTGCGCGCATCTCGGACATGCCCGGCTGACGGCACCTCCGTGCCTGTAGAGTTTATCCCGAACTGGCAAAGCTCCCCTGTAGCACTGCCAGGCCAGGGATTTCTGGAAGTTGTCCATAGGCCCCGGCCCGAAAGTTCTTCCGAAGAGATTGGCTAGTTGATTTTCGTCGACGCCTAGAGTTTCTCCAAGTACGTCGTCGCTCTTCCCCCCCCCCCACTAAACCTCTATAAAACGCCAAGGTGGAGTTTCCACCGATCACATTGCCCGATTGGTTGAGGGCTGTGAGCGCCTGAAGACATTCCAGTCTCCAAGCGCTCCCACTCGGTCTTCGCTTGACCCAGGACTGCAGCTCCCTCAAGGAGACGAGCTGGGGAAAAATGTGTCTAGCAAACGACGACCACACCTGATCATCGTCGAGGAAGAGGTGGAGATGTCGTAGCATGAGCGCGTGTCTGCGCATCATCAGCCACGGCATGCCCAGCCCTCCATGTAGCGGGTGTTGACAGCAGATGGACCGCCTGACCATCGGAGCGCGTCCCTTCCACAAGAAGCGAAAGAGCAAACGCTCCAGCGCAGTCAGGCGAGGCTTAGGACAAGGTACGACGGTCAGGCGGTAGTAGATGACGGACGCGATGTACGCGTTAGCCACCTCCGCTCGACCTTTCAGGGATAGTTTCCTCTCCGCCCATTTCTGGGTGAGAGAAGCCACCCTGCTCGTCACCTCGTCCCAGTTTTTGTCCGTCTGGAGGTCCGGACCGAACCAGACCCCTAGCAATTTAACCGGTCCGTCCGTCCAGCATCCGACGACGCTGTTGGACGGCATGGACCTGCCTCTCCAGGTGCCGAGCTGCAGGCCCACTGACTTTTCCTGGTTGATCATTGCTCCTGTCACCGCTTCGTATTCTCGTAGTGTAGTGCCGATCGCCTCGATGTGTTTGGCGTTCGACACCACTACGGTGACATCGTCCGCATATGCTGACACGGATCTTCCGCATCCTAGTTCGCGCGGGACGCGCCTCAACGTCTCCAGTTTGTGCAGTAATGGCTCGAGAGTCAATACGTACAAGAGGGACGAGAGGGGACATCCTTGCCAGACCGAGCGCATGATGTTGAACGATTCCGACAGGTGACCGTTCACTCTCACCACAGAGCAGATGTCGCTGTGCATGGCAGCGATCCAGCCTCTGAAGACGGGCCCAAAGCCAGCCGCCTTCAGGACTGCCGCTAGGTAACGATGGTCGACCCTATCGAAAGCTTTCGACTGATATAAATTGATCAAGGACCCACCCGTGCCAGGTTCCTTAGCTACCCTCTCTACGATGTATCGCATGAGGTGGAGGTTGTCGTGGATGGATCTGTCGGGAATGGCGCATGTCTGCGCCTCTCCCACCAGACCACCAACGACAAGCGCGAATCTCTTTGCTAGCACCTTGGCCAAAATCTTGAACTCTGTGTTTAGAAGAGTTATGGGCCGGAAATTATCTATGTTATCCCCCTTGTTCGGATCCTTTTTCAGCAGTGCCACCGCTCCTCGGCTCACAGAACTGGGAATTCTCCCGTTCTGTTTCCAGTTGCAGTAGACGTCCGCAAAGAGGCCTCCGAACAGGTCTGGCATCTGTACGTAAAGTTCATAGGGCAGACCATCCAAACCAGGCGATTTACCCCTTGTGAAGCCAGTCATTGCCTCCCTTACTTCAGCGGCTGTTATCGGCTTTTCGCAACACCTCGCCTCAGTGGCCGAGAGCCGCGGCAGTCCGTCGAAGTAGACACTAAAGACCATCCCTCGACCCGGCCCACCGCTGCCCCCGAACAGCTGAGCGAATTGTCGCTGAAAAGTTTCACACATTTGCCCGGGATCGAGTAGCATGCGCCCGTCGTGGTCCACCAAAGACCGGATCGTGGCTTTGTTGTCACGACGCGCCTCCGCCACTCGGGCCCATTGAACGGCTTTCGTCCCCTCGTGTCTGAGAGCACGCACCCTCGCTCTGACAACGCAGCCTTCGTGCTTTGCATTGAAGAATTGGTCAAGGGCCAATTTCGCCGCAAGCACGTCGGTCGCAATGCCTTTGCTAAGCGCCTCGTCTAATTTTCTAACTAGTTCTCCCTCTGCTCTATTTTTCTCTATTGCTAAAGCCTTACTAAACCTAATGGATTCTATTCTAATCGCTCTTTTCAGAGCAAACCACCACTTGTTGTTGACGATGGCCCCCGTCAACGCCCGCTTAACTAGTTCGCTAATCCGGTCTCTGTAGGCCTTGCGCGCTGGTAAGGACGCGTTTAGCTTCCAGTAGCCGGGTCCTCGTCTAAGAAGCCTATCTAATTCAAGCACACAGATCACGAATTTGTGGTCCGTGTAGCTGACTATCTTGAATTGTGGACAGCCTATTCTAGACCTATCTATTTCCCTACAAAATACTCTATCTAGATATGATCTGGATGACCCTATGCGATTTGTCCAAGTCCACATTAGCACATTCGGGAAATCCAATCGGTACCTGTCAGACAGTTAAAAACGCCTGAGCAGGTTGGTGAGGCTCTTGCACCCTCCCACCCTATCCGCTAATCCCACACTGTCCCAGCGTGCATCTAAGATCCCGTTCCAGTCGCCCACTAACACTAAAGAGCAGGACGTTCCAAGAAAGGTCTCCAGACGCCGGAAGAAATCAGGCCGCCCGGCTCCTGTCGGGCCGTAGACGGCCACTAGCCTCAAAGCTTGCCCGTCTCCGCTGGTCACGTCCAGCACCACCAGCTTACCCTCTGGGTCCAGGAAGATGGCCCGTATGGCGAGATCCAAACCTCTCCGAAAAAGCACAGCAACTCCTCCCCCCGATCCAGGACGGCTGGGAGATGCGTACACATCGTAGCCGCCAAAGTCGGTGCGAAGGCCCGTGCTTCGGAGATTCTGGTCTCGCTGATGGCCACTACATCTATGTTTAGTGACCTGAGGTCGTTGAGCAGGTGACCCTGCTTCCATGACGACCCCAAGCCACGCGCATTTATGCTGCCTATTCTGAGTGAGGTCATGTTTAAAATAGAGTGGAAAAGATGGGAAAGACCACTTACCGTACTTTTGGTAGAGGAGGGATGGTTTTTACATCCCTTTTCACTTGATCGTCTGGTGAAGGGACCGTTGAATCGTCCCTTCGGCTGGTCGTCGGCTCTTCTAAGAGAATGTCTGAATATACTCTTCGATTGATAGTTCCTCCTAGGTCCCTGAAATCACCAACTGCGTTGGGGAATTTCGTTTTAATGTTTGTGTATTGTTTCTGTGCTATTTTTAGCAGTCTTATGTTAGTTGGCGTTTTGATTGGTGCTGGTATTATGTAGTCGTGTTGTGAAATGTCTGTGTGTTTAATTATGTAAGTCATTAGTTTCTTGTTGTGTGTATTTATTGCCGTGCATTTGTTTTTCTGGGGGTGGGGTGTGGTTCTGCTATTTTCTTGTCGTTGTTGCTGGGTGTGTGTGTTTTGTTGTTGTGTTTGCGATGTTGGTGCTTGTGGTGGTGGTGTTGAAGGTGTTGTTGGCGGTGGGGTTGTCGCCGGTGGTGATGGTGGTGCTAGTGTGGGTGGTGATGGTGTTGGTGGTATTGCTGCTGTGGGTCTCTTTGCAGTAGACTTTACCCTTTTCTCATTTCTTTCCTCCCTTTTCAAAGGCGACGATGCGCTGCTTCTGCGTTTGTGCCTTCTTACGACCTTTTGCCATCTCTCTCCCACCTCACACTCCATGTCTGATTCTGTGAGGTCGGGGAGGGGTACCAGCTCCACTCTTTCACTTGTTATTGTTGGTGATGTTTGCACTGGAGTCTCTGTTGCAGCTGCATTTGGTATTGCTGTTGTTGTTAATATTTCCACTGCTGCTGCTGTTTTTGATTTCCGTGGAGTGGGTATGGGTGCCACGGACCTATCGTTCCTGGTTGCCGCTCGTCCTGTTGCTGGTAGCCGTGGAGCCGGTTTCGGAAGGAGGGGGGTTTTCTCCTTTCTCAGGGTCTTCTCGTTGCAGAAGGCCCTGAGGTGAGTCTTCGATCCACAGCGAAAGCATTTCGGGCATTTTCCCTCAACACTTATGGGCAGTTGAGTGCCGTTATCGAAGTCTATCACATCCGGGATTGCTTCGATGCACTCCTGGTTGGTTTGGATTAGCATCTCAATGGAGGTGCCGACCCAATCTTCTCTTACTTTTTTCTGTACTTGCAGTACAGTTGTTTTGTCCTCGATTCCGACGAGGACAGACGCGGCCAGCCAAGAAGGGGCCATCCGGGGGGGGGGGGGGGGGACGTGGGTCAGTTTGACCCTCACAATTATTTTGCCCGCAGTAGGAGGGCACCAACACCATTTCCTCGCTCCTTAGGGTCACTACGGATTGGGCCTTTGCCTCCTGGGGTGTGGCAAAAAGTACGTCTACGGTGGCATATTTTTTGCCTCGGGTGATGTGCGTTTTCCGCTGCCACACAGACCCCAAGGCTCTTTGTATTTGAGCCTCTGTGGCTCTTTCCACCCTACGGGATTTTGTACTTACTGTACGGTACGTGACCGTACAGTGCTGTTGGGTTTCGAAAAATTTTTCCGCTGCCTTGCAGATTGCTCGGTGTCCAGTCTTTGTCACCATCTTCTTCGCTTCCTCTAATTCCTCATTTGTTATGAGGATTGTTTCCAAGTTTTTCGCAATACCTGCAAATGAGATTGGTTTTTCTTTGCTGCTGTTGTTGTTGTTGTCGTCAGAGCTGCTGTTACTTTTGTTGTTGCTGCAGGTACTACGACTACTGCCTCCGCCGCTGTTGCTGTGGTTGTTGTTGGTGTTGCTGCTGCTCATGCTGTTGTTGTTTATGCTGCTGGTGATGCTGTTGCGGCTGTTACTGTTGTTTTCATTGTCACTGTTGCTGTTGTTATTACGGCTGCTACTGCTATTATTCCTGAAGTCAGACGAATGAACTGGGTTTTCGTATTTCCCGCACACCTGTTTCGTCGCTGTCGTCGTTGTCGTGGAGAAACCTTGCACGCTTTGCACGAGACTTTTCTTTTCTTTCGTCGTTTGCGAAAGAGAAGGGAGGTAGAGAGACACATTTAAAGAAGGGAGGGAGAGAGACAATCTTCTCTCTGCTGTAGTGATGATTGAGGAAGAAGAAGACGGAATGAGAGGGAGTGACCTATGAAATTTCTTTTTCGTAGCCATGTTGTTTTTTTTTGTTTAAAATAAATATTGGGTACAAAACCCCAATAAGCAGTTATTTAACCCCGAAGGGCCAAATAACGGGCAGAAAGACCCCTCTCACGAGGAGGAGGGTGTTTTTGTCTACAAGTTCGTTAAAGTTTTAAACAATTTACAATTGTTATAGTGTTCAAAATTTACAATACCTTACAGAGCCGAGCCTCCGTCAACCATAGCATTCAATAATAATAATAATAATAATAATAAGAAGAAGAAGAACGTATTAAATCTATTATTTTTGAATAAGCGAAAGCTGTTTTGAGATATGTATGGCATCAGTTCAATTCTCACAGCCCTTCTTTATCTTCAGAAATGTCTCGTAGATAAAGCACATTGAGATTTGTGTCAATAAAAGAAAATATTGCAATCGTTTTAGTGTAAAATGTCATAAATATGCATTATTAACAAAGTCTGGTGTGGATATGTAAGTCAAAATAATGTAAATATTGCAATTGAAATACTCACGCACACACACGCACGTGCACACACACACTCACATGCACACATACCCTCTCCATATATATAGAATATCTCTCCCTCAAATGTTTATATTTCATTGATATAGTTAATTTCCACTCAGATATAGCATATCATCTATAACGAGTAACGGGAATGCTTCTACATGGTTGCTTAATCTACTAGGACGGCCAAACATATCTTCTTCAAAGCACATCCATTATTGCCTTATGACAGTGGAAACATTGGATAACATAGATCGTGATATACTAAAATAATAGTCTATTTATCTTCAGAAAACAAAGAGAGAATGAGGGAATAAACCTGACTGCAACGCTTTTGGTCGTATACTTCCTACCCAGGGTTAATTTGGAGCTAAATCAACAACAATACTAGTTATACAGATACAACGAGGTAGCATCTACATGGTTGCTAGCAATAGTAGCCACATCCCTCTATTGTCTCTAATATTGAGGGATATACTAGATAAGTGTCTCCCAGATGCAATATTGCTGAAAAGAAAATACAAAACACTGGATCGTCATCGCTGAAATCTTTTGGTGAAACGTCAGCTCAGTAAGGTTTGATTTGGGTCTAACTAAGAACAAAAACAACAAAAAACCGTTAGTAGTAAAATTCCTACCTAGTAGATAATGAAAACCACGTACACATTGAATGCACTCTACAAAAACCTTGTTTAGAATAAATCAAATGCTAGTTAATAACAGATATACAAATAATTTAGTAGATCCAGAAAAAATTCAAAACATAACTATAGCCGACAACACCGAATGAAAACCAAATACACTTTAGTTATTTAACAATGCAACACAACATGCATTGCATCCAATTATAAACTTGTATCAATAATATATTACAAATCACAGATATTAAAATCGCTTCATTAAGAGCAGCCCACACTCCTGCGAACCTGCATACCGTTGAATAAACTTTAAACGGCAAATAAAATTGAGAAAATCGATTGTAAACATGGACAATGTAAACAATTATGATTCTAGCTTTACACGTTATAGATTTATATATTTATATATTTATTCCTGTTTACTTTATATACTAATTTCTGAAGAATAGCATCGTTGGTTTTCGATTGGACCTCCATCAGTTTCGACGATATGTTCTCAAGTTCTTCGGTCAATGGAACAACGTATTCGTTAAATGAAAATATTTCACAGACACATGTGTACCCATAAAGATGAGAGAGATGCAGAATATCACATTGTGAAACAAGGCTGATTCTTTGAAATATTGGAACGACTCATCAAACAGATGTCCAAACAACGTATTTCAGACTGCGGAAACAATTCTGAAATGCACAAGAGAAAAAGTACAATTGAACGATTGCTATTGTTATTGTTTAGCTTTAGATTCAACTTTGTTTGGCTAGTCTAATGATTAAACATACCAGCTATGAACATAGTGTCGGTTTATTTCAGATGTCGTGATTCTAGGACTATAATTCTGCAACGTCTCCTTCCTCAAATATAGAGTGCGTTGTGAGGGAGATGTGTCTGCTTTTCTAGAGGATTGGATGACTGAATAGTATTCCCCTCGTTACAACAAGAAAATACTTATACCCACTGCAACTACAGTTATCTCACCGGAGAAAGAACGCCAATGTCTTGAAATTAACTTTGTATAAAATACTAGTATTATTTTTATTTGGCAGTATCGGGAGAGAGTCAGACACCATGCTTTGACGCATAGAGTTACGGCCCTTGCCATTCTGAGTTTAAATCCCGCCGAGGTTAACTTTGCCTTTCATCCTTACGGGGTCGATAAAATAAAGTACCAGTAATGCGCTGGGTAATTGCTGGCCTTGTGCCAAAAGTAGAAACAATTATTTTTATATACAGTCTGTCATTCAAATGTTCCACAAACTCGGATCACATCTTCTAAATTAACATGTTCTTGTGTTTTCTCTGTTCATTTAGCATATTCATTAGTTCATCGCTGGATATTCGAAGGAACTTTATATTCATGTAGTCGCAGAAGGAGCTGAAATTCTGGAATTTGGACTCGTTTCTTTTTCATTTCTTTATCTTTGGGTTTTTTCTTTGTTTGCGCCGATATTTTTGCACACCTCCCCATCATTCATCACTATCCATCATTTTTGCACACCTCCCCATCATTTTATCACTATCGTTATGGAATAATGAGGTAGCTGAACTGACTATGACCTTTGGCTGGCTCAGAAATAAAGATAGGATCCCTGAGCGTTTTGATAACTATCTACTTGTGCATAACACGAGGTGATATCTTTCACTGTCCTTGGAATTGTCACAGGTGGAAGCCTGGGGACTGTGATGTCCTGCAGATATATCATTATCATTGCCTCTGCTGATGTCTGCTGCCTTCATGACCGTTCAAAAATTTGATCTTTCGGAAATATAGCTCTCAAGAGGCTCTTACTGTAACACTATAGCATCTTATTTTTGCTTTCTTTTCTTCTTCCATGATAGAGTAAGGATCCGGGATTATATTATTTTAGTTGGGTTTCTTCAAATCCTGTGTGCCAATGAAGACTCCACTCACTACGTGTGACGTTTTACATCAGTACTCACCTCCTGTCATATTGTTCAGCAAAAGTGATAACGAGTCAAGGGTAAATGTTTGTGCCAATGTATATGGCTGTAAACTTGGTTTTACCTCCTCAAATACTGCGATATCAGCCTTCAGCATGTATGTGGAGCATTAGCTAATTATATCCGCTTGTTCAGTTGCCATATTTCTTCTCTATTATTCATTCTTTAAAACAAAAAAATCGTAATATTTGTTTGTTTGCGAGAGAGCACATTAGTGAAAGCCATATTCACAAATATTTTTTTAATTTTCTTCCAAAATGTAAAATGTCTCCCCACCGTCTCCCTAATCTAGCTAAAACACAAAAGAGAAGACACCTCATCTCATTATATAACGGTTCCTTAAAAAACATAAGAACAAAAATATCCAACTTGGAAAGTAAGCCGATAGTTTTTTCAAAATCTCACTAATATCTGTAAAACACGCATTTCACTAGAAACAACAACAACTACTACTGCTACTACTACTACTACTACTACTACTACTACTACTACTACTACTACTGCTGCTGCTGCTGCTGCTGCTACTACTACTACTACTACTACTACTACTACTACTACTACTACTACTACTACTACCATTTTGATTATCGTTATTCTTATTATTATTCCTAAGAGTTTAGTTCTGGCAGACGCTATACCAAAAGAGCGAGCCACAGCCAATGGCCATAGGTCCTTTGGGTCATTCCTTCTCCTTCAACTTTCCAACACCCTTTTTAGAATCCTTGCTGTTCTTAGTAAGGCTGATTCTGCAATAATCATGTCTTGATGGTAATTTCTAGCTTCTTGAGCCATGCACCTAACCTTTTACTAACTGCTCCTAGTGCACCGACCACAAACGGTACAACTTCTACGTGTCTGACTATCCACAAATTCCTGATTTCTCTCTTCAGCTCCTGGTATTTCTTAACATTCTCAGTTTCCTTTCATCCACCCTGTGGTCCCACGGTGAAGCACTATCCAAAATATATGCCTTGTTATTCTTCTTTTCTACAACTACATTGTCAGGCTGTCTAGCCACAATAAAATGGTCGCACTGGATGGTTATGTACCACAAGATCTTATACTGTTCATTTTCTGCCACCCTTTCTGCTCATGTCATACTTATGAAAGAGCTTCCAATGAACTAATCCTACAGTTTTGTCGTATCTTCTCTTGTATTCTTACTAAGCGAGCATCTTATATTCACTAATGATGTGGTTTATTGTCTCACCTTTCTAACCATACAGCCTACAAAGTGGGAAATTCACTGATTTGTCAATATTGAACGTGATATAGTTCATCCTCAGTGCCTGTTCCTATGATGCCAAATATGGTCCTCAGTTTCAACTTTTAAGTCCTAGTCCATTCCCAGTTGCTATCTTTCTATTCCAGGCATTTCAGATACGAATTGACCATACATTTGTTTTTTCCATCTATTCAATGTGTCATTCTGTCTGTCTTGTTTAAATTCTCCCTTTTCCTTTGCTTCATCACTGTTTAGCATATTTATCTTTCTTACTCCTGCCCTCAATCTTTCCTTTGAATTATTTACATACTATGCCAGCTTATTTTCCACCGACATCACATGCATTTCACAGCTAATGATTCCCCTTCCTTCTGTCTGTCGTGATAGATGCCGCCTGATTTACAGATCTCCAATATACCAGCAATCCTCCTATTGAATCTCCCAAAATCCTGAACTTATATATGTTGATTATGGTGATGTTGATAATGACGATGGTGGGGATTTTAATCAGGGTAATGATGAGTAATAAAGGTGTGTTGCAGTGGGGGCGCCGTTGTGGCAAGGTGTGTCAAGTCTTCAGTCATTAAATTTAGTAAAATCAACGATGAACGTCCGCAACAATGACTGTTATGTTGCACCTTCTCATATACAGCGGCAGCAGCCTGTGAATAGGTTTGTGACACTGTCTTCGTCAGCCACCTCACCTGATTCTTTTTATTAAACACCAAATTGCAGGTGTTCAAACGCTCTGACCTCTTTGATGGAGCAAATTAAGTGGCATAGATCAACCAGGAGTACTTTCAACAACTCCTTTATAGTAGAGAAATCACAGTTGTGTAATTTTCCTCCTTCCACGTTTCTCGGCAAAATACCCTGGCGAGGAAGCATTGTCTTTTTGAAAACCCTGTAAGCCCTTTCCTCTGTTGTGATTTCAGTCAGCTGAGGCTTGCACAGCGCTTCCCTTCGGCTCACAACGATCGTAGAGCTGTTATTGTTACCTTTACTATTTATATAATGAAAGCTTTCGCTATATTTTCCATTTGTATTTGTTAATTTGCTAATAACTGTTTGTTTATTCAATTGTTCTGCTATTTTTCTCTTTGGCTCTTTTGTTCTATCCGTATATTTTTTCAAATTGTGTCTTTGAGGGTTGTATACGTTGCCACAACGATTGTGTCTATCTTCCCACTTTTGCAGAGATAACCTTATTAAATTATGAGTAAACAATATCTAAAACAAACCTTACTTCCGAACACAAAGTAATAGCGTATGGACTCTATTATCCGAAAGCAAAACAAAAGTCCTTACAGAAAAACAAGCCGTTTTTCATCAATGTTAACGTAGAACAATCCACATTTCTCCCGTAGCGTTACAGTAAAGTAAAAATAAAAGTTAAAATAAAAATAATTCAAATATTTTATTTCATTTATTATTTGCTTAATTATTCAACATGCTCGATAAATAATATTATCAATTTTAACATTTATCCAAAATTATAAGTATTGCAGTTGTCATCGCTACCATCCCCAGCACCAGCACATCTACCCCCCCCCAATATCACCACCATTTCTCCCCAGCCCCAGCACCAAAACCACCATCATCATCATCCTCATCTTCATTATTATCATCATTTTTAAAAATGTTTATTTAATTTACATATGTGCTAATCACATAACATATCGTTGCTGAGGGGCTAAAGTGATCGTTAATGTGAAATGCCAGATTGTAAATTAAAACACACACACACGCGTGTATATACACACATACACACGTGTATAGGCACACACACACACAGACCCGTGTATATACACACTCACACGGGCGCGCACACACACACGTGTATATACACACACACGTGTATACACACACGTGTATACACACACACACGTGTATATACACACACACACGTGTATACACAAACGCGCGCACACACACACATATATATACACATACGTGTGTGTATTTATATATATATATATATATATATACATATATATATATATGTATATATATATATATATATATGGCCAAAGTAAATGGAAACAACAAGCACACCAATACATTGCAGTGAAGAAATATATAAGTTTAACCCTTGATTTAGTGGGGAAAATATCTTAACGTTTTGGAAGCTAGGCAATCATCGGGTTTTCGAGAATTGAAAGAAGAAATAAAAAAAAGAGTGAGAAGGTAAAGACAAGGAAAATATCTTTGCGACTCGAGCTCTGCCGTCGGGGTCTTGAACAATTTCCTATATATATATATCCATATATACCCATTCATCCATGCATACTAATGTTGATATATATATATATATATATATATATATATATATATATATATATATATATATATATATATATATATATATATATATATATATATATATATATATATATATAGATATATTAGTTTCAGAAGATCCCGTTAAGGGTGAAAGCAGCGATTCTTTGCTTAAACTTTAATCTGTTATTTTAATAAATATATATATATATATATAATATATATATATATATATAAATGTAAACGGAAAAAATGAAGCGAAATTTCATTTCCCACTCTTAGTACGGCTGTTACTTAAATATAAGTATGTACACGTACATACATATATGCATACAGACGTACAGTAGTATGTACATATATATACATGCACACATATATATATGCACGTATGGATTCACCGAACATTTATTATAATGCTCGGTGTGTTTGTAAACAAACATCCCGTATTAAGCCGTAGTGTCTAGCAACCACCGTTCCTCGTTTGTTCAACACTGACAAAGGAACGTTGTACTAGTTTCAAGTTTATTAGCTATCGTCAGCAACGTATACCTTCCTGCCAGATTGTTGAACGTATATACTTACCTTATGCATATTACCGGCTGAGTAGCCCAATTTGCATATCGAGTGGGTTAATCGGCCAAGTGCACCAAAAACGATAAACGGAAAAAATGAAATGAAATATCATTTCCCACTCTTAGTACGGCTGTTACTTAAATATAAGTATGTACACGTACATAGATATATGTATACAGACGTATAGTAGTATGTATATATATATACATACATGCACACATATATATATATATGCACGTATGGATTCACCGAACACTTATTATAATGCTCGGTGTGTTTGTAAACAAACATCCCGTATTAAGACGTAGTGTCTAGCAACCATCGTTGCTCATTTGTTCAACACTGACAAAGGAACGCTGTACTAGTTTCAAGCTTATTAGCTATCGTCAGCAACGTATACCTTCCTGCCAGATTGTTGAATGTATATACTTACCTTATGCATATTAACGGCTGAGTAGCCCAATTTGCGTATCGAGTGGGTTAATCGGCCGGGTGCACCGAAAATGATAAACGGAAAAAATATAATATAATATAAATATAATATAAATATATATATATATATATATATATATATATATATATATATATATATATTTATATTATATTTATATTATATTATATTTTATATATATATATATATATATATATATATATATATATATATATATATATATATATATATATATATATATATATATATATATATATATATATATATATAATCAGGTGTATTATTGGTTGTGTCATACGGTCTAATAAACTTTTGTTACCAATATTAAGTTCTCCATGCTTTTATATATCTCCAATTCCATTTATGGGAAAAGTTAGATGATATAAAACGGAGTATTTGTATCAAAATAAAGATCCGAAGTTATGGTGTACATTTCCAATCATTTTAATCACGACACATGTTTCAATAACAGATAGATCGATCGTGTGGTCATGATCGATTATCACTGAACTCATCAGGTGAATAATGAAATGTCTTCAAATCTTTGATATGTTGGAGGAAAAACTCTACGATGTTCGCTCACTAGAGTTTTGTTCCCCATATGAAGATTCAGCAGCCAAAACACGCCAACTGCTATCTTCTTCAGTCAGGGTCATAAATCTATCAAGTCTCTATCTCTCAATAGCTGTAAATGATGCTGAACAGGTCTAATCTCAGCATCAAATCTGTAGAATTTCGGTCGGTCATAAGTAGTGTGAGTGACTACACACACACTCACACACACCGACGCGAGGTCAGAGAAAAAATATATATACCAACACAGTATGCACCGAAAGTTAGGTTACAAAACAACAATGTTATAATGGTCAAATCTCAATTTTAACGATGTAAATTAGAAAGATTGGGTCAACCACAACCCTATACACATGCAAGTAAATTCCGTTCAACGTTCGGCTATACGTGTATTGATTGAATTGTAACATCCATATCGTCTAAATAGTCTATGTTTTGGTATATACACATCCATGTGTAGAGCAAGTAGTCAGCTCGTATCGAACTCTGTATGTGCCGTTGTCCCGTTGAGAATCCCGAGTCTGTGAGTGCAAGCACCCGCCATGTAGGCCACCAAGGGGCTCCATGTAGGGTTGCGTATTTGAGTTAAGGTGTCAGTGTGTGCGTTTACCCGTCATATGGGCCCTCGGGCTTTTGAGATAAGTGTTTGAGTGGTGGAGGTGTGTTACCCAACACAAAATAAAATAAAATAAAATAACAAAATCCTGGGGCTGTGTGTAAGCCCATTGATGGCGTGTAAGTAGTATTGTCCATTCAGCAACTGTGAGCACTCCATGGTTAGAGGATCACAGACCAAAAACCTAGTGTAGTATTCAATTGATAAGATCGTGACTTGTCATAACTGTGGGAAAATCGTGTCTAAAGAAACCGGGTACTGTGTGTAGAATTATGTATAAAGAGTGTAATCGTTCTTAACTGAGTGTGTAATACGTCTAACTATTTACTAACTGAGAGAACTCTATGGTTAGGGTATTCTAAAGTAATGGTGAATGTGCGTAATCAGTCTTAACAGAGTGTGTAATTGTTCTAACTATTTACTAACTAGGTATTCTAAAGTAATGGTAAATGTGCACTCAGCTGTGAGAACTCTGTGGAAACATACCGAGTACTGTGTGTAAGTGCGCAAACGATGTTAACTGTCTACTACCTAAGTGTGTGATTGTCTATTTTTTGCTAATTGAGAGAAATTTATGGCTGAGGTAAAAAGGGTGGAGTTAGTG
>OZ024743.1:201979373-201981873 GCA_964016885.1 Eledone cirrhosa
AAGCTAAATAGTTGTTGAGTTAATACAGAGGTTAACGAGGTGATATACGCATATATTTATACACACACACACACACACACACACACACACACACACACACACACACACACACACACACACACATATATATATACACATGCATGTGTACATAGACACATACATACACATCAATATACACTCGTACAAAAATATACATACATGCAAAGAGATAAGCGTGCTAATTGTAATTATGGCAAAAGGAAGGTAAAGTTACATTGTAGTAGTGATTTGAGAAAAACTAGGATTTAGGATCAAATGATGGCAGCAGCTGAGAAGGAATAAGTTTGTGGGTTGATGAGATACTTACAGACATTTGTGTGGTATAGACTTGTGAAGGATATAGTATACTTAATGAATATATTTCTGTGGGTAGTAGGTATCCTAATTTAAAGCTATGTTGTGTTGGTTCGATTCACGGAGGTTTGAATCTTATGAATTTAGTGGCAATTCTATGTCTGCAGAAGATAGATCTTTCTAACTTATTAAGTAGCCTTTTTACATTTTTGAGGATATACAACAGCTCAAGATCACATAGCCCGCAGTGGGACATCCCTGTACTATAGGTTTTAGCAGCCGACAACTTCGACCAGTTGATACTGTAGTTAGTGCTGCTGTCCTTCAGTTCCCATATTTTTTTGGCGAGGGTTGTGGAACCCATAAGTGCACGGTTTTTCATTGAGTGCCTGTGCACATACCATCTTATTTTAAAAGAACCCGCGGTAGATCCTATGTAATTCCAGGTGGAGTTACCCAAGATGACCGTGCACATGTACACTAGGCTCGAATCGAGACATCTGTTCGCCAATGGGCACCTATCTGGTAGGTGACAGTTACAGTTTGAGGCGCTATTTTGTGCAGCTTTTACATTCCTGTTTAGTACTCTGTTATAAGTGGGTTGTGATATATGCCCAATGGGGTTTTCCTGCTGCGCGTTTGTATGCGCTTGTGGTTGTGATGTTTTGATGTGTTTGTGCTTATAATTTGGTGCTACGTTATGTATAGGTGCAGTTGATTCACTAGAGATATTTCTGTGGTTGATCTTGCGTATGTGTGATTCTATGTTTGCTGCTGTTGAGTATGAGAGTTTTATAGTAGATCTATTGAGTATTTTGTGATATCTATGCGAGATAGGGAAGTGTTTATCTATTAGTTTAAAGAATGTAGAGGGCAGTCTAGTTTTTATAGAGGAGTTGAATATTGGGTTGAACCATAGGTATTTCCTTTGTCTGTTTCTTCTATTGTTTCTTGGGTTTACGTTATTAGTGTTTTGGCCGTTTACTCCAGGTGTTACGTGTCTAACCCTATGTCTAGTCAAGTTATTTCTATTATTATGTGAGCGGTTGGAGTAGTAATTACTAGGATTGTTTACGTTGTCTTTATTCACTATATACTGCAGTTTATCTTTATGACCGGCCCTACGTAATGCTGCATTATAATAGTCAGCATGCTCGTTAAAGATTTCTAGGTTTGAGGATAAGCGGAATATTCGGAGGGATATACTACGTGCTATGGATTTAATTATGGATTTGGGGTGATTTGAGTTGTAACTAATGTAGGCAAGATTTTCATTATTTTTGTGGAAAGGTTCTATTAATCCAGTATTTAGATTTAGAGTCACATCTAGAAAATTTACCTTCTTATGGTTCAGTTCGTAGGTAATACTTAGGCCTAGTTTTTTGAAGAATATTCTAATATTTTTTCTTAGTCTTTCCATGCTCTGGTTGTTTAGGTTCCTAGCTATAAGTAACGTGTCGTCCCTATAAATTCCTCCTTGGAGATTACTGAATTCCTTATGTAGGTTGTGTGCTATGAATAGCCCCACGATATCTGTGATTTGCGCAGAATCATTTGATCCCATTGTTATATCGAAGCTATTTATTCTATCCTTTCTTACCCAGTAGCTATTTTCAAATTTTATGATAGTCCTTCTAGCCGCTATTATTATTTCAATTTCATCATGGGTAAGATCAGAGTTATTTTGGGCAAATATAAGCGCCTTATCTAGGGTAGCTGGGGATATGGATGCATAGTAGTCGTCTATATCAAATTGTATGAAGTTACACGTCTCCCTATTTTGTATTTTATTGAACCATTTAATTGCCTCGTTAGTGTTGCCCCATAAACTGATTTCTAGTTTACCCTTTATTTGTGTGATTACCCTATCTAGAATGTTCTTGCTAATTTTACCTATGTCTGACTTGGATGGGCATATTAATCTAATGGTGGGATTAGTTTCAAAGTTATTTTTGTGATCCTTCAGGTTAAATGTTGGGTTGCACGGAGTTAGCGGTTCGGTCCTATCTGGAATTCCGAGTTTATTAACTATCTTGAGGCCCTCCACTTTAATGCTGGTGAGTGTAGATTCATTTGTTTTTTTATATTTTTTATGTAGTTCACGCTGGATAAAGCTATTGTATGCGTTAATGTGTTAGTGTGTGTGTGTGTGTGTGTGTGTGTGTGT
>OZ024743.1:201986873-202011873 GCA_964016885.1 Eledone cirrhosa
CTTTACCTTTCATCTTTTCATGGACGATAAATAAATTACTACTTCAGAAGTGGTTGCGAAATTGTTAAAATGCGGATAGAATGCCGGATTATGTCATTAGTTGCGACATACAGATACCATCCACAATGGAAAGACCAATAAAAACTTAGTTTCCATGGTCCCATCTAACGATTGACTGATTCACTATTTTTCAGAAAAAAAATCATTTTATATACTCTTTCAATGCTTGTATCATTAATTCACATTTGAACGGGTCTCTGTAAGAATAAACAGAACTTTTGTGCACATACACGCTTGCAAGTATTGAAAAAGAATATATATATATATATATAGTAATAATAATCAATTTGAAGACTAAAAGCCAAAGAGAGCTCTATAAGGATAAATATATATCAAATATATAAGAACCCTAGAGCAAATATTTATTAAAATGACAGAATAAAGTTTAAGCAAAGAATCGCTGCTTTCACCTTTAACGGGATATTCTGAACCTAAAAAAATCAATCTGTGAACGCAGAAGTAAATATTTCGAAAAACGTTGCAACCGAAGGAAAACAGGAAGACAGTACTTTGGTTTGTAAAGACGTTCCCTGGCAATGAACGGAAAAAAGCGAAGATAATACGTCATTATGTGTATCGTTAAGAACAATTACACACAAAGACAAAACCACGTTTATGGTATAAATGAAGTCGTAAACTAATATTCTATTAAGGAAACCGAGTGATTCTCTGGCTTCAGAGTTAAGAATAATGTAAATAAATTAGTAGAACTAAAGTGACAGAGGTTGTTGAAATCAACAGCATAACCAAGAACCTGGTACGAAACGTTTCCTTGAGGCTCTCCAGTCTATCTACAAACGAGCATATTTTCACCGACCATTCCACATACTACAATGAAACTCTTGCTCGGAGTGGATTTGTCGATAAGGTAGCGTATACTAACGTTGAGCATAGACCTAGGAAAAATAGATCCCGACGCATTATATGGTATAACCCACCATATAATATGGAGGTGGCCACAGCATTAGCTCAGATATTCTCTCCCTTATTAAGAAGCATTTCCATTCAGCACATACATATAATAACATTTTAAATAGAAATACCATTAAAATATCTCACTCCATGACTCCTAACCTTGCACATAACATCACTGCTTCAAATTTATCTAAATTAGCTAGCCGTAGGAACACATGCAGCCCGGTAGCTAGTACTAACTGTAATTGTAGAATCGAATTGACTGCCCTCTATCCGAAAAATGCATCTCCAGTAACATTGTCTACAAATGTAAGGCCGAAACACCCACGTCCCGTAGTGCCTACATAGGGTTAACCGCCAATAGATTCAAGCAGCGTCTTTACATGCACACCCATTCTTTTCTTGACCCTTTAAGAAGGAATATGACGTCACTTTCAGCTTATATCTGGAGTCTAAAAGACAACCATACACAATATACACTGGGAGATCCTAGCTAAAGCTAGATCGTATAACGGAAATAATAGACCATGAGATCTTTGCGCTGCTGAAGATCTGGAAATACTCTACGCCAATGACCACATCTTGAACAAAACATCGGAGGCAATTTCGCCTTGTAAACATAAATTGCATACAACTTTCCTGTATTACAACCCCACGTTATACGCTAACGGATAGTACGAACAATACCGGATAATTTACGTCTTGATGTGGTAACTAGTATATTTTATGTTTATACCATTACTTATTTATATAGGTGAGTATACCTTACCCGTATCTTTTGTGAAGATACGTATACTTTCTCGTACGTATATTTGCTTGTATTTGTTATAGGTGTATATATCATACTATAAATACTGGTACATGTGTATATGGTTATGTGTATATGCGTTGTTTTTGTGTTTGGTATGTGTATATGAGTACTTTGTATTTTAGTTGACGGACGTTTAGTGAACATATGTGTATTACTTGTAGCTGTGTGTGTGTGTGTTTGTGGGTGCCTTATATGCGTATTTATGTGTGTATATTTATCTACGTTTATATAATTACTAGAAGAATGGCCCGGCGTTGCTGGGGATTTGCTCTAGGGTTCTTATATATTTGATATATATTTATCCTTATCGAGCCTCGTGAAATAAATACGTTCGTTTATATTTTGTTATTGTGTATGTAAACATATTTCTCCATGAATATATAATTATATATATATATTAAAATAACAGATTAAAATTTAAGCAAAGAATCATTGCTTTCACACTTAACGGGATCTTCTGAAACTAAAAAAATCAATCTGTGAACGCAGAAAATGAATCGCTGCTTTCACTCTTAACGGGATATTCTACCTAAAAGCAGTATGAAGTACACTAAGACTAACTGATGTAATCTTTGGCCTTGTTTGTTTATATTTTGTTTGTGTGTATGCAAAAACATATGTACACGAATATCTATATTAAAATAACATATTAATGTTTCAGCAAAGAATCGCTGCTTTCAACCTTAATGGGATCTTCTTAAACTAAAAAATCAATCTGGAAAACAGGAAGACGATACTTTGGTTCGTGAAGACGTTCTCTGGCATAAGAATATATATACACACACACACACTGATCGCGTCATAATGACGTAATGTAGACAGTCAGGCATACAGACAGATATTATGAAGGCGCGACGTCATATCTATGTATCTATCTAAAAAGAGAAAGACTAAGAAAAAGAGAAAGAGATCGCTAAATCGCCTAATGCGATCCCTAGGGCATTGCAAATTTGAATCTTTTTTGCTTAGAACACTCAATAGGACCATAAGTATTACATGTGTAAAGTTTGAAAAAAAACGGTTGGGTAGTTCTCGAGTTTTAGGGAAACAGACAGACAGACAGACAGACAGACATCCTCTGTTTTATATATATAGACTAGCAGAAAACCGCCCTCGGGTGGTTTTCTGCTAGTATATATATATATATTACACACACAGAAATGTATATATATTTCTGTGTGTGTATATATATATATATATATATATATATATATATATATTACACACACAGAAATGTATATATATTTCTGTGTGTATATATATATTACACACACAGAAATGTATATATATTTCTGTGTGTATATATATATATATATAGCTCTCTGTGTGTATATATTTATATATATTACACACACACAGAAATGTATATATGTTTCTGTAGCACTCCTCAATTCCCTCCTCTCTCCCTCCCGCTATCCCCCTCTTGTAGTCTGTCTCTTTCTTTCACTCTCACTCTCTCTCTACGCGTGCGCAAAAAACATTCGCACGCGCGCACGTGTTTTAGCTTCTATTCACTCTCTCTCTCTCCCACTCTCCCTCCCGTTATCCCCCTCTCGTAGTCTGTCTCTTTCTTTCACTCTCACTCTCTCTCTACGCGTGCGCAAAAAACATTCGCACGCGCGCACGTGTTTCCACTGTCGGACAGACAGACAAACAGAGAAATTACTGGTTATATATTATAAGGAGATATGTATACACACACACGAACACATATATTTTTTATGTGTATTTGGTGTATACGTTCGTATGTGTGCGGGTACAGGTGTCGCACGGGTTTATGTATGTATGCGCATGTTTATGTGTCCATGCATGCTTATGCATGCATTGCGGGTGTGTTCCGTTTGCATGTGTATGTACGTATATGGACGCGTGTATGTATATATTTTATTATTGTTGATTTCAATAACCTCTGTCATTTTCGTTCTACTAATTTTTTTACATTATTCTTAACTCTGAAGCCGAGAATCACTCGGTTTCCTTAATAGAATATTAGTCTACGACTTCATTTATACCATAAACGTGGTTTTGTCTTTGCATGTAATTGTTCTTAACGCTCCACATAATGACGTATTATCTTCGCTTTTTTCCGTTCATTACCAGGGAACTTCTTTACGAACCAATGTACTGTCTTCCTGTTTTCCTTCGGTTGCAACGTTTTTCGAAATATTTACTTCTGCATTCACAAATTGATTATTTTAGTTTCAGAAGATCCCGTTAGGAGCGAAAGCAGCGATTCGTTGCTTAAACTTTAATCTGTTATTTTAATATATATATATATATATATATATATATATATATATATATATAATCTTTTTCAAGACTTGCAAGCATGTATATATGTATGTGTGTGCGTGCGTGTGTGTGTGTGTGTCTGTGTGCGTGGATATGTGTTTTGTGTGTACGTTTGTACGTATGTACTGCCACGTAAATACGTGAATGGATGTGTATATAAGTATGCGCACGAACATATAAAAGTTTCTGCGCAAAATGTATGTGTACGAATAAAGCCAGATGTAAGCAGGTTGTCGAGTCCAAGCTAGCTAATGAAAAGTGTGGCTTTCATTCCTGCTGACCAAATATTCACACTGTGGCAAGTCTTTGAGGCATCGTGGGAGTATTGCCAAGCGATGTATACATGCTTTGTAGACCTCGAAAAGGCATATGACTGAGTTCCACGGGAAGGTTCTGCAGAAGTATGGGATCGATGGACAGTTACTTGTTTCGATGATGTCTCTAAACGAACGGCCTTGTATTTGTATTTGGAAAATTGGATATTCAGCCCCCGACGTTAACTCTACAACATGCACCCTTTCTCTCAATTATGCATCACATTCACATATGCCAAATCCTGTATTAACTCATAACATTATATGTCCCTCTGTACTGCTTTGAAAATTTCCCCAATTATATTTAACAATTTAGTTACTATCGTAGGAAATAATTTTATGAATTTGTATAAAACCTTTATTTCTTAATTTTCAATAACGCAACACTGAGAGTGTGGGACATACGCGGCTACGTAGTTGGCTCTTTAATAAAGCCAGTCTGTGTTTAGCATTCCGACACAAAAATTAAGATACATTTCAATTACTTGATGCATCAATGAAGCATTTTAATTTCTGTTTATACTAAAAGATGTCATATCTTCTTGCTCTCAAGATTAACAAACGACTGATTCAAAGTTTCATGAACCAAACTAGATCCTCTACGTCACACCCCATGCTAGAAATAGCAGCCATATCTTTTTCGAAACAAACAGTACCTTATTAAATTAATAAGATCAAATTTAGTGATGTAGTCCCAGAAATTCTTAAAACGCATTTACAGCTGAATTGCATTTGATCATTTGTTTAATCAATCAAGCTTGACCTAGAGCCAAACAACAACAACAACTATAGTATCAACAACAACAAAACGGTTGTTTCATCCTGGTCAACTCTTCAATACAACTAACCTTTCAATAATTCTATTCACCGTCTCATTTGTCGATATTTAATGGCTTCTGGCAAAAGAGGAAACGCTATTCAAATCCGCCTTGAGAAACCTCATTGCAAAACAGAAGTCGATTATTCTGGTGCCAGTTCGTTGGTTCATGATAGCGTTTGAGATTTCATTGTTTGATATGTTCAAACGTTTCTCCTAACTCTCTTTCTATATCAAATATCAGTCTATCGTTCTATCTATTAGACCGTCTTAATCGCTTCATCTTTCTATTCATCTGTCACTCTCTCTTTCGATCTCTAATCCATTTATCTTTTTCTCAGTCTATTTTTCTATCTTTCTCTCAGTTCTCTATCTTTATCTCTATATATTTCTGTCGAACACACCCGGTTTACTCTCTGATATTAATTTAATGTTTGAAAAAGTTTAAATCAAATCCAGCATATTATCACTACTCTCCCTATTTATCATATCAACCTTCTGAATCACCCTGATGCTGTTTATCCTGTAGTAAGATGTGATAGAATTTGGTTGCGATTTTCGCGTTGATTGAGTGACTAGAAAACCTGATAGTCAGAAGCAAAGGATATCAAAACTTATAGACATATTCATATGTCAAAACGAGATAGCTTAAAATAAATCAATAAAAAGTTTGATAATGGAAGAAAGAGCTTAATATTAAGGTATATGACATAGTTTATGTCAGAAAACTACTTTAAAATTCTATTCGTCTATATCAGTTATGGTGTGTGTCTAATAGTCACGAAATTACATTAACACTATGTCAGCTTCAATGGTTTTCAA
Source organism: Eledone cirrhosa (assembly GCA_964016885.1). Lineage (NCBI taxonomy): Eukaryota > Metazoa > Mollusca > Cephalopoda > Octopoda > Eledonidae > Eledone > Eledone cirrhosa. The sequence goes on from OZ024743.1 coordinate 201,992,905, forward strand.
AGGGACAATTCAGTCATAGTACCTGATACAATGAAAGTTCCCGCGAATATATACTATTACATCGTATTAAACTCTAATCTAAATAAAATAATACATTATAGCATAATACACTATGATATGAATCCGTTGTTTGATGACACATACATATACACAGAGACACAGATACACATATATACGAACACACACACATACACACACACACACACACACATAAATACATAAAGGAAATAGGGCCATAATTTAATTAGATTGATGATGAAAGAAGGCAGATGAACGCATTAATGTTATGAGTACTCTTATATAAAGGAACATACTTTGTCCTACGGTTAACAAGTTGGCAAGTTAGGCTTTCAAACATATCTCAATCAAAAAAACTATTGACAGAATCTTGAACAAGATAAATTGAAAGGAAAGACAAATAAAAGAGAAGAAAAAAACGAATAATTTAGCATTGTTGTATTTGATAGCTGTTTACATATATGTCAAACTACGGGTTTTTAAGTCACCTTGTTGTTCTTGTTTAAGCTCAATTTCATGCAAGCACTAACCCGAGGTCGTATAACTACTAGCATTCCAGATGTGACCATCAATTTTGTGTCATAAAATCTATTTGCAACTAACTACATGTTTTAATATAACGTCTTTTCTTACGGCGGAAGGGCACATTTTCAATTGGATCGAGCTGTTGTTTCTACAAGTTGTAGCTACATTTTTGCCTCAGGTGTGTGTGTATGCCTGTGTGTGTGTGTGTGTGTGCCTGTGTGTGTGTGTGTGTGTGTGTGTGTGTGTGTGTGTGTGTGTGTGTGTGTGTGTGTGTGTCTGTGCGTGTGTCTGTGCGTGTGTGTGTGTGTGTGTGTATTTGTGTATGTGTGGTGCATAGAATGATAGCTTGTGCTACGTCTATCCTCATTTTACAAAGAATGCACCATGGTCGACTGATGAAGTTGTTCGCTTCACGATCATTAGGTGTGAGTATTTGATCTCACTATGTGTATTTTACAAATGTTGACATAGCCAAGGAAAACATTCCTTATCAGTTGAATACTCTTTGGGTAGTGAGATTATAGAACGGATCTTTCAAACTTATGCAAATGAATCAGTTATAAACATTTATATTTGTTGAATTTCCAACAAATTAAATATCCCTTTCACTTATATATATATACACACACACACACACACACACACACACACACACACACACACACACACACACACACACACACACACACACACACATACATATATATATATATATATATATATATATATATATATATATATATATATATATATATATATATACATATATATATATATATATATGTACATATATATATATACATATACATATAGCGCTAAATATATGATTAGAATTCATTTCTTTACTTTTTAAACATGTTTTTGTGTAGTTTTTATAAATATATTCAATATTGTATTTTTTTTATACCATTATAATAGCATTAGTTTTAGATTGTAATTTTTTGGCAGTTCTCGTGTCAGAAGCGAGTTACGTTTATATTTTTAAAATAACATACTTCAAAGAAACTCTCTCTATTTTTCACATGTGTTAATATGCATGACCCAGTTTTAAAATATGAAACTGCAATAACCGAATACAAAAACAACTACACAAAGAACATAATAACCACACTATAGCGTGAAAGGAAATATAATTTTTTTGAATAAATAAAAATCATGCAGAAAATCATATTTCTAAAACATAAAAATTAAGTTTTAGTCAGATAAAAAAGTTTCCAACACGTCATGGTTGAAAGATACATACATGCAATTACACCATATATATATACATATATATATATATATATATATGATATGCATATATATTGATATTGGAAAATAAGCTATAAGTCAGTCTAGAAAATGTTGTATGGTTATAGCTTTGATATGTTTAAAATATATATATATATATGTGTGTGTGTGTGTGTGTGTGTGTGTGTGTGTGTGTGTGTGTGTGTGTGTGTGTGTGTGTGTGTGTGTGTGTGTGTGTGTGTGTGTTTGTGTGTCAGTGTGTATGTGTGTGTGTGTGTGTCTGTATTTATTTACTATCATTTGGCAGTATCGGTAGAGGGTCGGACGCTATGCTTTGAAGAATGGAGTTACGGCCTTTGCCATTCTGAGTTCGAATCCCGCCGAGGTTAACTTTGCCTTTCATCCCTATGGGGTCGATAAAACAAGGTACCAGTATTGCACTGGGATAATTGCTGGCCTTGTGGCAAACGTAGAAACAATTATTAGCATAGATTAAACGACGGCATGAAGGAACTGAAATATGATTAGTGTTATTCAATGCTTGCTACCTAGGGTACCGAAGCCTGCCCCTTCTATTAACCGTAAAATTATATGATGGACTGCTCGGGGATATGCTTTTATTCAGGCAAAAAGAGATGATGGCTGACGTGTTTTCATATGAAATTTCGCCTGTCTTAAAATACGCCATCCAACATATCTGAAATATTCTTGAAATATGAAAATAATCTTTAACATAGAAGAGAGAAATGAAAAAAAACAACAAAAAAACCTAAACAATCGAAATTGGTGCTTCGGCCAAATCCTATCAATACCATCCACAACACTTCATAACATAAACCAATATAGCCCCAGCATTAATTTGGCATTCGATGTTCCTCAGTTGTACAGATCAATTCCAAATGGATTACCAAACGAGACCAATGTTTCTTCTGAGACATAAAACAAGAATCTAGATCAGCAATCTACAAACTTCTATAACCAAAACCGTGTAGCCATTACCAATTCATTGATTCACCCAATAGACGTGCCAGTATAATGAAAAATACACCGAAAGCATTGACTCTCTGAAGATAGGACACATGGTGTGTTCCAGCATCATTTTGTGTCTTGTGGCTAAAACAAAAAAAACCCAAAAAACTTAGGAATTAAATACTTTACTAATGTGTATGTACACAATTCTGCACATTTGTGTGTATATATATGTATGTAAGTGAAGGAGCGTGGTTTAGTGGTTAAGAGGTTATATGCTCATGATTTTAAGATCGTCAGTACGATTCCAAAAATTGAGTTCTGCTTGCAATTCAAAAGGCCAGTTGAATGGACTTGAGAATGAAATTAAGGGTACACGTGTCTATTGAATGCTCAGCCAAGTTCACTATAATTTTTTTAGTTTGGCTGTTATGTTGCTCGCATAACTAAAATATTGTTCATTGTATTCATTAGATGTCCAGTATGTATTCGTTCACAAGTGCTTGTGCAAAAAATATCTTTATATATACATATGTGTATGTACACCATCGCCATTTTGAGGGATGCAATGGATGAGAACAGTATTATCAGATATCTGTGCGCATACAAACAAATATTCATACAGAGGCAGAGACATGAGTTGCATACGTGTATTTACGCGTTACAATTTAATGGTGGTGTATATATATAGATCGCTATCGCACACTTTTTGAATGGGTATTCCTACTCCTACTCTAGCAGCGAAATATAGGCACAAATATTATTTAAACACACACATACACACACACACACACACACATATACACACACACACACAGATCGGCAATGCCCGAGCAGTGTACCAATGCGTGTGCAACGGTTTCCTCGTCGCACACGCATCTGGGACAGATCTTTTTCGAGGGGTCCTTACCCGGGCGCCCGTGTCTGTAGAGCCTTTCTCGAATGGGCAGAGCCTTTCTGTAGCCAAACCAGACCAGGGACCTCTGGAAGTTATCCATGGGTCCCGGGCTGAATGTCCTACCGAACAGGTTGGCCAGTTCGTCTTCCTCCATGCCTAGGGCTTCTCCGAGGGCGTCGTCGCACCTGCTAACCACCAGCCCTCTATAGAATGACGAGGTGGATTCTCCACTGACAGCCGGGTCCGCCTGCCAGAGAGCCGTGAGCCCCTGGGCACACTCAGTGTGCCAGATAGATATCATGGGTGCAAGCTCTGCTATGAGTATTGCAATCGCTTGTCAGATTACAGAAACTGCACTTTTAGGGTACGGCCAGCCACACGAACCTGTAACATAATCTGAACAAGCAATGACTGTGCTTTGAAAGTTTTTTTAAGTAGGGAAAATCCTTGCACTCGATCAATCTCACTCCCTGAGCATCAATAACACTACCGAAAAGGAGAACTGGTCAACATACTCGGATGCTTCCGAAGCTGTAGGTATTTTTTCAGATTTTCCCTCTCTTAGAAAGATGTGACAACAATTGGAGGCCTTTCACTCACAGGTGGGAAAAAAGCACTATTTGGATGGCCGTTGACTCTGCTGAGTTCCTCCGCCCTTCACATATATACATACATATATACATACATATATACACATATTCACACCATTAAAACACATACACTCACAACCCCTCCTATATATATATATATATATAATATAGTGGTAGAACACTGGAAGGTAATATCCGTAGTGGTAGAGCACTCAGTCCTTGGGACGAGTTAGGTAGAAGGGGTTACACAACAGTTAGTTCACCATACCGAGAACACTATATATAATATATATGAGTGTGTGTGTGTATACATTCTTACATATATATTTAAATACATATCCGTACATACGAATGTATATATATATGCATATTTTTATGTGTATCAATCTATCCATTTACCTACCTGGTCTTCCTCTGTCTGGTGGCTATGGCGAAAGAGGTAATATGGTGGACGAGGTTAAAAGGACTGAGGGCAAGCACCTTTCTCTCCGGACAACAACTCATCCCCTTCTTTAAGTACCACTTCAGAAGGAAGGTGAGAGTGGAGAGAGAGGTGCTACACCCCAATAAATTCGCTGAAAGGTGGGGGAATGTGGCGAAATGACCCGGGTGAATAAGCCTTCTCTATATATAAACCTGTAGGTTGACGAAGTCGGGAACACCTACAAAACGTGTTCCTGGTGTTGAGGGTTGTTCTATCCAGGGGGTGTAAAACAACCCCGCAGTTAGTTACCCCCCGCCACCTATTGGGGATTTGAATTGTTTTATTTTTATATAGTTTATTGTTATTTATCATTGTTAAAGATTTTATGTAAAATCCCCGCCGTCACGTCTTGTAATGTCCCATTTTTGTACGTCCCTGTGGCAAATAAAGAAAGATATCTATCCATGTATCTATCTATCTATCTATCTATCTAACTATCTATCTATCTAAAGTTGTCCAAAATAGCCTCAAATAGAAATAGGAAGGAAAGGGAGTTGGTAGATAGTGTAGAAGAGACAATTAGAAGCGGCGACGTGGCCAGAGTGCTAGCGTCGAGAACGGCCCTGGGCCAGTTCTTTGACGCGAAACACGAAGGCTGCATCGTACGAAGCATAATACGTGCTCTGGGAAACGAGGGGACCGAAGCTGTTAGCTGGGGCCGCGTGACAGAAGCCAAAAGAGGGAGCAGATCCACTATCCGGTCTTTGCGAGACCAGGATGGACGGGTGATCCTTGAACCTAAGCAGATGTGCGAGGCTTTTCAAAAGCACTTTGCCGGATTGTTCGGAAGAGGCGGGGAGCCGGTTGGGGATGTGGACTTCGGTCCATACCTCGACGGCCTGCCGCGTCTCTCGGACATGGAGGCGAAGTCCTGCGAGGAGCCGATTTTAGCCGCTGAGATAGAGGACGTGCTGAGCCAATGCGGCAAACGCAAATCCCCGGGTCTCGATGGTCTTCCATACGAACTATATCTAGCTATGCCGGACTTGTTCCCCGATCTCCTCGAGGCGGTCTACTGCAACTGGCAACAGAATGGGAGAATTCCCTGTGATGTGACCAAGGGCGTAGTCACGCTAGTGAGGAAGGACGAGAACAAGGGGGACGATATAAATAATTTCAGGCTCATAACTCTGCTAAATACAGAGTTACAGATTTTGGCCAAGGTGCTAGCAAAGAGGTTGGCGCTTGTCGTGGGCAACCCGGTGGGAGATGCGCAGACATGTGCTATCCCGTCCAGGTTCATCCACGACAACCTCCACCTCATGCGATACATCATAGAGAGGGTTGGGAACGAACCCGGCTTTGGTGGGGCCCTGATCAACTTGGATGAATCTAAGGCATTCGATAGGGTCGACCATGGTTACCTGGAGGCGGTGCTAGCGGCGGCAGGCTTCGGAACCGTTTTCAGGGGCTGGATCAATGCCATGCACAGCAGCCGCATCTGCTCAGGGTCAAGGTGAACGGCTACCTCTCGGAGCCGTTCGAAATCGCGCGGTCCATCCGACAGGAGTGCCCTCTCTCCTCCCTTCTGTATGTAATGACTCAAGAGCCACTGCTGCGGAAGTTGGAGTTGTTGCAGGGCATCCCGTTGGAACCGGGATTGCGGAAAGCGGTGTCGGACTACGCCGACGACGTAACAGTAATGGTGTCGACGGCCTCGGAAATCGGGGCGATTGGCACCTTACTGGAGGAGTACCAAAGGTTTACAGGGGCTAAGCTGAACTGGGACAAGTCGATCGGTCTGCAACTCGGCACGTGGAGGGGCAGATCGATGCGCTCCGATGGCATCGTCGGGCGCTGGACGGAGGGGGCCCGGTGAAGTTGCTCGGGGTCTGGTTCGGACCAGACCTCCAGGTGGAGAATAACTGGGGTGAGGTATCAAACAGGTTGTTTACACTGACCCAGAAGTGGGCCGAGTGCACACTGTCCCTGAAAGGTCGGGCGGAGGTGGGGAACACTTATATAGCGTCCGCCATCTACTACCGCCTGACCGTTGTGCCTTGCCCAAGGGAAACGCTCGCTAAAATGGAGCACGCACTCTTCCAATTCCACCCACTTGAACTGCACTACACCGCACTATAGGTAATTTAAGCATGAATTGATTGGCTTGGTAGTGTTGTGCAGAGGAAGTGCCTTCCTTGGACAGATGAAAAACGATTTAATCTAGTAACGCTGTTGAGCAGTAGGACCAGGATGCCGAACGCAGAGAATGAATGTATTGGAACTGACGTGCGGGTTGTACACATATGGATGATTTGATGGTCAGAGTGGGGTCATGAGGACTGCGGATTGACCTCAGGTCGGCCCTGGTGATGATTATCTTTCGACATCCAATGTAGCAAGCGAGGACCCAGAACTTACCAGAGATCATTGCGTGTTGAAGTGATTCTGCAATCACCGCGCCTGGTCCTATGAGTAGACTACAACCACAGAGATTATTAATTTAGAATCCTCGCTCGTCATCTATAATATTAATTTGTGGCACCCTACGGTGGGGGTTAATTCACCATAATAATACGAACACCTTCAGCACAAATTAATAGACTACTCTATAGTTAAAACACTTTATGCTTTAGAAATGTTTTGGAAATTGCGCATAACCATAGAAATTTGGGTCTATTTTGAGACACATTTCAATAGCTAGTAATAGAAACCTCGGAGTTACCTCCCCTCATGCATTAACTCCTCTTAGCCACACACACACTTCCGGGTAGTATTCAATGTCGATTCTCGAAACGTAACAGCCTCCTGTATTGAACTAAAGAACATCAGACTACGATTCTCTAACTGGATTGTCAAACGCTCAATATCGAATTGTCGTGGATTATGTGAGGGGCATATAATCTGAAAAATACACTCCCCTGACTATGAAAATGTCGAAGTGCATCAAGTCCATATCATCCCTTCACTGTGCATTTCCAATACTTTTAATATCTTTAATGCTTGCACTATTTTTAATGCTTATATCATTCCTCCACACACAGACAATAACAATCATATACAGAATTTGCCACCAGATCAACCAACCTAACACTCTTGTTTACCTACCTAAGTGCTTCTACTACACGTAACTCTCTGCCACACTATATAAACAAGACGCACGTGTTTGCCACACATATAACATTTGCACTATACAACCGCTTATTTTCATGTTGTATTTTAACCTGTATTTTTGATTTTTGATTGTACCTTTTAATATGAATGTAAGCTCTAAGTGTGTACTGCCACTCTAAATGCTGTAATGAATTTTGACCCACAATATTTGCATATGTATCTGTATGTCTCTTGGGTGAAAAGGAGGTCATATAACTGTCTATTCATTAATAAATTGCTCCGAAGAATCCAAACCTCGGTTTGGAGGAAACAGTTGTAAGCACAAAATGTTTTGAACAGTTCTTTGATTCTTATATTTCATATATATATATATATATATATATATATATATATATATATATATATATATATATACATATATGTGTGTGTGTATATATATATGAGTGTGTGTGTCTGTGTGTGGGGGTGTGGGGGTGGGGGTGTAATTGTGTGTGTATAATGATTTGGAATGAGGTGTCAAAGTATCATCAGTAAGTTTTTTAGGTGCGACGCACGTTTCGCTATTGATCAGCTCAAGGTACGTTCGCTCTGGAATCAACAAGTTATATGATTGTAGGTTCCATAATGACGGTAGATATCCGCGTAGTGCTTTAAATTAATATTTCTTATTTACATATATAGACATACAGATATCTAGCAAGCTAGCTAGCTAACTAGTTAGATAGATAGATAGATAGATAGATAGATAGATAGATAGATAGATAGATAGATAGATAGATAGATAATTTTCTTTTTATTTGCCACCAGGGCATCAAAAAGTGGGACAAGTACAATGGGGGGAGTTTACATCAAATCATCCATAGTTCTTTGATTCTTATATTTCATATAACTGCTCTGTAAATCATCTGATGTTTTTACATTGAGCTACTTAACTTACTGGTAATAAGGTAGTAATATATTACTGCCTACCACTATTTAGGGTTTGTATTAAAAAATATAACTGCAAAAGGTTTTTGTATTTACATAACCATAAATAGTATAATTAATACTATATATATATATATATATCGATATCGATCTCTGTTTATATACTTGTATATATGCATGTTTATGAATACACACACACGCAGAAGCACACACATGGAGAGATATCGATATACGCACGCTCACATAGAGACCTTATCACACATATATAGAAAACAAATCTACACGTTGGATTGGTTGAGATTGTGTATGTGTGTGTAACTAACCAGATAAATGGACACACGAACATGAAACTGTATATAAAAAATAAATAGATAACTACAATAAAAATAAAACTGATCGCTGTTTATAGTTGGACCGATACTTCTGAAATAAAAGTTTATTTTGGTAAGTACACATTCACTTAATTGGCTTCATTGTTCCTCGCAGAATTTATTTCCGTCACAGGCTTTTAGGAGTGTTAAATTTGTTCTGTCAGAGAAGATATTTCCTCAAAGATCTCTCTGCTTTCTGCCCTTTGCCTTGTTTTAGATGAATCGAAATCTAGTGCGCAATGCAACAATAATATCTATAATATTAATAATAATAATTATTATTTTTAAATTAAAAAGAATAAAATCAACAATACCTTAAAAGACAAAGCAATGTGATTTTTTAACAATATTTTGTAACTATCACTATACAGACTTAGTTTTTTTATTTCCTCTCTCACTTTCTCTCTCCTCCCCGCTCTCTCGCTCTCTCTCTCTCTCCCTCTCTCTTAGGTTCACTCTTTCTCTCCCTCTCAATATATATATATATATATATATATATATATATATATATATATATGTCAATGATATTAATACATGGAAACTATCTTTATAAAACCATATTTATTTTATTATATATATTTCAAGGGTACCAACATTTTGGTACGCTCTCTTCAGATAAAATACAAAAATTGTTTTATAAATGTTGACATATCCCAAAAAAAGAACTTAAACTTTTAAGTTCATTTTGGATATATATAATATATATATAATAAGGAGCAAGAACAAGGAATCAACAAAACAGCATTATGCTTATTCAAACGTGACGCACGTTTCACGATCGATCAGCTCAATGTACGATCGTACCTGACTCTCGAATCATAACAATGTTATATTGCTACTTCATCCCTGTTCTATATTACTATTAATTTTTTATTATTAGCATTGGCAGTATCGGTAGAGTGTAGGACACCTTGCTTCGTGGCATATTGTTACGTCCCTTTACGTTCTGAGTTCAAATTCCACCGATGTTAGCTCTGCCTTTCGTATACGGGGTCGATAAAATTAACCACCAGTAATGCACTGGGGTCGATTTAATCGACTTTCCCCTCCCCTTCAAATTTCTGTCCTTGTGCCTAAAATAGAAGCAATTATTATTAAATATATTATTATTATTAATCTGAGTTTGCTGCGAAATGATCATGGCTTAAAATGCTTGTAACAAGACTAAATGTATAAGTATTATATACAAACACATTGTATATGTGTTCCTATAAGCCTTTACGCTGAATATTCTTTGATATACGACATTATGCTTCTATCATATGGACTCTAATAGGATAGAAGAATAATTCGACCATTGGCTTTACTCACAGCATAAAATAAATACAAGTCATTAATTGCCCACTTTAACCTAATCTGCTAAACTGAAGCTACTTGCATATTTTTGTGGTTTTAGCAATTTTGAGATCTTCTTAAATTTGATGGTCGAGGAGTAGATTGTATTTTCACATCAGATACATAAGTTGAATGCTTGGTACAAAGTTAATTCAAATAAACACCCCCAATGACTAGCTGGTTGTATTAAACTAAGCAATGAATCAACTCTTGACATTCCGTAAGATATCTAAATGTTATGTCAATTCCAAATATTTCTAGTATATATAATAATTTGCAGTTTTAGGCTAAAGGCAATTTTTCATGTGATACAATTATAGTGCTGCTTTGTACTTTTTTGAGAATGTCTCACTAATGTGGTCTCCCGAGTAGTAACTTAAGAGTTAAGTATACAGAGCATGAACAAGATAGGTCCTCATGACGGGCTTCCATATAGCTGTAATCGACATGATACTATTGCAGAAGATACTTGCTCGAGCAGAGAAGGGAAATACTTAACCACACAGTGAAGTCTGCACCCACATTGTAACAATGGTATCTAATTTTGGCACAAGGTCAGCAATTATTGTGGCGGCAAGAAGAGAAGTTCTATTAAATCCTTCTCTGACTGGCACTATACTTTACCGATTACCGATTACGGAAGCTTGAAAGGAAAATTTGATCTCGGCGGAAGTTAAGATTTGGACCAATGTAAAGTGCAGGAAATGAACAATTACTTCAAAGAATTTTGTCCAACGATATAACGGTTATCCAGTCTACCATTCTCACTCACTTAGATAAGGCAAATAGACTTTCTCGTTTTCGACGATGGGTGTTCCGGTTGTTTGTTCAACGGAGCAAACAGCTTTCTCACAAAATTAATGTGCATATGGCTGAGCATTATTTATGTGGATTGGTGGATTGGCATTATCGGTAGAGGGTCGGACGCCATGCTTTGCAGCATAGAGTGACGGCTCTTTATGGTTTGAGTTCAAATCACGCCGTGGTCAACTTTGCCTTTCATCCTTACGGGGTAGATAAAATAAAGTACCATTAATGCACTGGGATAATTGCTAGCTTTGTGCCAAAAGCATAAACAATTATTTATGTAATTCTCAGGGAGATTCAGCTTGACACGGTGAGTGACAAAATTGGACAAATACATGTATAACTGTTCCTTTTTTCTTTGCAATTGAATGGAATGGGTCAACGAGAAATGTGTTGCGTAGCTTAAGGCAACAACATGCCGCTTGGTCTGAGAATCGAACTCATCACCTTACAATCCTAAGCTGAATACCACTTCTTAAATAATGCAACCATCCTACAATAATTGCTAAATCATTATAACATGCTTCAATCAGCAATCCTCGTTTTCTTGTGTTTTACATGCTAAAAGTGTTACACCGTTTCCTTTGAACTTATAATTATTATTTCAACAGACGCTATAGCTAGCTAATTTCAATTCAGTTATTTACAATAGCATCATATGCCACAATAACGAAATTTATTTTATCGCTCTACTAGTCGCGTACACATTTATTATCATTGTTATTGTTTACTACTACTACTACTACTACTACTACTACTACTAGTACTACTACTACCACCACCACAACAACAACCACAACTACTACCACCACCACCACAATCATCATCATCATAATCATCATCACCGATATTATTATTATTATTTCATTGTATTAAATGTCTTTTTTTAAATTCTGTAATGGCAACATTTTTATTATTAGTAGTATTTATTCGCTATGTTTTTGTGTCAAAACGAAATTTAATCGAAGCCAAAAATTTCACCTCAAACGTAGAACTAACTCATAGAAAATGTTTGCTTTTGCAGAAACACAGGCACACATGCCCATATACATAGAAAAAACGAGTATGTGGCTCTGGTGTTGTTATATGTTGTGTAAACATATGTGCTTTTATGAATGTGCTTGAACCAGAATGTATGTATGTATAGGTGTGTGCGACTGTATATGCATATATTTGTGCCTATGTGTATATATAAATGTGTGAGCGTGTGAGTGTCTGTGGGGGTGAAATATGAAAAGAAAAGAAGCCATTTTCAAAAATAATATAGCAGCTCACCAAAAATTGTCAATATTTGTACATAATCACTGAAGAATGACAACAAAGACGATGATTACAAAATAATAATAATAATAATAATAATAATAATATTAATAATAATAATAATAATAATAATAATGATGATGAGGATGATGATAAGAATGAGAAGAACATCGGTAAAAGTAAACAAATTGTAATGCAGAAAACTTGAGAAGTTGTCCCGTGATTTGTTCAAATAAGATCTTTAAAATCAATTACATTTCTAAGCACACCTACTATCCACCACTTCCTTATAAATGAGCATATTTGTATGTATGTATATTTGTAATACAAGTACATACACACACACACACGCGTGCGCGCGCACCAACATACCCCCCTCCCCTCCCCCCACACACACATATATATATGTATACATATATTCTATGTTTGGGTCCAACGTTATACTGTTATATCATTCTGTAAATAACACCTGATGAGATCGCATACTTTTGCATCATAATCGGGTGATAGACCCGAGACATCGAAATATGTATAGTGCTTTCCCGGAATTTCTAAAGTAAATTTTCCAGTCCGGCCTTCCGTTGTTGTTTTAATGAATACTTTTCTCCGATCCTGTATCAGCCACTGGATACCACATCGACGATGAATGATTTGCATAACGTCGAGTGCTTTAATTACTTTGTTGCAACATCGTTTACCAACTCAAACCACCGGTTCTACCAAATGGTAGAGATTCTAAAATTATATATATATATATAAATATATATATATATATATATATGCGTGTAAAGAAAATGTAGGATGCTCAGGCGCAGAAAATGGCTGCAATTACTGCCAGTAGCTATAAAATAGTTTATAAGAATCGGTAACAGAAAAATAGTACCAGCGGTCGCTACGATGAATCGAACTCTGTACCTCTCGGATACCGGCTGGGTATTCTACCCATTCATCTGAGGGATCTCTGCCAACATCTTACCGTCTAAATTAAGGATCTGAATGAAACAGCTTTTGAAAATGTAAACAAACGACGTGTTTGAAGCTCAACATTTGGAACATACGAAGCGCAGAGGAAATAGATTTATAAGATGTACGATACCCAGGCAAAGAAAATAACTGCAATTACAGTCTGTTGCTACAAAAGAACTTATAAATGTATTTCCTCAACGCTTCCATAAGTTCGAAAATTAGAGCTCCCACATGAAATTTATTCATATACATACCTACATATATATATATGTATGTATGCATGTAAGTATATAAAGCAAAAGCGAGTATGGTTTAAACGAGAGAATGTATGGTTGCCCGTTTGTATGTATGAAAGGTTTAACGTGTTTTGCAATGACAACTTTGTTGGAGTTTGGTTATGAGTACGTGCCTAACATGTACGAAAGAACCCTGGCAAAGTTCATTTCACCCATATCCGTTCAATATAAATTTTGACGCAAAGGGAACTCACATTGAACGAATGAAAACTTCTGTGTAGAATGCAGTTATTTATTGGTCAAAACTCGAGTTTGAAACTTCGTTCAAATCTTCGGATGGTTTATGGAAATCACGTGGCTGTGAAAAGTAAGATCTTAGCTATAGGCGCCACTGGCCAATGTTGTCCATCTCTAGGGGGTAATCTTTCTTAGTTATTATCTGAAGGGATCAACCCTTACAACTATTTATGTTCGGCGTTTGGGATTCTTTTCATTTTCAACAATATATATACACCCCCTATATATATATATATATATATACATATATACATATATATATACATATATATATATATATTCATATATATATATATATATATATATATATATATATATATATATATATATATATATATATATATATATATACATACATATATATATATACACGCACACACACACACATAAATATACACGCACACACACACAGATACACACACACACACAGATATACACACACACACACACACACATATATATATATATATATATATATATATATAACGTTTATGCCGATATGAAATACATTTAGGGGAGAATAACAGAAGTAAACAGAAAACAAATATATCAGTTAGATGTCGACGAAAAGAGTTCAGCAATTAATAAAGCCTCCTGTGCATAAAAACCAAATCACTTGTTCAAAAGAGGCAATGATATCTGAAAGATATTTGTGAGTTAATCTTTGTGAAGTAGTATTCTGTGTAGGCAGCGTGGGTGGAGACTGTGCAAGTTTCATCATATAATCATGTATTATATCTATTCTTCTTAGAAAGTACCAGTAATGCACTGGGTAATTGCTGGCCTTGTGCCTAAAGTAGAAACAATTATATCTATTCTTCTTCTTTTATTGTTGCTGCAGGGTTGCTTTTATTCTGTTGTGTATAAAATTAATATCGGAAATTTCTTTTGCTTTCCTGTCACAAGAAATAATATGGAAAATATCACTAACCAAATTTTTTCTCAATAGCAACTTCTTTTTATTGTAATCATCGCTCTGTTAGATTGTGTATCAAACTTACGCACGAAATTGCTTCTAAAGACTCCTACACTCATATATTATTGTTGATGGACCTCCGTTGGTTTTGATGAAGTGTGTTCCATCTGTTTCTCGCTTGATGAAAAGATAAACCTTGAACTTATGTAGACACGTGTACTCGTAATGTAGTTCTAAGGAGGATTCAGTGTATCACATTGAGTGGCAAGGTAGATTCATTGAATTACATGTACAACATATAAAAGTTTTTGAGATGATGTGATTGAAGCAACACGAAATAAAGAGTTTCATCAAAGGCTCAAAGCTCCCCCAGAAAACGATCTTACGATAATAAGCTGAACACCGTAACCACGATGACATACGCCTTCACACAAACACTTACATCATTCCTAAAAGAAATCGTTCAGTTGATCAATCAATACATTTATATATATGTTACAGTCAATATTTATCTATATCTATCTATCTATCTATCCCCCTCTTTCTCTCTCGTTATATATACACACACACATATACACATATGAATGTATATATATATAGAGAGAGATATATAAATATATATATAAATAAATATATATATATATATATATATATATATATATATATATATATATATATATATATATATATATATACACTCACCTTTTTCCTATCTATTTCTCCGTCTATCCGTTTATCTGTTTCCATACTTTTGGTTCTCTCTGCATATATATATATATATATATGTGTGTGTGTGTGTGTGTATATGTGCATACATACATACGTAATGTTATTGGTTATTCATACGTTTGAATCTCTCTCTTTCTTCTTCTCTGTCTCTCTCTCTATATATATATATGTATAAATGTATACACCACCACACATATGCACACAAACAACATCTCTTACACACATTCACTCATGCACACATACATAAATAGATAGAAAGTGAGAAAGAGGCAGGATTTTTCTAATAAAACAACTCTAGCGCACATCTGAAAGGTTACAATCTGTCAACAACAGATAAGAAGAACATTTCAAAGATTTACTTAATCGTGGTGCAGCCATCGATAGATCCTAACATAATATCATCGGAGGATTTATTTGCACCAGGTGACCTTAGACGAAAATCGCAATCAATTTTCTAAAAACATAAAATAAGATATTATCTGACCGTTTCTTTCGTATGTCCTCACAATAAACCTCCCTTTCCGATTTGTATATATCGCCATCGAACCATCCGGTGGCCTCTGTCCCCATTTTTGCTCCGACAAATCGAGAGGTGGGCATTATGCCCAATGAAATTGCTCAGTGATGTGAAATAGATGATGCCTCAGATATTTCTATTCTCTGTGAAAATATTTTTGCCATTTTGTCCACGGGGCGCAGCAGATGATATATACTGCCCATTTATGGGTATATAGTTTGTCTCCTCTCTAAAATACAGTTCAATATGATACATGCGAGGGTGGGCTAAAAGGTTTTATAGGTTGACTATGAACGAGTGATGTTAGAGATGTGAAACTTGCATACATTAATTTCAACTCGTCTTCTTAATGATTTCTAGTATAGGCACAATGCCAGTAATTTGGGGGGGAGGGGAGTCGATTAAATCGACCCCAGTACGTTACTGGTGCTTCATTTTATCTACCCCGTAAGGATGAAAGGCAAAGTTAACCTCGGCGGGATTTGAACTCAGATCGTAAAGGGTCGTAACTCTATGCTGCAAAGCATGGTGTCCGGCTCTCTACCGATACTGCGAATCCACCGCCCTCACTCTTCTTATTTAATACAGCATTGTTTCTTTCCAGGAAATATGTTGAATGTTATACATAATTTGGTCAGTCCAAGAGAGTATCTTGGTCAGCCTTTGAACTTATCAGTTGATTCTCGTATTAAATTAACGTTTGGTATAGTAGAAAATGTGTCTAAACATTTCGATCGTTAGTCCTTCATCAGAAAATGAAATGAGAGATAGTAGTATCACTGCTGCTGTTGTTGATATTTTTACTTTTGCTATCATGAATGTTCCTGCTGCTGCTGTTGTTGTTCTTGTTATAAAATGTTAGTTTTTGTAAGGGTTTTTGGTTACATTTCAAATGTCTTTGTTTTTCTGTTTACTTATCAAAGCGTTAATTAAAGTTTGGTTTTGTAATTGCGTCCTTTTGCTTAATCATTCTAATACTTTTCTCTATTTGTCCTTTAGTTCTAATATTTGTGATTTTATTTCCACGATTATGAATATAATTCTTTCAAAATGATTGTAACCAGCTGGGCTGAGCAGATCCCAGAAATTATCTTTGATGGTAGAGATCCGTCGAAGATACCTAGGAATTTTATTATCTAACATATCTGATTCTGTAGTTATGCACAGAAATAGGCGTGAATGCTACGTTATTGACGTTAACCACTTTAACCGTTACTTTAAAAGGACTTTTGCAAAATAAAAGTATACAGAAGTGTATAAAAAATATCTTATTTTTCCGACACAAAGTTAACGTGAGGGGCGCTATAAAGTTGTAATGCCAAATAGTGGTTTCTGATTTAGGCACAAGGCCAACAATTATCGGGGTGAAGGAACAAGTAGAGCAAATCGATTCAGTGCATGAATGGTACTCTATTTTATCGACCCCATAAGGATGAAAGGAAAGGCAAAGCTAATCTCGGTGGCTTTTGAACTCAGAACGTAAAGTGCCGTAACTATATGCCGCAAAACATAATGTCCAATTATTTACCGATACTACAAATCCTCCACATTGTTGTAATACCTCATAATAATAATAATAATAATAGTTTCATTTATTGGCCACAAGGCCCGACATATATGGGGGACAATACAAAAGACAGGGACAGTGGGTGTTTACATATACAACGTGTAAACAATATAAATAACAATGACAAAATAACAATAAAAATACAACAAGGAAAATTCCCCAATAGGGGGGATGACCAGTCAGGGTTCACTCAGGTATCCCACCAATGCTACGACCTGACGCTTCGAAAGCACCCGAGAGGGGCACCCCTCTCCTCCTCAAATGCACACACCTACAGGCGCATGATCAGAGTAGGCCCACTCACAAGTGGGCATTTTCGCCACATTCACCCACCTTTCAGGAAATGTACTGGGGGGCAACTCTTCTCTCTCCACCCCCACCTTCCTGTCCAAGTGAAACTTGAAAAAGTTAATGAAAAGTGTCCGTCTTCAGTCCTTTCAACCTCGTCCACCATACAAACTCTTACGCTACTGCCACCAGACAGAGGAAAATTGCTTGCCCTTCCTGGCCAAAGGAAGGCGGCAGGTCGATCTTCACTATGGACTCGGTCGATAGCCGGATCCGTTCTACACGCGACAACAGCTGTTCGACAGAACTCCACAAGTCAGTAATGCACGGACACTGGACATGTGCGTGCAGAACGGCTTTGTCGCTCTGCGCGCATCTCGGGCGGGTCCGTCTGACAGCACTTCTGTGTCTGTAGAGTTTATCCCGAACCGGCAGTGCCGCCCGGTAACACAGCCAAGCGAGGGATTTTTGGAAATTATCCATCGTCCCCGGCTCGAAAGTTCTCCGGAACAGACTGATTAGTTCGACTTTATCGACCCCCAGAGCCTCTCCGAGTGCATCGTCGTACTTGCCCGCCACTAATCCTCTATAGGACACGAGAGTAGAAGTTCCACTGACCGCATTGCCCGCCTGGTAGAGGTCAGTGAGTGCTTGGTAACATTCCAGATGCCAGTCACCCTTGTTTGGTCTCTTCTTGACCCAGCATGGAAGCTCAGTTAAAGAGACGAGCTGCAGAAAGGCTCGTCTGGCAAACGGCGACCACACCTGTTCTCCGCTTAGGCAGAATATTTGGAGATGCCGTAGCCTCAGCGCATGTCTGCGCATCATTATCCACGGTATGCCCAGCCCTCCTCGTAGAGGGTGCTGGCAGCAGATGGAGCGGCTCACCAACGGAACCTGTCCCCTCCACAAAAATTTGAAGAGGAGCCGTTCCAAGTTGGCGAGGCGCGAACGGGGGTAAGGGACGACTATTCAGTTCTTAACC
>OZ024743.1:202016873-202019373 GCA_964016885.1 Eledone cirrhosa
CACTATATTTATATATATGTATCGCTCTCTCCTACTTCCTCTCTCTCTCGCTATATATATATATATTTTTTTTTCTAGTCGACCGACTTTCGTCAAATCGGACCGAGGAAACTATGTTTCCGTTGGTCTTTCCAATTGCTAATACTATCTATCGGTCGCAACTCCAGGTAGAAGGAGCAACGTGAAAATCGAACTCACAACCTCACGATTGTGAATCCAATACTCTAACCACTCAGCCACACGCCTTCATATATATATATATATATATATATATATATATATATATATATATATATATATATATATATATATATATAAATTGAAACAAAATGAAAACGAAATTTCATTTCTCACTCTTAGTATGGCACTTACTTAAATGTAAGTATGCATGTATACGTACATACATATATGTATACAGACGTACAGTAGCATGCACATATATATATATATATACATATATATATACATATGCATACAGGTACACATACATATATGCACGTATCAGTTTAGCGGCGCTTATTATAACGTCGCTTTGTTCGTTTGTAAACAAACTGAACAGCCTGAATTTATGCCATACGGTGTTAAGGCAACCACGTCACCTTTTTGTTCAACACTGACACAGGAACGATGTACTAGTTTCAAGCTTGTTAGCTATCATCAGCACCGTTTACCCATCTGCCAGATAGTTGAACGTTCGAAAGTATATACTTTCCTTATGAAAATTAACGGCTGAGCAGCCTAATTTGCATATTGAGTGAGTTAAATCGGTCAGGCATACCGAAAACGATAAATTGAAACAAAATGAAAACGAAATTTCATTTCTCACTCTTAGTATGGCACTTACTTAAATGTAAGTATGCATGTATACGTACATACATATATGTATACAGACGTACAGTAGCATGCACATATATATATATATATACATATATATATACATATGCATACAGGTACACATACATATATGCACGTAACAGTTTAGCGGCGCTTATTATAACGTCGCTTTGTTCGTTTGTAAACAAACTGAACAGCCTGAATTTATGCCATACGGTGTTAAGGCAACCACGTCACCTTTTTGTTCAACACTGACACAGGAACGATGTACTAGTTTCAAGCTTGTTAGCTATCATCAGCACCGTTTACCCATCTGCCAGATAGTTGAACGTTCGAAAGTATATACTTTCCTTATGAAAATTAACGGCTGAGCAGCCTAATTTGCATATTGAGTGAGTTAAATCGGTCAGGCATACCGAAAACGATAAATTAAAACAAAATGAAAACGAAATTTCATTTCTCACTCTTAATATGGCACGTACTTAAATGTAAGTATGCATGTATGCGTACATACATATATGTATACAGACGTAAACTGATACGTGCATATATGTATGTGTACCTGTATGCATATGTATATATATATGTATATATATATATATATGTGCATGCTACTGTACGTCTGTATACATATATGTATGTACGTATACATGCATACTTACATTTAAGTAAGTGCCATACTAAGAGTGAGAAATGAAATTTCGTTTTCATTTTGTTTCAATTTATCGTTTTCGGTATGCCTGACCGATTTAACTCACTCAATATGCAAATTAGGCTGCTCAGCCGTTAATTTTCATAAGGAAAGTATATACTTTCGAACGTTCAACTATCTGGCAGATGGGTAAACGGTGCTGATGATAGCTAACAAGCTTGAAACTAGTACATCGTTCCTGTGTCAGTGTTGAACAAAAAGGTGACGTGGTTGCCTTAACACCGTATGGCATAAATTCAGGCTGTTCAGTTTGTTTACAAACGAACAAAGCGACGTTATAATAAGCGCCGCTAAACTGATACGTGCATATATGTATGTGTACCTGTATGCATATGTATATATATATGTATATATATATATATATGTGCATGCTACTGTACGTCTGTATACATATATGTATGTACGTATACATGCATACTTACATTTAAGTAAGTGCCATACTAAGAGTGAGAAATGAAATTTCGTTTTCATTTTGTTTCAATTTATCGTTTTCGGTATGCCTGACCGATTTAACTCACTCAATATGCAAATTAGGCTGCACAGCCGTTAATTTTCATTAGGAAAGTATATACTTTCGAACGTTCAACTATCTGGCAGATGGGTAAACGGTGCTGATGATAGCTAACAAGCTTGAAACTAGTACATCGTTCCTGTGTCAGTGTTGAACAAAAAGGTGACGTGGTTGCCTTAACACCGTATGGCATAAATTCAGGCTGTTCAGTTTGTTTACAAACGAACAAAGCGACGTTATAATAAGCGCCGCTAAACTGATACGTGCATATATGTATGTGTACCTGTATGCATATGTATATATATATGTATATATATATATATATGTGCATGCTACTGTACGTCTGTATACATATATGTATGTACGTATACATGCATACTTACATTTAAGTAAGTGCCATACTAAGAGTGAGAAATGAAATTTCGTTTTCATTTTGTTTCAAT
>OZ024743.1:202024373-202044373 GCA_964016885.1 Eledone cirrhosa
TATATTCGACATACCGTAATAAACATCAACTTCATTTGAAGAGGTTTACTCTAGCAGTCGTATATATATATATATATATACACACACACACATAAGTATACGACTATGAGAACTCGCTATTGATATGACTTTCGTCAAGAAGAGATTATCAATTTCGTAAGAGACTCCAGAAATAGAACCAAAATATTCTTCAAATCTCAGCTACCTTTTGTTTAAATATAGGCTCGACACACTTTATGATGAGGTAATTGAAACACAACACACTTTCCTTCTCTCATTCCTTTTGTTTAACAATATAACTCACAATCCTCATCTTAACATTTTTACAAAATGCAATAGCTAGCTATAATATATGTCTATGTATTGGAATTTCATCACATTCGACGAGGAAAGTTTCAGTATTTGAAACAATGGAACTATTTGCTCGGGAAATGAATAGATTTATCTTTAATTAAAAAAACCAATGATAGAAAATTGTTTCGGTGAACAAACGCTGACTTTTCACGAGAATGGCTTTAAGACTGCACGTGTCTGTGTGATTGCTCAACGAGTTGCTCGATAGTTTTACGAGCAGACTATTTCGTTTAAAGTGGTAGATAGAACACTGGTCGTCGTCAACGAGGAAGATCCCATACACACACTTGATACGCAATACTATTACAATTTCTCTTTCCATTTTTGTCTTTTTCTCTCTCCCTCTCTCTCCGCCTCGCTCATTCCCCCTATCTCTCCCTCTCTCTCTCTCTCTCTCTCTCTATATATATATATATATATATATATATATATATATATATATATTTTTTTTTTTTTTCCTTTTTTTTCTCTTTTTTTCCTTTTCCTGACAACTTCACTCTGACCGAGCTGAAGATCCGCATAAGGTGAAATATATGTTCTCGGTATGGTGAACTAACTCTTGTGGAACTATTTATATATATATATATATATATATATATATATATTTATATATATATATATATAGTTGTTTCTACTTTAGGCACAAGGCCAGCAATTACCCAGTGCATAACTGGTACTTTATTTTATCGACCCCGTAAGGATGAAAGGCAAAGTCAACCTCGGCGGGATTTGAACTCAGATCGTAAAGGGACGTAACTATGCTGGAAAGCACGGCGTCCAACCTTTTACCGATACTGCCAATCCACCGCACTATATATATATAGTGTTTGTGTGTATATGTAACGCACATGGTTCCCGAACTTAGCGTGTCTCGCACACTCACGCCACTAAAAATAACAGCCGAGTTTACTCGTCATTTGAATTAGCTCGACGAATTAACAGCGCCGAATATATCAAAGGCATGTATTGAGTTAGAAACTCAAAATAGTCTCATTACAGTAAATTAGTTCTAAGAAAGAGGTTTTTCCGAGCCGTATATTATAACTGCGTTATCCAGTTTATTATTAGATTTAGAAGTGAGTGATGAGCTTAGGACTTTGGTACTACTTTTCACAAATAATATTGTGAAACAGTTTTATTAACACTGTCCAGGTGTTCGGTTGTTACCACAATTATGGTTTGTATTTATTTTTCTTGATTTATTCTTAAATTGAGTCTGGCAAACCCTATTGTCTGTAGTTAGTATTTTTTTCACCTTAGCGATTCTGGTCCATTACGATTTGAACACGTATATGTATATGGCTGTGTTCGTTTTTCTTTTTTGTTCAGTTACAATATACGGCTCGGAAAAACCTCTTTCTTAGAGCTAATTTACTGTAATGAGACTATTTTGAGTTTCTAACTCAATACATGCCTTTGATATATACATACATATATATATATATATATATATATATATATATATATATATATATATATATATATAAGAACAAAAGATGGTTAAAAGAGTTCCATGTATTTTATTATGCGCATTTCAAAAACAAATATCATCATGCAATAATATTTGTGTTTCATCAGATAAAACAGGAAAACATGATATGAAGTATAATTAACCATATAAAAAATCAATTAGACCAAGCTATAAGAATAAAGGCTTCTATGAAGAAATCTCCGACAAATAACCGAAAGCAGCCCCTTCGCGGCGGTTACGACGGATTATTTATCGAATATTTCTAAAGCATGTATAAATCGACCAGATATACATTCAACTAAACAGAATTAGGTGTAAAATAAACTAGAACAAAAGTGTACATATTTAATTACCTCTACCATGGTTTTATCCGCATTTTAAGGCATCCGATAACATTGGATATCTAGAGCTTCGGATTCTCCAGGAAGTTAGCTCAAATTTAGACAATTAATTTTCCAAAGTGATCGCGCCAAGAATACATTCAAAAATGGCTAAGAATCTTGCTAAACAAATTCAGAAACGAAATATATATATATATATATATATATATATATATATATATATATATATATATATAAAGATAAAGAATGAATAATAACAGGTAGACATCATAAAAAGGTAATTTATTCCGAGTGCTTACAAATCTTTCAACAGTAGTTATACAGCCTAGTCATGCTATGTGCAATTGATAATTAATAATTATTTGATTGCAGAAACTCAATTTTCAAATGCTGCGACACCCATTTATTCAGAGCAAATATATTTCTTTATTTAATGAGATATATACAAAGGAGATTAATCATTTTAAAAGGTATCAATATTTGAAGTTCTAGTTAAACTTTAATTAGTTACCTACCTAGCTATGTGTGCTTACATACTTTACAAATTATTCCCTGTGATTGTTTCATGTTTATTTTATATATATTTATATATATATAAATGTCCATCAATTTCTAGTTGATATAAAATGATCGGATCTATACATTGGAATCTTTGACCATATTCTTCAGTGGATATGGCGCATGTCTCTCAGACATGACACCCTTAATTTAATTTTGGGTATATATATATATATATATATATATATATATATATATATATATATATATATATATATATATAAGGTGAAAACAGCTAGTTGGTCAGTCGTCCTCTCTGTTTCTGAGTTTCGGACCCATGGATTTTTATATATTCCTTTGTTATATTTCGAATACCTGATGATATCACCGGATTCATACGAAACCCGGTCATTGAAATGATCATAGTATAATAAAATTTTCAAGGATTTACACCAGTCCAGCCTCCTGTTATTTTATTCGTAATAATTAACTCCGTATTCGCACCACCAACTACACAAACGAAGACGGGTGAAATACACTACGTTGAGTACTCTCCATAATATTGCATCAAGATTGACCATACGGAATGACAAATTCTATCCGGTGGTGAACGAAAAAACCGAAATATATATATATATATATATATATATATATATATATATATATATATATATATATATATCAAAGCTCACAATGCCATCATTACAAATGAATACAAACAGATACGAATTTGATATACTAAAAGTTTGTAGGCAGTGGTGGTGAACCTCTGTCGGTTTCGGACATGAGTGTTCTTGTTGGTCGAACGATGGAACAGCTTCCTCAGAAAACTAAACTGTAAGTGGCTGAGGATTAAATACAAACATGCACACTAAATATACTTCTCGGAGGCAGTCAGTGTGCTACTGTGTATGATAAAATACACGTTATATATTACAAATGCAACTCAATTTTGCCAGTTGAGTGCAGTAAAGCAATGTGAAATAAAATGTGATGCTCAGACACACAAAGCACCGAGCGGTCTAGGAGTTGAATTCACGAATTTACAAACGTGGAAGAGACCCCTCTACGCACCGTCGTGCGTGTTCACCAATAAAAAAATAACACGTTGTTTGATGAAGTAGTTGATGCGCAACAATTTCTAATCCCCCCTCACTCTTTTCTTTCTATATATCATTGAATGATAGGGCGGTGGATTAGCACTATCGGTAGAGCGTCGGACAACATGCATTATGGCATAGAGTCACGGTCCTTTACGTTCTGAGTTCAAATTTCGCCGGGGTCGATAAAATAAAGCACCAGTAATGGTGGGGTGATTTAATCGACTAAAATAAAGCACCAGTAATCACTGGGGTGATTTAATCGACTTTCTCCTCCAACATGTTCTGAGTTCAAATCCCCCCATGGATAGATTTGCCTTTACTCCTTACGGGTTCGAGAAAATAAAACATCAGTAATGCACTGGGTCGATTTAATTGATCCCTTCCCACCAAAATAAATAAAAAAGTGCTTCCTTTGTATCTAAGACAGAAATCATTATTATGTCAACGAAGGCAGTGGATTGCCAGTACCAGTTGGGCATCAGACAACATGCTTTGTGGCATAGAGCTACGGCTCATTATGTTCTGAGCTCAAATGCCGCCAAGATAAGCTTTGCCTTTTACATGATGTGGTCAAGATAAAATAGCAACATAAACACATTTTATTTTCGTGTTCCCTTTGAAATTGTTGTCCTTGTGCCAAATGTTCAAATTGCACTGTTACCGGTTTCGATTATTATACTGTGACCATGCTCGGAATAGAAATTAATACGGGGTCACCCCCTTAAATAGATACCAATTTAACATAAATACAACGGAACTGAAGCTAGCTGAGTATCAATGGTTGACCCTATCGAAAGCTTCCGATTGATCTAAATTGGTCAGAGTCCCATCGAAGCCAGGTTTACACCCTACACTCTCTACGATATATCGCATGATGTGGAGATTGTCTTATATGGACCTGATCGGGAATGCGCAAGTTTGCTCCTCCCCTACCAAATCTTCGCGCGACAAGTGGCAACCTCTTTGATAACAGCCAGAGTTATATGTCTGAAGTTGTCTAGCATATCACTCTTGTTCTCGTCTTTCCTTATAAGCGTCACTACGCCTGGCTCAAAGAACTGGGAATACTCCCGTTCTGCTACAAATTGCAGTAGAGCGCTTCGAGGAGATCGGAGAACTAGTCTGGCATACCTACGCAAAGCTCTTAGAGCAGAGCATTCAAACCGGGTGACCTGCGCCTCGTGTAGCCGACTAGAACATCCCAAAACTCGGTGGAAGTTATTGGCCTTTCTCAGTGCTAAACATCGCTGGCGAGAGATGCGATAAGCCGTCGATGTAGAGACTGGAATCCGCTACCGTGTCCGGCGCCTGTTTGAAAATGTGGACAATCTATACTATTCTTATCTATTGATCTAATAAGGACTCTATCTATATACGATCTAGATGACCAATTGCGGTTGGTCCAAGTACACATTGGCGCATTAGAGAAATCTAGTCGATACCTGTCAGACAGTTGTAACTGGTGATCAGTTACTTGGGTAATTGTGGTGGTGATGATGTTGTTGGAGTTGTTGTTGATGTGTCTGTGTTTGTTAATAATAATGAAATTTCTAGAGCGATGTCGGGAAAGGTATAGGGAAAATATTTAAGTGTGTTGAATAGGAGGACAAAGAAGAGGAAAACGAAGACGAAGAAGAAGAAGGAGGAGGAGGAGGAGGAGAAAAAGAAGAAGAAGGATGATGATGATGAGGAGGAGGAGGAGGAGGAGGAGAAAGAGGAGGAGGAGGAACTGGAGGAGAAGAAGAAGAAGAAGAAGAAGAAGAAGAAGAAGAAGAAGAAGAAGAAGAAGAAGAAGAAGACGACGACGGCGATGGCGAAGAAGAAGAAGAAGAAGAAGAAGAAGAAGAAGAAGAAGAAGAAGAAGAAGATAATGATATGAAATTTGCCGGTAATAATGATATTGAAGGATGTTAGTACGGCGCTTTCCTCTCTGACCCTTGTCTGCCGTCCTGTCAAAATTCAAATTTGATGAGACAAAACTAATTTATTTCAACGAATAAAGTTTATTACTTTTCGACAAGGTGAAATTTAATATGTTAGATGTTATGAGTTTTATGTTAAGACGTTTTATTTGTAAGGATTATATGATAATTTTGCATATATGAATTATAAATATATATAATTGCGTATATATATATATATATATATATATAATTGCGTATATATATATATATGTATCTATCTATATATATATATATATATATATATATATATATATATATATATATATAACGAAGGAAATGTGGTAAGGAACCAAGTGGACCATAACGCACCAAAGTACTCAATACTTAGGGTAGTAGAGTGGGTAATAGGAACGAGTAGGACCCCGACGGCTGAGCTCAAGCCGTTTTGACGGCTAGTTCTGGACTTAGTCCAGAACTAGTACATAACTAGCCGTCGAAACGGCTTGAGCTCATCCGTCGGGGTCCTACTCGTTCATATATATATATATATATACATATATATATATATACATATATATATATATAAAGTCCCACACACATTTAAATGTGTGTGTGTGTGTGTTCTACATTTAAAAATAAATGATTGATAAATGTGAAAAAGAGCAGGCAAAAAAAGCCGAAGAAGAATAGATGATGATGATTATGTGATGATGATAGTGATGAAGGTGGTGAGGATAATGAAGATGATGGTGATAAATATGAAAATCATTATCGAACGTAGACGAAGTTGAAATGTAAAATGAATGGACAAAGAAAGGAATATTAATGCGAATTAAAAGAAATACTATTAAAACACTTTAAAAAAGTATGGCAGAAATCATTAATGTTATTTTGAGTTCTTGGACGAGACCAAATCTTAATTTGAATATACGATACTGCGGAGTAAGGGTAGATTATGTATTAAATATCGTGTTTATCATAGGTTAGGTTTTTGTTTTGTATGAAGCCAGAAAATCCTTCAGTCACGTCTATAATATTGCTAAAACTTCACCCGAAATATTCTAGGTCTTTATTTAGTTAGATGGCTGAGTGGTAAGTTTCGTTGTCTCCCGATTACAAAGTCATGTGTTAAATTTTTGGATGTAAGTTGTTTTCTCGAGCAAGACACTTACTTTTTCGTTGGTTCTCTCAACTCAAGCTGTAACAATGAAACAATGAGTTGTATCTTTTATTGAATGAGTTAGCCTTTCCACATATTATTTCACGTGGAACCATCTTAAGAATTATGCTTAGAGCGCTTTAGTTTGTGGCATACTCAGCTAATTGCACGTTAACATCACTAGTGGTTTTTTCCGTTATCGTATCAACTGGAACAATGATCACTCACACCGTCGTAAGTACAGCACACATTCATATTTCTCTTACTTTACTTTCATGAAGCCCAAAATTATTTCAAAATCATCTTTGATATTACCAAAACTTCATCTTAAATTCTAGGCCACCTCCCTAGTACCAGAAAGCTATTCATGTTTGAAATTTTGGTTTATATTAAGCCTTTTTAATTACATTCCTAACAAAACTCTCCCGATTTGCGTTTTAACTATGAAACTAATCAAGATGTGTGAGAGATACTGCGAAACAGATAACTTTAAACCTAATAATTGTTTCTACTTTTGGCACAAGGCCAGTAATTACCCAGTACATTACTGGTACTGTATTTTATCGACCCCGTATGATGAAAGGCAAAGTTAACCTCGGCGGGATTTGAACTCAGATCATAACTTTAAACCTAATAATGGTTTCTAAAACAGGTACAAACTTACGAATTTTGGGGATATTGAAAGTCGATTATATCAACTCCATATCTTCATCACTAAAGTTATATCCACTCCAGACGGATGAAAGGCAAATTTTACCACAATAGGATTAGAACTCAACGTAAAGAGTCGTAACAAAGCATATATTGTCCGATGTTCAAACGATTCTACCAAGCCACCGCAACGTGAAATAAAGTATCTAAAACTGCTAAATCATGCGTCTTCCTATTTATAGTAAATGTTACTTTCGCAAGATATTCCCTCCACAAACATAAGAACAATCTCCAAATACCCAACGCATCGTGATTTATAAATTCACCTGCAAAAACGAAAGCTACACTGTCCATGACTATTTATTATATTTATCATGCTTAGCTTACTATACATTAACAACAAAGAGCAAGTGATTTATCAATATATAAATTATATTTATTAGTTTTCCTGTGTTTTTTTTATTTTTCAGTATTTATATTTGCTTCAATGGCTGCGGATATTGTTCATTCGTACATCACTATGACTAAATATATGTGTGCCTTACTCCCAACCATCACGTACCGACACAGGCCTGGCTCTGTGTTTTAGGATATCGCTTTGTAAACACAGCACCTCGGACAAATACCTGGGTTGACCAATGCTTTGACATTGAAATATGGAATTTGGTAGACGAAAGCTTCAACAGGACCAGAATTGTTTTATTTTTAAGAAATCACCACGGATATCAGATAAAGTTGGTCAAAGAAAAAGCTCTCGATCGAACTTTTATGATGAAGTCATCCGTTTTTCTGGAAGTCTCCTAGGGGGTGTAAATATATTCTTCATAGAAGTATCGATGTCCAATTTGGCGATCATAACTCCGTCACAGTGTTTGATTAGGGGATCCACAGGTGACTACAGTCAAAGAAGGTCCTCAATGGGTTGATAGAATATGAGCTTCTTTATTTTATAGAGAAATGAATTCTACAGGTTTAGAACTACAGGATTAAACGGAGAACTTTTATCTTCTACAAATTTTATTTGACATTCCTGATTATTTAATACGGGTGAATCAGTTCTGATCCTGAAATAGTCATTTCTATATGTAATAAAGCTGGTTATACTCTACCAACATATACAGTTATATCGTTAACTGTGGCCATCTCTCGATACGCTTATAGAATCTATTATACACACACACACACATATATATATATATATATAAATATATATATATATATATATATATATATATATATATATATATATATATATATATATATATATATATATATATATGTGTGTGTGTGTGTGTGTGTGTGTGTGTGTGTGTGTGTGTGTGTGTTAAGTATTTCCGTAGAAAAGATAAAGGAAAGAAGAGTGCTCTATGTATAGCACAGAGCTATTTAATTACACAATAAACAACACAATATAATTATTCCATTACCAAAGGTTTCAGGAAACTAGCCGATCTTTACAGAAACGTCCAGCCCGTTCATCAGATGAAATAATTATCTATTTCATGTGATGAACGGGCTGGACGTTTCTGTAACGATCGGCTAGTTTCCTGAAACCTTTGGTAATGGAATAATTATATTGTGTTGTTTATTATGTAATTATGTAATTAAATTATATATATATATATATATATATATATATATATATATATATATATATGAAAATGTATGACGCCGACGGCAGAACTCAAGCAGTCTCGGCGGCTATTTCTGGACACAGAATAGTCCAGAAATAGCCGTCGAAACGGCTTGAGCTCTGCCGTCGGGGTCATACATTTTCCTATTACCCACTCTACTACACTAAGTATTGAGTACATCTGGTTCCTTACCACAACTCCTTCGTTATATATATATATATATATATATGTATAAGATTGTGTGGTTTTGAGGTGGAGATGTATGCGCAAGTGAGTTCCCACCCGTGTCTCTGGTTAGCTTTTTGTCTTTGACTGGGGTTATGTCCCGTTACCTCCCGGTTCGACAAAAACACATCGAGAAAACAAGTACCGCATTTGGCAAAATTCGTATTGGGGTCGATATGATCGTGTAAGTCATGGCTTTGTCCCAGTATGGCCGTTGTATAATGACTGAAACCAGTGTATAGGATTAACGAATACACAAACACTTTTACAATCTAATAAACAACTCACACCAACGCTTGAACCCTCAGACTCACCCAACAATAAACGTCAAAATTAATCCTACAATGAAATTATGACACATTATATTCTTCAGAAAACGTTCTGGTAACGTATAAATAGGAACCATCCACCAAAAAATATCCCTTACTCTGAAGAATCGATAGATGAATCTGCCAGCCAAAGTGATATACTGAACTTTCCAATACCCGAATTAAAACTTCCTGTACATAGAGCATTATATTCTCTTTTACATCCCATATATCCAAATCGGAGTTATATTTGTTCTGGTCTGTAACATAATCGTGCAACACAGTCCAGAATTCTGTAACTGATTTGCATAAATTTATAAATGAAACAAGAATACATGGTGAATCTGAGACAGCTGTCTGGCTACGCTTTAAAACTAAAAATATATCCTATGTGTCGGTTAGAGAAAAACATCATAGATTACAAATTCTATACACACACACACACACACACACACACACACACACACACACACACACACACACACACACACACACACACACACACACACACACACACACACACACACGCACCCCCACACCCACACACACCCACACACACACACACATATATATACATATATTGATATATTTGGGTAGGGTCATATTGGTATAATATTACCAAACGTTCATATCAAAAACCTTGCCAAACAAATATATATATATACTTGTAAGCAAAGGGATATTCAATTTGTTGGTAATTCAAAAACTATAAATGTTTATAACTGATTCGAAGCACTCGATAAGTTTTTTTTATAAATATTGACATATCCAGGAACGAGATCTTAACAGTTCAAGTTTTACCTGGATAGGTAAAACTTGAACTCTTAAGATCTCGTATTTTATCTGATGAGAGCGTACCAAGGTTTTGGTACCCTTGAAATATATATAATAGAATAAATATGGTTTTATAAATATAGTTTCCATTTATTAATATCATTGATATATATATATATACTTGTATAGATACATATATCAATACATACTTAAATACATACATACAAAGATACATATATATATGCATATATATATATATATATATATATATATATATATATATATATATATATATATATATGCATATACATATGTCTGTGTCTGTGTGTGCGTTGTCTATAAACATATATGTATACAAATAAACGCACATATAGACACAAATACACATCCATGCATACATATTTATACAAACATTTATATATTTATATATTTTCATATATACATGCATATACACACATATGTGTTTATATGCGAACACTCACTCATACAGACACACACGCGCGCGCACACACACACACTCTCTCACACACACGCATATATATATATATACATGTATATATATATATATGAATTTCATATTTCTAAAGAAATGCGGTATGATTATAAATAAACATTTAGAAAGCCATAGCTATGAATAACACACTGACAGCTGACGCCAGATGGTGCCCGGCAAGATCAAGGGGGACAATCGTTGATGCATTTAGAACACAACTGGACCTAGCCAGGACGATCTCTCCCGCTCTTGCAATTGCCGGATTTTGAAAACAGGGGAAAATGTATAGTTTTGTTGTCTGTGGCAATAGGTGATTAATCCCATTTGCATTCGAAGCTGTATAAGTTGGCTGAACTTATAATAGAATAGAATTAGAATTTAGCTTCGAACATAGCTGCATACCAATGTGTATTTGAATTTCATATTCCAAAATAAATGCAGTATGTTTATAAATAGACATTTAGAAAGCCATAGCTATTAATAATACACTAGCAGCTAATTCATATTCACCAGAATCATATGCAAATGAGATTAATCACCTCATTTACACAGACGAAAAAAATGTATATTTTTGCCTGTTTTCAAAACCCGGCAGTTCTAAGAGCAGGAGAGATCGTCCTGGCGAGGACCAGTTGAGTCCGAAATGCATCGACGATCGTCTCCCTTGTTACTGCTGTGCACCGCCTGGTGGCGTTAGCTGTAGTGTGTTATTTATAGCTATGGTTTTCTAAATGTTTATTTATAAACATAACTTATTTCTTTAGAAATACGAAAAATTCAAATATATATATATATATATATATATATATATATATATATATATATATATATATATATATATATATATATATATGGACGTTCTCCAGATTCGTTACCAGATTGTCCGTCTCTCTGCACTCTGAATTCAAACCCCACGGAAGTCAAATTTATTTGGCTTACTTTTGGTATTGATGATTATAGTACCAGCCCAGTTCTGGTACAACTTTCTCCTCTTCAGTTCTTACGTCTTAAGTGTTCTGCTGAAGCAGGAAAGATATCTCTGTCTTCTAAAGTCTCTATGGATACATAATGGCAGTATTGAAAGCATAGGTATAACTCATATGAAGTCTCTTTAACTGTGGGTAACGATTGTAATGTATATATACATATATACATTTATATATATATACATATGTTAAGACAGGAAGATGGATGAATACAGACAGTCCCATCACATCAGTCGACATCTAGAGATATGTTATTTCAGTGCTTTAAGATCGATACACGGGAAAGTAACAAATGGACAAAGGACGAGACGATAGTCTTAATGAGTATTTACAAATAAGATAAAATTTCACACTCACCCATGATCAGTAACTGAAAAACAAAAACAGATGTCAACGAGACCCAACATATTGATTAGCTAAGAAGGAGTAATACAGAAGGTGGAATATATAAAAAATATAAAAACGTTAATAATGGTATTTTCCGTTTGTTTGGATTTTAAGGCCTAAAAAGACAGACAAAAGGAGCGGGAGAAAGTGAGAAAGATAGACAAACGTGGAGACGTAAGATAAAACATATATATATATATATATGTTTATCTTTCTCTCTTTCTACCGCTCCTTTTGTCTGTCTTTTTAGGCCTTGAAATCCAAACAAACGGAAAATACCATTATATATATATATATGGTTAGATTAACGGGCTTCCAACTTTGGTTTGTGAGTTCGATTCTCGGATTGGGCTTTGCGTTGTGTTCTTGAGCAATATACTTTATTTTACGTTGCTCCTCTTTACTAAGCTGTAGAAATGAATTGCGTAGTCACTGGTGCCAAGCTGTAACGGGCATTGCTTTAGCCATTGGACAACATCAGTGGCGTGGAGAGGGGGGAATGGTATACATGCGACTGCTAGTCTTCCACAAACAACCTTGCTCGGACTTGTGCCTCGAAGGGGAACTTTCTAGGGGCAAACTCCATGGCTTTATCGCACACCTGATAACCCACTATTAGTTAATCAAAATGTGAAGGTCATATAACTCCCTACTGATAAACTGAGTTTTACAATCGCTTTGGGACTGGATTTAGCAGGCTGTTATATAAGTCGGCAACAATAAAATACAACACACACTCTCTGGAAGATAATTATTATCTTGAAATTCCCGTAATAGTTCAAGTAACTCTCTAATCATGAAAGAAGGACGGAAATGATGTCAAACGGTCATAGGTAAGCTATTTAAGTGGACATGTCACAAGATCCATACGCTTGCCAGATTTGAGGTGCAAACATCGAAAATGCTCGCTCTGAACATATCTAAGTATGAATGTGTACATAATGTATGTATGACGAGATCGTATCAATCACATAATTGCTGCTTATTAAATATCTATAATAGCAATGACGTAATAGATTAATTGATATAAGATTCAAGAATACTGTCTTAATATTCATGTATACACATACACACAAACACACACACACATACATGTATATGTATATATATATATATATATATATATGTGTGTGTGTGTGTGTGTTAAGGGTGAAAGCAGCGATATTTTGCTCAAACTTTAATCTGTTCTTATAATAAATATTTGTTCAACGGGTTTATATATATATATATAGAGAGAGGGCTCGATAGGGATTATATACATATATATATATATATATATATATATATATATATATATATATATATATATATATATATATATATATACACATACAAGTGTAGTTCATGAGCTCTAATGACAAAAGTTTAAAAATTCATAACAGAATATTCTTGAAAGGCTTTTCACTATAACCTCAGATGCTGTTATTCTTTACGGAAAAACGTCAAATAAATTTTAATAATAAATATCAAATGTTGCATTTTAAAAAAGGTGTGTCAATAAATATTACACCTTCCATAGACTTTATAAACATTGAATTATATACTTCGAAAGTAAATATATTTTTTTCAAATAGATCTCCCGTTTAAATCTATAGAGAATTATATATTAATGAGTTTTGGAATATTATTCTTTGGTGAATTCTACTTTTAGGCTTTTGCAACCAGTTCTCGTCGTAATTTTCCATACTTAAATCCGGTCTTATGGCGTTCGGGATTTTGTTATTCGTTGTTATGATCGGCACGTACACACGCTATATATATATATATATATATATATATATAGTTAGGGAGGATACCTGGATAGAATCCTTTTTTTAATGCTTACCTGTGTTTTCTCTTTTATCTTATATATATATATATATAGAATAGCTTTCACCGTATCCTTTGACTAAAGAAATGTTAGTCTGATAATGGGGTTTAGAACACTCAGATAAATGGAAAAAGATGAGTATTGACGTACATGGGAGTAGAACCCACATCTTTGGTTATCCAGACCACTGTGCTACCATTTACACCAACACATCACCCATCTCTTTCCATTCAAATTAGAAGCTACATTCTTAGCGAGTACAAATAACAAGTAAAATATTTTTTGAAACAGTGAGCAGGTTTGAAATTAGAAAATAGAATAGCTTTCACCGTATTTTTTGACTAAAGACATTTTAGTCTGATAATGGGGTTTAGAACCCTCAGATAAATGGAAAAAGATGAGTATTGACGTACATGGGAATCGACTCCCTTGTACGTCAATACTCATCTTTTTCCATTTATCTGAGGGTTCTAAACCCCATTATCAGACTAAAAAATCTTTAGTAAAAAAATACGGTGAAAGCTATACTATTTTCTAATTTCAAACCTGCTGACTGTTTCAAAATATATTTTACTTAATGTATATATATATATATATATATATATATATATATATATATATATATATATATATATATATATATATATATACGCCATCTTGAAACAAGATGGCGTAGGACAGAACAAGGAGAGGCACAAAAACAAAGAAAAGAATCCCCAATCACTGAAGAGGTCACAGAATGTGTGACGAAAGAACTTTGACAATATATGAACTATCATCTGGTTGTGGAACCAACCAGCCAACCGGAAATTTATAAATTCCTAAATTTATAAATTTATGAGAATAAATTGAAGTGAAAGCATCTGGTGCGTGTGTTTCTTATTGGCAACATGACCCTCCCAAAGTATAACAATATATATATATATATATATATATATATAAAATAACAGGAGGCTGGACTGGTGTAATTCCTTAAAGGTTTATTATACTATGACCATTTCAATGACCGGATTGAGTATGAATCCGGTGACATTATCAGGTATTCCGAAATTTAACAAAGGAATATAATCGACACAATCCAGTTGAAGGCGGCCAACCGGACTGGCAACCGCTAATTTTCTGGCCGCCTTCTCGTCTTGGGCATCTCTCTGCTTTTCAGCCCATAGTATGAAATGCTCATAGTATCATAAACCTTTAAGGAATTACACCAGTCCAGTCTCCTGTTATTTTATAATAATTAACTCCGTACTCGCACCACTAACGACACGAACGAAGACGGGTGAGTTGCATTACGTCGAGTGCTCTCCCTAATATTACATCAAGGTTGACTATTCGGAATGACCAGTTCTATCCACTGATGAATAAAAAAAACCTAAATATATATATATATATATATATATATATATATATATATATATATATATATATATATATAAGTATATATAAATATATGAGTATATATGTATATATAAATATATAAATATATAAATATATATAAATATATAAATATATATAAATATATAAATATATATATATATATATATAAATATATAAAATATATATATATATATATATATATATATATATATATATATATATATATATATATATACAAGAAACGTCCTCATTCGTTCGTCGGACAAGGCAATTTAAAACATAGTGAAATATGTGAAAAATCTCCTCAAGAAAAGGAAAAGTTTAACGGACGAAAAAATATATAAATAAAAGTAATGCAAGAGATATATAAAAATAAAATAAGGAAATATAGTTAGGGTATGTGTATAAATGTATGTATATTCACTCACAAATGTACATATGTGTCTATGTACAAATGCATGTGTATAGTGAAAAAATGTGTGCGTAAATACATATATGAGGGCATGCATATCAATGTATGTGTGACCACAAATACGTATATAATATATGTTGAAAAGGAAATTGTAAGATAATAGAGTTAACGTATATCCAGACTCAGGTACTAGGGATTGAAATATATACACATACAAGTATGAAAGCACGCGTATAAACACAAACACACACGCAACCACATACATGCAAGTGATATATACAGGAAAGGGAGTGTATCAGTCAAAGCAGTGTCAGGCTGAAGTTCGAGCCATATATAAAAAAGAAAAAAATGAAAAAATATATGAGAATAAACAATTATATATATATATGAGCTTGGACTCCTACTTAAACTAACACACAATAAGAATTATTTAGATGCACATGACCTCATGTCATCAGCAGCCTCTGGCCCACAAGGTTAGAGAGAGGCAGACCACCTACCATTACCTCAATAACCAAGGAGATTCACACAGAAAGATAGAGTGGGTGAACCAGAGCCATATGGTTCCTCGAAAAGCATGATGAATTAAAGAAAATGATCGCACATGCGGTGAAGACCAGTAT
This sequence comes from Eledone cirrhosa, assembly GCA_964016885.1. NCBI lineage: Eukaryota > Metazoa > Mollusca > Cephalopoda > Octopoda > Eledonidae > Eledone > Eledone cirrhosa. Next base: position 202,040,884 of record OZ024743.1, read on the forward strand.
AATACACGACCACAATATAACCCAAGGCCACACACACACGGATATAACGCATGAACAAACTAAGCATACAACACACAATACACAAAAAAAGATGGCGTAGGACAGAACAAAGGAGACACATACAAAGTAAAAACCCAGTCACAGAGGAGGTCATAGAATATGTAACGGGAAAGAGCTTTGACAATATATAAACCACCATCCGGTTATTGAAATCGAACCAACCCATTAACCGGAAATGTGTAATAAATTGAAGCGAAAACCAACAGGTGCGTGTGTTTTTATTGGCAGCATGAACTTCCCAAATTACAACAATATATATATATATATATATATATATATATATATATATATATATATATATATATATATATATGTAAATATCTTTAAGTCGTTTGGAAGCCTCGACAATGCAAATGGGTAAATCTCCGGGTAACAAGGTCCGGTGGTGGAGAGAGAGATGTAAGTGGGTGTACGTTGAGATGCGTGGTGTGTATAAGATGTGTGAGATGTGTAGAATGAAGGGAAGAGTATAAAGGATAGAATAAAAATAACAACACAAGAGAGAGTTACCTTGGGAGAGATTTAATAGTCCCTATATATTTCGGATTCACATCCATCAACTGGGGTTTTTCCGGGGTGGGGGAAAAGGTTGTCTGTCGGACAAGTCCGGAACGCGTCTTTCGCTGTTTGTTGTTTTGAATATCTGAGGTATTCGGCAGAGCGCGCGTGCGCGTGAAATGGGGTCGGTCGTACAGAGGTCAGCGGCCGAATGAGGGAGTGGGGTGGCGCTAGCTGTCAGTCCATTCTCTGCCTGTTTGTTAAATGTTACTGTGTGTGTGTGCGTGTCTTGTTGTCTCGCTTGAGTGTGTGTGTGTGTGTGTGTTGTTGCCTTGTTCATCTCTATTGGCAGTGTAGTATGTTCGTATGATGGAATGCTACTGTGTGTGTGTGCGTGTGTGTGTGTAGTTGTCTCGTTTGCGTGTGTGTGTGTGTGCGTGTGTTGTGTGTTGTTGCATCGCTTGTTAACTTAAACCAGCCATTTTATTTCGCTTCTCTCTGATCGGTTGTTTATTTGCGGTTGCAGTCGTTTGATAAAAAGCGCTTCTTGATACGTAACGTGCCGACGTTTCTTTCAGTCGCTAGAATTGTGACAATGGGCCTTCCGTCTTTGTTTCCGCATTTGTCTATGTGTTTCCGGAAACACATAGACAAATGCGGACTTGTCCGACAGACAACCTTTTTCCCCACCCCGGAAAAAACCCCAGTTGATGGATGTGAATCCGAAATATATAGGGACTATTAAATCTCTCCCAAGGTAACTCTCTCTTGTGTTGTTATTTTTATTTTTATCCTTTATACTCTTCCCTTCATTCTACACATCTCACACATCTTATACACACCACGCATCTCAACGTGCACCCACTTACATCTCTCTCTCCACCACCGGACCTTGTTAGCCGGAGATTTACCCATTTGCATTGCCGAGGCTTCCAAACGACTTAAAGATATTTACTTATTGTTCCACAATGCTTCAAGCAAACTTCAATACTCTCTTATATATATATATATATATATATATATATATATATATATATATATATATATATATATATATATATATATATATATATATATATATATATTTATTGAAATGACAGATTAAAGTTTAAGCAAAGAATCGCTGCATTCACCCTTAACGGGATCTTCTGAAACTAAAAAAGTCAGTCTGTAAACGCAGAAGTGGATATTTCAAAAAACGTTGCAACTGGAGGAAGACAGGAAGATGATACTTTGGTTTGTGGAAACGTTTCCTGGCAAAGAACGGGAAAAAACGAAAATAATACGTCATTAATAGGAGCGGTGAAAAACAATTACGCGCAAAGACGGAACCACATTTATGGTATAAAAGAAGTCGTAGACTAATGTTCTCTTAGGTGGTTCATAGAGACGTTCTCTGGCAATGAACGGAAAAAACGAAGATAATACGTCATATGTGGAGCCTAGCGAACAATTGCACGCAAAGACAAAACCACGTAAATGGTATAGCTGAAGTCGTAGACTAAATTTTAACTAGGAAACCGAATGAATCTCCGCTTCAGAGTTAAGAAAAAAGTAAATAAATACAATACAGGGGTAATAGAAATTAAATAAATGCATACACACATTCAATTACGTACATACACAAGCATACGCAAAACACTTGCCATAGGTATACAAAACCACGCACATATAAATATGTGTGTGTGTGTGTGCGTGTATACAAATAAATAATTAAATAAACGAATATAAATAAATAAATACGTATATAACAAGCGCACCCACATACCTACATGTAAATACACAAATGTTCGAAGACGTAAGTCAGCCAAAACATGAAGTACACATATACACACACCCTACATACGTACGAAGCTGCATACACACGCAGACGCAAAACTGCCGTATACACATCACCAAACCATATGTACGAGAAAATATAAAAAATGTATACTCCACAACATAATCAATCAAATATACGTATGAGGAAGTATACGTACCTTCACAAAACATACAGGTAATATATACTTACCTATGCAAATAAGTAATGGTATAAACAAAACATATACTTAACTACCACATCAAGACGTAAAATATCCACGTATAGATCGTACTATCCGTTAGGGTATAATAAGGGACTGTAATACAGGAAAGTTTTGTGCAATTTATGTTTACAAGCCGAAATTGCCTCAGATTGTTTGTTTAAGATGTGGTCTGTGGCGTAGAGTATTTCCAGAGCCTCAGCGGCGCAGAGGTCATATGGTCTTTTATTTCCGTTATACGATCTAGCCCTAGCTAGGATCTCCAAGTGTAACTTAAATTGGGTGTGGTTGTCTTTTAGACTCCAGATATAAGCTGAAAGTGACGTCATATTCCTTCTAAGAGGGTAACTAAAAGAATGGGTATGCATGTAAAGACGCCACCTAAGAGAAGATTAGTCTACGACTTCTTTGATACCATAAACGTGGTTCCGTCGTTGCGCGTAATTGTTTTTCACCGCTCCTATTAATGACGTATTATATTCGTTTTTTCCCGTTCTTTGCCAGGGAACGTTTCCACGAACCAAAGTATCGTCTTCCTGTCTTCCTCCGGTTGCATCGTTTTTTGAAATATCCACTTCTGCGTTTACAGATTGACTTTGTTAGTTTCAGAAGATCCCGTTAAGGGTGAATGCAGCGATTCTTTTCTTAAACTTTAATCTGTTATTTTAATAAATATTTGCTCTACGGTTCTTATATATTTGATATATATTTATCCTTATCGAGCCCTCTTTGGATTTTAGTCTTCAAATTTATTATTATTACTATGTATATTTATATATATATATATAAATATATATATATATATATATACAGATACATATATATACATATACATATATATATAAACATGTTGCTTGTTTCTTCCTATCTTTGCGTTGCTATCAATCCTTCTTGTTTGTTTACTTGTCTCG
>OZ024743.1:202049373-202071873 GCA_964016885.1 Eledone cirrhosa
CTTCCTGTCAAACAGAACCCAACATGTTGTAGTCGAAGGAGTTAAATCCAGCCCAGCCAAAGTCAGTAGTAGGGTCCCACAAGTCACTGTGTTAGGCCCACTTCTCTTCATCATCTATATTAATGACATCACTAACATCATCAAACACGAGCAACATTAGAATTTTCGCTGATGATTCCAAGCTCCAAAAGGTCATCAATGGCGTGGATGACCGGATAAGCCTTCAGTCAGACCTACTGGCTGTTACCCAATGGGCGGAAAAGAACAACATGTTACTGAACGAAGACAAATTCGAACTGATCCACTTTGGAAAAGAGGATGCTCTGAAACTCCCGTACTCCCTTCCCTCCGGTGAAACTCTCATGGCATCTAACAATATCAGAGACTTGGGAGTAACCGTGGACAACAACATAAGCTGGGCCACGCATATAAGCAGCAAAGTTGACATGGCCCGCAGAATGTGTTCCTGGATCCTCAGAACCTTCCAGTCGAGAGATTTCCACGCCATTATCCTTCTCTTCTCCACTTTTGCCCGACCACACCTTGAATACTGTTGTCCACTGTGGTCTCCCCACACGAAACAAAGTATCATGAAACTTGAAGCTCCCCAAAGGGCAATCACGAAAAAGGTAGATGGCATCTCAGATCTTGACTACTGGGGTCGACTAGAAAAGCTGAAACTTTACTCACTCCAACGTCGCCGTGAGCGTTATATTATCTGCATGATGTGGAAAACGTTTCATCAGCACTGCCCAAATGATGTTGGCATCACCTTCAAAATACACCCAAGGCTTGGGCCCCGTACTATCCGTCCCAAACAAAAATCTAAATCTCAACTCATAACAACATTACGGCACAATTATTTCACCTCAATTGGTCCTGCTCTCTTCAACATCACACCAGGACACGTCAAAACAGAAACTGACCACACACCATTCTCTTCTCGAATGGGCCATGGGGCCCAAATCCTGAATTGAAAGACTTCGGCAGGTGGTGCTATGAAGTTAGACATGGCCTGGGCCAATACTGGGCAAAACATTTCAAAGTTATTCAAAGTTATATATATATATATATATATATATATATATATAACTTTGAATAACTTTGAATAACTTTTGCCTGGGAACTTAGCTGAGAATAGAGTCCCGATGACGTAATGAATTCTCGATAGTTATATTGTCTAACTATATTTATCCCATTACAGAAACTAATTAGTTGGAGTGAAAATTTTAGTAAGTAAGTTAATTTTTAATTTTTAAAATTTTCTTATTTTACGTCTTTCATATATATATATATATATGTATATGTATATATATATATATATATATATACATATATGTATATATATATATATATATGTACATGCATATATATATATATATGTATATGTATATGTATATGTATATATATATATATATATATATATATATATGTATATATATATATATATATATATATATATACATATACATATACATATTCATATATATATATATATATATATATATATATATATATATATATATATATATATATATATATATATATATATATATATATATATATATTGTTATACTTTGGGAGGGTCATGTTGCCAATAAGAAATACACGCACCAGTTGCTTTCACTTCAATTTATTATAATAAATTTTTCCCATTTGGTTCTGGCTCCTCTATATACTCTGATTTTATCTCTCTGATTGTAACCAGAGAACTGCATATGGTGCATGAAGTGTTGTATGTGTCTCTCTAGTTCTTTGGGATTGCACATGCGGGACACGTTTTTCATCACCCGTACCAAATCCGTAATCAGTATGCTGATTTTGGTATTGTGTCGAAACAGCTGAGTTTCGATGGATCAGATATTTGGAAGTCATGGGTTTGGCATAATGGGAATGGAAATTTTTTTTTTGTTATTATTGGTAAGTAACCAGAGCTCTGGGTCTAGTACAGGTAATCGATGGTTGGGGTGTTTGCTTGGGTAGTCTATAGTAACTCTAATACTCTGGTGGATGGAGTTAGCTATTTGTTGGATGCTTTCCATTGTGTTTCTCTAATTCCTGACTGTTCTCTAGTGGGGGTGTTTTTACTACGATGTTTATATCACCAACGTAGCGGGAGTACATTATCAGGGTTGAGGGGCCTTCTAATTGTTCTTTAAGGTTAAGTTTAAGTCTACTGTCCCACCATACGATGAATATGTTAGCTATGTCGCATGCAATGCTAACACCAATGGCTGCTGCATCTTCTTGGGCATATGTTTTTCCATTAAATTTGAACATACGTTCCTTAAGGGTTAATTTTATGCTGGCCACCACCGCATTTGCACTCATTTTCTTTAGTTCATCGTGGTTTTCGCGGGTCCATATGGCTCAGGTCCACGCGTTCCATCTATCTGTGTGGGTTTTCTTGGCCATTGAGGTAACGGTAGGTGGTCTGCCTCTTGCTGGTCTTGTAGGGCACAGGTTGCTAAGGCCATATGTATCTAGATAATTATTACTATAGGTAAGTTTAAGTAGGAGTCCCAGCTCACCGGTATCACTCCCACGGAATTCAGCATTGCCCCCACTGATCATTTCTACGCATTTCTCCACATCAAAATCCACGTCAATAGATGGATACAGGGACACAACATCCATACTATCTATTATGCAGTTTGTTAGGTCGCTAGATCGGTTACTCTCGCCGATTCTGCTGAGGAGGTGCTCCGTGCTGTCACATATATCTGGGGACATTTCAATGATGGGGCGTATGATCAGGGAGAGGAAGTAGGAAAGTCTGTAGTTACTAGCAATGTTAGCTCCAGAGACTGGCCGTGCTGGTGGTCCTGTGATAGAGTCACTGCTCTTTTTATGGTCTTTTCGAAGCCCATACAACGCTGGCACGTCATTGTTCCAGGCCTGGAAGTTGTTGGCAGTCCTTTTGTTGGGTTGCATTATATTTGTCCACATCATCATATGGGCATTGAGGGCTTTTCCCCTATAATCATGCTCTTGTGGTTGTACTTCTCTTGTGTTAGTGATGTGGGGTTGCATTGCCTGGATGTAGTTTGACAGACTGTGAACTGACATTCTGCCAGACTTGTCTGTTGGAAAGCATGCAATCTCTTCATTACGCGAGCGCTGCATCAGCTTACGCAAGCCATTTGCAGATTTTTCTCCTAGTTGCTGGGCCTCCATTCTATTATGCTTCTTGCTATACTGTTCTATAATATTTCTAAGTTTAGATCTAGCTATACTAAATTGTGCTTCTGCTTGTTCATCGACCTGCGACGGCAATTGCGTGCGTTTGTTAAATGCTAAAGTCGTGGTGTGGACTCGTCGCAGGTCGAACGACTTATCGGAAGGATTATAAAAGGTAGAGTTCCAGACTGCTGCTTTATGTGTTCTAATGCTATTGTTATTGTTAGTTGTGTTGTTTCTATTTCTATTTCCACCAACAACCTCGTGGTTGTTTCTATGTCTCTTATTATTACTCCTGTCTCTTTCCTCTGGCTCATTGTTATTATCTACTCTATTTTGTTTGTCTGTGTGTTCGTACTGGTTATTTTCTCTGTCCATAGTCTCCCTTCTCCTTTCAATCCTATTACCTTCCCTTATTTCTGTGCTACTGTCATTACCTGTTTTCTGTGACTGTGTGTTTGTTAAGATTGTGGTGGTGGTGAGAGGCATTGAATGTGTGTGTGCTGTTGATGTTGTTGTTGTGTTGTGTGCTATTGTTGATGTGTGTTGTTGTCTCCGTGTATGTTATTAAGGTTGTGTATGTTGTTATTGTTGTTTCTGTCTGCGTGTCTCTATTGTTGTTGTTTCTGACTACCTTATTATTGTTGATGTGTGTGTTGTTGTTATCGTTGTTTGTGTCTGTGTGTCTGTTCTTGTTGGGATGTGTGTTGTATATGTGTGTGTGTGTGCGTATGTTGTTACTTTTGTTTTTGTTTTTGTTTTTGAGGCTCCGACGTAATATGGTAAATGATTTTTCTATTTCTGACAAGCATCTTATCATATTTACCTTATTATATGTGGCATAGTTAGGTGGTAGTTCTAATATAGATAATTCATCAGAGTCGACCGTAGTGTTGCCGTATATATTTGTGTTGTTGTTGTTGAATTCATCTGTTAATGAGATGTCGGCCATATTAATACCGTCAATTCTGTCGGGATATCTATCGATATTCTCTAAAGTATCTTGATTTAGTTTTATCTGTTTGAGCCACTTTAGTTTCTTGTTAAAGTGCTTGTCACATTCTTGAACAATATACTTTTCTTCAACACATATAAGGTTTATAAATATTAATGTTTCTCTTGGTGTGGTGATCTTTGTTATTTCTTGAATTAGGTTACGCTTATGTTTTTCTTGATGACTTAATCCTCTATAAATCTTCTTTTTTATGTTTAGAATTAGTGTCCGTTTTAGCTTAATTGCTTGCTTTTTGGTGGTCTGTAATCTTCTTACATCGGTGTTGATGGTGTTGGTGTAAACTCGGGACGAGGCACATACTTTTATGAAGTGTAGTTGTCGAGATGTTATTGGTTTTCGTAGACAACAGAACATGGTGGTTTTCAGTATCTTGTTAGCCTGGCTAAGGCTTACGATATTACGTTTCTGAATTTGCTTAGCAAGATTCTTTATCTGAAAACGTGTGTTGAAACCGATATTGTTATACTTGAACACTATATTGTTATACTACTAGAGGTGAATTAGCTTACAAATTTAGAAGGGTCCTAGATAAACAAACTCAATATTAAGATAGTAGAAAGACCAGGTACCTCCATAAAAACACTTATTAGCAATACATACCCTTTTTAAAGACATCCCTGTATAGATAAGTAATGTATAATATGTAAATTAAGCCCCCATATTAACTGTAAAGCTAGAAATGTAGTATATAGAATAAGATGTACTGAAGGACAATGAAGAGATAAGAATATAGTGTACATAGGTGAGACAGCTCGTAGTATAGGGGAACGGATGAATGAACACTGGCGAGACCTTCAAGATAGTAAAGAATCATCTGTACTCTACCAACATGTTAAAATAGAAAATAAGGGTAAATTAGAGAACATAGAAATAAAAATAGAATCTACACACAGAAAAGACGCAATGTTTAGACAATCATAGAGGCAATAAACATAAATGAACTCCAACCTAAATTAAATAGAAAACATGAATGGAACAGCAACATCACAACTTACAATTAAGGACAAAATGAAAACACACACGCACATAGAACAAACAACCAACCAGTAACATTTAAATAAACATGTAAATAAACAAATATAAACATACACATACACCCGGATGTAACACATGCGCAAAATAAGCACACAACACACACACAAACAAGATGGCGTAGGAGAGAACAAAGAAGAGGCACAAAAACAAAGAAAAGAATCCCCAGTCACTGAAGAGGTCACATAATGTGTGACGAAAGAACTTTGACAATATATAAACAATCATCTGGTTGTGGAACCAACCAACCAACCGGAAATTTATAAATTTATTATAATAAATTGAAGTGAAAGCAACTGGTACGTGTGTTTTTTATTGGCAACATGACCCTCTCAAGTATAACAATATCGGTTTCAACACACGTTTTCAGATAAAGAATCTTGCTAAACAAATTCAGAAACGATATATATATATACATACATATACATACATATATATATATATATATATATATATATATATATATATATATATATATATATATATATATATATATATATATATATATAAATATATATATATATATATATACATATACATATACATATATATATATATATATATATATATATATATATATATATATATATATATATATATATATATATATATATATAAATATATATTTATGTATATATACATATACATATATATATATATATATATATAAATATATATATATATATACATATACATATACACACATATATATATATATATATATATATATATATATATATATATATATATATATATATATATATATATATATATATATATATAGGAATGAAAAATGGCGTGCTGTGTTGTTGCGAATGTGATACATATGAAGTAAAAATTAGAAAGTTGAAGTGAATCACTGACTTGATTTTCTCATCGTTTCCTCTCTTTACGTTGCCTCACCATTCTTATTTGTTCACCTGTCTCTCTTTCTCCGCCCAATTCTTTTTATCCCAATAACCGAAATGAGTTATTGTTCGCGCTAGCGGGAGGTATCTGATCTTTAATGCGAAGAAATACCTATTATGGCTAGGAGATCACTGATGATGGATAGTCCCGGCTTCTCTTTCTAATTTTTACTTCATATGTATCACATTCGCAACAAAACACAGCACGCCATTTTTCATTCTCATTTGCTTTTCCCAACGCTGTGACCTGTCTTTTTCTCTTCCCTTACTGCTATCATCTTTCTCTGTCCCCCTTCTCTCTCCTTCTCCTTCTTACCTTGATTCTCCCCCTCTGTTGCTCACCCTCTCTCGGCTAGCCCCTTCCTCATATTTTCACTCACTCACTCTCTGCTACTCACCCTCTCTCACTTCCTCCAACGTCCGGCACCGTACGAAATTCTTTTCTCGCTCACTGTTCGCACGGTACGGATGGTCTTTCGTCTTCTTGTCAATGTTCGCAAGTTCTTATGTTCAAATGAAACAATGACTTGATTTTTCTCATTTTCTTCTCTCTTTACGTTGCGTCACCATTCCTGTTTGTTCACCTGTCTCTCTTTCTCCACCCAATTCTTTTTATCCCAACAACCTACTTTAGTTATTGTTCGCGCTAGCGGGTGGTATCTGATTTTTAATGCGAATAAATACCTATCATGGATAGTAGATCACTGATGATGGATAGTCTCGGCTTCTCTTTCTATTGTTTACTATATATATATATATATATACGAATTAGTGTGTGTATGACTTATTTGTTATCGAAAGATAAGCTATACATCTTCAATAGTACTTGAATTAATAGTGTGTAACATCTAACAACTACTTCTATTGTATTGAGCCGATAAAAATAAAATAATTATTGTGATCAACATGTTAAGAAGGAACGCCATATAATGTCTTTCATTATCAAATGGTCCTGGCGTCAGAAGTTGGTGTTTAATACTGTGATTTTAATTGACTTTAATCATTGAAACAGAAAGGTTTTCTTTGAAATGTATTAGAAGGAAGTTTGACATATGCCTTTAGGCTATAGTACATCTGACGTCATTCATTATAATTGGGGTGGTGTTGTGAATGGTATGGTGTTGTTATACTGAAGCCTATAAACATTAACCTTTCTGTTAGGATTGCACATGTATAACGTGCAACCTTTGTTTTTACTATTAGCTTCAACTCATATCTCATCGAACAGAGCTAGTGACGCAGTAACCAGCCAAACAGGTTGTTCACATTCACAATTTGGCTTAGAGGATGCATGCATATATAAGGGTGCGGGCGTGAATGTATGTAGCTTTGGGGTTATGCTGTTCAGCACCCGATCGTAAAGTCGTAAGTTCGATTTGTGTTGGCTCATTATTGTCATGTACAAAACATTTTATCTCATATTTCCCCAGTCTATTAAGTTGGCAAAAGGAATTGCACCTGTAATTCAAGGGGCCATCATTATAATCAATGTGACCTGTCGAATCCCCGTTAAAATTACGTTAAGAGCACACGTATCTGTGGAATGCTCAGCTATTTGTGGGTTAATTTCATGAGCTTGATATTCCATTGAACAAAAAACTAGAACATATGAGGTCCGAACTGATGATGGTCCAACGCACACACATACACATATATGTGTGCGTGCTTGCATGTCTAGGCATATGCGAGTATATGTGTATGGGGGTATGTGCTTGGTTTGTCTATATGTATAGTTGTGTGTACAGGTTCACTGGGAGGAGGTAGACATAGTATAAAAACAAAGTATCATATACTTCCTCTTTCCCGATCAACTTACCAAGCTTTCAGACTATTTTAACCCCTTTGATTAGTCTCTTTCTCCTTCTCGTTTTCTTTTCCCACTTGTTTCGTCTTATTTTATTAATCTCTTTTATGCTCGTCGTCTTCTCTCTCACTAAAGGCCACTCAGCTCACCTTCCAACCATGACAATAGTTTCAGGATATTTATCCAAGATTTTCGGACAATCTATTTTGGATTTTATTATCCATTGTGTTATTCTTTAGTATATTTCTTTCTCTGTGTGTTTATATATATGTGCATATATATATATATATATGTATTTTATACACACACACACACACACACACTCAGACACCCACACACATACATATATATGTTCTATATATTCGGTCTCACTCTTTCTCCCTCTCTCTCCCTCTCGCTTTATGTATATATATATATATATATATATATACAGACACCCCCCCCCCCCACACACACACCCACACACAAACACATATATATGTATATATATTTATCCCTACATGTGTGCGTGTATTGGTTTTGGGCTGAATATATAGTTATTTCAATGGCGCTCTTCGACAATCTAATCTGTCATAAACACTAGGAACTATACTTCCTCTCAGCTTTATATAAACTTATGAACTTTTGAGATACTGCCCTCAATGTTCGTATTCTACTTACTAACTCGCATCTTCTGTTCTTTTAACATTGATTTTTCATCGCATACATTCTTCTACGTCATAAGGAAAATTAGCCCATTCTCTAGCACCGTTTGGAGTGTTTTTTTTTTGTTTTTTATTTGTTTCTTATTATTTACTTGTAGACTCATGTCTACTGAATCTGTAAGTATAAAGGTGAAACTCCAGGGTAACAAGCCTCATCACTTATATATATATATATATATATATATATATATATATATATATATGTGTGTGTGTGTGTGTGTGTGTGTGTGTGTATATGTATATATATATATATATATATATATATATATATATGTATATATATATATTGTTACCCTAATATAGAGATATCGTGTCAACATGGAAAAAACAGGAGGAAAAAATCTAAAATAATTTGTGCCAAACTCCGGATGCCGAAACCCGGGATTAAACCAGGGACCTTTAGATCTTCAGTCTAACGCTCTCCCAACTGAGCTATTTCAGCTGATGTTTATATATGATATATGCATTACTGTTGTATTATCAACTTCCATAATTATATATATAAGTATATATGTATCATTATATATTTATTTGTATTGTGTGTATATTTATTGTATACATACGTATGTACATGTACGTATGATAATATTCATTTGGTCAGGCATGATCATAGATATATATATGTAAACAAAATAAGCCAGCTATTCGAAACTACTAATTATTATGTTTACAAATTCTATTATATCTCGAAATGAATCGATTCATAATCCACTTGTGTTGGTGAATTATATTTCCATTATATCATCGTTCGACTCTTAAAACACACATATACATACATACACACACACATATATATATATATATATATATATATATATATATATATATATAAATATATACATATGCATATATGTATATACCCGCATACACACACACGCATATACACATCACACACACGCAAAAACTCTCGTACACACACACGCATACATATCACACACACACATACACACACACAGACACTATTATATATATCGGTGTTAATCTCTTATAACCACTTTAACCAACTTCAGTAGTAGTTTAGAGCACTCTAACCATGGCTACTAAATAAACCATGACCTGTGAAGTAATGATTATCAAGCTTTATTATTAATAGACTTATTTTCAACCTCTACTAAATATAGGAAGCATCCGCATGACCGCACGACGTGTGTGCACACTTGAAAGGGTGACCACCTGACCCAGCTACACTGACCCATAGTTGGTTTTAAGCGAAATCGAACGAAATTCCAATACTCAAGTTTCTGATCACTTTTTCTTCACCCTACATTTGTTTTAAGTCAAAGGTTTCTTCACATTGAACAATAGATTGATGTATATTCCTGAAATACGAAATCTACTAAAGTAATAGCTAAATTCAATTATGAAGATGTTATCTGTAATTAAAAATATAACAGGAATGTTTCTACCTCGTTTCATATTGAAATATGTATAGTATGTATAGTTGTATAAGTTATAATGCATGTAAAATATTTGGCTGGAGAATAGGTCATAAGATGTTTGCGTCTGTGTTAACACATCATGGTGACAATGTATGGTTATGAGTTGATGGCAAGACAGGGAGGAAGTATTGTGCTCTGGGAATAGTAGGAAGAAAGAGCTGAGTATAGAGAGGAGAGAAGAACTGGGACTAGAGAGGAGGGAAACGTGGAAGATAGTGGAGGTCGTAGAGTAAATTACTATAATAGTACGGGTAAAGCGTATACAAACAATGATTCATGGTTTGTTTCAATACCTGGCATCATAATAACCGTCTGGTTGGAAGACGTTCGAATATATACAACAGATTGGACTTTTCTGAAAGTACTTTAGAACCAGAGCTTGGTGTTAAACGGCTCGACGGAATACGCGTACCTATTTCGAACAGGTATAGAGAGATGCGTTTCCTCGTATTCAAGTTAACTAACGAATCTTGTTTTGAACGCGTCATTTCTAGAACAGACCAATGTGACGAAGACATACCTGTGCGTATTGTTGTAGTCTATAACGTAATCAAGACTCAATCACACAGTAATGTTGGCCTCTTATGAAATACGATAACCTTGATATGGTTTATGACCTGTATCTCTGTATGTTTGTATATATATATATATATATATATATATACGTAGGTCCCGGGTTGAGTCGGGGATAACCACAGTAAGTAAGGTACTCAATACATGGCAGAGTAACAATTTTTTATTTTATAGAAGGAGCTTCTACAGGACTAGTACTGTTTCATTCAGATGAATGAAACAGTACTAGTCCTGTAGAAGCTCCTTCTATGTATATATATATATATATATATATATATATATATATATTTATTTATTTATTTATTAAAATAACAGATTAAAGTTTAAGCAAAGAATCGCTGCTTTCACCTTAACGCGATATTCAGCAGATCCCGTTAAGGGTGAAAGCAGCGATTCTTTGCTTAAACATTAATCTGTTATTTTAATAAATATTTGCTCTATGGTTCTTATATATTGATATATATTTATCATTAACGAGCCCTCTTTGGATTTCAGTCTTCAAATTTATTATTATTAATATATATATATACATATCCATCAATACATACATACATTCGTACATACACACATCTTACATACATGAAGACATGCATGGATGCATATATAGACATATATATGTATACAAACATACGCATACATGTATGTGTGTGTGTATATATATATATAGAGAGATAATTTAATATATCTACTAACATAAGCGCACAGATGTACGCTAATGCCAGCAAATACACAGGTTATGTCATAGTACCTAGGTGGTTCGATGCAGGAGGATGCAGAACAATAATATAAAAGACGTAAAACAAGAAAATTTTTAAAAAAGGTTTTTTAAAAAAATTTTAACTTACTTAAATTTTCACTCCAACTAATTAGTTTCTGCAATGGGATAAAGACAGTTACGTAATCCAACTGTCGAGAATTCATTGCGTCATCAGGGAGTCTATTCTCAGCTAAGTCTCCAGGCAATGCGCGGACACCGGGGACTCATATAAAAATAATAATAATTCGGTAGATGGAACAGCTAGCGGGGGCTGAATTCCATGCACTGAAATCCTCGCTGCCTCTGGTCAAATAGCCGATTCTAAAGAATCAATCACGTGACACAGAGACTAGTCAGTAGGAATGGGATGGTAAGATGACAGACGCCTACTAACACCCCCAAACAAATTTAGAAGTGGTTTTGGCAGGTTTGCTCGACAAATCAGTGATTTGGAGATAAATATAGATAATTTAATATATCTACTAACATAAGCGCACAGATGTACGCTAATGCCAGCAAATACACAGGTTATGTCATAGTACCTAGGTGGTTCGATGCAGGAGGATGCAGAACAATAATATAAAAGACGTAAATTAAGAAAATTTTTAAAATTTTTTTTATATTATTTTTATATTATTGTTCTGCATCCTCCTGCATCGAACCACCTAGGTACTATGACATAACCTGTGTATTTGCTGGCATTAGCGTACATCTGTGCGCTTATGTTAGTAGATATATTAAATTATCTATCTTTATCTCCAAATCACTGATTTGTCGAGCAAACCTGCCAAAACCACTTCTAAATTTTTTTGGGGGTGTTAGTAGGCGTCTGTCATCTTACCATCCCATTCCTACTGACTAGCCTCTGTGTCACGCGATTGATTCTTTAGAATCGGCCATTTGACCAGAGGCAGCGAGGATTTCAGTGCATGGAAATCAGCCCCCGCTAGCTGTTCCATCTACCGAATTATTATTATTTTTATATGAGTCCCCGGTGTCCGCGCATTGCCTGGAGACTTAGCTGAGAATAGACTCCCTGATGACGCAATGAATTCTCGACAGTTGGATTACGTAACTGTCTTTATCCCATTGCAGAAACTAATTCGTTGGAGTGAACATTTAAGTAAGTAAGTTAACATTTTTTTAAAAAACTTTTTTTTTTTATTTTCTTATTTTACGTCTTTTATATATATATATATATATATATATAGTAGAAAGTGAGGTTTTTTTTACAAAATGAAAAATAACCGAGGTGTCCTACACGAGTGAAAGTATGAAGAAAAAGAGATGAAATCGAAAATGCAACTGAAGTCTTATTTTGTTTTTAATATATATATTTATTTGGTTCCTTTACCGGTTTCGCAGTTCTTCTGCTTTTCAAAAGGTGAGTTGAGATGGAGGGTCTGTGGTTTTTCTCACATATATATATATATATATATGTGTGTGTGTGTGTGTGTATGCATATATATGTGTATGTGTCTGTTTGTGCATATGTGTGAGAGTGGATGGGTCTGTGTGTCTGTTTGTCGGTGTATGCAGGGTGCATTAAGCAGCCAAAATATACGATAAATAAATATCTGTACAAATACAGTATATGATTAACCAAAACTATATGGTTTTGTTTTGTATATAAATATAGACATTGCCTATCGAGACATGTAGATACGTCAAATCCATATATTAAATGCGAACTGAAATAATTAAGAAGTAGGTAAATAATAACGTGAACGCCTTGAAGGTGGTACCATAGCAAAGCCGCACTGCCATGACGAAAACCAATATAGGAATATAGATATTTATATAGATAGTGGCATTATATTTTTGCAGTAACACACTTTGACTCTCGTTAAATCTCGGTTTGTAAACAGGTTTAGTTTTCGTATGTAATCCATTGTCTGCAGTATCAAATACACTTTATAAATATAACTTTTCCACAATCAAACATCACAATAAATGAACATGGAAAATCAAAATGTTCCTTAACAATTAATGCTATGAAAAATAACAAAACGAAATAAAATATCAAAAATATTAAATAGAAATCAGTGACAGCCTAATCATTGGATGCGTGTTTATTTATGCTTTTTGTTTTAGCTTAAAGAGATTCTGATATAACATCGGTCAGTGAAGCAAGCATTCCCCCAAAACAACGAAACAAACCATGGATAGAAATTAAACATCTAATGATATAATTGGTACGGAGTGAAGGCGCCTATATACTGGTTGGGCTGTTCGGCTCACGTTTACAGGTTTAAGAATTCGATTTGCATGTCTTTTTTTTCTGTCCTTGAAAAAGATATTTTATTTCATCTGCGCCTCTCAACTTACTTGTCAAAAATAATTTGCTTCTGCAATTCAAAAAGAAAGCTTTGTCACATACGTTAAACTTGCACGTGCCGGTGGAATGCTGAGCTATATGCACGTTTATTTTAGGAGCAGACAGGTTCGTTGTTCGAACAACTGGATCACTCGCTAGAACAGACGGAGGTCCAGCATACACACAATGGATACAAAAATGATAGTGATGATTTCCCTGCCACAAACACACACACACACACGCACACACGCACACACAAACAGAGACGGGTATATGCAGAGAAGTTAGAGGGAAGAAGAAAACGAACAATAAAAAAGAAGTTAGCAAGAAAAGGACGAGTATTTAGTCAAGCTGATTTAAATTATCCACTTAGTTGTCCAGGGTCTAGGATTCTGAAATAACAATCATAAGATCGTGAATTCAATTCTTGGACAGAGATTTGCTCCGGTCAACTCAGCCGGAAAAAAAATGAATAACACCAATCGGGGTTTAAACCTCACAGTAAACAAATATTTGGTTTAGGGGAATGCCTTTCAGGACAAGAATGGAAACACAATAATAGTATGCAATCTTTAGAGAGACTGGCTAAACCTACATAAGCGTGAGTTGCAACAGCAATAACAAAGAATATTATTGGTACTTTGATTATGCTTTTTCCCAGTTTACAGGGGAGAAAGCAAATAGAAACAGCCTAACCTCATGTCGTAGGATAGCAAATAAAAACGGACTCACTTGCAAACAAAAGACTCTCTCTTATATATACAAACCCCAAACATATATATATATATTTATTTATATATATATATATATATATACATATATATATATATATATATATATATATATACATATATATACGCACGCACACATACATATACACACACACACATATATATATATATATATATGTGTACATGTATGTGTGTGTGCCTATATACTGACAAACGCACACAAACAGACCCCGACGCATGCATACTTATTTTTGAACTCGAGTGCACAAATTAAATATTGTTATCGAAACCTATCATATCACAGCGGGCAAGCTTATATTGTGCAAATATCATAAACTCCAGACTTCTTCTAAACAACTATTTTTGGTGAATAGAAAATTAAAGACAAGAATTGGAAAAAAAGTCTCTTAGTACAGAACAAATTTGATGGAATTACAAAATTCGAGTCTATTAGATATAACTAACCATTCTTTCGGACTTGACTACAAAAGGAGCAATTTCTGTAAGCAAATAGTATTGATCCTGTTTACATAAACAATGTACTAACACAACTAAAGTCTATCTATCGATGTTTATAAATAATCTTCCATTTTTTGATCGATTCTGTATAGATAATATTCAAGTTTGATTGTATTTGTTTGGGTTGATTATTTGGTTTTGTTTGTGTCTACATTTCTGCTTACATATATGCATATACGCAGAATACTTATAATTAATTACAACACATAGACACACACACACGTACGCTCACACATACACACACACTCACACACACGTACGCTATCTCACACACACATTTACACACACACACCCCCACACACACACATATATATGCTTATATATATATATACATATATACATATATATATATATACATACATGTATATATAAGTATATATATATATATACACACACATATATATATATATATATATATATATATATATATATATATATATATATATATGTATGTATGTATATATATATATATATATATATATATATATATATATATATATATATATATAGAGAGAGAGAGAGAGAGAGAGAGAAGGGGGGGGGGGATAAAGAAAGAAATACGAAAGAGAAATAACATCTAAATGCAGAGATTAATTGTTTATGCCGAATAGAGCGCATTTATAGAAGCAGTAAATATTGTTGTCATTGAAATGAAATATACTCTTTATTGAGTATTATATTAACGTTATAGAGGTTTATAATATAAGGACAAAGGGGTTTGGAAGTTTATGACAGAATTGATAGAACATCAGTCTAATTTATGTTCAAAGTTTAGTTACATCAACTTAAATTCTGGATTAAAATTCTGACGTGGCAAAAATTACGTTATGTAAATAAATTAAATAGATATAGAATTAAATTAATTAATTTTACTCATTCGCCTCAAAAAAATCCTTGTTTTTTTTTCAGAAATCTTTATTGATAATAACAATAAGAGCGGCGAATGATATAATATGTAGTATATATGGACCTGTAAAACTTGATGGAATTGTGGAGGCCCTGTGGTGACATACTGCGTGTCTTGGACATTTTAAACTTAGTGAACAACATAGCATCACCAGATCTAAGCACACCCGAATTCCTCTAAAGAAGGGGCGAAAGAAGGGGATAAGGAGAAAGACATATACCAGAATAATTGACCCCAGTAATGGACTGGTACATTATTTATCGACCTGAATAAAATGAAGGGCAACAGTGACTTAGCTAGTACTTAAACACAGACTGCAGAAAACTGGAATGAATACCGTAAAGTATTCTAACGCTTTAACGACTTTGCCATTACACCACTGTAGAATGTGTTGAACTGAGAATAAAATAAGGAACCCATTACTTGGTTATGTTTTTATGTTCCTTCTCTGTACATTCTGAGTTCAAATCCTACCTCCTTCTGGCAAGAGCTGCGACCGGTAAATGGAAAAACAACACGAAAATAAAACAAGGGAAATATTTTCTTTATCCGATTTAACTATTGGCACATGACTTTCCTTAATGCTTTGTGAGCAGAATCCCATCTAATTCGATTTTGTCCTTCATCCTTGTGAGGTTAAATATAAAGATAATGGTTTACATTGCTAGTAGCTTAGCAAAAATTTTACTTTTGTTCTTTTTACTTTCTGTGTGGAATGTAATGCTGAGTGGATAATATTAGTGATCTCATAACACCTGTCTTGTGCCTTTGGAGAAGGCACTTAACTTTCTGTCGCCAAAATCGCCTGCATGTTTAACACATTGTGGTATACTTAAACAAAAGAGGCGTATTGACAGACTCATTTAAGAAGAGCGTTGGAGGGAATCCTCGTGACATGCGTCGCTGCTCTCTGTGCAGTGAATAAAAATCATGACGTGGTTAATTTACTGTTTAAAATTTCTTTCTTTCTTTCTGTTTTCTTTTATTTTTCTTCCTTTCTTATTTTCTTCACCTCCCCTCTCTCTCTGGTTGTGCCTCTAATTCCATGGTCCAACCGCAACATTTTGTGCAATCTCGATTCAGCTTGAGAAATATTTGAAAGAACATATGTCAGTGGTTATCTCAGCCACTTCCACGATAATTTCACCAATATAAATTCAGTATATCGAATAATTGAATTTTCATTGCTGAGGTTGACCGAATAGTCCCCATACTTTTCTACTGAAAATGACGACGTCACTGTGAAACATGTTGAGTGAATATATTAAGTTACTATGCCGAGTTCAAATATTTTACAACCATTTATTTTTTCTCCCTACACATAATATTTCTATAAAGATGTTTCCAGCAACATAAAATGGTTATATAACTTTCCAACAAAATGTCAGCTTCGATTCTGGTGGGTTAAACGTTACATTGTATGTTTTCCTGCATATATAAATTAAGTTTCAGAAATATAATGTGAGCTATTTGATGAATTATACAACTTCTCAAATATATATCTTGCATCAATGTAATATTAATCATCAATGTAATATTAATCATAGCAGGCTATCTAACATATTTTATCCAAACGTTGTGCTGTAATATCTCAATAAAAAAATTACATTATCTCTGTAACATCACGATATCACTATCAATAAGCATAACATATATAATAAAATAATAATAACATAAATAACTAAATATTGTAGAACCGTTTAAATATATTTCGAATTGAATGTCTATTTGATAGGCGTATATCAGATAAAATAACCGCATATATCCCAAGGTATTACAGTATGTTGTTATTGACTAAGAGATATTTGTTCGTGGCATACGTCACGAGTAAACTATTTAACCAATCTGCCAACCAATCTAATTCTTCCGTGTTTAGTTTAGTTAGAGAATGGCGACATTTTGAAAGGATGAGATGGAAATTTCGGACAGTATGAATATTATTAGGCGATGTAGTGCTGTGATCTGCAGGTAATTGGTTTTGTCTTAGATATTTAAATCCAAATCTTTCGGTCAACGCCACCACATAGAGTCAGGTTGCAGTAATGATATAATGACATGAAAGTCTCTCAGGTTATGGTAATTAAAGAAATAAACTTAGTATTTATTTCGCATTATACATGAGTGACCAGAATGTGGTCGAACTTTTAAGAAGTTAGCTTCATAACTATAAGGAGCCGGGTTATATCCCATTGCATAGCATCATAAGCAAGTGGCATTACCATAGCCTCGAGTCGACGTACGATTTCTGAGTAACACACATATATATATATATATATATATATGGACACACACATGCATATGAAATTCAAAACATTCATTATTATCTTTAAGAATTAAATTCTGTGGCTTGTTGGTTAAGGGTGTTGAATTAAAGAACATAAAATGGACTGTACTTCAGTGTCAGTCTTGTCACACATTGTATAAAATTAAATTTCCCTGAAAATTATTTGATTTCTTTGGAATATTCAGGTTTTTACACGTTAATTTCATGATCAAGCCGTTTCGTTGTTCGACCAAATGAAACATACATCCTCAAAACTGCCCGTAGTCCCATTCCATTCAAGAAACGTATTGAATAGAAGCTTAGTAGATAATCTCAAAAGGGAGTCCCTACACCCTTGCATTCACATCGGACATTCACATCGGGCATTCACAAATAAATCTTAGAATATTACTACGGAAATATATACCAATAACGCCGGCAACGGTAAGCCACATCTGGAATAATTTTTTTCCTGGGGCTACAAGCTGGGAGGGGATCCGCGGTTAAACAGTGACAACAACGAAATATTAAACAAACCGTGAAAAAGCAAAGGGATCGCTGATAAGTTAAAAATAGTAGTCACATGGCTGACA
This sequence comes from Eledone cirrhosa, assembly GCA_964016885.1. Lineage (NCBI taxonomy): Eukaryota > Metazoa > Mollusca > Cephalopoda > Octopoda > Eledonidae > Eledone > Eledone cirrhosa. Next base: position 202,068,116 of record OZ024743.1, read on the forward strand.
AATCTTAATGAATGATGCAGTCCTAGACAATGCTTGGAATGAACACCGTGATGTATCTCAACTGAACCACATTTGTTAATAAGAGCCCAACAAAATCTAAGCACAACAACCATTACCACCATCAACTACAACAAAAGCAATAACAATTCGCTCACACTCACAACACACGTATAAAAAAACACACCAGGGATGACGTATATTATCTCTAGGCAAAAACTTTTTCTACATTTAGCATTACATCTTTATCACGAAGAATCTCTTCATAACCGTTAATGTTGTTGAAGCTACGTAATTGAATCTTGTTTCAAAACATGCATTAATTAAGTTTTTTATTCTAAGGCGATTTGAAACACCGGAGGATATTGTGTGTTTTCAATTTATATGTTCTTAATACTTACTTACTCGTTATGTTTATAGCTCAGGGTTTTAGAGAATTAAAGAGCTAGTCGATGATATAGAATATGAAACCAGAGTGAAGTGAGCTGTTTATGTAGTTTTCGAAACCAATGCATATATATATATATGTGTGTCGGACGGAAAATGGTTGATGAACCGTGTGACAGCAGATAGTGACCAGAACTTGTGATGACGTGGAGTAAAAACAGCCAATGGCATGACAAGAGTGGAAATAGGGTTTTTTGAGGGTGTTTTTTGATGATAACACCACAATGATAAAATTAGCCCCGGACGTAACACCCGTGTCTGAAAGAACCCGCAGAAGTAGAATCAGCCAGATCCATACAAGGACCATGACTCGAGCTACATGCCGGTAAAACATTTGTAACACGAAATAAAGTAAGTCCGGATGCATCACTGATTTTTCGTTTCCTTTATACTATCTACACTCTACTCTGATGAATATCCAGTTCTAATTTTAGCATATCGCCTATGGAAACACCATAGCTAGAACTATACACAACTATATATATATATATATATATATATATATATATATATATATATATATATATATATACATATATATATATATATATATATATATACATACATATATATATATATATATATATACATATATATACATACATATATATATATATATATATATATATATATATATATATATATACATATATATATATATATATATATATATATATATATATATATATATATATATATATATATATATATATATATATATATACATATATATATATATATATATATATATATATATATATATATATATATATATATATATATATATATATATATATATATATGTGTGTGTGTAAATGGAAAAGAATGAAACGAAATTTCATTTCTCACTCTTAGTACGGCTGATACTTAAATGTAAGTATGTATACGTACATACATATATGTATACAGACGTACAGTAGTATGTATATAAATACATACATGCACACATATATATATATGTAGGTATGGGTTTACCGAACATTTATTATAATGTTCGGTTTGTTTGTAAACAAACAGCCCGAATTACGCCGTACAGTGTTCAGGAAACCATCGTCGTCTTTTTGTTCAACACTGACACAGGAACGATGTACTAGTTTCAAGCTTATTACAAACAAACCGAACATTATAATAAATGTTCGTTAAACCCATACGTACATATATATATGTGTCCATGTATGAATATATATAAGTGCTACTGTACGTCTGTAAACATATATGTATATACGTATACATACATACTTACATTTATATATATATATTTATATACAAATATGCTCCAACACTCATATGCATACACACACATACAAGCACGTACGCACACTGATACACACGATCACACGCACATGAACGAGCGCACATACAGGCGCATGAACACATGCACATACATATGCATAATCGCACACACACATATAGACAGGTTAACCCCCTCAAAATGTACACAAATATTTATTAGAATGCTGTTGAAGTGCGTATACATTTTTGGGGGACACTCTGTATATATATATATTATATGTATATATGAGAATACGACTACTTGTTTGCGCAATTTCCTTCCTTTTCAGTGATGCTAGATGTATTATGCATTGGCATATGTCCGTTATATTTCTTAATTAGAATTTTCTCTTGTATGATTTTTATTATTCATTCATTTTGATTTCTAATAAATACGTGTTTGCAGGGATATATTTTGTAATATGAGAACCATTGATGAGCTTTGCAGAGGTGGCTTCCATATATATATATATATACATATATATATAAACGGAAAAAATGAAACGAAATTTCATTTCCCACTCTTAGTACGGCTGTTACATAAATATAAGTATGTACACGTACATACATATATGTATACCGACGTACAGTAGTGTGTATATATATATACATACATGCACACATATATATATGTACGTATGGATTCACCGAACATTTATTATAATGCTCGCTCTGTATGTAAACAAACATCCCGTATTAACGCCGTAGTGTCTAGCATCCATCTTTGCTCGCTTGTTCAACACTGACAAAGGAACGCTTTACTAGTTTCTAGCTTATTAGCTATCGTCAGCAACGTATACCTTCCTGTCAGATTGTTGAACTTATATACTTACCTTATGCATATTAACGGCTGAGTAGCCCAATTTGCATATCGAGTGGGTTAATCGGCCGGGTGCACCGAAAACGATAAACGGAAAAAATGAAACGAAATTTCATTTCCCACTCTTAGTACGGCTGTTACTTAAATATAAGTATGTACACGTACATACATATATGTATACAGACGTACAAACGTGTGTATATATATATATATACATACATACACACATATATATATGTACGTATGAATTCGCCGAACATTTATTATAATGCTCGGTGTGTTTGTAAACAAACATCCCGTATTAACGCCGTAGTGTCTAGCATCCATCTTTGCTCGCTTGTTCAACACTGACAAAGGAACGCTTTACTAGTTTCTAGCTTATTAGCTATCGTCAGCAACGTATACCTTCCTGTCAGATTGTTGAACTTATATTCTTACCTTATGCATATTAACGGGTGAGTAGCCCAATTTGCATATCGAGTGGGTTAATCGGCCGGGTGCACCGAAAACGATAAACGGAAAAAATGAAACGAAATTTCATTTCCCACTCATAGTACAGCTGTTACTTAAATATAAGTATGTACACGTACATACATATATGTATACAGACGTACAGTAGTGTGTATATATATATACATACATGCACACATATATATATATGTACGTATTGATTCACCGTACATTTATTATAATGCTCGGTGTGTTTGTAAACAAACATCCCGTATTAAGCCGTAGTGTCCAACAACCATCGTTGCTCGCTTGTTCAACACTGACAAAGGAACGCTGTACTAGTTTCAAGCTTATTAGCTATCGTCAGCAACGTATACCTTCCTGTCAGATTGTTGAACGTATATACTTACCTTATGCATATTAACGGGTGAGTAGCCCAATTTGCATATCGAGTGTGTTAATCGGCCGGGTGCACCGAAAACGATAAACGGAAATATATATATATATATATATATATATATTATAAGAGCAGATTAAAGTTTAAGCAAATAATCGCTGCTTTCTCTCTTAACGGAATCATCTGAAACTACCCCCCCCCCCCCACATATATATATATATATATATTTGAGGTCAAATACCATCAACACTATACACACAGAGCTGGCATATCTAAGAACTGACTAACTGCCTGATGAGGTCATAGCCATTCAATGGCTATCATCGAAATATATATAGCAGTAAATAAAGGATTTTGAGTTTCGTCACTACATAT
>OZ024743.1:202076873-202116873 GCA_964016885.1 Eledone cirrhosa
AGGGTGGAGGAAGTAGAATGGTAGATAAATTGTAACGTTTTAAGTGTAAAGCCCTTTCTCCTAGGACAAGCCTTCAACATTTTCTCTTAATACCAATTGAGGACAAAATTGTGAATAGAAATGGAAGTGCAGCCCTAACATTAAATATTATGAAATATTGGGGAGAATGTTGAAAATGTATAGCTAAATTGGCCCACATTTACAATGTTTCTGTCTGGTAGTGTCAGCAATTGGGAGAAGGCGTTGTTATTGGTTGACCGGGAGTATTATGGTTGAGTTTGGAATGGCGCAATTCACCATGTTTGCGTTCTGCATCATTTTGGGGATTCTTTTCATGAAATCTACATTGTTCTATACTGGAAGTTCTATTTAGCAATACTTCATTATTGTTATTGTAAAATCCAATATTTTGATCACTGTACAGTCTCAACTGTTTATTGTTTGGTATTTTCTTATGTATTCTTGTTTGTACAGTCATCAGGGTCTTTGATATTTTTTGTCTAATAAATCATAAACAATTATTATTATTGTTGGATTGGCAGTATCAGTAGAGCGTCGGACAATATGCTTTGTGGCACTCACGGGGTGGATAAAATAAAGCACCAGTAAGGCACTGGAGTCGATTTAATCGACCTTCCCCCACCTTTCTAAATTGCTGGCCTTGTGCGTAAAGTAGAAACCATTATTATTATTATTATTATTATTATTATTATTATTATTATTATTATTATTATTATTATTATTATTATTATTACAGTTGCATTTATCTTGCTTTATGTTCATACGAGTTATCACCAAGTCACAACCAGTGACCTCAAGAGACAACAAGGTCCGCCATGTTCAAGAAAGAACATACATATTCACACATGCATCTTCAGTGTTTAGACTTGTGATGTACTTATATTGACAGGATTTATGATGAAATAAATTACCAGTAACGCACTGGGGTCAATTTAATTGACTGTTCCCTCCGTCCTCAAAATTGCTGACTGTGTGTCTATACCAGAAAACATTATACGGTCCTTTATGGTCTGAGTTCAAATCCCGCCGAGGTTAACTTTGACTTTCATCCTTACGGGGTCGATAAAATAAAGTACCAGTAATACAGTGGGGTAATTGTTGGCCTTGTGCCAAAAGTAGAAATAATTATTATTCTTATTACTATAATCATCGTTGTTGACGTTATCATCGCAACGTTTATCTTAACGTCAAAGTTCCTGAAGCATTCAATTATGGATATAAATGAATCAATAAATGAAGCATGAAACATTATTATAAACATAAACGTAATTTCGTTGAGAATACTTCCATTATTGTTACTATTATTATGAACTTGCAATAACAGATAATGAAATAAATATAGTGCATACACACACAGACAAACACTCACACACATATATACATATATATATATATATATATATATATATATATATATATATATATATATATATATATATATATATATATATATATATATATACATATATAAATATAGATATATACATCTATATACATATATATATATATACATATATATATACGTACACATATATATATGTATATATACATACATGTATATATATATATATATATATATATATATATATATATATATATATATATGTGTGTGTGTGTGTGTGTGTGTGTGTGTGTGTGTAATCGGTGTTGGGTGTTTAAAGCGTCCGTATGCGGTAGGCCGTATTGTGAGCACTCAGTGCCTTCGTAGAGCAGAGTATGATATCACATAGGAGAATCTGCTTCGTAGAATCAAGACGTATCTGACGACCGTGTTGATTTCAGAGTCAGGTGTGATCACCATATTGATCGTGCCTCGAGCTGGTCACCCGAGATATATGTGTAATATGTCCAATAAATTCCTTTCGTCGCAACACTGATTCTCTTTTTTCCGTGATATAAATATATATATATATATATATATATTTAATACAATAACAGAGATAGTTTAAAGCTAAACTCTGACTGGTAACCATCTCACTCAACAAACATTAGGTTATATTGAAATATAAACCCAATTTAAGTGTTTGGGGTGCTAACAATATGTATAATGTAGAAAAACCAGTTGTATTATTTTATGAGATATAATTAAAGTTAAAGTATATCTCTCTTTCCAAACAATTGTTTCATTATAAGTTTTCTACAAGTTTGGGAGAATGTTTCCAGTTTATGTAGAAGCCTAATATATATTCATGTAAGAATATATTTAGGTGGGCACTTATAAATCATCAGTGAAAGCCCATTAAACATTGATATAAGAAAACAATTTCTTACCGCTGTCAAAAATCATGTCCGTAAAGTTGGTCTCTCTCACCTCGAATGACCGCTAAATTTGAAATTCCAGCAGCTTTTGGCTGAGGAAGTATCATAGCGACACGAAGTGGGAAGGGGAGACAACTCACGAAATGAGGAAAAAAAAAAATAATATACACGCGGGTTAATTAGTTTTTTTGAAAACATTATCAATCCAACGTGTTTAAGAACTCAATTGAAAATAAAAAAATAAATGTATGCTTGTGTAAATTACACACACATATAGATATTTTCTTAGGCTAAATCAGAAGTTGTACCCGAATAAGAACCGCTTCTCATAACCGCAGTAAATGCAGAAAGTTATGCTATAAAGGGCAAATGGGAATATAATTCTCCGGCCGAATTATTAAGAGTAAAATATAAAACACACGCGGTTTAATTAGTTATTTCATAACCAATATTAATTCCTCGTGTAAAGAACTCAATTAATAAAAGAAAATAAATACATATATGCATGTAATTATATACGTAGGCATATATATATATGTTCCTAGGCAAAAAAAAAAAAAAAAAAAAAAAGCCACAATATTTCACAACAGTAATAAATACGGAAAGTCAAATTCATAAAGTACCTGCAAATAAACACCTCTGGCCATTCTAGAGTAAATATTTAATACAATAACAGAGATAGTTTAAAGCTAAACTCTGACTGGTAACCATCTCACTCAACAAACATTAGGTTATATTAAAATATAAACCCAATTTAAGTGTTTGGGGTGCTAACAATATGTATAATGTGGAAAAACCAGTTGTATTATTTTATGAGATATAATTAAAGTTAAAGTATATCTCTCTTTCCAAACAATTGTTTCATTATAAGTTTTCTACAAGTTTGGGAGAATGTTTCCAGTTTATGTAGAAGCCTAATATATATTCATGTAAGAATATATTTAGGTGGGCACTTATAAATCATCAGTGGAAGCCCATTAAACATTGATATAAGAAAACAATTTCTTACCGCTGTCAAAAATCAAGTCCCTAAAGTTGGTCTCTCTCACCTCGAATGACCGCTAAATTTGAAATTCCAGCAGTTTTTGGCTGAGGAAATATATGTCTGTATATGTACATACATATTGTATAATAATATATACTATTATGTGTGTGTGGGTTCATAATATTTATGAAATAATAAATAAGTAAATAAAGCTGAAGGCACCGATCATCACATCGTTCCAAGGATTACATGTCTATTTATTCGAACGCTTCACTACATTCTGCGTTGAAATACGTCAGGTTACCTTTTACTTTCACCCTTTTGGGGTCAATAAATAAAATATACGTACATGTGGTGGGGCATAGCGGAATTGTTCAATGGTCAGACTGGATGATTTGTGGTATCTAATCAAGCTCTATGCTTTCTTAGTTTAGATCCTGATTCCTTCTTTCAACTTTCAAGAGCGGGGAACGACAGATAGTATCTAGAAAGGAATGATACACAGAGCCACAGTTTTCATGATCGAATTTGAACATCTCCTGCTTTCATTTTGTAATGGATAGACGTATAAAATTCATAATTGTTTCTAGATTTAGTAAGAAGACAACAATTTGAAGGAAGGGAAATGTCAATTAAATAACGCCAATGACTTACTGGTACTTTATCAACCGGAAATGATGAAAGGCAAAGCTAACGTCGACGAATTTTGAAGTTAGAACACAAAGGGCTTTAACTATTCGCCACAAAGAATGTTGTCTACCACACTCTGTTCATGAAATGATAACAAGATTGAAGTAGCAAAGCATTTAGAGCATATGAGGGTGAAGTTAAAACTGAATAACAAACTCTGGTCAGAGTTTACATGATTACAGAGATACACATTTGGTGATTACATTGGTGTGTGATTGGTGGAAAGAGAATATAAATGTGAATCAACATATCTATCTATCTATCTATCTATCTATCTATCTATCTATCTCTCTCTCTATTCTACCCGAAAACCAGTCCAATTGTCACAGAAAGATATTGAACTGGTTTTCAAAGATTCAATGAATGATATTGCATTCATTCAAAGAAGCAAACTTTTTGGGAGTATTTCGGTACTGATGAAGGATCAATTGACGGCCCAAAATTACTCTGTGTCGCCAATTGTATCCAACCTGTACACCTTTTTCCCTACATACATGGGAAAAAGGACACAAAAGATCAGAATCACAAGTGTCACACCAAAGGTGAACATATGGTGGATACTGTGCGGCTTCATCAATTTTGATGAAGACAGAATACTGTCAGTAGGCAAGTCCCCCAGAGATGTATTCAATGGGACTAGCATTGAAGTTCTGGTGCAAATGAGCCCAGAGCGAATAGCTATGATCCCACAGCGTGTACTCCTGGACGGACTTACCTACATAAACCTTTCGGTTGAGGGTAGGCGGCCTTCATGTTACCATTGCTTTAGCAGGGGTCACCTGAGGGCTTCCTGTCCTAAACTAATGAACCAAAAAAAGGCTCTTCTGCCAACACCCATCAAAACAACACAACCACCAACACCACCACTACAACAACAACACCAACACACAAAAATAACCACAACAAACACAGTCCCACCCAACCTCACTCCACCTAAAACCACTGCAAAATCACATACAGACACAACAGCTCCCCAAGACATACCCCTCCCCAATCACACAGACGATACAACAGATGAGGCTATCTCGCCATCACCCAGTGAAGACGAGGGAGAACCCCATCGCTCGAAAAGAAAGAAAAGACATCACAAAAGCAAAAAACCAGCAAACACTACCACAAACATACAACCACCAACACAAACAACAAAAATATCACAAACAAAACCCCCACCTCCTGAAAACAAAATACCTACAACAAAACGAAAGCACACACAAGAACTACAGACAAAAACAAACACAACACAAGAAAATTACACTTACACTTACATAAACACTGAAAACAAAACACTAATGGAGACCATTACGAACGACCCTTCGGTTTTCACCGAAGGGAAAACTTTCGCCCACTCTATAAAAAATAGCAAAAAAATGAACCTAAAACTGATTAGGGTCCCTATACAAACTTATAGGTCCCTAAAAGAAACATTTGAGAAGGATGTGGGGAATTCCTGCGTGAAACCACTCAACCGCGTCCTTCTCAAATGCCTCCCCACCCCAGACACCCCCATTCCACCAGACCCCACCCCACCAAACATCTGCGTCCCCACCCCGCCGGAAACCACCACCCATCCAGACAACCCCTCCAACACCCCCATGGAAATCGTGCGGCCTGGTCCCCAGGAGGCGAAGGGTGCGTGATCTCTTTTCCTCTTTTAACTTTTCAGCACCAACATGGCCAATATAAGAGTTGGATGTGTGAACGTACGCGGCCTGGGGATGCCCTGGAAACAGGGCAAACTCTTAAACGACCTCAGGTCGCACAGTTTGGATGTGGTAGCCATTTGCGAGTCCAGGATCCACGGCGAGCGACAGCTGGCCCCCATCTTCGATGACTTTGAGATCTACGCATCTCTCTGTCAACCGGGGGGTGGGGGCGGAGTTGCCGTTTTGCTGCGGAAACACCTGGGCCTCGTAACACAGACGGTACATCTGGACCCGGAGGGTCGACTGGTGGTCCTAGACGTTGACGGTAGTGAAGGTGGAGCGTTCAGGCTGGTGGCCGCATATGCCCCATCCGGGACACCGCGGCCAGACTTCTTCAAACGTCTAGAGACTTTTCTGGGAACGTCCCGCTCCTTGCTTTTAGTGGGGGACTGGAATGGAATCCTAGATGCACGTTGGGACTATGTGGGAGCATGTCCCGATAAAGGGGGGTGTAACAGCCTCAAACAGTTAATCGACCGATTTGACCTGGCCGATAGATATCGACTAGATTTTCCGACTGCGCCACTGTGGACGTGGAGTAATCGTAGCGGAACATCTAGATCGTACCTAGATAGGGTTCTAGTTAGAAATAAGGATAGGGACATGTTAAGCTGTCCACAAATGTTCATGGTTGCCTATTCAGATCACAAACTAGTGACCTGCATGGCCAACCTTGATAGAACCCATAGACAAGGACCCGGCTACTGGAAGCTGAACTTGTCGTTACCGACAAGCAAAGCCTACAGTAGACGGATTAGCACTTTAGTTAAACAGCACTTGACAGGGGCCATTGTCAACAACAGATGGTGGTACTCTCTCAAGAGGGCAGTTAGATTAGACTCGATAGTTTTTAGTAAAGAATTAGCGTTAGATAGAAATAGAACCGAGAAGGAACTGGTAGATAAAGTAGAAGAGGCTATTAGAAGTGGCAACGTAGCCAGCGTGCTAGCAACGAGAACGGCCTTGGACCAGTTCTTCGACGCAAAGCACGAGGGCTGCGTTGTCAGAAGCAAAATACGTGCTCTGGGAAACGAGGGAGCCAAAGCTGTTAGCTGGGCCCGAGTGACGGAGGCAAAAAGTGGCAACAAGTCCACGATTCGGTCTTTGAAGGACCAAAACGGACGCGTGATACGTGAGCCGAAGCAGATGTGTGCGGCTTTTCAGCGGCACTTTGCTCGGCTGTTCGGGGGGAGCGGCGCGCCGGGAGAGGCTATGGATTTCGGTCCATACCTCGACGGCCTACCGCGACTCTCGGACAGCGAGGCGAAGTTCTGCGAAAAGCCGATTTCAGCCACTGAGATAGGGGACGCGCTGAGCCAATGCGGCAAACGCAAATCTCCAGGTCTCGACGGTCTACCCTACGAATTTTACGTAGCAATGCCGGACTTATTCTCCGGTCTCCTGGAAGCGGTCTACTGCAACTGGCAACAGAACGGGAGAATTCCCAATTCTGTAACCGGGGGCGTGGTCACACTAATCAGGAAGGACGAGAATAAGGGGGATGACATAGGCAACTTCCGGCCCATAACTCTGCTAAACACAGAGTTACAGATTTTGGCCAAGGTGTTGGCAAAGAGGCTGGCGCTTGTCGTCGAGAACCTGGTGGGAGAAGCGCAGACATGCGCGATCCCGACCAGGTCCATACACGACAACCTCCACCTCATGCGATACATCATAGAGAGGGTAGGGTGTAAACCCGGCTTCGGTGGGGCCCTGATCAACTTGGATCAGTCTAAGGCTTTCGATAGGGTTGACCATCGTTACCTGGATGCGGTGCTCGAGGCGGCAGGCTTCGGACCCGTGTTCAGGGGCTGGATTGCTGCAATGCACAACAGCAACATCTGCTCAAGGGTCAAGGTGAACGGTTACCTCTCGGAGCCGTTCCATATTACGCGATCCATTCGAGAGAGATGCCCTCTCTCCTCCCTTCTGTACGTACTGACTCTCGAGCCACTACTGCGGAAGCTGGAGCTATTGCAGGGCATCCCTCTGGAACCGGGACTGCGGAAAGCGGCGTCGGCCTACGCCGACGACGTGACAGTAATGGTGTCGAGCGCCTCGCAAATCGAGGAAGTCGGCACCTTACTAAAGGAATACGAAAGTCTCACAGGAGCGAAGCTGAACCGGGACAAGTCCATCGGTTTGCAACTCGGATCGTGGAGAGGCAGACCGATGCCTTCCGATGGCGTCGTCGGACGCTGGACGGAAGGACCGGTAAAGCTGCTCGGGGTCTGGTTTGGTCCGGACCTCCAGGTGGAGAAGAACTGGAACGAAGTGACGGCCAAGGTGTTTGCACTCACCCAGAAGTGGGCCGAGTGCAAACTATCCTTGAAAGGTCGAGCGGAGGTGGCGAACACTTTTATAGCGTCCGCCATCTACTACCGCTTGACCGTCGTGCCTTGTCCAGCCAAAACGCTCGCCAAAATGGAGCGCGCCCTCTTCCGATTCGTTTGGAAGAGGCGGGCTCCTTTGGTAAGAAGATCCATCTGCTGCCAACACCCTTCTAACGGAGGGCTGGGGATGCCGTGGTTGACGATGCGCAAACACGCGCTCAGGCTGCGGCATCTCTACGTATTCCTCACCGGACAACCGGTGTGGGCCCCGTTCGTGAGGCGAGCCTTCCCACGACTCGTCTCGCTGACCGAGCTGCAGTCCTGGGTCAAGCAGAGACCGAGGAAAATGGGCGACTGGCACATCGAATGTGCTCAGGCGCTCACAGCCCTCTGGCAGGCGGACCCGGCGATCAGTGGAGACTCCACTTCGTCATTCTATAGAGGGTTGGTCCGCAGCAAGTGCGACGACGCGCTCGGTGAAACTCTAGGCGTGGAGGAAGATGAACTGGCCAGTCTGTTCGGTAGGACCTTCCGCCCGGGACCGATGGACAACTTCCAAAAGTCCCTGGCCTGGCAGTGCTACCGAGGAGCTCTACCAGTTCGAGACAAGCTCTACAGACATGGGCGCCCGGGCAGGGACCCTGCAAAAAAGATCTGTCCGAGGTGCGTGCGAGACGAAGAAACCGTCGCGCACGCATTCATACACTGCCCGGGCGTCACTGACCTGTGGGGCTATGTGGAACGACTATTGTCGCGGGTGGGACCAATCCAGTTGACCACCGAGTCCATTGTCATGATCAAACCGCCACCCTCCTTCAAAAACGAAGGAGAGGCGGTTTTCCTTTGTGTGATAGCTATGGCGAAAGAGGTTGTATGGTGGACAAGGTTGAAAGGGCTGAGGTCAGACACCTTTCTCTCCGGCCAACAACTGATTCTTTTTTTCAAATACCACTTTGGAAGAAGAATCAGGATGGAGAGAGAGGTGCTGTACCCCAGCAAGTTTTATGAAAGGTGGGTGAAAGTGGCGAGAATGGCCCGAGTGAATGGGCCTTCTCTCTATATCAGCCTGTAGGTTGAGGAAAAGGAGGAGGAGAGGAAAGGAGTACAAGCTCTTCGTACTCCTGGAGATGAGGGTTGCACATTTTTTTCGGGGGTCTGTGTTACCCATATAAACTGTCTCCCTCTATTGGGGAAAATCGACTAACTTTTAAATTCCATCTGTGATAACATTTTACACGTTTTTATTGTATGTAAACTTCCCCCTTTGTATTTGTCCCCTTCTTTTGTGCCCCTGTGGCTAATAAAGAAATATATCTATCTATCTATCTATCTATCTATCTATCTATCTATCTATCTATCTATCTATCTATCTATCTATCTATATATATACATAGAATATCTCGTTAAGGGTGAAAACAGCGATTATTTGCTTAAACTTTAATCCGTTATTTTAATAAAAATTTGCTCTACGGTTTTTATATATATTTATATATATAATCCTTATCGAGCTCTCTTGGGATGTTAGTTTTTACATTTATTACTATTACTATATATAAATATATGCATGTATGTGTATATATATATATATATATATATATATATATATATATATATATACACACACACACACACAACCATATATATATATATATATATATATATATATATATATATATATATATATATATATATATACATATATATATATATAAATCATATATATAAATCATATCTTAGAATTATTAGATAAAATATATACATTTTCCTCTCCCAATTAGCATAATTAACCATATAAAAAATCAATTAGACCAGGCTATAAGAATAAAAGCTCCTATGAAGAAATATTTGATAAATACCCGAAAGCAGCCTCTTCGCGGTTGACCACAATAGAGTATTTACCCAACATTTCAACAGCATGTAGAAACCGACCAAATATATCGTCAACCATACACAATTAGGTATAAATTTAAAGTTAGAAGAAATGTGTACATACCGTAATTATATCTCTACCTTGGTTTCGTTCGTATTTTGAGATATCCCATTAAAGATAAATCTCGAGTATCGAACTCATCAGGAGACAAACTCAATAGGACAGTTACTTTTCCAAAGTGATCCCGCCAGAAATAGATTTTTAAAATCACTAAGAATCGTGACGTGGCAGTGGTCAAGTTAGAAAGAATGAGATTAGTTGCTTACGGCGAGTAGGCTGTTTGCTAGAAAGCGCAGCCCAATATCCCCCAAATTGCATCTCAACCCAACGGGAGATTATTAAATATAAAGATTTACATATACATTAAGTCACTTATATATATATATGTGGCAATATATTGCTCTGATTATTTAATTTATTAATTCTTCATTGAGCCACATCGTGAACGGTTGCCACATATATATCTGTGACTTTATGTATATGTACATCTTTATATATATATATATATATCCACTTCTGCGTTTACAATTTGACTTTGTTAGTTTCAGAAGATCCCGTTAAGGGTGAAAGCAGCGATTCTTTTCTTAAACTTTAATCTGTTATTTTAATAAATATATATATATATATATATATATATATATATATAAGTGTAAGTATGTATGTATACGTACATACATATTTGTATACAGACGTACAGTAGCATGCATATATATATATATATATATATATATATATATATATATATATATATATATATATATATATATATATATATATATATATATATATATATACACACATATATACACATGCATACAGCTACACATACATATATGCACGCATCAGTTTAGCCGACGTTTATTATAACTCCTGCTTTGTTCGTTTGTTTGTCAACAAATCGAACAGCCTGAATTTATGCCATACGGTGTTAAGGCAACCACGTCACCTTTTTGTTCAACACTGACACAGGAACGATGTACTAGTTTCAAGCTTGTTAGTATATACTTTCGAACGTTCAACTATCTGGCAGATGGGTAAACGGTGCTGATGATAGCTAACAAGCTTGAAACTAGTACATAGTTCCTGTGTCAGTGTTGAACAAAAAGGTGACGTGGTTGCCTTAACACCGTATGGCATAAATTCAGTCTGTTCGATTTGTTGACAAACAAACGAACAAAGCAGGCGTTATAATAAACGTCGGTTAAACTGATGCGTGCATATATGTATGTGTACCTGTATGCATATGTGTATATATGTGTATATATATATATATATATATATATATATATATATATATATATATATATATATATATGCATGCTACTGTACGTCTGTATACATATATGTATGTACGTATACATACATACTTACATTTAAGTAAGTGCCATACTAAGAGTGAGAAATGAAATTTCGTTTTCATTTTTTTTCAACTTATCGTTTTCGGTATGCCTGACCGATTTAACTCACTCAATATGCAAATTAGGCTGCTCAGCCGTTAATTTTCATAAGGAAAGTATATACTTTCGAACGTTCAACTATCTGGCAGATGGGTAAACGGTGCTGATGATAGCTAACAAGCTTGAAACTAGTACATCGTTCCTGTGTCAGTGTTGAACAAAAAGGTGACGTGGTTGCCTTAACACCGTATGGCATAAATTCAGGCTGTTCGATTTGTTGACAAACAAACGAACAAAGCAGGCGTTATAATAAACGTCGGCTAAACTGATGCGTGCATATATGTATGTGTACCTGTATGCATATGTGTATATATGTGTATATATATATATATATATATGTGCATGCTACTGTACGTCTGTATACATATATGTATGTACGTATACATACATACTTACATTTAAGTAAGCGCCATACTAAGAGTGAGAAATGAAATTTCGTTTTCATTTTTTTTTCAACTTATATATATATATATATATATATATATATATATATATATATATATATATATATAAGTGGTTACACAACAGTTAGTTCACCATACCGAGAACAATTGTTTCACCTTAGCGGATCCTCAGCTCTTAATGGACATGGTTATACGGAACAGGAAGGACAACCGTATGAACGCGCATGCGCAGAAACCGGTCACTTCACACAGGCATTACTAAAATGCGTGCGAGAGGTGTAAGGGAGATAACTGCGAAAGTCCGAACAGTTTTTAGTTGGTAAGAAAAAATATTGATGTTGTAACAATAATTCATTGAATCTGGAGCTTTGTAGTTATTCAATAGGTGTTTCGAGACGTGTGGACAAGGTGTGAAAAATTCATATCTCGTGTTTAGGCAATCACTATTGCATACTTTCTTTAGAATATTTATTCGTTCGTCAATACACAGTCTACACGACGGATTTCCCCTTGCGTATGGCTGGGACTTAGGGATGGCTTTCCATTGAATGGAGTAGTCTATACTTGATTCCTTGAGGGACTATACGTGGCTCGCTAGTTTTGTGGATGAACGTCTGTCCAGGTACCTAAAGGTCGACTGATGGTTCAGGAAACGTTCCCTAAATCAGCCTCCGCCATGCCCACATAGGATTTGACATCCTGTGGTTGGTTTGGTCGGTTAGAAGTGACCACAGCTTCATAAATTACAGCTGGTGTGTTGCATTGCTGTTGAAGGGGGAAAACGTCGGGCTTACGGCAAGAACACCCTGGTTGGGTGTTGCTCCTAGGGCTGCTGGTGATGTGGCTTTCATGTTCTTAGCGCAGGCGTATCCTAGTTTTACTTTGTGTCGGTTAAAGATGGAGCGGTATTTATGACCTACGGGAAAGTGTCTATCTAAGAGGGCTAAAAATTATTTGCCTACATTGGTTTTAACGTTGAGTTGGAAGGGAGGAGAGAACCAGATAGTTTGTCTATTGTTGCGCTTTCTTTTCTTATTGCTGTTGTTGACAGTGGGAGAGTAAGTGATAGGTTATGAGAAGCCGCTGTTAGCTAACACCGTGTTATAGTAGGGTGCCGCCCTGTCAAAGATAGTCTTATTAGAGGAGAGGTTTGAGATACTAGTGCTGATATTATTTACGAAGTTTCTAAAAGCAGTGGGAGGGTGGCATGAGTCCTTGTGAATGTAATTGAGTTTTTCGTTTAGCTTATGGAAGGGTCAGTGGATGTGGGTGCGAAGGTCTAAATTAATGTCTAAGAAATCTACGCTAGAGAGGTTGGTGGCTACTGTTATCCTAAGTCCTAACTCATTGAAGGTAGAAGCTAATTCTTTTTTAAACCGGTCGAGGTCGTGACCACTTTTATGGCTCGATAAGTTCAGTCCATTCTCGTGGTATATTCCCGTGTGGAAGTCCGGGAATCTAACAAGTAATATGTCTAAAATAAATAGGAGGCCAACCAAATCACATACGTCAGCACTGTGAAACGATCCCGTGGAGACGTCGAAGAGGTCTGAAGAGGAGGGTTTTCTCCGTCGTTGAAGAGGAGGGTTTTCCGGCAGTGAGCGATGATTTCCCTGTCTAAACCATCAACGGTGGTCTAAGTGGTAGCGAAGTCCAACACTTTGTTTAACAGGGTCTCTGAAATCGACGGGTAAAAATCGACAATGTCAAACTGTGTGAACTTTGCTTTTTGGATATTAAGGAGTTAAACCAATTAATTACGGAGTCGCTGTTCTCCAAGTGGGGCAGATTGGACTTGGTCCTAATGGTCTTAACTATGTTTCTAAGTATGGCCTTACTGACTAGTCCCATATCTGTGCGTGCCGGGTTTATTAGTCTACATGTGGGGTTAGAAGTAAAGTATACCTTGTGAACTTTCAGGGTGAGGAACGCCTCCCGCTTAGCTAGAGATTGTAGCTTCTTATCTACCTTAATGGCTTCTGTATTAATGTCGTGGTAGGCCATAGGGTTAGCTTTCTTATATTTGGAAGTAATAGCGTTATGGGCCAGGTGGCGGAAAGTGGTGTTGTCGACTTCGTAAATAATAGGTTTGTCGGAAAGAACGAAGGTGTTATTAGAAGAACTAAATTTCTTAATATCATTTCTTAGTTTAGTTTGAAAGGTGTTAGTGTGGCTGCGAAAGGAAATGTTAGCGACTAAGTCAAGAAGGTCCGCCTCGAAAGGAGCAAGTTCAGTTACCTTAGGAGGGTAGGCTCTCGATTTCAGGTTGAAGGTGTTATTCGTGCCTGTAATTTTGCCGTTAAAAGCGATTCTTTGCTTTTCTTTAAGCGATTCTTTAATCTGTTATTTTAATAAATATATATATATAAAATCAAAAGATGGTTAAAAGAGTTCCATGTATTTTATTATGCGCATTTCAAAAACAAATATCATCATGGGATGATATTTGCGTTCTCATCAGATATTTATTATGAGCATTTAAAATATATATATATATATATATATATATATATATATATGTATGTATGATATATTATTTACTGTAGTTAAACATAGCAACAGTGAACTAAATAGGGTTAAGAAAACAATTATAGAATTCTTTAAAAATTATGACCTGAAATTAGAAGTAGAAAGTAACAGTAAAGTAGTTAACTTCCTTGATCTCACCCTTAATTTAAATTCAGGACTATATTACCCCTTCCATAAACCCAATGAAAACCTAAATTATGTTAGTTTTCATTCTAATCATCCGAAATCTGTTAAAAATGCAATAGTCAATAGTGTTCAAGAACGTCTAACTAGATTATCTGCTAACAAATCCATTTTTGATACCAAAACTGGATATTATAATGAAGCGTTGCATAAGGCAGTATATAAAAATAATATTGAATATCTAGATAATAGTAATTCTAATTATAAACTAAATAATAATAGGAATAATATAAATAAAGCTGACTCTAAAAATAAAAATAATTTAAATATAAATAAAAATTCTAATTTCGTGAATAAATCGGGGAAAAAAATCAGAACTAAATCAGTTATTTGGTATGCACCACCAGCATCTTTAGCTATTAAAACACCCATAGCACAATTATTTTTTAAGGCATTAGATAAATGTTTCCCTAGAACACAAATACTATTCTATCAACAATAGACACACAGTTAAGCTATCTTACTCTACAACTATGAATATGGCTCAAAACATTGCAAAAATAAATAGCAGAATTCTTAGTTATAACCAACAGATAATTAGTGATAATGACAATATTAATATTAACAATAATATTGATACAGAGAATAACAATAACATTACTTTAAGCACTTACAGTAGAACACCTATAAATATTAGCAATGATAACGCGAACAGTTTAGATTATAGTAATAACAGAAAATCGAACTGTAACTGTAGAAATAGATCTGATTGCCCTTTTCAAAATAACTGCCTAAGAACTTAGTATATAAATGTACCGTTAAAGCAAATAACATTACCTACAACTAGATAGGTGCAACTTCATCGAGCTTTAAACTGAGATTTTCCAATCATAAGCATTCTTTTTCTAATCCGGATAAGAAATTTTCTACTTTTTTATCACAACTAATATGGTCTTTGAAAGAGAAAAATTTTAAATACTCAATATTTTGGTCCAAGCTTCGCACTTGTCAAGTCTACCAAAATCGCTCTATTTATCCTAACTGCAATCTTTGCAATACCGAGACTCTATAAATAATTGCTAATTATGGTAACTTAATTAACAAAAAAAGTGAATTATTCTCAAACTGCCTGCACAAATCTGCATCTACATTTCAAGCATCATATAACATTAGGAAAAAACATTGACTAAGTGTGAAATGATTTTGATCTTATTAATAATTGCGAGTGTGAAAAGATATTGACTCTGAATAATAATTCTTGTAATGCTTTTATCATTATTGCTATTATTAATATTGGATATAAGGTTTCTACCTAACCATAGAAACTGTTTACCTGCTCTCTTATAGAATATGTTAATCTCTAGATTGTTTAAATACACTTAGTTTTGATTTTGTATTTTTTAAACCTAGTATCTTATAAATTTGATACCTGTAATGTCTTCAGACTCGTAAACCGTTTAATAGCTTTAAATGTTTGTTTACGTCGTACGAAGATATTGTTTACATTTATCGTATAAAAGTTTCGTTTTATTTAAATTGGTTAATAATCTGTACTTAACTTGATGTATAATTTTGAATACAGTAAAATCTAGTTAAATCAAAATTATAACACTCTTAAGTGTAATTATAACTAATAATTAATATGATATATAATTGACAAATATCGATTTAAATTTTATAGGTTATATAAGAACTATACAAATGCTTATATCTAAATAAATCTGATTTAATAATATGACATTTACTACATTTATAAGCTTTATGGTTAGTTAATAACATTTTTAATTTTGATCTTTCTAACTAAATTATTGACTATATTTAATAATTTAAATATACTCTTATGTTAAATTATCTTTTTCACTATATATTTGTTTTAATTTCGATATAATACAATAATATAGGTTCTTTCAAATATTATAGTCTAAAAATTTCAAGTTATTTAATTAATTGAGTATTTCTAATTAACTTAATATTTGAAAAAAAAAAAACGGTCACGCATCATATACATTGATTCTCCTTCTCCTTTGTAATTATATGTTACCACACATATCTCCCTTTCTTTGTTTTCGTATCCTCTCTCTTTTCTTTTCTTTCTCTCCTCTAGTTAACTCTCTCGCTCTCTCTTTTACTCCTTCTATAATACGGAGGTATACATATTTTATTATTTAAATTTTTAATAGTTATGTAGTTATATGTTAATATTTTTTACTTGCCTTTATATATACTTATTATATTTATTATTATATATATTTGATACACTTTTTTCTAAGTACCCTCTCTATTATATGTAGATTTTCATGTTACAACTTATGGTATATAAATATTGAGTTTTGTCAAAACTAATCACTGCCAAGACTGGAATTGGACCATCAGCACAGTTGAGGTATGTCAGACATCAATTTATTTTATCTGATGAGGATGTACTGATGAAATAGCTCAGTACCTCTGAAATATGTATAATAAAATATATTTGATCACATGAACGTCTATATTTATTAATATTTTGAAGTAATATTAATAACTCCAGAAAACAATCAGTTGAGTGCTTCTAATCTATTGTAAAATTGTATTCATTGATTAATCAATGAACCTTGTTAAACTTTTGGTTATATATATATATATATATATATATATATATATATATATATATATATACATACATATATATATATATAGAGATAAATCTACCAAAATAACCGGTAGTGTCCAATCCGTATGAAGGACTCAATGTACTCCAAATATAGAAGATATCATGAAAAGAGAAAATGCATTCGAAAATTAACGATAAAAATCATAGGAAAACAGAGTCAAGATAAATTAATAAAAACAATGAAATAAAAACAAAGAACAGGTTCCTTATATTGAAAAATTCATCATTTTACGATCGTTTCTGGGATATATGTGTGTTGGTATGTATATCATGTTAAAGATCTATGTAAAACATATTACATATATCAGAGGAGATATACATACCTTCACCTATACATGCCATCTTTAGATATGATGAATTATGTTTATTGAAAGAAAGAAAGTATTAATATAAAAGGACTGTTTAGGAACAGGTTTTGAATTGACCAATAGAAAAGAGTTATAGGTCAAGTTGACTTGATCAAACACCTCAGATTTAAAGAATATAAATCCAATTTTCAAAAGGATCTCGATTCTACCCTATTGGAGCTAAAAATATATAGTAAAATCCATATCCACTCTGACAAAACTGGAAATCTATACCACATGGATATTGTTAAATTATAATGAGTTCATTTATAAAGAACTCAGGAAAAATTATAAAAAATTTAAATAATGCGGCTCTTACCAATATCAACAAAAAAACATATAACATAGTAAATAAACTCAATATTGAAGACCGAACTGAACCCTTGGCACTGAAAAAATCGCATTTTAATCTGAAGGATCACAAATCTAATTTCAACTCTAATCCTTCTATAAGACTTATATGCCCTTCCAAATTTGACATTGGCATCATTAGCAAAAAAAGAATTCTGGATACAATTATCCCACAATTATGAAAACACGTCAACTTACCACTCTGGGAAAACACATCCCAAGTAATTACTTGGTTTACTAATATTGAAAATAAATCCTCTGCTTCATTTCTACAATTCGATATAGATGCATATTATTCCTCTATATCACTCATACTCCTAAACAAAGCATTGATATTTGCCAAAAATAGATCAGACTTAACTATGGAAGACATCAATATTATCACGCACGCTAGACAAATACTACTTGAATTTCAGAAGGAGTATTGGACCAGAAATACATATAGTAATCTCTTCGACATAACTATGGGCTATAGTGATTCTGCAGAAATTACCGATCCTGTGGTCCTTCTTCTTCTATTTAACATTAATTCATCTTTTCCCCACCTTAAAGGTGGTTTATATCGTGATGACTGTCTTCTTCTATCCAATAATCTTAGCCTATCAGAAATTGAAATAAATAAACTTATTAGAACTTTCCTCAAAGACTATTATAATCTCACTATTACATTTGAAAACACCAGTAAAATAGTCAATTTCCTAGATATAACTATGCATCTATCTACGGGTATCTACCAACCTTACCATAAACCTAACCAAAACTTATATTACATACACTCACATCTATCTTTAAAAACCTAGCATATAATATCTCACTCAGAATCTCTAACCTTTCATCAAATCATGATGTATTCGATAAAAACGCGCCCTTTTATAATGAAGCTTTAGCTAGAAGCGGCCACAAGAACAAATTAGTCTATATACCTTGCACCAATAATATTACAAACATACAACCTAATATTACCAACAAACACCAAATGAAAAACCCACACCTAAATGCCACTCATACTACAGCTTACAACATCAACATAAAACTTAATTTCTCTACCTCTTCTCACATAAAAGATAATGACTTTCAAAAACTATTCACCCTAATACTCTAACATATGTCAACAACAAAACTAACAAAATTCCTAGTAATCACACCAAAACATCTAAATCAATTAATCTAACTAAACCTATATATAATAGAATCACTAATAGTAACTCTCTCAGTAAACTCCCGATACATCATATAAATATAAGAAACAATGTCGAAACCGTAATAGACGAGTTACTTGGTATAATGCTCCATTTAATCTACAGATTAAAGACCATATCCCTAAAAAATTCTTTGCTATCCTAAAGAAAAACTTCCCACCAAACTATAAATACCATCACATTTTAAATGGATCTACTGTCAAATTTTCCTACTCCACTACCAAGAATATACAACAGAATATAAGTGCTTACAACACATATAAGTGTAAAAGAAACCATTAATATACCACAAACACATCAAACCAATCATAATAATACTAAAATAAACTAAAACAAACCACCTTCTGCTTCACCTATAATAGGTCCCATAAACGCCACACCAATTTTGATTAATGATCTCTAAAACAAACAGATCTCTACTAGCTCCACATCGCCTAAACTATCACCCACCAACAACCTGTCTAACCATGCTAATCTAATTACAACCCATTCTAAACCATACATTAATGAAAATAGTAACACTAATACCACTATAGATAACACCATTAACTCTCCTGATACAATATTTACGAATGGTTGTAACTGTAGAATCAAAATAAATTGCCCATTAAAGGGAAATTGTCTTATTAATAACATAATCTATAAATGTGTAATTAGTACTAAGGACTCCACTCAATCCTATATAGGAGCTACGTCTAACCAATTTAAAGTAAGATTTAATACCCACAAACATAGTTTTAAAAATGCCGCATTAGCTAATACAATCTCCTTGGCTGAAGCAATTAATAATTATAGAAATAGGGATATTGATTACAACTTGACCTGGTGCGTGCCCAAAAGGGCCACCCCTTATCAAAATAGGAGATATGAGTGTAGGTTATGCTCCCAAGAACCTTTTGAAATCATGAAATCTAATGATATCCTATTAAATAAGCGACATGACTTAATTATATCATGCGATCATAGAATTAGAAAAAACCTTCAAATATTATAAACTTAATTAGTATATACATCACTCTTATATTTTACAAATCATTATGATTAATTTTAAAGGTTTTTTTTATTTAGTTACCCTATAATTAGAAATCTACTACAGAGAATTTCATAATTTTATTTCCCCCTTACAATTCACTTTACCTAAAGTTAGCTTTAACCTCACTACTTCTTTTAACCGCATCCCCTATTTATCACATTTAATACCTAGGTTTATTAAAAATAATTAATATCTTTAATATTATGGATGTTTACATAGATACACTACTTTTTATAAAATTTTATCTATTTCAGTTTTTCTATATATATTTTTATTTTTTTTATTTTTTACTTCTTTATTTATCACATTCATAAGAATTAATATAGTTTTAACTCTGTAAGTATACCTATCAATTAATTTAATTTCCTTTTATGTATCTAGGTTCCTTTAAATTTAAATAAGATTAGTATTTCTCACTAACACTCTCATCCCATAAATTCCTTTCCCTTCGCTTTTAACACCATTTTTTAATAACATCAACAATTTTTGGGACTCCTTCACTATCTCGTTGATTTAACCTCATTTAAACCCCTATCTTTCTCTTGCCCATTGTATTATTTTCATTCAAAGCATAAATTTACATTCCTCCCCTCCACTCCTAGCATAAAGTTATATTACTGTAATTCTATCAACTTGACCTCTAACTCTATAGGTCAATTCAAAACCGGTTCCCAAACAGATCTTTTAAATTTATACTTTGTTTCTTTCAATAAACATACTTCATCATTTCTGAAGATGGCATGTATAGGTGAAGGTATGTATATCTCCTCTGATAATTTGTAATATTTTTTTACATAGATCTTTAACATGATATACATACCAACATATATCCCAGGATCGATCGTAAAATGATGAACTTTTCAATATATTGTTTTTATTAATTTATCATATATATATATGTATGTATGTATGTATATATATATATATATATATATATATATATATATATATATATATATATATATAATTAAGTTAAAGTGTACATCTACATATGTATACGGAAGTACTAGTATGCATATAAATACACACATGTATACATATGTACATGTACCGAGTTTTTCACTAGACACTTTACAGTGAGTGTCCAGCTAGTCTGTATGTAAACAAACAGACGAACCGGGTTTTAAAGTCATACGAGTTTTCAAGGAAACACACTTCCTCCATTCTCCAGAGAGCCAGACAGGAACATTGGACTAGTTTCGATGTTATTACATCTCATCAGCAATAATTACCTATCTTCCGGCTTCTCTGGAGAATTGTACAAGCACATATCGTTATATGCTTTTTCTATGAAAATCAGAAGTGGGCAGACTAATTTGCATAGAACGTGAGTCATTGTACGCGCAGGTTCAGCGGAAACGATAAAAACAAATAACGAAACGAAATTAAATTTCGTTTCGCTTCTAACTCACTTTTGTATGACTGACGCTTAAACAATTAAGTTAAAGTGTACATCTACATATGTATACGGAAGTACTAGTATGCATATAAATACACACATGTATACATATGTACATGTACCGAGTTTTTCACTAGACACTTTAGAGTGAGTGTCCAGCTAGTCTGTATGTAAACAAACATACGAACCGGGTTTTAAAGTCATACACTCACTGTAAAGTGTCTAGTGAAAAACTCGGTACATGTACATATGTATACATGTGTGTATTTATATGCATACTAGTACTTCCGTATACATATGTAGATGTACACTTTAACTTAATTGTTTAAGCGTCAGTCATACAAAAGTGAGTTAGAAGCGAAACGAAATTTAATTTCGTTTCGTTATTTGTTTTTATCGTTTCCGCTGAACCTGCGCGTACAATGACTCACGTTCTATGCAAATTAGTCTGCCCACTACTGATTTTCATAGAAAAAGCATATAACGATATGTGCTTTTACAATTCTCCAGAGAAGCCGGAAGATAGGTAATTATTGCTGATGAGATGTAATAACATCGAAACTAGTCCAATGTTCCTGTCTGGCTCTCTGGAGAATGGAGGAAGTGTGTTTCCTTGAAAACTCGTATGACTTTAAAACCCGGTTCGTCTGTTTGTTTACATACAGACTAGCTGGACACTCACTGTAAAGTGTCTAGTGAAAAACTCGGTACATGTACATATGTATACCTGTGTGTATTTATATGCATACTAGTACTTCCGTATACATATGTAGATGTACACTTTAACTTAATTGTTTAAGCGTTAGTCATACAAAAGTGAGTTAGAAGCGAAACGAAATTTAATTTCGTTTCGTTGTTTGTTTATATATATATATATATATATATATATATATATATATATATATATATATATATATATATATATATGAAGGCGTATAGCTGAGTGGTTAGAGAATTGGATTCGCAATCATGAGGTTGTGAGTTCGATTCCTGGACCAGGCGATGCGTTATGTCATTGAGCAAGACACTTTATTTCACGTTGCACCCTCTACCTGGAGTTGCGACCGATAGATAGTACTAGCAATTGGAAAGACCAACGGAAACATAGTTTCCTCGGTCCGATTTGACGAAACTTGATCGTTCCTATATATATATATATATATATATATATATATATGTATGTATGTATGTATGTATATATATATATATATATATATATAGTTACTATCTTGACAGATTACCCTCACAATTACTACGTAGCGGTTCTTGCACGTGACTGCTAGACCCGGATGAAACGAAGACGGAGAATTTCCTTGCGTACCGTTTTGTACCACAGATGCAATCTCACTCTGCCTCGTTAATGTTCAATCGACACCAAAGTTCTACGTTCGGGGCAATAGAATTGAATCCAACCACCGACAACATAGTTGGATGACCGATAATCACACCAAACAGGAGTACTGTCATCCTTGTGATTTCGAGATATACAACCACTGACACTGTTACGAAGACCACAAAACCATACTCCATAATATTGAACCATGTGATTGATTTGTGCGACCAAAATAACACCACACACATATTGAACTAGGAATATTGGATCCTCCGTCAATGTCTGGGTGAGCAAAAATAGATTTCTATCTGCATTGGAATTTACGAACTTGTGCATCTGCTGTGGTTTTAAAAACAAACGCACATGACCGCACAGATGAACAATGGACTATGCCACGTGGGTTTAACCTGCAAGTGAATTGAAGGATGTGTAACTCTGATATACATATTATTTATTATTAAGATGTATAAACTTGACATAACTATTATCATCTTATATTCTCTAAACTAATAACATTTGATTATATTTCTCTATCCCGTTTTCTCCCCCCATATTTTATAATATTTTTATTCTAATACTTGCTTATATTTCTTTATATATTCTCTATATATATTTTTATATATATATTTTTTTATCTTTATTCTTATTTTCACTTTTATCCTCCTTTATATTTTACCTTATTCTTACTTGTATACCTTATTATAGTGTAATCTTCCCCATGCCTTATTATACATTATTAATTATAGATTTCTAATTACCTCATGTACTTTCTCCTCCGTTATATATATATTGTATGCCCTTTGTGTGTGTGTAGCCTCTGCACACGCTCTGCACCCTACTATCGACGCCACCCCATCTATGGCTCAACTAAGCACTCGACACCCGGGAATGAATATGACCACAGCTAGTAAACAAGGACCCACACCCCACCCTCCCGCACCAAAATTAGACTTATAGTCGCCTGCTTTTGCTCTTTATTCTCTTTACTCTTTGTTCTTGAATGTTTGGTTGGTAGAGTCCATAACACCAATCAAACCCCTTTTATAGCTCTGACGAATCCTACGGTTACGTAAGGAAGAAACATTGTAAGCCAATAAAAATCTTTTGATGTTGTAGACGCTCTTGTGTTCTTTATCATATATATATATATATATATATATATATATATATATATATATATATATATATATATACATATATATATATATACAATTGATATTATATAAAAGGAAACTATATTTATAAAACCATAATTATTCAATTATGTATATTTCAAGGGTACCACAAATTTTGGTGCGCTATCATCAGATAAAATACAAAATGTTTCATAAATATTTGACATGACCAAGGATGATATACCTTAACGGTTTAAGTTATCCCTCGAAAATGAAGGTGAAAATTCAGATATTTAAAATTATTAATATGAGTATGCAAATGAAGTGTATATTAAAGGGCTGAAAAAACGTTATATTAGACGCTATGGAAAATTTAAATATTTATGATAAGGAAAGAAGAGAAAAAGAAAAGAATAACATGAATTCGGAGGAAAAGATTTTTGTTACCTATATTATGAGTTATAAAATTATATGAAGAATTATCTTTGTAAGTATTTTTATATTATTACATTAGGATAGGTTATATGTATATAAATATCTCTCTATATATTTATATTAATAAATTGCATATGCATTGATTGTTTATATAAAAAAACAATATGAGTTACGAAGGATGTTGAACATTTTATTTTCAAGTTGTGTGATTAGAATAATTTGTGGATTCAAAATTGTTCAACATTGAGAATGTTTTCAGAATATTGTTAATTTAACGAGGCTATATAAATTATCAAACTAAAATTTATTATATACATATATACTAGTACAAGTACCCAGCGGTGGCCGGAAAACAGATCACTCTGACAATAGTCAATTTCTTGAAAAGTAATTGCGAATATATATAAATATATTTTGTGAAAGATGTTCATATTCTCGGTATTTGTGTTGTGTGTGTGTGTTGTTAATTTTGGCCAGTAACAGTAATTTGGCAAAGAAAGATCAATAATAAGTAAAAGATTTTAATGTGTATTAGAAAAAGCAAATGATAATGAATGCGAATAAGTAGTGAGAAGAGAGATGAACAATGAAAAGGGGGTAGAACAAAATATTGTTTCATAAAAATGAAAGAGGGGAGATGAATGGACACGTATACAAAACACATTAGAAACACACACACACACACACATATGTATATATATAAACTTACTATTCACAATGGATTACAGCCATGAACAACTCCCTTTCCTCGACATCCTCATCAAGAACACCAGCAACAAAATAGAAACAGACATATACTACAAACCCACAGACTCCAAACAATACCTTCCATTCAAATCGTGCCACCCTAGACACACCAGAATGGCAATTCCTTATAACCTAGCCAGAAGGATCTGCACAATAGTTTCAGATAAATACACATGCTACACACGACTAGAAGAATTAAAAAACACACTTATCAGCAGAAACTACCCACCATACCTAATTACCAATGGATTCCAACGTGCCCTAAAACTAGACATCCAGGAACTCAGACACCCGAAACCCAGGAATGAACCACAACAAAAAACTCTACCATACATCTCCACACACAACTCCCTCAACAATGAGGCATTCGACACCATCCTCCAGAACATTCCTTTACTAAAAAGAGACCCAAGAATGATCAAAATCTTCCAACCACACAGCATCATAAAGAGCAAAAGACAACCTAAATCCATAAAAAAATCATCCTCACACAAGCCAAAATCCAACAAAGCCTCACAATGAACCCTACACTAACAAAATGCGGAAGGCCCAACTGTGGCATATACATAAATCTAATAGAAGGTTCAACATTTCATTTTAAACAAGGACAGCGTTTCACAGTTAAACACAACTTCACATGTGCATCTGAAAATCTAATCTAGGTTTTGACCTGCTCAGGCTCAGGTTGTCAAGAGCACTACATAGGACAGACAAAAAACACCCTCCGTGAACGTATGACCGTCCATAAATCACAAATTAAAATACAGGAATACAGAAAGATTGCATTTAGTGAACATATCGCCAATTGTGCTCACAACCAACATCCAAACTTTAAAATTTCCCCCATTTACAAATTCATAGACAACGCTACTTTCTTCCAACGTACCATTAAGGAAACATATTTCATTTACAATTTCCAACATCTACTTAATGCTCTAAAAATCGGACCAATCTAAAACTGCAACAAACAATCAAATATTTACCAGAGTTACCTCCCTCACACCCTACCTAATCCTTTTTCTTAAATAAATTAAATGTCATCCAGCAAGAATTGCTTCCCCTCCATATTAATTCTCTAAAAAGGGAAATCATATCAAACCTCAGTCCACCATTTGCCTCCATCATGGAATCATGGATCAACTAAACACTCTTGCTATATTAACACATTTTGATCTGCTTAACTTCAATAACTATGCCTGTAAATAACATTAGTTTTTCTTCCACATTGACTTTTTATGCTCCACATTATGCACGTTTTTTTTTCCTTTTTCTTTTACCTTTTCACTTCATAAACCTTGTTTGTAAATAACATTATTCTTTCTGCACCTTCTGTTTAACGTGTGTGACACCACACTAATATATTTCACTAACATTTGATAATGCATAAAAATGCTGAAACCGGTAATAGACAATTATTAAATATATAAATAATTAAATAAATGCCATTGTTAAATAATAAACAAATCAACTAATACCTTAACACTCCACACAAAGTAAAACATTTCGTTTTAATCATTTTCTAACCCAGAAAAAAGAGAGAGAGAAAAAAGGAAAACAATATATTTTCTTCCTAATAATCGTCTCTTTCTCCCTGTTTTCATATATATATATATATATATATATATATATATATATATATATATATATATGTATATATATATATATATATATATATATATATATATATATATATATATATATATATATATATATATATATATATATATATAACGGCGATGAATTAGTTTTGCGAGGTTTTTTATATGAAATCGTGTGTCGAAACAAATATTGTTATACTTGGGGAGGGTCATATTTGTGTAATATTGCCAGAATTAATGACAGAACACACTCACTGTTTGGTTGGTTTTCCCTTTTCGCTTCTATGTCTTTTATATCGGTAATTTAATTTATTCGGTCCTCAATGTTGCCATTGACTGACCAACGGTCAAATATAATACAGATACAATATAGACACAAACACATATATTTAGTTTATCAAAGTTCTTTCGTTGCACATCTACAACATCGTCAGTGGTGCTATTGTTTCCTCCCGTTACATTGTATGTCTACGCCATCTTTATTTAGTCTGTTTATATATTTATTTATTTATTTGTTTGTTTGTTTATTTTATTTTGTCTTCTTTGCGCATGCGTTTGCGTGTGTGTATAGTGTTTTGTTTGATGTGTGTTCGTGATTGGGTGACTGTGTATTGGTTAATGTATTCTATGTTTACTAGCGTGTGTTTATATGTGTTTGTTGTTATTGTGCTTGTGTATGTATTCATTTATTTATTTATTTATTTATCTATTTATTTATTTATACTTCTCTTAGGTCAGTGTTGTTTGTTTGGGTGTTGTTGTTATTCCATTCATTCTTTCTGTTTATTCTTGCCCTTCTAAGTTCTATTTCACTGGCCACTCTGATTTGCCTCTCTGCTGGGTCATTTCTATGTTTAGATATTATTCTAATTTCTATGTTGTCTATGTTACCGCCGTGTTGTTGTCTGGCATGTTCGTATAGTACTGATCCGTTTTATCGTCCTTTTAGTTCCCCCCAGTGTTGGTCTATCCTTTCACCTATGCTACGAGCTGTCTCGCCTATGTATGTTGTTGTCATGTTTCTGCAAGTACCCTCTGTACATCTTATGCTATAGACTACGTTTTTAGTTTTACAGTTTATCCCGGGGTTTACCTTACATATGATACATTTCCTATTAGTACAGCGGGTTTTCTTAAAAGGGTAGGTTTTGCTGATCAGGGATTATATGGTGGTTCCTGGCTTTTCTACCACCTTAATCTTTAAGTGGGTCTTTCTCAGGGCCTTTCTACACTGGTTAGCTAATTTCCCCCCAGGGGTAGCGTCCACAAGCAAGACACTCTGGTATCTCTGGTTGTCGTACCATGAGGTGGCTTTCCCTATCTTATGCCTAGCCCTATCTAAGCTATTCCATGGTTTGCTCTTAATCAGTGAACAAGAACAACAAATCCTGCAGCTACCAGCAAAATTTGCCATCTACAAAAAGATTAACCCTATTGAGTGCAAAACGGAGTTGGAAAAGTGTTTCACAAAAATACGTTGGAATGCAAAAGTAAACAACAACAACAACTATACGGACAACTACAACAATAATAACGGTAGTAATAATATAAACAATAACTCTGAGTATAGAAATAACAACCATAACAATAACAATAGCAGGAGAGTGAGAAATAGTAATAGTGGTAATAATACTAACGATAGACAGAACAACAACAACAACCACAATAAGCAACGACCACAGTAGTAATAACGGTAACAATACGAACAACAACAACAACAACCACAGTGGTAATAATGGAAATAATACATGTAGCAACATTAATGATAGAAACAACAAAAACAAGAAACATAATAAAAGTAACAACCACAATGGTAGAAATAACAGTAACAACAACAATAACGGTGAAGTAAATAACAATCACAGCAACAATACATCTAGCAATCATAACAACAATACATCTAACAATCACATCAACAATACATCTAGCAATCATAACAACAATACATCTAACAATCACAGCAACAATACACCTAGCAATCATAACAACAATACATCTAACAATCACAGCAACAATACATCTAGCAATCATAACAATAATAATAATGCTAATGATAGGAACAACAACAACCACCATAATAACAATAATAGCAACACACACAACTATGACGATAGATATAATGTCAACCACTTAGAGAATCTATTTTTCAACCCAGCTGACAAAATATATAAGATGGGTAATATCTATCCTACGAGGTTACCCTTTAATAAAAGAGTTTGTATACCACAACAAATAGATGACGAGACAGAGGCACAGTTCACAATAGCTAGAAATAACATTAGACAAATAGTAGACCGGTATACTAAGAGACAGAGCAGACCAGAGGCCCAACAACTTGGGAGGAAACCTGTAGAAGGCTTGGTTAGCCTCAAGCAGCGCACAAGGGATGGTGAGGTAGTATGTCTACCCACGGATAAGTCTGGTAGGATGTCAATATATATCATGCCGAACTAGATCAAGGCTATGCAACCCCACATCACCAACACGAGCGAAATTGCACAGCAAAAACATGATGGGAGAGAGAACATCCTCAACGCTCACATGATGATGTGGACCGACATCCTAAAGCCAAGCAGACGAACTGCCAACAACTTCCAGGCGTCTAACAATGGCATACCACCCTTGTATGGGCTCCGCAAAGACCACAAGCCAGTCGACGACCCGACAACAGGACCACCAACAAGACCCGTATGCGGAGCTAATATAGCTAGCAACTACAGGATCTCCTACTTCCTCTCAATGGTTATACGCCCCATAATGAAGATGTCCCCAGGTGTATGTGACAGTACAGAGGGCCTCCTCAGCAGAATCAGTGAGTGCAACAAAAACAGGAACCTATCCAACTGCATAATAGGCAGCATGGATGTGGTATCACTGTACCCATCCATTAACATTGATTTTGCTGTGGAAAAATGTGTGGATATGATTATTGAGAGTGAGGTAGAATTCTGCGACGTCGACACAGACGAACTGGGCCTCCTACTTAGACTTACCTACGACACTGACTACCTAGACAGCCATGACCTTAGACGTTTCTGCTCCAGTAGACCCATAAGATGTAGACCCCACACCATAACCTATATATATTCATTAAAATAACAGATTAAAGTTTAAGCAAAGAATCGCTGCGTTCACCCTTAACGGATCTTCTGAAACTAAAAAAATCAATCTGTGAGTGAGCGCAGAAGTAAATATTTCGAAAAACGTTGCAACCGAAGGAAGACAGGAAGACGATACTTTGGTTCGTGGAAACGTTCCCTGGCAAAGAACGAAAAAAAAAGAAGATAATACGTCATTATTCGGAGCGGTGAAAACAATTACACGCAAAGACAAAACCACGTTTGTGGTATAAATGAAGTCGTAGACTAATATTCTATTAGGTGGTTCGTGGAGACGTTCTCTGGCAATGAACGGAAAAAATGAAGATAATACGTCATTATGTGGTGCGTTGAGAACAATTACACGCAAAGACAAAACCACGTTTATGGCATAACTGGAGTCGTAGACTAAAATTCTATTTAGGAAACCGAATGATTCTCGGCTTCAGAGTTAAGAATAATGTAAATAAATTACAGAGGTTATTGAAATCAACAAGAATATAAATATATACATACACGCATCCATATACGTACATACACATGCATACGCAAAAACAGCCGCCATGGGTACTTAAATACGGTTCTTATATATTTGATATATATTTACCTCTCTTTGGGTTTTAGTCTTCAAATTTATTATTACTATATATATATATATATGGGTGGGGATACGTGTATATATATATATATATATGTGTGTGTGTGTGTGTGTGTGTGTGTGTGCGTGTATGTGTGTGTTGTGTATAATCTATTGATAAACCCATTAGCAAATTACATTTTTAAATTATTAATATGTATATATTGAGTAATTGAAGTTGAACTGATCGTATATGAAGATTCATGTTTTTAAATGATGTCCTCCGTTATTAAACAGCGAAAGAAGTATATAAGTCATGAATTGTAGAATAGTATATGTATCGAAATATTCGAAGAGAAAGCGAGGAAAGGATTTTGACCGTGAGACTTGGTGAGAGAAATTTATAGGGAAGATTGAGTATAGTGTATCGATAATAGTGTGTACAGGAGAAAATAAAACGTAAATATAAAAATGTAGGTGAACCAGGTTAATAAGGATTAGAACATATATGGAAATAGAAAATATAATATAGTAGGAGATTTATTACGCAAGAAGCCGAACAGTAGACGGAAATATAAATAAATACGTTCAATAATTTCCTGTAATGGTTAGCGAATTTGGGTGTATTTCACTCGATTTTCTAAGCTTTTATTTATAACAATCGAGTGTGGTTACAGAGAATATCTATGTGTATATGTATGTATGTTCTCTTTCTATTAATTTAGTGTGTAATTTTGACCGGCCACATTCCTGGTGGCAAGGTTGTTAAAGAAAAGAAATTGTCATCCCTTGAATCACAAGAATATTCTGCAAATTTTGAAGGTGCCAAATGTCGCAGCCATTTGTTGTCTTTTAATTAGGGAGCTGCGCTCTTTGTACATAAATCCAAATTCAGTCATACTTTGGTCCAAGCGGGTTGGTATATACATTGTTGCTCCAAAAATAATGGGTATGCAGTGTATCTTAGATACTGGATCTGCAAAGTCCTCATCAATGGTCTGTAGATGTCCTCCTTCTCCTGTATTTTTATTACAACGTTGACATCAAGTTGGCAGCTAATCTCCACAACAGAGAACGTTTTCAATATATGGTCCCAAAGAATAATATCTGGCCAGTTCTGCTTTAATTTAGTGGCAGTTTTATTTTCAGGTTCCACCAGGATTTCTTAGGGCCATCCATCTCAGCATATTCCTCCTCATGTGTCTTTAATTTTATTTTCCTTAGTGTGTTCCAGAGGGTTCTAGCTATCACATCGAGTCTCATAGGGAGGTAGTAATGAGATTATATTCTTTCACAGTTGGCATTGATGTGGTTAACATCTTCGATCTTCGTTTTACATAGGCTACATTTATTGTCGACTGATGACCCTCCACTTTTCTGCAGTATATATATTTGGTCGGGATTTTATGCTCCTGTATTGCAGGAGGGTGTTATAAACTTGTCGCAACTCCATGCCAGGCGTTTTGAATGATTTATCCACTCTATGGTCTGTGTTTTTTTATCTCAGATGCCCATGCACAACTTTCTCTGTGGATTAGTTCATTTTTTCATCTTGTTTGGGCATTGACTAGGATCCACCAATCTTGCTGGGAGAGAGAATTATATCTGGCCTTATTCCATGTTTCTCCCCCAGAGAGACGATGAATAAGGCCTGATATAAATGTATGTATGTATATACATATGTATGTATATACACATGATGGTATCCAATGATGTTGACTTGTTCTTCTTTTTGGTAAATATCATCTTGGTTAAGAGAGTGGGACTGGCTTTGTGCAGTGCCTTTGCTCACTATAAAAGCTTCACGGCACAGGCATTGCTTTATATCTGGAGATCTCTCTGCACTTGTCGTCACATGGTACCATGGGCCCAGCACTATGTGTCAATAATTGTCACAAGTGTAGTGTTTGTACCAGAGTTTTCAAGTCGCTGGCTGGACTAAAAAGTCACACTCGTTCAGCGCATCGGTAGGGGTTCTCCTACATGGATATAAAGTAGTGGCTGTACTCGAAAACGAGTTGGCAGCCAGCATATACACATGTATATATATATATATATATATATATATATATATATATATATATATATATATATATATATATATATATATTTATTTATATATATATATATATTGAAAATACTGCTAGGATTGGTATTTCTCACAAAGGGCAGCGGGTTACGAACATGTAGGAATATAGAAATTATCAACGGTCCTATACCTGTAATGTTTGACTTATTTGTATTTTACTATATAAGAACTCTTGTTATTTGTGTGAATATATGTATGTATGTTTTTAAATCTTCCTTTCCTAGTAAATTACTATTTTGTCAGTGTTCTTTTGTCTTGTGTATTTGTATAACCACACTGGCACACAAAAAGCATATGTAGATATAAATACACATCTATATAAACTTTCTCTTAAACTCTATTACTGTCTCTCTTCTCCTCTCTCTCACTCTCACCATCTTTGTCTGTCAACGCACACACACTCATACACATTTTTCTCTCACTATTTCTATTCATATAACTTTTATTTTCTTTTGATTTAATATATCATGATACGACACGTTCAGACAATATCCCTTAAATAAAACAAAAAGAATGCAATACAGCAACAAAAGAATTAACAAATATATGACTGTATCAATAACAACAATAACAATAATATCATAAATAGATAAAATGAAAAGAATTAGCGCGATAACTAAAGGTAAATCTATTTAACAGTAATAATCATATGAGATAACGTATGTGGATACTGTTACAACGAATATCTCTATCGATTGCTCTAAGGTTAAATATGCAATGTAGTTGTGTATTGTTTTTTTTTGTAGGGAGGTACTTTTCTAAAGCGAACTGGTAGAATCATTAGATTTTCGTAGAAAATGCTTTACTGCATTTAGTTACTGCCCGTTACATTGTGGTTTCAAATCAGACCGAGGCATTTTTTTTATTTCATCCTTCGGACGACGTTCAAAAAATGATAGTTAATACTGGAATCGATATAATCGAATTTCCCATTTCATCATATTGTTAGCCTTGTTAGAAAGTATCATTATTATTATCATATGCGGTGGATTGGCAGTATCGGTAGAGGGTCGGACGCCATGCTTTCACGCATAGAGTTACGGCCCTTGCCATTCTGAGTTCAAATCCCGCCGAGGTTGACTTTGCCTTTCATCCTTACGGGTTCGATAAAATAAAGTACCAGTAATGCACTGGGTAATTTGCTGGCCTTGTGCCAAAAAGTAGAAACAATTATTATTATATGCTTTGTTTCTAAAGTAGAAATTATTATTATTATTATATTGCTGGCCTTGTGCTAAACGTAGAAACAATTATTATATGATTTTTGGCATAGAATTACGGCCCTTTACGGTCTGAGTTCAAATCCCGCCGAGGTTAGCTTTGTCCTTCATCCTTACGGTGTCGATAAAATAAGTACCAGTCACGCACTGGTTTCGATTTAATCGACTTTCCCCTCCCCTTTATATTTCAAGCCTTGTATCTATAGTAGAAATAATTATTATACGATTTGCGGCATAGAGCCTGCTGACGTAACCAAGTTCATGCAGATCTGTTTCAACACTTGATTTGGATATCTGGAGAATATCTGCGATCTCCCTGGTTGTAAGATGGGTTTGATGTTAACTAACTCCTTCACTCGGTTGCTGTTAATCACAGTTCGCGGTCCAGAGTGAGGTGCAGCTTGAATCGAAAAATTGTTTGATCGAAATCTTGAAAATCCCTTCTAGCATACACGTTCTGTAACAACACCCCCTCCGTACCGTGTATATGTTCCTGCAATTTTCGAACGCTTTCTTAACTTTTTTGTAAATAAAGAAACATAATGTGTCGATAATGGTTCTCCATTTAGGGGGTTAAGATAAACGCTCAAAATACAACCAATCTCGTCAGAGTTTTGCTACGAACTACTTTGAAGTATCAAGTATAGCAACTATGAATGCGCCTGAAGTTTACTATTAGCAAAAGCCTAAGAGATATTTTGGCTAACACAATATTTTGTAACCAAACTCGGGCGTAAACATGTATCTTTGAAGGCTTTTTAGTTTACATTTAACAGAACATTTCAACGAAAGATAGAAGGGAATCTCCCGTAAAAGAAAAGAAAACATAAATAATTATATAGAAAATAAGAATAGAATAGATGTAGGTAAATAAACCCCTGAACAAAGTGAACCATAATGATTTCTTATGTAGGCACAAGGCCAGTAATTTGGGAGGAGGGGAAAGTCGATTAAATCGATCCTCAGTACGTTACTGGTTTTTTATTTTACCGACCCCGTAACGATCAAAGGCAAAGTTAACCTCAGCGGGATGTGAACTCAGACTGTAAAGGGCTATAACTCTATGATACAAAGCATAGTGTCTGACGCTCTACCGATACTGCCAATCCTAAGGAATTTAATGGTAGCGATACAGTTGACTGTTTTGTCATCGGTTTAGCATAAACATTTTTTATCACATTTTTTTATTTCATGTATTAAATTATAAACATCTCCGCTGTTTCTGCTTTCTCTTCACAATTCTCTGTTAGTTCAGCCTCTACTTTATGTGTTTTAGTTCCTTTCGAGGCAGATAGTAGATTTTTATTTTGTACTTCTTTGTAGCTATTCCTAATACTTTTACATGGTTATTTACTAGATATTTAATTCATTTTGTGGACAGAAGAAAAGGGAACTTGTCAAATTATGAAGACCAATTGACGAGGTACTATATAGGCATTCACTTACTTTCTTCGACATTAAACTATCTCCGATTTCCTGATAAATTTTGTTGTGAATACATATTTAATAGGCAGACACGTATATTGTAAATATCCTATATGCTATAGATAATATTGTGAATATATACATACATTTATATTTATATATAAGAATATAATATAAAAATCAGAGAACTTGCTTCACAGAGGTGATTTATTATACATTCGCTGTTTCTACTGAACCCTCAACCATTCCTTTACGGAATTATTGAAATATTATACTAACACGTCATCTTACACACAGGCCTGCTAGTTTATTGTTGTTACATTTTATTCCATATCAGTAAATCTCCGTTTCAAAAAATGTCTTCTTTCCGTTCTTAGTCGTGAGTGCTTCCTTCCTGAAATTTTAGGAAATTGTGTATGTGAGACTATATTATCGCAAGCGCCTTTAATTATTAACATTTCAATGAAAATAATTACCCAGACAAAACTAAGAAGGACCAACAAACAGTAAAATATATTTCTGCTTTTGTTTACGGCTTACTAGTTAATAATTGTTTATACTTTAGGCACAAGACCGGCAATTTGAAGGGGAAGAAAAGTCGATTAAATCGACACCAGTACTTACTGCTGCTTTTATTTTATCGACCCTGTAAGGATGAAAAGTAAAACTAACATTGGCGGGATTTGAACTCATAACGTAAAGGGCCGTAGCTCTCTGCTGCGAAGCAGGGTGTTCGACGCTCTACAGATTCTGCCAATCCAGCTGCAGCTATATTGAGCGGCATTGGGCAAAATTTTAGCTACTATATTTCGTATGAAGATACGGCGTACGATATTAGAATCACTTTGAGATTTAATCAAGAATTTCGCGGAATTTGAAATATAAATAACTTTCTCATTATTAAACTGGTGACCACTAAACCACTCGACTTCATGAAAATAGCAACAGTACAAGATTGAAGCAGACATTTCTTATATATTATTCAAACGTTCCATCAAAATGTTCCATGTAAACACGAGTATATCCAACATTTGTTATCAATCTATTTACTGTTATATTCTTCATCCTTTATATACGGCAGTGCTTTCTGCATCATTTGTTCTTCTCTTTCACATTTAACATTTCAAAGAATGTTTTAATTGTTTTATTTCCACCTTACCTTTCGCTTCCCCTGCCCCTTGTTTTACCTCTTCTTTATTTTTATCATCATCATCATCAT
Source organism: Eledone cirrhosa (assembly GCA_964016885.1). Lineage (NCBI taxonomy): Eukaryota > Metazoa > Mollusca > Cephalopoda > Octopoda > Eledonidae > Eledone > Eledone cirrhosa. The sequence continues at coordinate 202,113,143 of OZ024743.1, forward strand.
TATCATTAATCGTCTCCTTGTATATATATATATAATGATATTTCACAACCAGTATATATATATCTATAATGACATTTCACAACAAAAACGTGACGCACCATACCGTGTCTCAATATATATATATATATATATATATATATATATATATATATATAAATCTATATACGTGTATTTGATTATGCGTGGGTGTATGTGTGTGTGGACATCTATCATAGTTTGATAGAGCTATTATGATTTAGTAGATATCTTTCAAACTACAATATGCTAACCCATTTAGAGACAAAACACAATAACAAGAATGAAAGATCATAAAAGTAAATTTTAATAAAATTCAATGACGATTTCTGAGCCAGGAAAACATTGTATTTAATAGTAGTCAACTGTTTACGAGTATCCTAGGAGATTTCGATGATAACTGAAAAAACTGGCAACCAAATAATAGTGGTGTTACCATTAACTTTTGCCTGTGTTGTGTGCTATGCTTTCAACTGGCAGGAAGCAGAGTGCACATAAAAAAGCCAAAGTAACAAAGCATTATCACATTTTCAATAAAAAATACATTTATATTGATGCTTCCTGTGTTAGAAAACATCTGGAGCTAGAGGCTGTCGTAATCAGCGTATCTTAGCTACCATCATAGCAAGAGAATGGAATAGTAGATATATGATGTTCAAAGAGACCATTTAAACCAATGCTTCCCGTGTTAGAAAGCATCTGGAGAGATGAAATGTCGTAATCGTGATATTGGAGTCACCATCATAGAATCAAATAATGAAGAAATACGAGGTTTAAGGAGGTTAGTTTTATTTTTAAAATACATACACCGATCAGCAATAAAGAAGTGTTGCGCGAAGTGGAATGGCTAATAGTTTATTACTAATCTACACATGCCGCGTGAAGATGAGCGATTTAATTTCTAAGGTGTTCGTCCCATGATTTTACGACTATGTTTTCGATCAACGGAGGCAAATTGTACTTTTGAGTAACATAATTTATATCGTATCATTCCACGCTAGTCCACATGAAAATTCATTTCACATGAAATTCAAATGTCCAGCCTTGTCCCACACTATGACATGATATAGTTGCAGGGAACTATGTTAAAGGTACACGTGCCTGTGGAGTTCTCAGTCACTCGCCCTGTATGTTGTGTGTAGCTCGCTCCGTAGATTAAATCAACTGGAAAACTCATCGTCACAACCGAAGGAGATTTCCCAACAACAAACAACACATGACGCACCATACCGTGTCTCAAAATATATGTGACGATTTAAGCTGAGGCCAACAGCTTCTAAATATAAAAATGCAATGTAAAAGTGAGATCTAAAATGTTGTCTTACTTTGGTGTCCTTCATATCCACACGGCCACACATACGTACGCATACGCATTCAGGTGAAGGAAACTGTGTGTGTGTGAGTATATCCATGTGTGTGTGTTTTTGGCTGCATATGTCCGTTATATGTGCTTGTACTAGTCCCATTACTTCTCCCCTTGCTTCTTTTCCTTTTCCCGTAAAATGTTCCAGTTTTCATTGAAATATGTAATAGGTGATATTACACAACATTTAGTTATGATTTCCGTACAACACATCTGCGGAAAACTTTATACCTAAAATGTCTGTGTTTAGAATTTGTATGCTTGAATATTTCAACTAATAACGAACAGTACGATGAAGTAATTGATCAAACACAATAGCTGTGCTATGTGGTTGATAATCAATATATTAGTGTCTACTAATGTTCCACATATTCACAGATTTTCTGTAATGCATGTTGTAATTTCTGCGACAAGTAATTTATCATATGACAACTTGTTAACAATGTGAATATGTAGATCCTTTTCGATAGCATTCAGATAGATTTTGAGACTGATGCAGCAACGAACATGGGGGTAATTATTTGTGATATATATATATATATATATATATATATATATATATATATATATATATAGCGGCGATGAATTAGTTTTGCGAGGTTTTTTATATGAAATCGTGTGTCGAAACAAATATTGTTATACTTGGGGAGGGTCATATTTGTGTAATATTGCCAGCATTAATAACAGAACACACTCACTGTTTGGTTGGTTTTCGCTTCTTGCTTCTGTGTCTTTTATATCGGTAATCTAACTTACTCGGTCCTCAATGTTGCCATTGACTGACCGACGATCAGTCAATGGCAACATTGTGGACCGAGTAAGTTAGATTACCGATATAACAGACACAGAAGTGAGAAGCGAAAACCAACCAAACAGTGAGTGTGTTCTGTTATTAATTCTGGCAATATTACACAAATATGACGCTCCCCAAGTATAACAATATATATATATATATATATATATATACATATATATATACATATATATATATATATTTATATACTAGACATATTTATACATATATATACTATATACTATATATATATATATATATTCATATATAACGAAGGGAGTGTGGTAAGTAACCACGTGGACCATAACGCACCAAAGTACTGGATACTGGGTAGTAGAGTGGGTAATAGCCGTTTCAAAACAGGCTAGGTCTGAACTAGCTGTTCGGACCTATATATATAATAATGATACTATTTATAGTTATGTATATACTATAAACAACTAAAAACAGGAAATGTCAGTAATTTATTACTACCTTATTACCAGTAAGAGAAATACCTCAATGTAAGAACATCAGGTGTTTTACAGAGCAGCAATATAAATTACACAATTATTAAAGTTATGTTCAAATCATTTTATTGCTGACAATCGTTTCTTCCAAACTTTTGTTTAAAGTAATTGGAGCATTAGCAATGTTACAACATTGCTAATGCTCCGATGATTCCAAACGAAAGTTTGGAATAAACGTATGTCAGCAATAACATGATTTGAACTTAACTTTTATAATTGTGTAATTTATATATATATAAATATATGTATATATATATATATATATATATATATATATATATATATATATATATATATATATATATATATATATATATATTTATATATATATATATATATATATATAGAGAGAGAGAGAGAGAAAGAGAGAGGGGATACCACAACAATGACGCACCAGTAAAATGGCTCATTGTCATAATATTTAAATATTTGTTATCTGTGTAATGTGTGGTAAATACTCATGTATTGATGATTAGAGTGGTGTTTGGCTTTTACGCAACCCTGTATATATATATATATATATATATATATATATATACATTCACCTTTCTAAAAAATAAATCATACTCAAAACGGCAGCACTAACAGTTTTGCAAGAGATGTCGACATAAATGGACCTGTTATTTTTATCTAAGGACATTTTTTCCAATTCCATCCAGCGCATCCCCTCAATCTATCTTATTTCTCATTCTTTTTTCTGATGAAGGACTAGCGTCCGAAATGTTAAGACCCTCTTCCTGCTATATCAAGCGTTAACCGAATATATCCTTCCATATATGTACCGATTGTGTTGTTATTACTGTTTACCTTTTACATACATATTTATATATATATCTATATACATATTTAAATATATATCTATATATATCTGTCTCTCTCTCTCTCTCTCTCTCTCTCTATATATATATATATATATATATATATATCATAAAAGATGTCTATAGAATCGCCAGATAAAATATATACCATTTCCCCTCCCAATTAGCATAATCAACTATATAAAAGATCGTATAGACCAGGCTCTAGAAATCGAATAGACCAAGCTATAAGA
>OZ024743.1:202121873-202129373 GCA_964016885.1 Eledone cirrhosa
ACGATCAAATCAGGCAACGTAGCATGGCACTACTCAGGTTCTACTGCTGAGGAATTAAAAAAAGATGGTATGTAGATAGACATTCTATAAAAAAAACCGTAGACTAGAGAACTCCACGACCCTGGCCAATAAGATCTGGCAGCTTAAGGACATCAACCAGGAATATGAGATTAGCTGGTCGAAGTTATCGAGTTGAAAAGCCTACAAAAATGGAATGTCCCACTGCGGATTTTGCAATATGGAGCTGCTCCATATTTAAAGTATGATAAAATGCTGCTTAACAATAAAATAGAACGATCAATTTTCTCTAGGCACAAAGCAGCTACCAAGTTCTCTAACTTCAAACCAGCATGATTCGATCCACCAATATCAGAATTCAAGCAGAACCCCCCGGGTTTTAATGTATTAGCTCCACACCACCCCATTGTTATTAGCTGGCAACAGACGAACTGGTCATTAAATCAACATCATAAATCTCCCAAACTTTCTTTCTCTATATAGCCGCATCACCTGCCAGATATTAACAACCACCCATATATCATCACTGCCCCTTTCACTTTTTATTCTCTATCTATCTATCTAATCCATCCCCGTCCTTAGTCCTCCTTATCCTCACTCTCTGTCTCCTGTCCCTTATATCTTCCTCTCTTATTTATTTATTTATTTTTTATTTTTTATTTTTTTAAATTTTAAATTTAATCCTCTGAGATTTGATTATACCTCTTGCATTTATACTACACATATTTCGTATTTCTTTCATGTTATTGTTATCTTTACCGTCATCAATATTTTACTACACTTACCACTATAACTTCAACTACCACCACCATCACCAGTAATATTATCAGCAATCGTATTCTGTACTTATTTTTTGCTTATTTTTTACATCTTTATCATTTTCATTCTAACTTCTTTATTATTATCTTTTATTATCTTTTATTATTGATGGTATTGTTTTCATTCACTTGATTCTCCGATGTATCTATACATACCAATGCCGTGTGTTACACCCTCCAGTATTCCGATGATTTGATCAGAGAGACACATTGTATTTAAGGTCGAATGATGCAACTTCGAGTGATTATCGGCCTTTAGACTCCCCTGATCAATGAAACAATTGTTAATACAGTAAATAAAACACTTTTTGTACAGCCGACCATGTTATTTTTCACTCTTTCACTATATATATATATATTTGTTTTGTAAGGTTTTTTATGTGAAATCGTGTGTCGAAAAAAATATTGTTATACTTGGGGAGGGTTATATTGTTGTAATGATATTGCCAGAAATAATAACAGAACGCACTCACTGTTTGGTTGGTTTTCGCTTCTGTATCTTTTATATTTGGCAATCAACGTTTATCATTGATGGACCAACGGTTAAAAATAGAGATATAAATATATATATAGTCTATCAATGTTCTTTCGTTGCACATCTGCAACATCATCAGTGGTACTATTATGTTTCCTCCTGTTGTATTGCATGTGTACGCCATTTTTATTTTATTTATTTATTTATTTATTTTCTCTTGTCTCCATCTCTGCGCATGTTTTTGCGTGTGTGTATAATGTTTGGTGTGTGTGTTCGCGTTTGAGTGTATGTCTTTTTGCTTTAGTATTCTATCTTTGTTTACTAGTGTGTGTTTATATGTGTTTGTTGTAATTGTACCTGTGTCTATATTTATTTATTTATTTATTTATTTATATTTCCCTTAAGTTAGTATTGGTTGTTTGGGTATTGTTGTTGTTGTTATTCCCTTCGGATTTATTGTATCTGTAATCTAAAGGGCCAAACTTTATGTCATACAGAGGATGACGTTAAGCGCACATATGTTGGAAAATGCTAACCTATGTACAGGTTATTTGGACCAGCAGGCACATCCGTTAATTGAACGGCCCGAAACTGAAAGTGGTCTATTCCAGTTATTTACAGAAATACATTAATATTCATAAATGTAAATATGAGTTATATTGCATAATAATAATATTTGATTTGTTTGCAAGCAAAGGCCTCACTATGCTATACTTTGATTTTGTGACTATCGTCATCCGTTTGATCAACAGTAGCATTTCGCTACAGCAAACATGTTTCTGGCTCATTTCCCTTCATCAGGACTATATAACTTTATGCTACACAATTGTAGAAATCTAATATTATTACGACGTGATGAAATAAAGCAGCATTATTGCACTAGCGTAATTTCTGGCCTTGTGTCAAAAGTAGAAACATTATTATTATATAAAGAGCGGCGGATTGGCAGTATCGGTAGGGGGTCGGACGCCATGCTTTGGCGCATAGAGTTAAAGCCCTTTCCATGCTGAGTTCAAATTCCATCGAGGTTAACTTTGCCTTTCATCCTTACGGGTCGATAAAATAATGTACCAGTCACGCACTGGGGTCGATTTAATCGACTTTCCCCTCCCCCGAATTACTGGCCTTGTGCTTATATAAGAAATCATTATTATTCGTTATAATTGATATCTACATTTATGTAATCTGCTATGCTAGAACGTAGAATCTAATTCCAATGTTGCCATTAATATTCAGATTTCTGTAAAATGATTATTTGTTCGTATGACATTTTAGAATTAACTTTTGTTTTGAATGGAAAAAGAATTGACGACGATGTTAAATCTGGTTCAGCCTAATCCAATAGATATATGATAACAGACAGTCCAGTTGTAGCCACCCTCTTTTATTTGTATAAATATGACCGTTAATCGTTCAAATTACTGCTTTTGTCAGGTATTTCATTCGCGACCATACACAACGTCAGAGTTACGTCATAGTAATTTTGCTAGGAGATTTTTAATTATAGTTCCCATGGAAAGAATGAAATTGATGTAATGAATCGTTATAATTTAACGTGTAACTGAATATATGAAATTACGTTAGGGAGGCCTAATATGTCTAACAGATATCAGAAAATTTCGATGACAACACCCACTCTTTATGCCTACATCTAATCTAATATCATATAAACAGCATGCCTTTGTTTATAGAGGTAATAGAAACAAGATGTATTTCATTTGCGCAGTTATATATGCAATCATATACATATGCATATTTATAGTCATATGAACATAGATATGTATATTAATGTTTAGATTACTGTCAATTTCTTATTTCTGGTATGAGGAATGATGATACATTTTGTATAAAAATAAAGAGAAATCGGTGTTTAGATCCAAGTCAGCTTCATCCAGAATATCTATGATTAAATCAGAGTTGTGACAATCCTCTGTTTTTCTTTATCTCTGACTAGTATTTCGAATGTGTCCTTATATTTTTAAAACAGGAGGGCATGATTTCAAGAGAATTTTGCTTGGTAGTTCTATGATTCTGTTAGTTATTCAGCTGTAAATGGTTTTTGAAAAATTATATGTTGGATATAACTCCATGAGCAAATTGAAATAATTGAAGGTGGTTCTGAACGTATTAACTTAAAATTGTGTATCGTATGCTGTTCCACCAGAGACGTTTGACCGAGAGGGAAATTTTCAACATCGAGATTTTATAACTTCTGCAAATTAAATTGTCGTGTAAATGGAGTCCCAATTTATCCCCAGGCAATAAGAACATTATTTAACTCTCTCTCTCTCTCTCTCTCTCTGTATATATATATATATATATATATACAGAGAGAGAGAGAGAGAGAGAGAGAGAGGGAGAGAGAGAGAGAGAGAGAGAGAGAGAGACATATGTATATAAGGATATATATATTTATTATTTATATATATCAACTAGAAATTGATTGACATATATATATATATATCTAAAATAAACATATGAAACAATCACGGAATAATTTGTAAAAGTGTGTATGCACACATAGCTAGGTAGGTAACTAATTAAAGTTTAACTAGAACTTTAAAAATAGATACCTTATAAATTGATTAATCTTCCTTGTAAATATTTCATTGAAGAAATATATTTCACCATCAATCGATCGGTAAGCCACAGTAGCCAAAATTACGGATTTTCAACAAGGGAGAACATTTAACTATCTGTGTTTACACAGCAAATTCAAATCTGCGAATGACTAGCAGCACGTGTTGCATTTTTTTAAAATACACACATCGTACCAGCTTCATCCCAGTGGCGTGAGTAGGGTTATCGACAACTAGAAATAGCAGCCGAGTCCTTTCAACTGAGTTAGCTCTACAATTAAGGGGCTGTATATATATCCAAAATTAAATTAAGGGTGTCATTTCATAGAAACATGCGCCATATCCACTGTAGAATATTCTCCAAGATTCCAATAAATAGATCCGAGCATTTTATATCAACTAGAAATTGATTGACATATGTAATGTTACAGAAACAATTATCACACTACATCCACCATAAACTCATAATTTTAATATACAAACATCTTTGTCTGCTTGATATGCTTGTAGAGCTGTGTAATTTTATGTGATACCTTTGCCATACAGTAATTATATATGCCTAGTACTATTGTTTGTTTCATACCTACCTGTCCTGAATATGCCTAACGCATTTGCACTCCCTATACGCTTGCATATGTTCTGTTAATGTCCTTGTTTTACGAGTAATTTTCTACCTTAATGTCTCTTTAATTATTATACTATTCTCTTGTAATCTCTGTCACATCCATTTCACTTTGTAAATATGAAACTGTTGATGACAAGATTAATATCCATGTATCTATATGATTGTTCAGTTGAATAGGAAGTTAATTATATGTCCAAACTTTGCTAGTGCTATGATGGATCCAAACGAAAGTTGGAAGAAACGATTGTCAGCAATAAAATGATTTGAACATAGTTTTGATTATTGTGTAAATTATATTCCTGCTCTGTAAAACATCTGATGAACTAATTTTCTTACTGGTAATAACGTAGTATTGAATTACTGACCTTTCCTGTTTATAGTTGCATATAGTGTATATATAACTATAAATAATAATTTTATTATTATTATATATATATATATATATATTCTCACTTGCTATGAAATAATCAGTCCTTTTTTCTGAGGAGTCTCTTGATAAGCCGTATGAGCTTCTCAGCCTTGATGCATTTTTATGGGAAAAAATAGGTATATTTTTGGCTATTATTTCCTCATATTTTTCAATTTCATAAATAGCTCTGATTATTGAGTTATTCTAATTATTTTGATTATTTTAGTTTTTTCGGTCATCGAGCAAAACTTGTTAAGTCGGACACCACACATATACATATGAATATGAGTGTATTTTGTTATTATATTGTCCTAAACTCCCCTATGTTCGAGTTAACCCAAGAGTGTACTAACTGTTTTTTCTAGCAAATACGTTATTCGCTCAATGTCCAACTTACTACCCGTCTGTGACCACTGTATCACGTGTTTATTCCTCCCTCCACCACTAGAGTTGTTCTAAATGACTACGAACGCGTCTAAGAAACAGACCTTTTTCTGAGGGGGGGGGGGTCTCTTGATAAGCCGTATCAGCCTCACAGCATTGATGTATTTTTATAGTGCAGAATGTTGCACAATGATCGGTGAAACCACAGTCGGGACTTTGAAGCAAAAATAGGTATATTTTTGTCTGTTATTACCTCATATTTTGTAATTTGATATATACGTGTATATATATATTATATATATATATATATATATATATATATATATATATATATATATATATATATATATACATATATATATATATATATATATATATATATATGTGTGTGTGTGTGTCTGTAATTCTTCATCGTAATGTATAGTTTCGTTTGTCATTATCACTTACATTTGTCGTATAGATGTGGATATATATATATAATATAAAATAATTAAGTCAAATATATCAAATTTGGCTTCGTTTATTATAAATTATAGATATACTGCTATATATATTTCGGTGACAGCTATCATTGTTTGTGACCTCTTCAGGCAGTCCGAATTTGTGTGGGAGAGACAGGTACACATGTTGTTGAAGTGTGTTTTACTCCGTCAATACTCCTATATATATCCAGCTCCTGGTTGCGTTGTTATTTTTCTGAGGAACGGGAATCATATGAATTAGAACAAACGAATTCCAGCGTCATAGGACACTCTCTCATCCCATTGGCCAGTTGTGAGAACATTCCTCAGTCAAAAGTCTATAGAAATTTTTCTGAGGCAAGACAATCTATTGTAGTTGTTTTTGTTTAAGTACAGGTGACCTTCTCCATTGTGTTGGTAGTGGTAGTGTTGTTAATGGGTCAGCTGGCAGGTCAGCTTTGGTTTGCTGCTGCTATGTTCAGAAGAATTTGTGTGTGTGGGTTGGCATTTATCCTGCCAACATAGACTTTTGACAGGGGAATGTTCTCACGACTCACCAAATGGATGAGAGAGTGTTCTATGACGCAAACATTCGTTTGTTCTAATTCATATGATTCCAGTTCATCAGAGAAATAACAACGCAACCAGGAGCTGGACATATCGGAGTATTGACGGAGTAAAACACACTTCAACAACATGTGTACCTGTCTCTCCCACACCAATTTGGACTGCTGGAAGAGGTCACAGCCAATGATGGATGTCATCCAAATATATAGAGCAGTATATCTATAAATGATAATTTATAATAAAGGAAACCAAATTTGACATATTTGACTTAATTATTTTACATTACTACGGAGTAAACAAACCAACCTGCGTACTTCGTCGAGTGCTCCAATCTGCATACTGACGTGTTGGTAAACAACCATCATATACTAAAAATATATATATATATATATATATATATATATATATATATATATATATATATATATATATATATATATTAAAATAACAGATTAAAGTTTAAGCAAAGAATCGCAGCTTTCTCCCTTAACGGGATCTTCTGAAACTAACAAAGTCAATCTGTAAACGCAGAAGTGGATATTAGAGAGAGAGAGAGAGAGATAGAGAGAGAGAAATAAAGATAGGAAGATAGGGAGAGGGAGAGAAAGAGGGACAGAGAGAGGGGATAGAGAGGGGCAGAAAGTGAGAAGCGCGCATATTTGTGTGTTTTTTAGTGAGCACGGATAAGTTTATAAATGAATTGATGAATAGAAAATTATAGTAAACATGTGTAAAATTCAACAGAGAAATGATTTAGACCTCAATGCAAATTTTTCGTTAAATTACTTTTTTATATAAATCTTTATTTCGAAACAATAAATTCATTCTTTCTTGATTTATTTTTTTCACAAGAAATCACATAGGAAATGAGAAAATAAATTTTGGATTAATATCGAAAAGTATTCCCGTTTTGTTATTCGTTCAATGTACGATATATATATATATATATATATATATATATATATATAATAAATCAGGAAAGAAGATTGACATGGTTTGCAATACAAAAAAGCTTTTTAATCTCATTGCTGACAATTGTTTCTCTTAACTGGTAGGTCTAGAGATCGCTATTCGCTTGTTTTCACGTTACTCGATCGCCAATACCAAATTATAACCAGTCAGTTCTTCGGAGCATGCGAGAATGAAGAGAATATACAGGCATGA
>OZ024743.1:202134373-202139373 GCA_964016885.1 Eledone cirrhosa
ATCTTTTGACATGCTAAAATACCCCCACTGCTTACAGACACATTCCTACTGACCATCCCGCTACCACGAATTACTCTGCTATACACACACACACACACACTTATCTTAATAGCCATTTGAACTGTCAACAGGCTGCGGTTTGCACACACATCCCTGCTAACCATTATCACAACATCGAACACTTTACTACTACTACTACACACACACACACACACACATACATATTTGTTGTGAAAAAGTCATTTCTCAGTCTTGGCGCAAAATAAATTTTTTACATTCACATGACCTCTACCTCCCAATCAAAATTGTTTTGACCACAAGAATTTTTGCAACACCAAAGTAGCGCTGGAGCCACTTTTTTAACATAAAAACAGGTAGAATTCCCAAAACTAATCAGATCAGAGCAAACAACACGGACACTCTATCTCAAAATTATTTTTGAAAAGCATTTAGAAATGCGCAACCGTTAAAAAGTTAAAAACTTAAAACCACAACTGAATACTAACCCATACAATCACTAATACTCTTTTATTCCTAATTAAACTATTTTTCAACTGTGAACAATTTGTCAGCATTTTCTATTCCGTTTACCAATATATATATATATATATATATATATATATATATATATATATATATATATATATATATATATATATATATATATATATATATATATATATGTATGTATGTGTATATATATATATATATGTATTTATGTGGCTAATAAAGAAACATATATATATATATATATATATGTTTCTTTTTTAGCCACAGGGGCACAAAATAAGGGGACAAATACAAAGGGGGAAGTTTACATACAATATAAACGTGTGAAATTTTATCACAAATGCAACTTAAAAATTAGTCGATTTTCCCCAATAGGGGGAGACAGTTCATATGGGTAACACATACCCACGAAAAAATGTGCAACCCTCATCTCCAGGAGTACAAAGAGTTTGTACTTCTTTCCTCTCCTCCTCCCTTTCCTCAACCTACAGGCTGATATAGAGAGAAGGCCCATTCACTCGTGCCATTCTCGCTACTTTCACCCACCTTTCATAAAACTTGCTGGGGTACAACCCCTCTCGCTCCATCCTGATTCTTCTTCCAAAGTGGTATTTGAAAAAAAGAATCAGTTGTTGGCCGGAGAGAAAGGTGTCTGACCTCAGCCCTTTCAACCTTCTCCACCATACAACCTTTTTCGCCATAGCTATCACATAAAGGAAAACCGCCTCTCCTTCTGTTTGAAGGTGAGTGGCGGTTTCATCATGACAATGGACTCAGTGGTCAACCGGATTGGTCCCACCCGCGACAATAGTCGTTCTACATAGCTCCACAGGTCGGTGACGCCCGGGCAGTGTATGAATGCGTGCGCAACGGTTTCTTAGTCTCGCACGTACCTCGGACAGATCTTTTTTGCAGGGTCCCTGCCCGGGCGCCCATGTCTGTAGAGCTTGTATCGAACTGGTAGAGCTCCTCGGTAGCACTGCCAGGCCAGGGACTTTAGGAAGTTGTCCATCGGTCTCGCGCGGAAGGTCCTACCGAACAGACTGGCCAGTTCGTCTTCCTCTACGCCCAGAGTTTCACCGAGCACGTCGTCGCACTTTCTGCGGATCAACAGTAAACATTCAGGTGACCACTGCTTAAACAGTGGTAACATGAAGGCCGGCTACCCTCAACAGAAACGTTTATGTGTGAAATTCCATCCAGAGGCACACGTTGGGGTATTTTAGCTATCCGTTTTGTCCTCATTTAGACCAGAACTTCCATGCTTGTACCATTGAATTTGCCTCTGGAGGACTTTCCCACCGAAATGATGGTGTTTTCGTCGAAATCAATGAGGCCAGTTAGAATCCACCAGACATTTAAATTTGGTGCAATGTTCAAAATTTTTATTTTTTGAGTTCTTTTTCCCATATATGTGGGGAAAAAGGTGTAAAGGGGGGACACAATCGGCGATGCAGAATATTTTTGTGCTGTCAATTGGTCTTTCAACAACACCGAAATGCTCCCCAAAAATTTCCCTTTTTGGATGAAGGCAATATCCTTCATGGAATTCTTCAGAACAAGTTCAATATCGTTTTGGGATAACTGAACTGGTTTTTTCGACACATTTGAAACCGTCCTAAAAATTACTGTTCTTAGAACAATTTCTCTGCGTAACTGTTGAGGAGAAGTGATGCTGAAAGCACCACTCTCACCAAAAGTTACGTACTGTTTTGCATTGCTTAACATTTCCCTAGCATTGAAAATGTCAAGGTATGTGAACAGTTCCGTCTTTTGGACGGTTTGAGCAAAAGAAATCTTTTCCTTGTTCGTGGAGTTGTTCGTGTTGATGTTGTTGTTGGTGGTGTTGTTAAATATACACGGGTGTGTATGAATGTGTATAGAAGATTATATTAATAAAAGGAATTCCAACTTTGTCTGATTTACTCGTTTTATTTACAATCCTTTAAAATTTATAATGTTATTAGAACGAAATAGTATGGTAGAATATTAAATGTTAAGTGTTAATTGAACAAATACTTTCATGCTTTCGCAATCCTCAAGTTCATAGTGTGTGATGACAGTCAAGTTTGCAATTTTCAACAGTTGAAAATTGCAAACATGACTGTCACCACACATTATGAACCTGAAGAATGCGAAGGGCATGAAAGTACTTGTTCAATTAACACTTAACATTTAATATTCTACCATACTATTTCGTTCTAATGCCATTATAAATTTTAAAGGATTGTAAATAAAACGAGTAAACAAGACAAAGTTGGAATTCCGTTTATTAATATATATATATATATATTGTTATACTTTGGGAGGGTCATGTTGCCAATAAGAAATAGACGCACCAGTTGCTTTCACTTCAATTTATTATAATAAATTTATAAATTTAGGAATTTATAAATTTCCGTTTGGTTGGTTGGTTCCACTACCAGATGGTTGTTTATATATTGTCAAAGTTCTTTCCTCACACATTCTGTGACCTCTTCAGTGACTGGGGATTCTATTCTTTGTTTTTGTGCCTCTCCTTTTTTCTGTCCTACGCCATTGCGTATGCTTGTGTATGTACGTATTTGTTTGCGTGTATGTATTTATTTATTTCTATTACTTCTGTATTGTAATTATTTACTTTGTTCTTAACTCTGTAGCGGAGATTCATTTGGTCTCCTAGTTAGAATTTTAGTCTACGATTTCTGCTATACCATTTACGTGGTTTTGTCTTTGCGTGCTATTGTTCTCCACGCTCCACATATGACTTATTATCTTCGTTTTTTCGTTCATTGCCAGAGAACGTCTCTATGAACCACCTAAGAGAACATTAGTCTACGACCTCTTTTATACCTGAACGTGATTCTGTCTTTGCGCGTAATTGTTTTTCACCGCTCCTTTTAATGACGTATTATTCGTTTTTTCCTGTTCTTTGCCAGCGAACGTTTCCACGAACCAAAGTATCGTCTTCCTGTCTTCCTCCGGTTGCAACGGTTTTTGAAATATCCAGTTCTGCGTTTACAGATTAACTTTGTTAGTTTCAGAAGATCCCGTTAAGGATGAAAGCAGCGATTCATTGCTTAAACTTTAATCTGTTATTTTAATAAATATATATATATTAGAAAGTGAGGTTTTTTTTACAAAATGAAAAATAACCGAGGTGTCCTACACGAGTGAAAGTATAAAGAAAAAGAGATGAAATCGAAAATGCAACTGGAGTCTCCAGTTGCATTTTCGATTTCATCTCTTTTTATATATATATATATATATATATATATATATATTTATTTATTTATTTATATAAATGGAAAAAATAAAATTTCATTTCTCACTCTTAGTACGGCTGATTTATAATACATATTTATACTTACATATATATATATATATATGATAATAATGATGGCTGCGCGTTGCAAATCGTGGTGCATATGAAAAAGTAAGTCCTTCATCAGTGACCATCCAACCGTCCCAGGCATTTCATCGCTTTAAGGGCCATATGCCTCAGGTTGGTGCGAACAACGGCTAAAAAAAGTCGTTGGGACACGTAAATAAAGGGGACGTTAGTGTAACAAACAAAATGGTTTAAGCAACGGAAAGTGAGAAGAAATAGAGAAGTCCCAGATCTCTATGAATATAAACTCGGTGAAATCGTGAACAAGAGACAACAGACCATCAAACCTGGTTGAAATGTGAGCAAGGAAGGAATTTCGCACAAGTCTAACGGGGAGAAGAAGAAGAAGAAGAAGAAGAAGAAGAAGAAGAAGAAGAAGAAGAAGAAGAAGAAGAAGAAGAAGAAGAAGAAGAAGAAGAAGTAGTAGAAGAAGAAGAAGAAGAAGAAGAAGAAGAAGAAGGGGTCTGGTCTACGAATTCGGTAAACATAAGTTTTGTGAAGTCGCAGACGAAAGAGAGAGAGAGAAAAAAATTCCATACCGGCTTGACCAAGAACGCGCGAGAAAAGAATTACACACAGGTCAAACTTGAAGGAGGAGGAGGAAAGAGGAGGAGGAGAGGTAGTGACAGAGAATGAGTGAGTGAAAGTTGAGGAGGAGGCTAACAGAGAGAGAGACTGCTAGAAAGGGTAAAAGGTACAAAGAACGAAACAGACGCGTAGCAGCAGAAGAAAAATTATGTGTATATATATATCTATATATCTATATATATATATATATATATATATATATATATATATATATATATATATATATTATATATATTTATATATATATATATATATATATATGCATATATACATATATGTATAAATATATATATATGTATATATGTACATACATTTATATGTATATATGTATATACATATATATAAGAGAGATTAGGACTGGCTTTGTGCAGTGCCTTTGCTCACTATAAAAAGCTTCACGGCACAGGCATTGCTTTATATCTGGAGATCTCTCTGTACTTGTCGTCATATGGTACCATGCGCCCAGCAGTATGTGTCAATAATTGTCACAAGTGTAGTGTTTGTACCATAGTTTATAAGTCGCTGGCTGGAC
>OZ024743.1:202144373-202174373 GCA_964016885.1 Eledone cirrhosa
ATATACATATATATCAGATCCGAACATGTTACTACCTCCGTCTCTCCTACTCTCCCAATCCCTTACTATTATAAACAAATAGTGGCCCATGTGCTGGCGACCCCGCGACCCCGGCGGACAAAGTACAAGCGTTTCCCCAGACGATGTTGAGAGCGACGCGTAGGAAGCGCCATGCCAGCTCGCAAAGCTCATAGCTGCGGGGAGCTATCTCTATGCCGATGGTTGTGAGTAGAGAGGTAGTCCTAGGGGCAAGTACACCAGAAGTCTCCACTGCTACGGGCTAGACTGCAAAACTGTCGGAGAGTGACCGATATTTGGAGAGAAGCCCTCCTCGACCCAAATTGTAGCAGAACCTGTGTTAGTCGCAGACTGCACCAGTTTGTTGCCGCTGGAGAAAGTGTCGTTGTATGTGGGATCCCAGATGAGGCTTTTACCACCGCGGAACTCGAAGTTGCTCATGCCGTCTGGCCTTTTGCGATCCACTTTGTCCAGCCCCTCCGGCTCGACCTCGGGGGTGGGAGGGGGGACCCTGCAGCATCCAAGCCATGCTTTATAATCTAGTTGAGAGCAGCATGGTGTGAAAGGCGGCCGGCAATGCAGCGATAGGACAGCAGTTGAAGGCCGAAAGAGTCTACAGAGGAGCAGCAGCGACATATATATATATATATCAAATTAAAAAAAGACTCCCATTAATCCCGTATAATTTAATAAGCTCAAGGGATAGATTCTTTATGAGACAGTATATAGAGAAAAATACACAAAGAGGTATGTGTTCAATTATAGGAGATAGAATACCACCAGAGTGAAAATCATATTGTCTCCGAACAGAATGGAGAATACATATCAATTAAAAGAATAAATTAAAATGTACAGACCGTTCGTTTATAACTATATCACATGGACATCCTGTATGCATTTTTCACCACTGATAAAGTATAGAATCATACAGTTGACGGCTTATTGACAATCCGATCCACACTTCTCAAAACATATCACATAACTAGTATATGCACATGGTGGAAAGAGAAAACATGAAGGAGTTAGACAATATGATTTTCACTCTGGTGGTATTCTATCCCCTATAATTAAACACATACCTTTTGAGTATTTTTCTCTACATACTGTTTTATCTTAGTCTTCAAATTAATTATTATTATTATTATTGTTCTTTGAGTCTCAGTCTTTGATGTTATTTAACTGGAAAGTTTGTTGAAATGAATATCAAGCCACTACCTGCAACCACAGACATTCAGGACGTATCGAAGGGTTCTTGCTGTTCCCAGCAAGCATGCCTTTTGAAGTGTTCCAAAAAGCGGGGCTGAACTAATCTTCTTTAAACATCTTTGGAAACTATTTGAGATAGGACCCAGTGCGCCTATGACAATCGGGACGACCTTGATTTCATGGCAGTTCCAAATCCTTTTTACCTCCCACTTTAGGTCCTGGTATCGGTTAATTTTCTCCCTCTCCTTCTCTTGCACTCTCGTGTCGAATGGGCAGGCCACACCCACAATCAGGCACGGTCATTTTTCTTTGTCCAAAACCACCAGGTCAGGTCTATTGTGTTCCAGTTTCTTGTCCGTCTGTATCCTAAAATCCCACAGCACCTTCACCTGATCGTTTTCTCTCACCGACTCTGGATTATGCTCATACCACTTCTCAGAATGTGGTAAATTGTTTACTTTGCATAGGTGCCAGTGGATCACCCTGCCCATCACATCATGTCTCCAGCCCTTATAGTGAGTTTGGGCTAGGTGTTTACACTCGGATACAATGTGAGCCACAGTCTCCTCTCTCTCTCCACAAACCCTGCACAGTGGGCTAGCCTCCTCCTTGTAAATATGGTGTTGCAACCACTTCGTTTTGAGGGCCTGCTCCTGCGCAGCCATTAACATTCCTTCTGTAGCCTTTTTAAGGTCTCCTCTTTTCGACCAGTTCCATGTCTGTGGATCTCTAAATTCAGTTTTCTCAAAGAAGGTACTATGAAGGGATTTTTCATGAAGGCTGCTCTTTCTCCTTGATGTTATTTCCTCCTTGGACATCCCCTGGTCTATTGTCCCCTCCTTCAGTACAGTTCTGAGCATTGGCTCCTTACTATCAGTCACGTATTTGTGTAGGTTGTTTTTCTCCATCTGAACACAGTCCTCTATGCTGATAAGACCTCTTCCACCTTCAGATCTCCTTAAGTAGAGTCTATCGACATCACTCCTCTTGTGTAACATATTGTAGATAGTCAATAGCTTCCTAGTCTTCCTATCCATTTCTTTTTGTTCAGCAACATTCCATCTCAGAATTCCCGCACTGTACCTAATAATAGACACAGCTCGGGAATTTACTGCACTTATGACATTCCGACTATTTAGATGTGATTTTAATATGTCCCTTACTCTCCTGATGTATTCAGATCTTATCAATTCTTTCATTTTTTGGGTTCTTGATGTCATCTGCCTCCAGAACACCTAAATATTTGTATCCCTCATCAGTGTCAATTTCCTTTATCATCTCACCTGTTGGTACCTGGATTCAGTTGCTACTACTCAATTTACCCCTCTTCATCACTAGGACTCCACACTTATTAACACCAAATTCCATACATATATCATTGCTGAAAATACGGACAGTGTCAACAAGTAGATCGAAATCCTTCTCACTCTTCCTAAATTGTTTAAGATCGTCCATGAAGATCAGGTGGTTGTTGGTAAGCTCTCCTTTTCCCAACTTGTATCCTGCTCTCACTTTTCGCAGTATAATTGTCAGGGGTATCAGGGCAAGGACAAACAACAGAGGGGACAGACTATCTCCCTGGAAGATACCTCTCTTGATCTTCACGCCTCCCAAAGATCTCCAGCTGATGTTGATTCTGTTTCCCAGGACTTCATACTTTTGCTCAACAACTGTCTGATGTTATCTGCCATCTTGAAGATCTCTAGGCTTTTGGTTATCCAAGAATGAGGTACCATGTGGAATGCCTTTTCATAGTCTATTCATCGCATGGCAAGATCAGATTGTCCCCTCTTGCAATTCCTCATTACCATCTTATCAATAAGTAGCTAGTCTTTTGTACCACGGGACTTCTTTCGGCATCCTTTCTGCTCGTCCGGTAACAAGTTGTTTGTGTGGAGGTGATGGTAGATTTCCTCAGACACAATGCTTGTTAGCAGTTTCCACATTACGGATAGACATGTGATAGGTCTATAGTTGGTAACATCATTACCCTTGATTCGGTCTTACATTACCAGGACTGTGGTACCCTTTGTCAACCACTCTGGTATCTCACCCGACATCAAGCAGTCATTGAACATGGTTGTCAGTTTCGGGTGGAGGGATGTTATATTTTTAATCCAATACCCCTGCACACCATCTGGGCCTGGCGATTTCCAGTTGGTTAGTTTTCTGGCCTGCCCTTTAAGAGTTTCAACTGTGATACTTAAATCAGTTTGTTGGTGTGCTTGTTCACTAATCTCGTTTTGTACTGTCTCAATCCACACTGTCTGATCATTATGTTTAACATCCTGCTACCATATTCCTCTCCGGAATGTCTTAGTTTGTTCCTCCTCAGGGATCAAGTCGTTGCCTCTTTCTTTCTCTTCAAGCTGCCCAAACAACATCTTCTGGTTGTTGTCAAACATGCGGTTCTGTCTATACTGACTGACTCTGCTCTCATACCGCCTAATCTTTGCACTCTTTGCTATAATGCGTTGCTTCAGTTCCTCTATGATAATATTTAGCCTTTTCCTCCTAGTTTTGTACTTTATTTCCAGTCTATTTTTAGTGTCTATATTTTTTAGTGTCCCATTCAGTAGGGACTCAAGCTTTCCAATGTCATTTCTCATTTCCTTGATTTGACCATTCAGTCGTTTCTTCCACTAAGGTTCTGATCTTTCTTGTTTGTTGTTTCCTCTTGTGTTTATGCCAAGTAATTCCTCACCGCATTTGCTGTTGCTTTGAGGATATTGTTGCATTGGTGAAGGTTCCTCGCCTCAAGGTATGGGATGACTTTGTTTACCTTAGCTGTTGTTTCTTTTAACTTTTCCCTGTCTACAAATCTATGGTTCATAAGTTTCCCACTATCATTGTTCCTTTCATCTACCACTAAGTTTAGGATATCAACCAAATCTTCTCCTAGCCCGTCAGCATTCATTTCCTCAATGGGCGCATCTTTGTTCCCGATGTTATTTATGTCAGCATTCAGATCATTGTCTGCTTCGGATACTTCCTCCAGTATCTCAACCTCTTCATCTTCATTTCCCACTGGCTCGTTTGCCTGGCCCACTCCACTCTCCATTTCCAACAATATCTCTCTGCTCAGTTCCTCCAATTCTAACTCGCTTATCCATCCATTAGTTATTATTACCCTGGCCGACCCGGCCAATTTTTGTTCATCTAATTTAAATAGACCAATCTCGTTCCAGATGTTATGCATCCGTTTCCTATAGCCTTTTTCCTTGGGGTTACTCTTCAGGTAACATTGCATAAAAGTTCTATTCAATTCATTCATACAGTTGGTTCTTGTCCCTTTGCTTCTTCTTCTTCCTCCAACACCAGCAGTATTTGTATGACTGCCAAGCTCCTGCTGCTGGGTCAGGGAGTACTTGCTGAGTGAGAGTCTGATACATAACGTTCCAGTCTCCACTTCACCGTTATTCGAACTGTTTAGGTTCGACATTTAAACACTCATATCGAGGATTGGTGAATGTATGGTTACATAACCACCGGTGATTTCATCAGCCCCAGTGATTTCATCCCCCCCCCCCCGCCCAGTGATTTCATCACCCCCGGTGATTTAGCGTGGCACCATCACGCTGTAGACGAAGATAAATAAATAAACAAATAAAGAGATAAAAACTTTAAAAAATAAACATAAGTTTTATAGTAATGTTTGAATGTCTGACTTAGTTTTTTGTTTTGTTTGTTTGTTTGTTTTTTTCCTTTGCGTTTTTTCGTTTTACAAGGCAAGTTACATCTGTTACTAGAGTCGTTATTGCTGCTGCTGCTAAGGAAAGTAGGGGTTGCGGTGTTCAACACTTTTGAAATTTGTGTTTGTTGTTGCGTTTGCTTCTCTCTGTGTTCTGTTCTATAATTTTTCGACTTGTTGCTTATCATTATTATTATTTTTTTCCTTTCATCATTACGGGGCTGACAAAACAAAGCACTATCACTACAGCAGGACAATTGCTGACCCCGTGCCAAAAGCAGAAACAATTATTATTATATTATAGTTTAGATTTGAGATCGTTTAAACTAAAAATTTTGAGAGAGTTTAGAGATACAACAACATAATTATTTTGGTGTTGTTGTTAGCTGTTTGACCGATTCACTAAACCAGACTATTTATATCTGTTGATACCTTCCTCGCTTCTTTTCATGTGTAGCGGCACTACCATCATCCCTCTCTTAAGTAGTGGTGGTAGCGATGATGTAGTGGTGGCGGTGGTGATGGGACAGCAGTACTATTGGAATGGTGCTGGTTTGTATTTGGCTCGATATTTTGTGGTAGTGGTGATGGTGATGGTGGCGGTGGTGGTGTTGGTGGTGAAGTTATTTGGCTGTTGTTTTCTAGCCATTTTCTTTTCTGACTATAAAATTTCTGGTACAAAATTAAATATTACATATTCGAGCTCTATGCCATAATGAGATGCGTGGCCACTTCCTGAGAGTTAAGACTGATATCTTATGTTCCATTTGTAATAAGAATTATTCTATCACAATTGTTTTAAATTTGTAAAAAATCAAAAACTTACGTGAGCGATTCCATAACACTCTATCCACCATGTGCGTATCTTCCCTATTATTATTATTATTATTATTATTATTATTATTATTATTATTATTATTATTATTATTATTATTATTATTATTATTATTATTATTATTATTATTCCTTAAATCTCAGTCATTGATTTTAGTTAACTGGAAAGTTTGTTGAAATGAATATCAAGCCACTACCTGCAGCCTCAGATATTCAGGACGTATCGGAGGGTTCTTGCTGTTCCCAGCAAGCATGCCTTTTGAAGAGTTTCAAAAAGCGTGAAGGGCCAATTTTCTATAACCATCCCTGGAAACTTTTTGAGATAGTACCTAGTGCGCCTATGACAATCGGGACCACTTTGACTTCATGGCAGTTCCAAATCCTTTTTACCTCCCACTTTAGGTCCTGGTATCGGTTAATTTTCTCCCTCTCCTTCTCTTGCACTCTCGTGTCGAATGGGCAGGCCACACCCACAATCAGGCACGATTTGTGTTCCAGTTTCTTGTCCATCTGTATCCTAAAATCCCACAGCAACTTCACCTGATCGTTTTCTCTCACCGACTCTGGCTTATGCTCATACCACTTCTAAGAATGTGGTAAATTGTTTACTTTGCATAGGTGCCAGTGGATCACCCTGCCCATCACATCATGTCTCCAGCCCTTATAGTGAGTCTGGGATAGGTGATTACACTCGGATACAATGTGAGCCACAGTCTCCTCTCTCTCTCCACAAACCCTGCACAGTGGGCTAGCCTCCTCCTTGTAAATGTGGTGTTTCAACCACTTCGTTTTGAGGGCCTAATCCTGCGCAGCCATTAACATTCCTTCTGTAGCCTTCTTAAGGTCTCCTCTTTTCAACCAGTTCCATGTCTGTGGATCTCTAAATTCAGTTTTCTCAAAGAAGGTACTATGAAGGGATTTTTCCTGAAGGCTGCTCTTTTTCCTTGATGTTATTTCCTCCTTGGACATCCCCTGGCCTATTGTCCCCTCCTTCAGTACAGTTCTGAGCATTGGCTCCTTACTATCAGTCACGTATTTGTGTAGGTTGTTTTTCTCCATCTGAACACAGTCCTCTATGCTGATAAGACCTCTTCCACCTTCAGATCTCCTTAAGTAGAGTCTATCGACATCACTCCTCTTGTGGAACATATTGTAGATAGTCAATAGCTTCCTAGTCTTCCTATCCATTTCTTTTTGTTCAGCAACATTCCATCTCAGAATTCCCGCACTGTACCTAATAATAGACACAGCTCGGGAATTTACTGCACTTATGGCATTCCTACTGTTCAGATGTGACTTTAATACGCTCCTTACTCTCCGAAGGTATTCAGTTCTTATCAATTCCTTCATTTTTTTGTTCTTGATGGCATCAGCCTCCAGAAGGCCCAAATACTTGTATCCTTCCTCAGAGTCAATTTCCTTTATCATCTCACCTGTTGGTATCTGGATTCCGTTACTTCTGCTCAACTTACCCCTCCTCATCACAATGACTCCACACTTACTAATACCAAATTGCATACATATATCATTGTTGAAAATACGGACAGTGTCGACAAGCACATCCTACTCCTTCTCACTCTTCCCGAAGAGCTTAACATCGTCCATGAAGAGGAGGTGATTGTTGGTAAGCCCTCCCTTTCCCAACCTGTATCCTGCTCTCACTTTTCGAAGTACACTGGTCAGGGGTATCAGGGCAAGGACAAACAACAGAGGGGACAGATTATCTCCCTGGAAGATACCTCTCTTGATCTTCACGCTTCCCAAGGATTCTCCAGTTGATGTTAACTCTGTTTCCCAGGACTTCATACTTTTTCCCAACAACTGTCTGATGTTATCTGCCACCTTGAAGATCTCCAGACTTTTGGTGATCCAAGAATGAGGCACCATGTCAAATGCCTTTTTGTAGTCTATCCATCCCATGGCAAGACCAGTGTGTCTCCTCTTGCAATTCCTCATTACAATCTTATCAATAAGTAACTGGTCCTTTGTACCACGGGACTTCTTTCGGCATCCTTTCTGTTCGTCCGGTAACAAGTTGTTTGTGTGGATCTGATGGTAGATTTCCTCAGACATAATGCTTGTCAAAAGTTTCCACATTACGGACAGACATGTGATAGGTCTATAGTTGGTAACATCGTTATCCTTGATTCGGTCTTTCATTATCAGAACTGTGGTACCTTTTGTCAACCACTCTGGTACCTCACCTGACATCAAGCAGTCATTGAACATGGTTGTCAGTTTCGGGTGGAGGGATGTTATATTTTTAATCCAATACCCCTGCACACCATCTGGGCCTGGTGATTTCCAGTTGGTTAGCTTTTTGGCCTGCCCCTTAAGAGTTTCAACTGTGATACTCAAATCAGTTTGTTGGTGTGCCTGCTCACCGATCTCCCTCTGTACTTTCTCAATCCGCCCTGCCTGGCCATTATGTCTAACATCCTGCTCCCATATACCTCTCCAGAATGTTTTAGTTTGTTCCGCCTCAGGGATCAAGTCGTTGCCTCTTTCTTTCCCCTCAAGCTGTCCAAACAGCATATTCTGGTTGTTGTCGAACATGCGGTTCTGTTTATACTGACTGACTCTGTTCTCTTTTTGCACTCTTTGCTACAATGCGTTGCTTCTGTTCCTCTATGATAATATTTAGCTTTTTCCTCCTAGTTTTGTACTTTATTTCCAGTCTATTTTTAGTGCCTATGTTTTTTAGTGTCCCATTCAGTAGTGACTCAAGCTTTCCAATGTCATTTCTCATTTCCCTCATTTGACCACTCAGTCGTTTCTTCCACCACGGCTCTGCTCTTTCTTGTCGGTTGTTTCCTCTCGCTTTTATACCAAGTAGTTTCCTCACCCTATTTGCTGTTGCTTTGAGGATATTGTTGCACTGGTGAAGGCTCCTCGCCCCAAGGTATGGGATGACTTTGTTTACCTTAGCTGTTGTTTCTTTTAACTTTTTCCTGTCTACAAATCTTAGGTTCATAGGTCTCCCACTATCATTGTTCAATTCATCTACCACTAAATTTAGGATGTCAACCGAATCTTGTCCTAGCCCGTCAGCATTCATCTCCTCAGTGGCCGTATCTCTGTTCCAGGTATTATTTATCTCAGTATTCAGATCATTGTCTGCTTCGGGTGGTTCCTCCGTTCTCTCGACCTCTTCACCTTCATTTCCCACTGGCTCGTTTACCTGGCATACTCCACCCTCCATCTCCAAGCTAATCTCTCTGCTCAGTTCCTCCAGTTCCAGCTCGCTTATCCACCCATTAGTTCTTATTACCCGAGCCTGCCCGGCCAATTTTTTGTTCATCTAATTTAAATAGACCAATCTCGTTCCAGATGTTATGCATCCGTCTCCTATAGCCCCTCTCCTTGGGGTTACTTTTCAGGTAACATTGCATAACAGTTCTATTCAATTCTTTCGTCCAGTTGGTTCTGGTCCCTTTCCTTCTTCTTCTTCCTCCGACACCAGCAGTATTTGGTTGACAGCCAGGTTCCTGCTGCTGAGCCAGGGAGCACCTATTGGGTGAGAGTCTGTCACATGACGTTCTAGTCTCCATTTCACCGTTATTCGAACTGTTTAGGTTCGATATTTAAACACTCTTATCAAGGATTGGCGAATGTATGGTTACATAATCATCTGTGGATTCACCGTCTCCGGTGGTTGCGCCGCTCCACTTGGCTCTTGTGTGGCATTATCACCACGCTGTAGGCGAACACAAATAAACAAACAAACAAACAGGCAGAAAAAACCCAAAAATGAATAAGCATAAGTTTCATTTTAATGTAGTGTTCGAATGTCTGACTTAGTTTTTCCCCTCTCTTCTCTGTCCGTCCGCTTGTTTCTCTCTTCATTCTTATTTTCTTTACGTTTTTTTTTGTTTTTGTTTTTCTGTTTGTTTTTCTCTTTTTTTGTTGTTGTTGCTGTGCTGCTTTGGTTTTAATGTTTGTTTTTTCTTTTGAGTCTATCTATATATGTTGATGCCTTCCTCTTTTTTAGTAGGAATTCTATAATGTGGTGGCAGCAATTAGCAGGAAGCAATGGGAGAGAATAGCGGCGGTAGCGATACTGAGACAGTGGTGGTGGTGATGTCGATACTGAGGCAGTGGTGGTGGTTATGTGATCGTATTACTGTAGTGATGGTGTTGTAGCGGTGGTAGCAATGAAGGAGTGGTGGCGGCGTTGATGGGATAGTGGTAGTAATGATGGCAGTGGCCGTTATCTGGCTGTTGTGTTTAGTGTACACAGAGAGGTGATGGGGTAGGTGGTGTATCTAGTTTCTGGTGTTGGTGAGATTGGTGTTGTTTGGCTATTCTTTATAGTGTAGACAGAGGAGGGGGGGGGGGGGGTTCTTCTTCTTCCAGTTATAGCCATTTTCTTTTTTGAATATACAATGTACAATACAAAGTTGAATATTTGAATATTTGAGCCTTATAACAATATATTTTGGGTCCGAATTTTTTGGGGGCTCAAGCCGGATGCTTTACGTAGCATTTGTACTAAGAGTTGTTATTTCACAAATGATTTACATTATTATTATTATTATTATTATTATTATTATTATTATTATTATTTGCATTTATCTTGCTTTATGTTTATACGAGTTATCACCAAGTCACAACCAGTGACCTCAAGAGACAACAAGGTCCGCCATGTTCAAGAAAGGACACACATATTCACACATGCATCCTTAGTGTTTAGACTTGTGATGTACTTATATTGACAGGATCTTCCTTAGTATATGGGCAGTTCCCATTAGTACTATCTTTTGTATTTCTCCTATACGCGGGTTTCCTGGGATTTGCGATAAGTAGTCGTTAGACCCCTTAGGTATCATTCCCAGAGCGCCTACAACCACTGGTATTGTTTTAGTTCTCAATTTCCACATTTTTCCAATTTCTATCTCCAGGTCCTTATACTTGCTCAATTTTTCAAATGTTTTTATAGATACATTCTTGTCTATTGGAACAGACATATCAATTAGCAGGCATACCCTCATTTGAAAGTCCTTCAATATTATATCAGGTCTATTTGCATCTATTTTTCGGTCTGTTTGGATGCTAAAGTTCCACAAGATTGAGATGTGATCTTTTTCAAGTATGGGAGGTGGTTGATGCTCCCACCAATTCTTTTGATGGGGCAGGTCAAAATGCTTACACATTATCCAATGTATGTATTGTGCAGCTCTGTCATGCCCGTTTAGGTATTCGGTTGGAGCTGTAGGACTGCACATACACGGCATAATGGGCTGCATCCATTTTTTATTATGTTGGCTTGGTAATTTTTTTATTGGCAGACACTGATCTTGTGCTGATATAATCAGTCCTTCAGTCTCCGATTTCAGTCCAGAGGATGCCAACCACTGATGGGTTAAAGTTTTGTCAACATCAGGATTGTTAGCTCGTTCTGGGTATTTTCCATACAGAGGCTTTTCTTGCCATTTCTTAGCCAGTTTCTTTAGCAGTTCATTCTTTGCAGTTACTTTTACCTGCTTTGCTTTTTCTGTGTTTTCCATTTCAGCAGTAAATGGGACTTCTGAAATTTGTAGTCCATTACTGTATCTTTGTGCATCTTTTGTAATAGAATATGATCTTTTGATGCTTTCGTGTTTCAAAACGAGTTTGATCATCCAATCATGTGATTCCCTTAGATATGTAGATAATCCAATTGTTGCAGTTTTCAACGCAATATCTAACTGGATTAACCCACGAACTCCTTCTTTCCTAGGGAGATATATTCTATCTGTATCTGCCTTAGGGTGATGCATTCTGTGCCTTGGTTAAGAATTTTCTCATTTTTGTAACGAGCCTACGGATCTCTGTGCTTGACAAGTTGATGACATTGTAACTGTAGGTTACTACTGGTATGGCAAGCGTGTTTATGGCATCGATCCTATTCCTTGCATTCAATACCGTTCTTAAGATTGCTCTTACTCTGCGGTAACATTCCTTCCTTATCCTTTCCCTCATTGTCGAGTGCTTGATTCCGTCTCCTTCACAAACACCTAGATATTTGTAAGTTTCCTCTTGATCAAGTTCTCTTATCACATTCCCCCGATCAAGATTAATGTCTGAACTTTTCAGCAGCTTTGCTCTGGTGAACGTTGCTTTGGCGCATTTATCTAGTCCAAACTCGATTTTAATGTCATTACTGAACTACTCCACAGTGGATAATAGCCCTTGCAATTGTTCATCATTTTTTGCAAATAGTTTCAGGTCATCCATGTAGAACAAGTGATTAATGGTTTTGTCATAGACTTTATATCCATGTTTTGTTTCATTGAGCATTTTACTTAACGGTATAAGTGCGATGCAGAATAAAAGCGGTGATAAAGAGTCACCCTGAAAAATTCCACAATTAATATTAACTTCTCCAACTTCCAGTGATTTTGTTTCACTATTCAAAAGGAGTGTCATTTTCCATGTCTTCATACTGAATGACAAGAACCTCTTGACAACGGGAGATATTTTGAAAATCTCTAAACATTTTTCAATCCATCTGTGTGGCAAACTATCGAATGCTTTTTTATAATCTATCCAAGCAATTGATAGATTTTTGTGTCTATTATGACAATCTTCCAGTATCATTTTGTTAACCAAAAGCTGATCCTTACAGCCATATGAGCCTCGTTTACACCCTTTCTGCTCAATGGGAAATAGGTCATTTGTTATCAGGTGGTCATATGTGTATTCAGTTAGGACTGATGTTAAAATTGTATACATTGTGGTCAAGCAAGTTATCGGTCTGTAATTTTGGGGATTGTTTGTCTCATCATTCTTTGGAAGCAGGAATGTAATGCCGTTAACTAGCCATGATGGTATCTTTTCTGGCTCCTTAACTATTTCATTGTAAAGTTGGGCTAACAGCTCATGAGACTCTGTGAAGGCATTTATCCAAACATTTGGTATTTTGTCTTTTCCTGGTGATTTCCATTTACTGGTTTTTCTAAGAGCCAAACGCAACTGTTCAACTGCTATATTTTCCCATATTTGTTCCTCAAGGTGAGCTGTATCTTTCATTTGTCTGTCTATCCATGGGGCATGTATGTTATGAACTTTTTCTTCGGCCCAGATCTTTTCCCAGAATTCTTGCACTTCCTCCTTGGGTGGTATTGATTTAGCAGTTATTGTTGACTTACCAATTTTTCTGTAGAAGTTTCTTTGGTTGTTTTTGAACATATTATTGTCCTTAGAGAATCTAGATCGTTTTTCAAAGCGCCTTATACGAGCAGCTTTGGCCGACACTTTTTGCTTGATTATTTCTATCAGCATGTCTATGTCACTTGTTGATTTTATACTATACTTTCTTTTCAATTTTCTAAGTTTAGTTTGTTTAACATGTTCACCTACTTTATAGCTTGTTAAAATGTCTATGTCAGATCGGAGAAGGTTTATTTGGCGATTGATGTTCTCTTGCCAAGTAGATTTCTTGTGAGAATTCCTTTGTTTTTTCATCTTCACTCCACATAAGTGAGTGGTGACTTTAGCCGATGCATAATAGAGATGATTTAAATCCGTAATGTTTAGTTTGTTTCTGATGATAATGTTTTTGAGAATTATGTTAGTCTTGTGTATTATCTTTTGGTTCTGTTTGGAGTTCTGGATCTTAGGGAGGGTGTCTCGTTTCCCCATGTCAGATTCTTTCATTTTCATCCATTCGATCATAATTTCATCCTTCAAGTTGGCAAGTTCATTCTCATTCATTTCTTTATCATTTACGATCTCATTATTTTCATTTGGAGTTTCATCTTGAGCATGCACACCCTCCACTTTTTTTATCCTTTCTTTAATTTGTTCTGTTTTCAGTGATTCTGCCTCAACCCTGGGATTTGAAGTGTTACAATTTGCCTCGTTTTCACTGACACATGTTTCATTTTCCCTTCGCTGACTTTGTGCTAATGGCTTGATCTGATCAATTTCTATATCAGTTAGTAACTTTTTTTTAACAATATTTCTTCGTAAATTGGCTAGTTTGTTACTGTCAATATAGCCTCTGTTTCGGGGATGTTTCTTTTTCCAGTTGATATATGTCTGTTCTGTATTCGATGTATTTGATGGGTAGTACATGGCAGTGTAGAAAGCCTCAATGACTTCTTTATTATCCTCCCTTGACCATTTTTCTCTCTTTTTCTTTGGATTTCTTGGTGGTGAGCATGGAGGGCCAACAGTAGGAGTATTCCGGTTATGGGAGGTCTCCAGCTCCGAAGTGATGGGAAGGTTTGAACCATTAGCTGATTTTTCGACCCCAGTCTGATTTCTCTCTGAGGGACGCGGCCCTTTTTGACCTGGGCGACGGCCGATCCGGTATGAGATTTTATCATTTGACATTTACTTTATTTTGTCGCGTTTTATCCTTATCGGCCAAAGGGTAATCATTTCGGGTTACCACTTCTAGGACGAGTGTCAACCAAAATTAGAGGGGTCGTCCTCCCCTAGAGACACGGCTATTCCCCGCCGGCCACCATCCCGGTATTTCTTGGTCACGGGTTTTCTTTTTTTTTCTTTTTTTAAAATTATTATTATTATTATTATTATTATTATTATAGAAGGCAAGGGCCGTAGCTCTATTCATGCTTTGACGTATAGAGTTACGGCCCCTGCCATTCTGAGTTCAAATCCCGCCGAGGTTCACTTTGCCTTTCATCCTTACGGGGTCGATAAAATAAAGTACCAGTAATGCACTGGGTAGTTGCTCGCCTTGTGCCTAACGTAGAAACAATTATTATTATAGAAGGCGGTGGATTGGCAGTATCGGTAGAGGATCGGATGCCATGCTTTGAAGCATAGAGTTACCTCCCTGTATGATCTCAGTTCAATTCCCGCGGGGTTAACTTTGCCTTTCATCCTTCCGGGGTCGATAGAATAAAGTACCAGTAAAGTACTGGGTATGTGCTGGCGTTGTGCCTAAAGTAGAAACAATTATTATTTTTGCTATTAATATTATTATTATTATTGCTATTAATATTTCTACTTTTTGCACAAGGCGAGCAACTACCCAGTGAATTACTGTTACTTTATTTTATCGACCCTGTAAGGATGAAAGGCAAAGTTAACCTCGACGGGATTTGAACTCAGACCATAAAGGACTGTAACTATATATATATATATATCATTGTTTCTACTTTTGGCACAAGGCCAGCAATTATTCCAGTGTATTACTGGTACTTTATTTTATCGACCCTGTAATGATGAAAGGCAAAGTTAACCTCGGCGGCATTTGAACTCAGAATGGCAAGGGCCGTAACTCTATGCGTCATAGCATGGCGTCCGACCCTCTACCGGTACTGCCAATCCACATATGTATAATGATATATATGCACACACATAATCAAACCGGTAGTAGAGCGTTTAATGTAGCAGTTATTGGAATTAGATTTTGCAATTATTGATAGATTCATTCATTCAAATTTGAACATTTTATGCTCATTGGTTATCGGGGTTGTTGACCTCACAAATGAAACTCCATAGTGTTATACTTTGTTGAGTTACCCACTTGGCTACAGAACTGCTGTTGTTTGAGCACACAAACTATTTGTTTTTAAAATTGCATTGAGAATCACCGTAGGCGATATGAAAAATGAAATTGAATTTTATATACATTATCGAAAGTTAAAAGTATTTGGCAAAAAGTAAAATGAAAAAGAACGTATACAGTAGTTCTTCCTACTGTAATGCTTTTATATATGATGAGCTTAAAATGTATTAAATAAATTTATGAGAGTTTTCCGCAGAGTTCCACTCAAGACTAATAGTTCAAGCCAAGACAATATTAGAAGAAACTCACCCAATATGTTAAACATGAGATTAACTATAGAACGTTTTTGGTGAAACAATGAATACAAACACAATCATATGTATGTATCTGTACATTAACATAAATATATATAAATATGCACACACACATATATATATATGTATGCTTACACACATATAGATACACACACACAAACACGCATACACACATACACACACACACACATACATATATATATATATATATATATATATATATATATACATGTAAGTAAACATGAATATGTATCTATGTATATTATATTATGTATACAAGGGAAGAATAGAATTCTATGGTAAATATGTAAAAACTAATGATATGAAAATACAAATTTTGACTTGACTTATCTTTAAGTGGATTTTTGCTCGAACTTTTTTACTCATGAAATTTTCTTTCTCGGAGCAATAAATTCATTCTCCCTCGATTTATTTAGATATTGTTATTTTTTTTCATCAAAGAGAGTTTGGGTAAGAAACCATATAGAAAATGATAAAATAAATCTTCAACTAATAACAAATGTGTGTGTTTTGTTCTTTCCACTTTGATACAGGGCAATATATATATGCAGTAAATATATATACATACATATATATATATATATATATATATATATATATATATATATGTGTGTGTGTGTGTGTGTGTGTGTGTGTGTGCGTGCGTGTGCATTTGTGTGCGTGTGCGTGTGCGTGTGCGTGTATACATAAATACGCAAATATGTTATACATTTATAATAAATGTGTGTGTGCACGTGCGGCGATGTGTGCACATTTGCGTGTTTATATATTTGGATGCATATATATATATATATACATACAGCATATACGTGAGTATTTATATGTATATATGTAAGCATGCATCCATATTTCACTTATGGAAAAGCAGTTACAGCGCTACACAAATGACTTTGCTCTATCTCTTCCGGTTTTTCACCATTTAAATATAAATCCTGCAAATAGCAATCGTTTCTGAGTCGGAGATATATCGTAGCAATTGAGCACCGTGTTAATTTAACTGCCTGCAAACCGTTAGGTTCTGAGTTCACTTCTACTGCACGATATCTTGGGTCTGTATCATTTACCATAGGGTTGTGTTGAACCATGGCATTTGAGTGAAATTATATAGACGAAAACTGATCCGAGGCTGACCAGCTAGATTGTACCTATAATTCAAAGGTTTAGCCAAAACTCGCGGTATGTCAGCCTAAAGCTCCACACCAATCAAATTAGCACTACATGTGCCTGTGTAATGATCAAGCACTTACATTTTAATTCAGTTACAAGCCTGTTCCGTTCGTCGAACCAATGGTATACTCATCATCGAAACCGACGGAGATCCAAACGACAAGAATAGATGTCTGTGATGAACGTAAAAACTAATGATATGAAAATACAAATTTTTGACTTGATTCATTTTTAAGTGGTTTGTAATCGAATCATTTTTTTTATATATAATAATACTTAGAATTTCTTTCTCGAAGCAATAAATTCATTCTTCCTTGATTTATACTTTGATCAAAGAGATTTTAGCTAAGATATCATATAGAGAATGAAAAATAAATCTACTACGAATAACGATTGATTTGTTCTATCTAGTTTTGTTTACACACACACACACACACACACACACACACACACACACACACACACACACACACACATATATATATATATATATATATATCACGAAGGAGTTGTGGTAAGGAACCAGATGAACCATAACACACCAGAGTACTCAATACTTAGGGTAGTAGAGTGGGTAATAGGAGAAAGTAAGACCCAGACGGCAGAGCTCAAGCCGTTTCGACGGTTATTTCTGGACTATTTTAGTCCAGAAATAGCCGTCGAAATGGCTTGAGCTCTACCGTCGGGGTCTTACTTTCTCCTATATATATATATATATATATATATATGTGTGTGTGTATGTGTGTGTGTGTGTGTGTGTGTGTGTGTGTGTGTGTGTGTGTGTGTGTGTGTGTGTGTGTGTGTGTGCACGTATAAGTGAGTATGTGTATGCATTTCTGTCTGTACACAAAGGTCGGTGACTGCCAATTTATCAGAGCGAAGTATAACATTTTTCTGCAATTTATTCCGTCTCTATGTGTCGTATATTCAAATCCCACCCATATCAATTAGGTACCCAAAGTCGAAAATTATAGAGATGGACGAGAAATATTTTGTCAGAAATCGGAGAAGTATGGCTTATTTGATACACACACAATCACACACGAACACGCGCGTACACACAGAGATAGAGACTTGCATATATATATGTATATGTCTCTCGTCTCTTACTCCACTGGACAGTGCCTGGCTTGTGTCAGACGTAAATAACCCTGGGCGTGCCAGCCGTACATTTGTTAGAGGTCGAAACTGCCAAGGTTCAGCTCAACGGCCGTTGAACCAGGGGCTCTGTGTCCTTCGTTTGTATTTTTATTTTAAAAACAATGTTTAAGGTTTTCTCATAAAATATTGTTTTTCGTTCGTTGTCTTTTCCTCGCTTTGTTATTTTTCTTAAGTTTATATATACATATATATCCGTATGTATTTGACGTCTGAGAGAAAAAATACTCATATCGAAATATAGTTTAAATATTCATTTATTAACACTACATTGTGAGTCTTGTTACTCTGATATTTCACCTGCTTATCATTCTTGTCTTGTTTGATCACTCTATGATAAGCAGGTGCAACTAAAGTGTAGCAGGACTCACTATTTAACCTCAATAAATTAATATAGATTAATATATGTATATATATATATATATATATGTGTGTGTGTGTGTGTGTGTGTGTGTGTGTGTGTACGTGTGTGTGTATGTGTGTGTATCAAGTATACTCGTATATGGGTCACAGTCTTAGATGCATCACTCCTCCATTTTAAGATCATATAAAATGCACCATATGTTTTGAATTAAGGTTATTTAGCTCTTATTAAAAGTTATATAGGAATATATATATATATATATATATATATATATATATATATATATTTCGTTTCTTAATTTGTTTAGCAAGATTCTTTATCTAAAAACGTGTGTTGAAACCGATATTGTTATACTTTGGGAGGGTTATGTTGCCAATAAGAAACACACGCACCAGTTGCTTTTACTTCAATTTATTATAATAAATTTATAAATTTAGGAATTTATAAATTTCCGGTTGGTTGGTTCCACAACCAGATGATTGTTTATATATTGTCAAAGTTCTTTCGTCACACATTATGTGACCTCTTCAGTGACTGGGATTCTTTTCTTTGTTTTGTGCCTCTCCTTTGTTCTGTCCTACGCCATGTTGTTTTTGTGTGTGTTGTGTACTTAGTTTGCGCATGTGTTACATCCGGATGTCTGTGTGTGTTTATATTTGTTTATTTATTTGTTTATTTACATGTTATTGGTTGGTTGTTTGTTCTATGTGCGTGTGTGTTTTCATTTTGTCCTTAATTGTAAGTTGTGATGTTGCTGTTGCTGTTCCATTATCGATTTTCTGAAAATTTCAAGTACCCCACGCTGATCCCCGCATGAAAATACTATGTACGTCAAACTTCATTGGAATCGGACAAATTTCGTAAATATCGATGTTTGCCTCTGGTGATCCAATTATCGATTTTTCGAAAAATTAATGTAGCCCACGTTCAAAATACAAATTTCCGTCGAGTTTCATTGAAATCGGACGATTTTTGAAAATATCGATGTTTGGCGCTTATGGGGGCCCGATTATCAAGTTTTCGAAAATTTCAAGTAGCCTATTCCAATCGACGGGTTGAGTTTTATATATGTGTCAAGTTTCATAAAAATCGGATGAACGGTGTAGCCTACAAGTTCGGGTCACCAAACAAACAAACAACGCCCAACTTCACTTTATATATAAGATATATAAGCAAAGGGATATTTAATTTGTTGGTAATTCAACAAATATATATATTTATAACTGATTCGAAGCACTCGACAGTTTTTCTGGAGTATAAGATAAATTATATTAATAAATGGAAACTATATTTATAATACCATATTTATTCTATTATATATATTTCAAGGGTACCAAAACTTTGTTACGCTCTCATCAGATAAAATACAAAACTTGCTTTATAAATATTGACATATCCAGGAACGAGATCTTAACAGTTCAAGTTTTACCTTGATAGTAAAAGCAAAAAGGGGAAGAGAGGAAAAAATAAATATTTCAAATTATTAAGATCAATATTCAAATGAGGTTCAAGTATAGGGCTGAACAAAAAACGTTATGTTTAGACGTTAGATAATTATTAGGATATATATATATATGTATGTATAGTAAGAAGAAAGAGCAAGAAAGAAAATCATGTTTTTACTTGAATTTTAAAAGATTGAAACTTTATAAGAATTAACAGTTTGTTAGAGTGGTGGAATGTGATTCCAGAATTTAAAAAATATTTAACTAAATTATGAGTTATAATATTATATATATAGTCTTTTAGATTATATGAAGAATTATGGTTGTAAGTACATTTTATCTTATTATATTGCATTAGGTTGAAGTAGATAAATATCTATATAGATTAATAGGTGTATAAATATAAGTATAAAAAAACACAGTATTAATTTGTTTACATTTCTAATATGAGTTACGAAATATGTTGATTTTACATTTTACATATATATTTAAGAAAAAGACGTAGTTCAAATTATAAGAGAATAAGAATTTGTAGATTCAAATATTTTCATCCAACATTAAAAATATTTTCAGAACATTATTAATTTAGCGAAATTACATAATTTATCATAGAAGTTATTATGTCTATGTTTGCTCGATTGTAAAGGAAAAGATAACTCCAATATTATTTGTTAAACTATTAGATTTGATGAATAATTCTTTTAGAAATTGCGGAAAGTATGTAGAGAAAATTATATATTATTTTGTGTGACATTATAAGGTATTTTATATTACATGTTTTCAAGGATGAAAATTTCAACTTCGAAAGATGTGTGAAACGTTTGAAGATTAAGGAGAGGAAAAATGTATTATTAGATAAGTCGAGAGTGCATTTAGAAGAACTATCGTAAATAGGATATCTTACAGAATATCAATTAAAAAGTATTAATCTAAAACAATATATATAAATCTAAAAAAATATATTGATAAGTGTATCATTAGGAAAAGATTATCAATTGGTAAAAATACTAAATTTAAAGGTAAACAGAAATAACAAAACAATCGGTACAGTATATGGAAGGTATATATATGGTTAACACTTGATATAACAGGAAGATGACCTCAACGTTTTGGACGCTAGTCCTTCATCAGAAGAAAGATTGAGAAATACAATAGATTGAGGTGACGGGCGGGATGGAATTGGAAAAAATGTCTTTCGATGAAACCAAAAGGTCCATTTATGTTGGCATCTCTTGCAAAACTGTTGGTGTTGGCGTTTTGTGTATGATTTATTTTTTAGAAAAGTGGATAGAAATAAAACTTTTAATTTACTAGATTTCTGATTTTCACTTTTAATTTACTAGATTTCTGATTTTCAAGTTCCAATCTTAAATCTTGATTTCTCTTTATTAATTTGTTAATTGTTTCCTGCCCTCTTCACTGTATCACCTTATATTTATTTTTAAGTTGAGATTGATTATAGCACAAACACATTTAGTTTGATTATTTCATCTTAACATCTTGTCTCATACCAATCTATCCAACATATTCTGACCTTGAGATTAGTTATAGCACACACACACTTTATCCTACATTATTTCTCACTTCTCCATATTCATTTTCATTACTTTTTCACCAATTTTTCATTTATTCTTTATTCTTTATTCTTTATTCTCTATTTATTTATTTATTTTCAAATTATACAAATTATATTAATTATTTTATTATATTATTTATTTATTTTCTGTTTTCTTCATTTATTGCCTTATATTTCTTCATATACATGGAATAAACCCCCCACCCCCACCACCACCACCACTATGATGGTGGCAGGAGGGATGAAGAAAAAACACACACTGGATACTTCTAAATTGTTAGCAGCAGCAAGATATAAGCTGACCACAACACCAACAACACTACCAAAATAATGGTAGAGGTCAAATGTACTGAACAATAGCAGGCAAAAACACTACAGGGAGCCTCACCCCAGAAAGAATTCTATAGACTTCTGACCGAGGAATGCTCTCAGAACTGACCAATGGGAAGTTTGACACACTTTTTTTGTTATTTTGTTCCTTTAACACCTTGTCCCTTCTACCATTTTATCAATGTTTAAGTTAACTCCAACAATAACAACAGTTAGAATGAGGAATGTTCTAATAACTGACCAATGAGAGGAGAAGAGGACCTTTGACACTGAAATTCGTTTCTTTGAATTCATATGACTCCAGTTCCACAGTGAAATAACAACCCAACAAGGAACTGGGCATATCAGAGTATTGACAATATTATACACCTAAACAACATATGTACTTGTCTATACCATACTAATTCAAACTGCCTGAAGAGGTCACAGCCAAAGATGGCTGTCACTGAAATATATATAGCAGTAATAAACGAAGCTAAATTTTAATCATTTGACTTTTATTTAACCTTATTTTACACTACTCCGGAGTAACCAAACCAAACTGCGCACTTCGTCGAGTGCTCCAGCCTGCATACTGAGGTGTTGGTATACAACCAACATAAACTCAAAATCTCTCTCTCTATATATATATATATATAATTGTTTCTACTTTAGGCACAAGGCCAGCAATTACCCAGTGCATTACTGGTACTTTATTTTATCGACCCCGTAAGGATGAAAGGGAAAGTCAACCTCGGCGGGATATAATAATAATAAATATGAAGACTAAAATCCGAAGAGGGCTCGATAAGGATTATATATATCAAAATGATATATAAACACGTAGAGCAAATATTTATTTTAAGAACCGAATAAAGTTTAAGCAAATAATCGCTCCTTTCACCTTTAACGTTAAGGGCAAAAGCAGCGATTCTTTGTTTAAACATTAATGTCTTGTTAAAACATATATATATATATATATATATATATATATATATATATATATATATATATATATAAACAAATAACGAAACGAAATTAAATTTCGTTTCGTTTGCAACTCACTTATGTATGACTGACGCTTAAACAATTAAGTTAAAAATGTACATCTACATATGCATACTGAAATACTAGTGTGTATATGAATACACACACGTATACATATGTAGGTGTACCAAGTCTTTCACTGGTCGCTTTACAGTGAGCGGCCCAGCTATTCTGTATGTAAACACACAGACAAACCGGTTTTTAGAGTCATACTGGTTTTTGGGCGAACACCTTCCCCCTATTCTCCAGAAAGCCAGACAAGGAACATTGAACTAGTTTCGTTGTTGTTACAACTCATCAGCAATATTTACCTATCTACCGGCCTCTCTGGAGAATTGTAAAAGCACATATCGTTATATGCTTTTTCTATGAAAATTAGTAGTGGGCAGACTAATTTGCATAGAGTGTGAGTACGCACCGGTTCAGCGGAGACGATAAAAACAAATAACGAAACGGAATTAAATTTCGTTTCGTTTGTAACTCACTTTTGTATGACTGACGCTTAAACAATTAAGTTAAAAATGTACATCTACATATGCATACTGAAATACTAGTGTGTATATGAATACACACACGTATACATATGTAGGTGTACCAAGTCTTTCACTGGTCGCTTTACAGTGAGCGGCCCAGCTATTCTGTATGTAAACACACAGACAAACCGGTTTTTAGAGTCATACTGGTTACAAACGAAACGAAATTTAATTTCGTTTCGTTATTTGTTTTTATCGTCTCCGCTGAACCGGTGCGTACTCACACTCTATGCAAATTAGTCTGCCCACTACTAATTTTCATAGAAAAAGCATATAACGATATGTGCTTTTACAATTCTCCAGAGAGGCCGGTAGATAGGTAAATATTGCTGATGAGTTGTAACAACAACGAAACTAGTTTAATGTTCCTTGTCTGGCTTTCTGGAGAATAGGGGGAAGGTGTTCCCCCAAAAACCAGTATGACTCTAAAAACCGGTTTTTCTGTGTGTTTACATACAGAATAGCTGGGCCGCTCACTGTAAAGCGACCAGTGAAAGACTTGGTACACCTACATATGTATACGTGTGTGTATTCATATACACACTAGTATTTCAGTATGCATATGTAGATGTACATTTTTAACTTAATTGTTTAAGCGTCAGTCATACAAAAGTGAGTTACAATCGAAACGAAATTTAATTTCGTTTCGTTATTTGTTTTTATCGTCTCCGCTGAACCGGTGCGTACTCACACTCTATGCAAATTAGTCTGCCCACTACTAATTTTCATAGAAAAAGCATATAACGATATGTGCTTTTACAATTCTCCAGAGAGGCCGGTAGATAGGTAAATATTGCTGATGAGTTGTAATAACAACGAAACTAGTTCAATGTTCCTTGTCTGGCTTTCTGGAGAATAGGGGGAAGGTGTTCCCCCAAAAACCAGTATGACTCTAAAAACCGGTTTGTCTGTGTGTTTACATACAGAATAGCTGGGCCGCTCACTGTAAAGCGACCAGTGAATGACTTGGTACACCTACATATGTATACGTGTGTGTATTCATATACACACTAGTATTTCAGTATGCATATGTAGATGTACATTTTTAACTTAATTGTTTATATATATATATATATATATATATATATATATATATATATATATATATATATATATATATATATATATATTTCTTCTTTTTTTTTCGCCCACATATTTCTGACAGGGCCGTGGGGCGAAGTCCCCAAACACTCCTTCCAACGAGTCAAGTCTCAAGCAACCGTCTCCAACAGATCCGGCTGGATCCTCAAGTGAGACCAGCCAAGCTCATAGATATCATCCAACCATTTTGCTCGAGGTCTACCACTGGGTCGCTTGCCGGTTGGCTTTGCTCATAGTATCGGAGATGTGATTTCTCATCTCGGGGATGTAGCGGCTCTACCTGGAGTGACTGTTTGATCTCCGAGATACGTACTCTTTCGAGTAACGTTATAGCAAAGACTCTTCGGAAGAACACCATTTCGATCCCTTGTATTCGCGATAGTATACTTTCAAGATTCATGACAATAGTTAATTAAGATTGGCACGAATTCCGAATTGAAGATAGTGAGTTTAGCTTTTAGACCTGTCTCCCGTCTTGTAACTACGACATGAATGATTTAAATGAAAATATAAGAACGATGGGAAAAAGAAAATACTGCGTATTAATTTACTTCCAAGAGTGTGTATGTATGTATGTATGTATGTATGTATGTATGTATGTATGTATGTATGTATGTATGTATGTATGTATGTATGTATGTATGTATGTATATATGTATGTATGTATGTATGTATGTATGTATGTATGTATGTGTGTATGTATGTATGCACGTGTGTATGTATATATGTATGTACGTATGTATGTACGTGCGCTCATTGCACCATCAATTCAAAGGAATAGAATACTAGGATGCTACAGTTTAAATGTATATTTCAGACATACATTGTGCATGCCAAGTTATGTTATCACCTATAAATGTTTTAGATTTCGAGAAGAAGAAGAAGAAGAAGAAGAAGAAGAAGAAGAAGAAGAAGAAGAAGAAGAAGAAGAAGAAGAAGAAGATCCCTAATAACCTTTCTTTTTTTCATAATAATGGGTAATTTCAAATATTGAAGCTTTTCTTTGAAGAAGAAAAATTGGAATTGAGATAAAAAGAAAGCAAGTACATGGATGAATAATGTGTACATAAAGAAAAAAACAGTAGCAAATATATTTTGAATGATATGGAAAGTTAAGTGAAGTTTGAAAGTTTATAGATTCTCAAAAATAAATTAAGAGGAAATACGTTTCTTTGAGGCTTCTATAGATGAAAAGATAGCTTTTAAAGGTGAGAGATGAGTTGCAAGGTACTAAAAGGAAACTCTAGTTTAATTAAAGACAATTTCAAATAATGTAATAGCAATAATAATAACGGTTTCATTTGTCTATTACATTATTATTCATATGTTACATGTTTGATAATAATAATAATATTGATAACAACATCAACAACAAAAAAAAAACAACAGCAATAACATTATTAATAATAATGAAGGTTAACAGTCAAATCATTTCAAACAAGAATATTTTTGTATAGAATTTGATACTTATAAAGTGGTTTATGCAATGAATGTTCTCTGAGAAAGGAGGAATAACTTTCTAATATTTTTATATTATTTCTAGTATGTAAATCTAAGTTTTAAACAAATGTAAAATACAGGGAAATCCTCCTATATTCAATTTTATGAATATTTTAATTTAATTTATTTCGATATAATACAGAAATTAATATTGTGCAAGGATACTTAGATTTAAGTGTTAGAAACGTTGTTTCAAAAACCTTTAAAGCACAAAAAAACACGATAAACTGAAAAATTAAGTGGAATTAAAGTTTAGCTTAAAAATGAAAGAATTAAACAAAGATTAAGAAACAAATATTGAATGTAAGTACAGAGTTGAAAATGTAAATAAAATATGTTTTAAAAAGCAATTAAATTTCAAAGATACAATCACGAATACAAGCTACGTGGCGGACGAAATGGGGTTCTTCTGAAGAGTCTTTGGAGTAACGTTACTCCATAAAGTACGTAGCTCAGATATCAGAGAATCACTCCAAATAGAGCCGTTACTTCTCTGAATTGAGAGATCACAGCTCCAATAATATTGGCATGTGGTTAGAATATCTGGACAAATTTTACGGGCAAGACCAATCGGCAGGCAGAAGACCCAGGCGTAGAGCCCGAGAAAAATGGATGAACAACATCTATGAGCTTGGCTGGTCTCAGCTGGGGATCTTGCCGGATCAGTTGGAGATGGTTATTTCTTACAGGCCCCGCTAGACGGAGTGTTTGAGGACTTTGCCCCAACAACCCTCAAGAAGAAGAAGAAGAAGAAGAAGAAGAAGAAGAAGAAACAGCAGCAGCAGAGGCAGCTACAAAAGGGGAGTTGGCATTTATTCGTAGCAAGGTAAAAAGAGTTATGAGATATATTAGGTGCTAATTTTGGTGTTTGCAGCTTTAGAGATAAAAAAGGAATTAAAGGGGAATATTGATAGGCGAGGCAAAGAAGACTAAAATATACAGCTGACATATATCCTGCTTAACTGGCCCCCACGAGGTTTCTCGGGGGTTTAGTTATAGCCCCAATCCTATCACAACCCGCCGCCCGGTCCGGAAATCGAATCCACTACCTTATGACTAGGAACCCAACAACCTAACCATAAGAAGGCACAATTTATAGGCAGAGAAGACATGTTGTTAAAGTATAAAGAACAAATTTAAAGCTGTATTTTTTTATTTTGGTGGGTAGTTTTTTAATTAATGTTAACATTTTAAAAAGTTGCCATGAAAAACTCTTTTAAATATAATTTCTAATACCATCTCTTATGCTAAATTTTAAATGCATTAATGTTTTAATAAAACATCTGATTAATACTTAAATAAACTCGATGCGATATATTTATGTTTAGGAAAGAGGAATTAATGACTCCCTAGCTAAATTAGAAACAAAATTAACTATGAAGCTTATACCTTATGTCAGCTAGAGCATATAAGTCTGAAGTAAGTAAAGGGATGGTTACAAGACCCGGAAAATACTTTGTAGCGTAAGTATAAGATATAATTCAAAATGATAAAGAATTCTCATAAATAAAAGAGCCACATAGAGACAAGTCTATATCTATAGGAAATTAATGTGCAATAATTATGGTACGGTTAACCTACTGGTTAAACTGTCAGATATGAATCTGAATCAGTGTTAGCGATGGCGTGTATGTGAAAAAGCTTAATATAGAATGACACATTCGAAGCAAGATGATTGCGAAGAATAAAATATGTATTTTTACGTTTTATGTTTGGTGAGATGATATAAACTTGAAAATAATCATTATCTACATGAATGGTTACCGGAA
Source organism: Eledone cirrhosa (assembly GCA_964016885.1). Classification (NCBI taxonomy): domain Eukaryota; kingdom Metazoa; phylum Mollusca; class Cephalopoda; order Octopoda; family Eledonidae; genus Eledone; species Eledone cirrhosa. The sequence continues at coordinate 202,171,893 of OZ024743.1, forward strand.
TTGTAGTGGTGGTTCGTTTTTATGCATTTATGTATAAAAAATACGTTCCTTATGTTTATTAAGAATCTACACTTTTGCAAATAGACTGACTAAGCTATTCATTGTGCCATGTCATTTTAGATATGATCATTAATATTCAGAATGGTGGATTGGCAGTATCGGTATAGGGTCAGCTGTCATGCTTTGCAAGCAAAGAGTTACGGCCCTTTATGGTCTAAGTTCAAATCCCGCCGAGGTTAACTTTGCCTTTCACCCTTACGGGGTCGATAAAATGAAGTACCAGTAATACACTGGGATATTTGCTGGCCTTGTGCCAAAAGTAGAAACAATTATTATTCATAATGGTGGATTGATAAAAGAGCGTGGGGTAATTGTTTGGCTATATTTGTTCAGGCTCTTTGAGCTCTGAATTCAAATCACATCGAGGTCAACTTTGCCTTTCCTCCTAATGTGGTCGACAAAATACAATATCATAAAAAATTGGTCAATGTATTCGACTTTCCTTCCTCCACAAAATGTCTGGCCTTGTGTAAAAATAAGAAACATTTATCAGGGTGGCTGATTGGTAGAATATTTATGCGTCGGATTAAATGTTTTGCGGCATTTAGTCACGGCAATTTTCGTTCTGAATACAAATCTCACCAAGATTAACTCATTCTAGGATTCATAAAATCAACATCCCCACCCCCTTATCCTAATGTTAGAAATTACTATTATCAGAATGGTGGATTTTCAGAATTATCAGATCGTTGGACAAAATGTTTTGCAGTATTTAGTTACAGCTCCTTACGTCCTGTTCAAATCTCACCGAAATCCACTTTGTGTTTCATCACTTCTGGTCGATAAAATAAAGTACCAGTTATGTAATTGTTTTATTATATTCGTCTTTCCCCTTTCCCCAAATTGCTGGCTTTGTGCCAATGGTAGAAGTAGTCATTTTTTATGTTGATTTTGAGTATTTACTCGTATGCTTTATGGTTTAAAATTCATTTGCATTAAACACTAGGTTTTAGTTCTATTTTTTCTAGCTCATTTTTAAAAACTATCGATTTATGTATACGAACGACAAATATACTAAATGCTTCTTTATTTTGGAGAATCTATACATTTTCTCCAAACAATACATTCATGATAAATTTACTAATTGTTTATTTACCTGAATATCTTATTCAACTATTTTATATTTGTCCTCATCCCCGCTAGCTCGCTCTCCTTTTTTAATCCCTTTGTCATCGTATTTGTAATGACTTTCACTCTATTCCAACTAATTAATGCAGAAGTTTGAGAGATTTACTAGAATTATTCATTATTCCATTACTAACACATGGTTCTTATATTAAATTATTTTAGAAGATTTTGATTTGAATAGTAACCACTTAAAGTCGGAAATTTTGTCACAGCTAGATTTAGTTGCGTTGGTGTCAAATAAGATTAAATAAGGCCGTGCATACCTACGTCACCAGTTAGCTTTCATGTCCTTTTATCCTTCAAAATAATCCACTGGAAGTAGATTATTATGTTTGGCAAAAACTCTAATTAAAGATTTTTTTCTCTGTCTATTTCTCTCTTCATTCAAACAGATTTTTAGAAATTAGTCATTTATATTCGTTCACAAAGGTTTGAAATTTGCTACAGCTCTAGGGTTTCATAACTTAAAGCAGTTGAATGTACAACAAGGTTTACCTGCAATTGCTCGTCTGGAAGGTCGATGCAGTGACGAGATATTAGTAAGCTAAGACCTTGCCAAAAATCATCGAGTCCAGACAGAACTGTAAATATCCCTCTTACACCAAGAACATGTCAAGGCAACATCTAAGATGTGCCACTATTTTGGTTTTGGCTGTTACCATATTAGTTTGTGCCTAATCGGGAGACAGCCGTTACCATGTTAGTTTGTGCCTAATTGGGAGACATAGCCAAGAGATCGCAATCACAAATTTATGTTCAGCATATAAACCGAATAAAGATTCAAGTTCGAGCTTCCAGTACTATGTTATCCATGAATATATTTTCATACGTAGGGATCATTGCCAAGTATCACACGCCTGCCCAACTTATTCGTAGTCCGTATGTTTCTGTCAATGGAAGAGAAGAGATTAGCTCGCCTTACTCTTGATATCCAACCGCCAACAGAGATTAGCAATAACCCATATGAAACAACAAAGCTATGTCTGAAACGCTTATAAGATCTCAAAAAGGAGACGATAGTAAGTAGATGCTGAATAACTTCAACTATATACTTTGAAAAGAGATATGTTTTGATTCTATACTGTTAATAAGGAGATGGTTTGCCCTACCTATCTGTGAGAGGCCATAAGGTGATAGATCATATAGCCATTCTGACTGACCAAAATAATATCTCGCTGCGTTGATTATCACACAATTATTTTTGAACGATCATTCTCCAACAAGATTCCTACCGGAAGAGGAAATCTCTGCTACTATCTTATAATGATTTCTCAGAGGCTTTATAATACAGGA
>OZ024743.1:202186873-202201873 GCA_964016885.1 Eledone cirrhosa
CATCAGAATTTCAGTCCATTATTGCTACACTATGTTATAATAGACAATCAAGAAAGATACTGTGGCATCCGAATTTTCAAAATACAAAGTTGGAATGACCTTGATTGCCTATTATAACATAGTGTAGCAATAATGGACTGAAATTCTGATGAAACAATTGTAAATACGTGGATTAAATTCTTTTGTAATTGTTTACCTTCGTCCTATTTCTCTTCTTTGATGTATATATATATATATATATATATATATATATATATATATATATAGTATATGTATGTATGTATATATAGATAGATAGATATTATTAAGAGTGATACTCTGGAGTTTCAACTGATTCTCACAGGTTTATTTTATATACATCAAGTTATTTAAATCATACACAAAACGCTAGCACCAACAGTTTTGCAAGAGATGTCAACATGAATGGACCTGTTATTTTTTATCTAAAGACATTTTTTCCAATTCCAACCCGTTCGTCCCCTCAATCTATCTTATCTCTCATTCTTTCTTTTGATGAAGGACTAGCTTCCGAAACGTTAAGACCCTCTTCCTGTTATATGAAGCGTTAACCTAATATATACCTTCCATATACTGTACCGATTGTGTTGTTATTTCTGTTTACCTTTTACATACACACAGACACACACAGACACACACACACACACACACACACACACACACACACACACACACACACATATATCTGTATATATATATATATATATATATATATATATATATATATATATATATATATATATATTTATATATATATATATCAACGCTTACGTGGACCTCTCAAAATTCGTTGGATTTTCTGACTGGACTTTCACCTCGAAACTGGATACCAACCTATCTTATCTCTCATTCTTTCTTTTGATGAAGGACTAGCTTCCGAAACGTTAATCGCTTGCCTTCTGCCAAAATTAGAACTATATATATCATATCGTTTCTGAATTTGTTAAGCAAGATTCTTTATCTGAAAACGTGTGTTGAAACCGATATTGTTATACTTTGGGAGGGTCATTTTGCCAATAAGAAACACACGCACACGGGTGCGTGTGTTTCCTATTGGCAACATGACCCTCCCAAAGTATAACTATATATATATATATATATATATATATATATATATATATATATATATATATAGTATATGTATGTATGTATATATAGATAGATAGATATTATTAAGAGTGATACTCTGGAGTTTCAACTGATTCTCACAGGTTTATTTTATATACATCGGGTTATTTAAATCATACACAAAACGCTAGCACCAACAGTTTTGCAAGCGATGTCAACATGAATGGACCTGTTATTTTTATCTAAAGACATTTTTTCCAATTCCAACCCGTCCGTCCCCTCAATCTATCTTATCTCTCATTCTTTCTTTTGATGAAGGACTAGCTTCCGAAACGTTAAGACCCTCTTCCTGTTATATCAAGCGTTAACCTAATATATCCCTTCCATATACTGTACCGATTGTGTTGTTATTTCTGTTTACCTTTTACATACACACAGACACAAACACACACACACACACACATGTGTTTTATATTTTACTCATAATTCGGCCGGAGAATTATATTCCCATTTGCCCTTTATAGCATAACTTTCTGCATTTACTGCGGTTATGAGAAGCGGTTCTTATTCGGGTACAACTTCTGATTTAGCCTAAGAAAATATCTATATGCGTGTGTAATTTTATACAAGCATATATTATTTTTTTATTTTCAATTGAGTTCTTAAACACGTTGGATTGATAATGTTTTCATAAAAACTAATTAACCCGCGTGTATATTATTATTTTTTTTCCTCATTTCGTGGATCGTGGGTTGTCTCCCCTTCCCGCTTCGTGTCGCTACGATACTTCCTCAGTAAAAAACTGCTGGAATTTCAAATTTAGCGGTCATTCGAGGTGAGAGAGAACAACTTTACGGACACGATTTTTAACAGCGGTAAGAAATTGTTTTCTTATATCGATGTTTAACGGGCTTCCACTGATGATATATAAGTTCCCACCTAAATATACTCTTACATGAATATATATTAGGCTTCTACATAAATTGGAAACATTCTCCCAACTTGTAGAAAACTTATAATGAAACAATTGTTTGGAAAGAGAGATATACTTTAACTTTAATTATATCTCATAAAATAATACAACTGGTTTTTCCACATTATACATATTGTTAGCATCCCAAAACACTTAAATTGGGTTTATATTTTAATATAACCTAATGTTTGTTGAGTGAGATGGTTACCAGTCATAGTTTAGCTTTAAACTATCTCTGTTATTGTATTATATATATATATATATATATATATATATATATATATATATATATATCAACGCTTACGTGGACCTCTCAAAATTCGTTGGATTTTCTGATTGGACTTTCACCTTGAAACTGGATACCAACCTGGAGTACACCTGAACATCCACCAGGAAATCTTTCGTATCTTTGAAATTGTCTTTGCTTCTTATATATATATATACATATATATATATATATATATATATATATATATATATATATATATATATATATTGAACATTTATTTGCTGACAATTATTTCTTCCAGAGGGAGGTCTGGATTCATCGGAGCATATGAAATGTCGAAACATGTTACTAAATTCCTAGGCATTTAGAACATTTAGGGTACTTAATTGTTGTTAGTGTCAAAGGTAACACGTGAAGAGTTAAAAATATGTTATGCTTGAAAGAACACAATTAGAGGCAGCACTGGTTGAAAGTGTAAGATGTATAAGTGAGAAGCACAAGCAAAAGAATATACAGTAAAAAAATAGGGAAAAAAATATATAGGCAACAAGTTATAAGCAAGGAAAATTGGTGTACAATGAAGGAGACAATGCAGTCAATAAGGCATGTATGAGGAAAGAGTTATAATGCAGTTATTATATATATATATATAAAGGATGAGTATTTAAACTTTATTTTATTCAGAGTTAAGGCTCTATTGATTTTTTCCTGGATTTCACAAAATATTATGGACAAATCTATGTCTTGATTTTTTTTTTATTGAGTTTGAATTATTTTCCCACATCTTACGTTAATTATTTTCCATTTTGACGTTATAGTCACTTATATATTATGAAATGCTGTTGGCTTCACGCTCACAATAATTTCTATACTTTCATTTATATATATATATATATATATATAACAGAGGAATAGTGGTAAGGAACCAGATGGACCATAACGCACCAGAGTACTCAATACTTAGGGTAGTAGAGTGGGAAATAGGAAAAAGTACGACCCCGACGGCAGAGCTCAAGCCGTTTCGATGGCTATTTCTGGACTCCAGAAATAGCCGTCGAAACAGCTTGAGCTCTGCCGTCGGGGCCATACTTTTTCCTATATATATATATATATAAATATATATATATATATATATATATATATATAGATATATATCTGTATATATTTATATATATATATATATAATAAACCGATGATATCGTGAAACTCCAGAGTAACAAGGCGCACTATTTACCTCTAATAAGATGAATATTTAAACTCAACGTCGGTATTGAGTATTCTTATCTCTTCGTCATTAATTACGTACGAATATATAGACAAATATATCATCATCTCCAAATCATTTTGGCAACCATGAATTCTAGTCCCACGAATGTTATTGATATAAATACACACACACAGACACACACACATACATACAGACACACAGACACACTCACTCACACACAGACTTATATATATTTACTCCGAGAATAGATACGTAGTAGTGGTTGGGTAAACTATATCAGAACTTAACCAAACCATTATGTGAATTATGGATTTTCTTTGTATATATATACATATATATATACCTACATAAATACACATATATTTCCAAATATATACATATTGGTGTGTGTGCGTGTGGCTGTTTTTATGTGTTCAATATGTGTGTGTATATTTATGTATCTCTCTCGCACGTTCTCTTTCACTACACACACACACACACACACACATATATATATATATATATATATACGTAGATACATATATACACACATGCTCATATATATATATAAATATATACATATATATATATATATATATATATATATGTACACGATCACACACACACACACATATATATATATATATATATATATATATATATATATATAAACATGAATATATAAAAACAAGAATATATAAAAAACATGAGAAGAAAGAATACTGAGTGGTTGCACATGAGTTACATATGATAAAAATAGTCCTTCGTCAGTGATTTTCCAACCTTCATTGGTATTTCATCGAAGAACGAGTAGGACCCCGACGGTTAAGCTCAAGCCGTTTCGAAGGCTAATTCGGGACTAAATGAACATTTTTATCCTGGTAAATGAATAGCCGAGCTTCTCAGGGGTAATATTCCATATATGCTAAAAGTGATTGTCGCAAGGATTGGTCAAAAGTTTGTTGTTGAGACACATAATTCTATCATGGCATTTTGTGGAAGGAAGAGGTAGCTGAACTTGCCAGTAGAAGAAAGAGGGAATGGAGGAAACCCAGTCGTACGTTGAAAGTGACGACTACAGCAGAATCCTAAGGATAAGAGGTCAAGAGGGGGAGGGGGAGTAGAAACAATAAGTAGATCTATATGGCGTAAATCTATATAGAAAAATAAGAATGTTAAAAATATAAAAAAAACACAATTTCTGGTTACTATTCCCCTACCACAATCATCAAATCTCTCACTGGTACTGCTAAACTATAGAAAAGTTCAATAGGTGGGGCGGGATACTAAATACGAGATTGTAGTGAAAGAATTTTATGAGTTAGTAGTACTCGGCCTAATCTATCTTACAGGTCAACAATTAGGGGGCAAAAATACTAAAAAAAAAAACCTAATACGAAATAATAATTCAGAGACCCGAATATAATACGAAATATTAATTCAGAATCCCGAAAATGAATACTAATACGATATATAAGAGTACCGCTAGAATACATAAATTCTAATGCAAACTACATAAACGCTCGTACGATATATAAGAGAAAATTAATACGAAAAATTAATGCAGAATCCCCACGCCCCCCACCCCCCAAAAGAAAAAATAAATACTGATATACGAGAAACTAAATCAGAGATACCACTATGAAATCAGGAAATCACGGAAATGGGGCAGCAATCAGATAAGAAAGCAAGTATCTGGGGTCTAGCACATCTGCTATAAAAAGCGGTAATAGTAACCAGAAATTGTGTTTTTTTATATTTTTAACATTCTTATTTTTCTATATAGATTCACTCCATATAGATCTACTTATTGTTTCTACTCCCCCTCCCCCTCTTGACCTCTTATCCTTAGGATTCTGCTGTAGTCGTCACTTTCAACGCACCACTGGGTTTTCTCCACTCCCTCTCCCTCTTTGTTCTACTGGCAAATTCAGCTACCCCTTCCTTCCACAAAATGCCATGATAGAATTATGTGTCTCAACAACAAACATTTGACCAATCCTTGCGACAATCACTTTTACCATATATGGAATATTACCCCCTGAGAAGCTCGGCTATTCATTTACCAGGTTAAAAATGTTCATTTAGTCCAGAATTAGCCGTCGAAACGGCTTGAGCTCAGCCGTCAGGGTCCTACTCGTTCCTATTCCCCACTCTACTACCCTAAGTATTGAGTACTTTGGTGCGTTATGGTCCATCTGGTTCTTTACCACATTTCCTTCGTTATATATCTATCTATCTATCTATCTCCGGATGGCATAGACGTGCTTCACATCGGCTCCGCGATTATTGAAGATATTATGTGTTAACAGTAAGTGTTTGTCTGTATTCTTGCGTTATTGTGTTAATTAACCCCCTTGCCTGGGTCATGGGACATTAGGGTTAATTTATTTCACCCCTTTTGTTGTGAAATGTTTCATCCTAAAAATCTTACAATTGTCTCTACGGTAGTGGTAATGGAAGCCATTACCACAGGTAACGATGACACGCCCACTAAACAAACTGAAGGAGAGCGGGTAGCTGAGGCAACAAGCCACCCTACTGAAAGAATAATGATTATTAGAAACATTTAAAAAATGGAACCTAACCCTAATGAAAAAATGTGAACAAAATTAACTCGGAGAAATTTCCAAAATTAATGGATGACGTTTCGACTTTTCACGGCACCACGCCCACCAGCAAAGGTGAAAGAGAAGTAGTAGCTGTGACTACAAGTCTCTCGGATAATGAAAATATCAGTGAAGATTTTGAAAATATGGAGTCTAACCCCAAAGAAAAAAAAATGTGAACGAATACACCAACATAAATAACACAAACACAACAAAAACAACTTTTGCACAGACAACAAAAAAAATCTATCATATATACACCTATAGACTTAACTGCCGCCAGAGAGAAACTGGCAGAAGCAAAAAAGCACATAGTCTTGGGGGAGAACGGAATGTTTTCCATTAATCCCCCCCCCCCGAATTCAAGAAAACGAGACTAGAAAACACTATTCTGTTTAGAACAGTCCTAAACAACACAAGAAAGCCAGCATAGCCCAGCCAAATGGAGATCGAGTTGTTCCTAAAAGACCATATGAAGAATATTCTCTTCATACGAAAGGACCGACTCTATGGCAGTATTTCTGTCTTAACAAAAGACAAGGAAACAGCACAGAGGCTTTCCCTAAGCCCACTCCTACATGGGTAGAAGAACTCAAAGAGTCAAAATATAGACAATGCTGCCCACAATGGACTTCTGGTGGGCTATTGCTGGCTTCATAGACATGGGCGAGGACACAGTGCTGTCAATGGGGAAGGCATCTGGAGATGCGTTCCTGGGAATGGGCCTCGACCTACTAGTTCAAATGAGGCTCGAAAGAATAACGCAAATCCCGGATCGCATCTAGCTGGATGACCTCACCCCAATATATATAATTGTAGAGGGGAGAAGACCAGCATGCTATTCATGCACGGAAAGGGGACACGTTAAGGCTAACTGCCCAAATCGTATCCCCCAAAACGGACTATTGCCCACACCCACCACAAACAGTACACCAACACCACCCACCTCCAAAAATACACTAATACCACACACAGCAAACAAAATACAGACACCACCAACCACAAGCACAACACAAACATCACCACCACCAGCACCAAACACAAGCACAACACAAAAATCACCACCACCATCACCAACCACAACACAAACATCACCACCACCATCACCAACCACAAGCACGACACAAACATCACCACCACCACCACAAAACACATTCCAAACAAATAATAAAAAAAACACAACAAATCTACCCCTCCCGCAAAAAAAAACAAACAGACACCACGTCCCTCCCACCTAGCGCTGAAGAGTTTCCCCCAACTTCTGAAGAAGAAGGAGGAGAAGCCTTCAGACAAGTTAAAAGAAAAAAACGAAAGCACACACCCAGCACACCACAACAACAAATAACCCACACACAAACACCAACTCCAATCAAAAACACCCCACCCTCGCCAAACAAAAATAAATCTGCGCCTCCCCACTTCGGAACATTGACAAAATCACAAAAAAAGACTTTACAATACACATATATAAATAAAGAAAACAAAAAACTGTTTAAATTAATAAACAATACCCCTTTGGTGCAGACCGAAGGGCCAAACTTTATCTCAACAGAGAACTTCACCCATTTAAAAATGATAAAGGTCCCTCTGGACCTTTATCGTTCCTTAAAAGAACAATTTAAACAGGACGTGAACCCCCCCTGTTTAAAACCGTTAAATCGCGTCCTCTTGAAAGATTTCCCCATAACCTCCCCTCTCCCTGACACAACTTCAAATACCCCACCCCACCACACTCGGATACCCCACACCACCACAAAACATTCCTCCACCCAACACACCCGACCCCATGGAAATTACACAACCCGGAGAGGTAGGTGCTTTTGTTTCTTCACTTTCAACACCAAAATAGATCAATTGAGAGTTGGTTGTTTGAATGCGCGTGGCCTGGACTCAGCTTGGAAGCAAGCAAAGCTTCTAAGTGACCTCAGGTCACGAAGTATAGATGTGATGGTTGTTTGCGAGAGTCGGATCAGCAGCGTGCGACAGCTGGCTCCCGCCTTCGATGACTTTGAGATGCACGCATCTCTCAGTCAACCCGGAGGCGGGGGTGGGGTTGTCGTACTGCTGGATAAACGTCTGGCTCTCGACGTACAGATTGTTCACTCGGACCCGGGGGGTCGATTACTGGTGCTGGACGTCGGAGGCGGTGAAGGCGGGGCTTTCAGACTGGTCGGTCTTTATGCCCCCTTCGGGGCTGAAAGAGCCGACTTCTTCCAGCGTCTGGAGACTTTTCTAGGAACGTCGCGTTCATTGCTTTTAGTGGGGGACTGGAATGGAATCCTAGATGCGCGTTGGGACTATGCAGGGGCATGTCCCGATAGATTTCGACCTGGTCGATAGATTTCGACTAGATTTTCCAACTGTGCCAACCTGGAGCTGGGCAAACCGCAGTGGTCAATCTAGATCGTGCCTAGATAGGTTTTTGGTTAGGAGTCAGGATAGGGACGTATTTAGTTGTCCAGAATTGCTCATGGTTGGCTATTCAGATCACAAATTAGTGACCTGCGTGGTCAACCTCGATAGAACGCATAGACAGGGTCCCGGTTACTGGAAGATGAACTTGTCATTGCCGGCAAAGGAAGCTTACAGGAACCGGATTAATAGCTTAGTTAAGATGCGGTTGAGGGGAGCGATCGTCAACAGCAGGTGGTGGGTATCTCTAAAGAGAGAGATTAGAGTAAGTTAGATAGGTTACAGTAAGGAAATAGCAGCGAATAGAAATAGGAGGGAAAGGGAGTTGACAGATAAACTAGAAGAGGCAATTAGGAGCGGAGACGTGGCCAGAGTGTCAGCGTCGAGAACGGCGTTGAGCCAGTTCTTTGCCGCTAAGCACGAAGGCTGCGTTGTCCGAAGTAAAATACGTGCTTTAGGAAACGAGGGGACCAAAGCTGTTAGCTGGGCCCGCGTGACAGAAGGCAAGAGTGGGATTAAATCCACCATTCGGTCTTTGCGAGACCAGGATGGACGGGTGATCCTTGAACCTCAGCGGATGTGCGAGGCCTTTCAAAGGCACTTTGCTCGACTGTTCGGAGGGGGCGGGGGGCCGGACGGGGATGTAGACTTCGGTCCATACCTCGACGGTGTACCTCGTCTTTCGAGCGGCAAAGCGGAGTGCTGCGAAAGGCCAATCACAGCCACTGAAATCGGGGAAGGGCTCAGCCAATGCAGCAGACGCAAATCTCCGGGTCTCGATGGTCTACCATACGAAATTTATTTAGCTATGCCGGTCTTGTTCTCCGAACTCCTCGATGCTGTCTATTGCAACTGGCAACAGAACGGGAGAATTCCCTGTTCTGTGACCAAGGGCGTAGTCACGCTAGTGGGGAAGGACGAGAGCAAGGGGGACGACTTAAGTAACTTTAGGCCCCTAACTCTGCTGAATGCGGTGCTAGCGGCGGCGGGCTTCGGACCCGTTTTCAGGGGCTGGATTTCTGCCATGCACAGTGGCAACCTCTGCTCCAGGGTTAAAGTAAACGGCTACCTCTCTAAGCCGTTTCAAATCACCCGGTCCATCAGGCAGGGGTGCCCCCTCTCCTCAATTCTGTACGTATTGGCTCTCGAGCCACTGCTGCTGAAGTTGGAGTTGCTGCGGGGCATATCCCTGGAATCGGGATTGCACAAAGCGGTCTCGGCCTATGCCGACGACGTAACAGTAATGGTGGCGGACGCCTCGGAAATCGGGGCGATCGCCACCCTGCTGGAGGAATACGAAAGGCTGACGGGGGCTAGGCTGAACCGGGACAAGTCAGTCGGTTTGCAACTCGTAACGTGGAGGGGCAAACCGATGCCGTTAGACCGTGTCGTCGGACGGTGGACGGAGGGTCCGGTGAAGCTGCTCGGGGGATGGTTCGGACCGGACCTCCAGGTGGAGAAGAATTGAGGCGAGGTGACTAGCAGGTGTTTGCGCTGACCCAGAAGTGGGCCAAGTGCAAACTATCACTGAAAGGTCGGGCGGAGGTGGCGAACGCTTACATAGCGTCCGTCATCTACTACCGCCTGACCGTCGTACTTGCCCTAAGGAAACGCTCACCAACATGGAGCGCATGCTCTTCCAGTTCCGCTGGAAGAAGCGGCCTCCCATGGTGAGGAGATCCATCTGCTGCTAGCACCCTTCGAAAGGAGGGCTGGGTATGCCGTGGCTGTTGATGCGTTGGCACGCATTGAGACTACGGCATCTACAGGTATTCCTCACCGGTCAGCCGGTGTGGCCCCGTTTTTGAGGCGAGCCTTCCCACAGCTCGTCTCGCTCACCGAGCTGCAATCCTTGGTGAAGTAAAGACCGAGAAAACTGGGCAACTGGCACACCGAGTGTGCCCAGGCGCTCACGGCTCTCTGGTAAGCGGACCCGACTATCAGTGGAGAATCCACCTCGACATTCTATAGAGGGCTGGTGGCTAGCAGGAGCGACGACACCCTTGGAGAGTCGCTAGGCATGGAGGAGGACGAACTGGCCAGCCTGTTCGGTAGAACTTTCGGCCCGGGACCCATGGACAACTTCCAAAGGTCCCTAGCCTGACAGTGCTACCGGGGGGCTCTGCCCGTTCGAGAAAAGCTCTACAGACACGGGCGCCCGGGCAGGGATCCCGCGAAAATGATCTGTCCCAGATGCATGCGCGACGAGGAAACCGTTGCGCACGCACTGGTACACTGCCTGGGCGTTGCCGATCTGTGGGGCTACTTCGAACGACTGCTGTCGCGTGTGGCGCCGATTCGATTGGCCGCCGAGTCTATGGTGAACATCAAGCCACCTCCTCCCTTCAGAAATGAAGCAGAGGCGGTCTTTCTGTGCGTAATAGCCATGATAAAAGAGGTTGTGTGGTGGACGCGCCTGAAAGGTCTGAGGTCGGGTGACTTTCTCTCCGGCCAACACCAGGTTTACTTCTTCCGATACCACTTCGGAAGAAGGATCAGGATGGAGAGAGAAGTGCTTCGCCCCAGACAGTTTTATGAAAGGTGGGTGAAAGAAGCGAGAATGGCTCGTGTAAATGGGCCTTCTCTCTACATTGTTCTGTAGGGGAAGAAGTGAAGAGGAAAGGGGGAGCGCCAACTCTCTAGGCTTCCCCCGCGAAAAGGGTTGCACACTTTTCGGGGGTATGTGCAATCCCAAACACGCCCCCTCCCTTTTGAGGACTTTTTATTATTATATTATTATTGTTATTCCTTTTTTCTTTACTCGATTTATGTAAACTCCCCCACTGTGTATTTGTCCCCTTCTTTTGTGCCCTCGTGGCAAATAATTAGTAATCTCTCTCTCTCTCTCTCTCTCTCTCTCTGTATATATATATATATATATATATACATATAAATAACGAAGGAATTGTTGTAAGGAACTAGATGGACCATAACGCACCAGAGTACTCAATACTTATAGTAGTAGAGCGGGTAATAGGAGAAAGTATGACCCCGACGGCAGAGCTCAAGCCGTTCCGACGGCTATTTATGGACTGTTTGACATATATATATGTATATATATATACATATATTTATATATTACTGTGGCTCCACTCGGCCATGAAAGACCATGGTTTTGCACCTAGAATGCTTACCTCCGAGGCACAAGCCTGGGCAAGGTTTGTTTTTGTGGAAGACCAGCAGTCGCCCATGCATACCAGCCTCCCCTAACCACGCCACCGATGTTGTCCAATAGAAAGCAATGACCGTTACAGCTTGGCGCCAATTACGTTGCAAATCATTTCCAAAGCTGAGTAAACTGGAGCAACGTGAAATAAAGTGTCTTGCTCAAGGACACATGCATCAACGGGTCCGAGAATCTACCTCACAACCTTTCAATTGCAAGCCCAATGCTCTGACCACTTAGCCATGCGCCTTCATTATATTTATACATACATACATACATATATATATATGCGAAAACTAACCAAACAGTAAGTGTGTTCTGTTATTAATTCGGGCAATATTATTACACAAATATGACCCTCCCCAAGTATAACAATATATATAAATGTATATATATATATATATATATATATATATATATATATATATATATATATATATATATATATATATATATATATATATATACCTATATGTATATATATACATACATATATAACGAAAGAAAAGTGGTGAGGAATCAGATGGACCATAACGCACCAAAGTATTCAATACTTAGGGTAGTAGAGTGGGTAATAGGAACAAGTATGACTCCGACGGCAGAGCTCAAGCCGTTTCGACGGCTAATTCAGGACTAAATAAGAAGGTTTAGCCTGGTAAATAAATAGCCGAACTTCTCAGGGGGTAATTCCATATATGGGAAGATAGTAATTGTTAAAATAATTGGTCAAAGTTTGTTGTAAAGACAGATGATTCTATCATGGCATTTAGTGGGAGGTATGGGTAGCTGAACTTGCCGGTAGAACAAAGAGGGAGTGGGGGAAACCTCGTCAAGCATTGAAAGTGAAATCTATACGGCAGATTCTAAGGATAGTGTATAGAAGGTTGAAAAAAGTGTACTGGTGAAGGGGAGGGGGGGGGGAGTTGAAAGAATAGGTAAATCGAAAGGGAATAAACAAAAAAGCCATTATAAAAATAAGGAAATAAATATATAAAAAACAATTTCTGGTTACTACTCCATCCCCACAATTACCAAATCTCTCATTTGTATTGCTAAGCTATAGAAAAGTTTAATAGGTCGAGAAAAATACCAAATACGAGATTGTAGCGAAATCATTTTATAAAGCCCTCTTTTTTCAGAGGGTCTAACACCACTGCTATAGTTAGTAGTAATCAGCCAATGCTCACTTACAATGACAGGTTAATAAGTTGAGGACAAACATACTAAAAGACTAATAAGAAATATTAATTCAGAATACTAATACGTAAATACTAATACAAGAATACTAATGCAAAAATACCATTAAGAAATTTAGAAATCACGGAAATGGAGCAGCAACCAGAAAGAAAGCAATTATCTGTTTGCTGCTCCATTTCCGTGATTTCTATAAGCGTAATCGGCCAATTCTATCTTAAAATTAGGCGGGTGGGTGTACTGAGGCTACAGAGGGCCTATGGGCTGCATCGGGGTGGGCGAAAAGGTGAAAAACAAAAAAGAAAGACAAGGAAGGAGATCTGGGGTGGAAGGACTAAGAAGAGATGGGGGGAAGAAGGAAATATAGAGGGAAAAAAAAATAACAAAAGTTACGTCTACCTTTGTAAGCAGGGGTTAGCCCTTACAAAATCGGCAAGTGGGGTGTTTCAGTCCTTGTCTATCCCCCCCCCCCCCCCGGGTCATTATGGGGTTTGAGGGCGAGGTAAGTCCTACGCAATCTGTGTTTGCATGCAGTTACCAGTTCGTCTTTATTGTTTAGGAGTTGGTACTTCTAAAAATATAGCAGATATGTTAGACCCCAGTAAATTGTTTTCTTTCTGGTTGCTGCTCCACTTCCGTGATTTCTAAATTTCTTAATGGTATTTCTGCATTAGTATTCTTGTATTAGTATTTACGTATTAGTATTCTGAATTAATATTTCGTATTAGTCTTTTAGTATGTTTGTCCTCAACTTATTAACCTGTCATTGTAAGTGAGCATTGGCTGATTACTACTAACTATAGCAGTGGTGTTAGACCCTCTGAAAAAAGAGGGCTTTATAAAATTCTTTCGCTACGATCTCGTAATTAGTATTTTTCTCGACCTATTAAACTTTTCTATAGCTAAGCAATACAAATGAGAGATTTGGTGATTGTGGAAATGGAGTAGTAACCAGAAATTGTTTTTTATATATTTATTTCCTCATTTTTATAATGGCTTTTTTGTTTATTCCCTTTCGATTTACCTATTCTTTCAACCCCCCCCCCTCCCCTTCTCCAGTACACTTTTTTCAACCGTCTATACACTATCCTTAGAATCTGCTGTATAGATTTCACTTTCAACGCTTGACGAGGTTTCCCCCACTCCTTCTTTGTTCTACCGGCAAGTTCAGCTACCCATACCTCCCACTAAATGCCATGATAGAATCATCAGTCTTTACAACAAACTTTTGACCAATCTATTTGACAATTACTATCTTTCCATATATGGAATTACCCCCTGAGAAATTCGGCTATTTATTTACCAGGCTAAAAATTCTTATTTAGTCCAGAATTAGCCGTCGAAACGGCTTGAGCTCTGCCGCCGGGGTCATACTTGTTCCTATTACATACATATATATATATATATATATATATATTAATAAGAGGAATTCCAACTTTGTCTGATTTACTCGTTTTATTTACAATCCTTTAAAATATATATAATGGTATTATAATGAAATAGTATGATAGAATATTAAATTCTAAGTGTTAATTGAACAAGTACTTTCATGCTTTCGCAATCTTCAGGTTCATGATATGTGGTGACAGTCGAGTTTGCAATTTTCAACTGTAATGAGATGGGTAAATTTCCTACCTTTTATACATTTTATACAGAGAAAAGTGGCTCCAGAATGCAAAGCCCTGTAAACTGTATTTCGACCAATCAGTGTGTAGTTTCACTGAATTACTACAGCTGATTGGTTTAAGCGTCACGGCTGGTTGAGCATGCTAACGACCAATAGTCATATCCAACGTATCAATTGTTTTGCTTTTTTGAAATGATGAAAATAGCATTTTCTATTAATCATCACCATCAACATCACTTTTATTATTATTATTATTATTAATAAATATATACAGTGTCTTGCTCAAGGACACAACGCATTACCCGGTCCGAGCATCGAACTCACAACCTCTCAATTGCAAGCCGAATGCTCAGACCACTTAGCCATGCGCCTTTTATATATATATATATATATATATATATATATATATATATATATATATATATATATATATATATATATATATATATATATATATATATATATATATATATATATATATATATATATATATATAT
>OZ024743.1:202221873-202234373 GCA_964016885.1 Eledone cirrhosa
AGACTAGAGGGTGGGTCAATACGTGCATCAATATACATATGATGGCAAATTGAACGCGACATATGGAGGAGTTATGTTAAGAATGACGAAACTTATCTAATTAACAGACTTTTTAAAAGTCGGCCAGATTAATCATTAGAACTTGACGAAAAGCTATCGATTATCATTTTTAATTAAGTGTGTAATATGAAGCTGTTACATTTTCAAAGCTCATGAGTAATTCTGAACAAATAGGCAACGAGAGAATCTCTATGCCTCAACAAGACCTACGGGAATCAGTAACAAATGTTCTCTCAAATAATATCATTCCGTCTTAAATAGCTCATTGGTCATATGTCTGTTCATTCAGAAATGATTTGCAACTAAATAACGCCATCAACAACAGCAACAATATCGATAACAACAACAACCACAATTAAAACAAACAAATAAGAACACTTCGACTAAATTAGCCCCTAGTGTGCTAAATTAGAAGAATACTGACTGCAAGTTGTAGATACACCATTCGTTAATATAGATTAACGTTAGGTTACTCATCACTCTAACAATTGCAGTGCGATTAGAAAGCTAGAAAAAGATATCTTGTTGCATAATAGATTTTGCAATACCACTTGCTTTACTAATTGTAGCAACAGCTCTTGGCTCTAGTGGAATTATTACACGCATCATTTCTCATTAATTACGTCTCTATAAGAATATTTCGTTGATACAATTATCCTGTGTAGAGGTATCATTGCTTCCAAATCTACATTTCCTCTATATTGAGGCTCCTCTAAACTAACTCTAATCCTCTAACCACAAATTTGTTCAATCACTTACACAAGGCTGCCACTTGTCTTACGTTTTCCCTTTGCTCCACACCAGTAAGAAAATATAACTTTCTTTTTATTTCAAATAAAACATTCTAAAAGTTTCATAAGAATTATCAAACAATAGATTCGCAGAAATACTTGCTTATTGCTTTGACGTTCACCTTTACAAAGAAGATAAAAACTAGTGAGGAATCGATTTCACATAATCTCTTCTTACTAAGCACTAGTCGAATTTGCTTTGAGCCATATCTTCTATGACGTAGGCTACTATGTTATTTACCAGGGATCGAATGTTCTTCAGACGTTCTGGGAAAACTATGTATCTTTCAAAGTGTTCGTGTGCTCCTGTGGTGAATTAGAAATTATATATTAGCTAGAGAAAGGAAACACAATTCCAGTGGCAAATGTAAATAATTCTCAAACAGAAGTAGAGATAATTTCAAAAAGTTACGATAAGTTTCCAAGACAAATATAGAATATTTATTCAAATTAACTGTTGGATCTGTATTAGCTGGTAAGATAACATCTGCAGTATGTTCTGAGCTTATTAAAGCTCGAGAACAAAATCTTCTTCAGAATGTTCCATAAATATATATACATATTTCTAAAATATAAGATAATTACGAACATTTTTATTCAGGATAATTTGCAAAATTTACAAACGGTCACGTAGGTAAATAATTAATGTGGACCAAATACATGAATCTAGATAGTCCAGGTAGGAGGTGATGTTCTTATTGATGTACATTAAATTTGCCGCTCATCCTTTCGTGTTCGATAAAGTACTTACCAGCCCGTGGATGGCAGAATCCTCCCTCTTTCTAACTGGCATATATTTGTTATTCTGTTGAATATATAAAGAGATAGCTGAGAGGGTGCCTTTTTCTGCTTGCAACTTCATGGACACCTAATTCCCTTAGAGAATACACGGCAGCATCGTACGAGGTACAAGGTTCAAGTGTACCTCACTGCACACTATTTGTATAAAGGTACTGCTACTTCATACAACAGTTAGAGCACATTTAAGATGTTTTTAGATGATTGGCTGATAATCACTCCGCTACACACTGCCTCCACTATCACACAGACGTGATGAGGTTTCCTTATTTCACTATTCGGAATATACTATAACAGATTCTACAGAACTAGCTTGTTGTCGTATCTCTCTAGCCAATACAGACATAAATGTTACTGTCATTTGTCATTTGTATCTCAGACCCCATATTATGTGCCACATATGTATATATCTCCCACCTTTCGACCCTACGAGCATAACAGTTTTGAACTGACGTCGAGAGAAATTTGAAAGATGAGTTCTCCCAATCATTCTATAAGGACGAAGTTCACGATGGCGATGGTGATGGTTAGGATGATGATGATGATTATAATAATAATTATAATGATAATAGTAATAATGATGATAATAATTGTTTTTACTTTTGGCACAAGGCCAGCAATTACCAAGTGCAGTACTGGTACTTTATTTTATCGACCCCGTAAGGATGAAAGGCAAAGTTAACCTAGGCGGGATTTGAACTCAGAATGGCAAGGGACGTAACTCTATGGGTCAAAGCATGGTGTCTGACCCTCTACCGATACTGCCAATCCACCACAACAATGATAATAATAATTGTTTCTACTTTTGGCACAAGGCCAGCAAATACCCAGTGCATTACTGGTACTTTATTTTATCGACCTCGTAAGGATGAAAGGCAAAGTTAACCCCTCAGCAGGATGATTATAATAATTGTTTCTACTTTTGGCACCAGGCCAGCAAATTACCCAGTACATTACTGGTACCTTTTTATCGACCCCTAAGGATGAAAGGCAAAGTTAACCTCGGCGGGATTTGAACATAATAATTATATATAGATGTATCTGTGAGAATATATGTTCGTGTGAATGCGCGTATGTCTACTTGTGGGTGTATTTTGTATGTTTCGGTAACAATCACACAAGCACCATTATATATAAATGAGTGAATCATTATTTAGATAATTTCAAACTATTCAATATTGCCATCTGCAGACTGTCTAGATATCTTCAAGATAAGAAAAAGTCATAGAAATATGAAATATTCACATATCTGGAAAGACTAGAAGAAAAAAATAATTTATTGTTAGTTATGAAGTTGAATAAGCTATCAAATGTTGGTAATATATATATATATATATATATATAATATATATATATATATATATATATATATATATATATATATATATATATATGTATATATATATATATATATATATATATATATATATATATATATATATATATATATATATATATATATATATATATATATATATATATATATATATATATAAATACATACATTTATACTAATTAAAAATGTAGGAAACCCATTTAACTGTAAATGCATTTGGTTGGTATTCATAGTTCATATATATGTATATATATATATATATATATATATATATATATATATATATAAATATATATATAAATATATATATATATATGTACGTATAAAACAAAGAGGGTATTGTAAAATACCATGTGGGCCATAATGCACCAGAGTATTCAGTGTGTAATAGGAAAAGTGTCAGGACCCCGACGGCTGAGCTCCGGCCGTTTCGACAGTTAGATCTAACTCGGATATATATATACATATATATATATATATACAATAAGTTATGAAACGAAATGAGCTGTTTCGGCGCTGAATTACAGGACATCGGTGTAGATATACATCTATACATATATATAAAACTGAAATTGTCTGTGTATCTGTGTGTGTCCTAATTTTTGCAAAGTCTATACAAATCCACATTTCTACTCCGATTGACTTCAAACTTGCATTTATATATTCCTTGCGGTCTAGGGATACTAACTGCAGCTTTTATCTTTCAATTTTCTGTTGCTCAAGGGGTGTTAGATGCCGCTTATCGATCTCTCTCCCTTTCTTAGTCTGTCTTTTTAGATTGATACATAGGTATAACGTCGTGCCCTTATAATATCTGTCTCTCTGTCTGGCTGTCTGCATTACGACATTATGACACAAATTGTTCTCATTGCTGCCGTATTATCCGATCATTGCCAGGGAACGTCCTCACGAACCAAAGTATCGTCTTCCTGTTTTCCTTCGGTTGCAACGTTTTTCGAAATATTTACTTCTGCGTTCACAGATTGATTTTTTTAGTTTCAGAAGATCCCGTTAATGGTGAAAACAGCGATTCTTTGCTTAAACTTTAATCTGTTATTTTAATAAATATTTGCACTAGGGTTCTTATATATTTGATTATTTTAATATATATATATTCGTGTACAGATATTTTTGCATACACAAAAACAAAATATAAACAAACTTATTCATTTCACGAAAGCATAGACGGCTTATCGTCACTGTTACTGCCGATATGCCACTCAAAAAGTCCCACTACTTTTGGCACAAGGCCAGCAATTACATAGTCAACAGTTCAGAAATCACATGCATCACTGACGAGTTTACTCCTTACTCTCCCAGTTAGTTTTAGTGTACTTCGTCCTGCTTTCAGGTCATGCCACGAAGGAAGAAATACTCTATTGGGCGAAATACTGCGAAAGCGGCAAGAAAAAAAAAGAAAATTCGGGCAACCGAATCGGCAGTGGAATCTGCTATTCGACGGACGCAATATGCTGAACGTGCTGCCACCAGGAGAGCACTTGAAACAGACAACCAACGAACCATTCGCTGAACCGTGTCAGCTTTGCAATGTCTATCAACAAATCCTAGGGTCAGACCCTAGCTGTTGCTGGTCTTCTTTTGGAAGAGTCATGTTTTTCACACGGGCAACAATACGTTGGCTGCTCAAGAGTGGAAAGCAAGACAAATCTCTTTGCATATGCCCGACACAGAAGAACAATGAACATTGTGTACAAGGAGGTGCTACAATCATTGTTTAGGTAGATGACGCAGAAGGGGATATACACGATTGAGTGAAGAAGGACGAGACTGTGTTAGTAGTACGACCAACGGCTGCTATCACACCAACAGCAGCAAAAACATCAACAAAAAAGAGAGGGAGCGCAATTACATGCTTTTGAAAAATATTAACGGAAAATTATTTGCCTAAGCACGAAATATAGACACTATCCCCAGGCGGAGGTATACTTCTCTGTACTGCTTAGAAACCCGAGCAACGCCGCGCCATTCTGCTAGTATATATATATATATTGCTTTTCCATTGGAATTACGTAACACACACACACACACACTCACATATATATATATATATATAAGTATGTATATATATATATATGTATATGTATATATATTTAATGTATATATACATTTAATGTATGTTTGTTTGTTTTTTTGTTTTTTTCCAATACCGGACTTACAGTTTTCCAGGATTTATAGAGTCATTTGTGTTTATTTTTCCTTCAAAAGGTTGGTGGCGTTTTATCTCCTCATGAAACTGACATTACTTAATGATGTTCGTCATCTATGGCTTATTCATATGTATTATTTCATAACTCTATTAGGCGGTGGATTGGCAGTATCGGTAGAGGGTCGGACGCCATGCTTTCCAGCATAGTTATGTCCCTTTACGATCTGAGTTCAAATTCCGTCGAGGTTGACTTTGCTTTTCATCCTTACGGGGTCGATAAAATAAAGTACCAGTAATGCACTGGGTAATTATTGGCCTTGTGCCTAAAGTAGAAACAATTATTTCATAACTCTATAGAACGTTTAGAATGTCTGTGCAGTGTTCTGTGTCCAGCCAGGTTTGTAGAACAGGTAAGAAAAATGATGATTCGGTTTCTTCTGATAGGAGCCCCTTCCACGTCGAAAGATCGAAGTGTGTTTTCTTGTCTTCTTCAATACTTCCATAAACGGCTTCGGAGATGTAAAATTTTTGTTTCCATTGATGCTTCCATTTCCACACAGTTCTACTCGGGGATTACCGGTAGATCTCATAAAACACTGTGATCTAATTTGCTTGTTGTTTATGTGAAACGTGTGGTCAGCGAATATTTCAGTCGTTGAAAGGCATATGAAAAAATTATGTATAGAATAATTCAATATTTACAAAAAATGTATTTATATTTCATTTTAAATATTGTTTTCAATTCCAGATATAACATTTATATAACATAATATATCTTATTAGTAATATATATCTAAGAAATCTTGATTATATAAAGCGGAAATATAACAGAACGTTATTCAATGAGGTTTGGAGTGATGGAAAATAGTTCTGTTAAAAATCATGTTTTTTTTGTAGATACTTCAAAATCGCTTCTCATATACATTAAACGTTGACATTTCTCCTACAGTAAATGTTCTTTATAGTCTTCGATTTATGTTAAATTCTGTCTGTGTTAAATACATATGGATGACAGCTACACATCCAACGAAATGTATGTGAGGATTTAATACTATGCAATTAAATTTTCACTTCCCCCCCTATGAAGGTCTAGCTTGTTTCAAATAAAGCTTCATATCATATGAGGCTATATTGTTTTTATAATAGGGGCCGCAGTTATATCATGAAACGCAACCAATAATATGAAGCCTATTGTTGAAGAGCCCTAGGCACCACCCGGACGAGAACTCGGACCCATGATTTCATGAACGTTTGTCCAACACCCTAACTACTTGGCATTTAATATCAAGTTTCGCAACTAGATCATCTAACATCTTTCCTGGTTACATCATTGCACAATCGACAGTCGATTGACTTTCGTCACATCGGATCGAGAAAGCAATGATTCCATTGGGCTTTCAAATTGCAAATAATATCTAACGGTCGCAACTCCAGGTAGAAGGAGCAACGTCTTGTCCAATATACAGGGAAAATAACACTTCATAGCCTTGAAATAATTCTTTCGAACTCGTTCAATTGTGGAATATTTTTTATTTATGCTCACATTTGGTCTATTTAAATATTTATATCTGATTTAATTTAAGTTTCACATAATTCTCACAAAAGTCGTACGCTGACTGTGACAGAAATCCTCTCCCTCCTTTCGAGGTTTCTACATGTACAATGTTTCACCGGGTGATTAATTAGTTATCATATATACTACATCTTTGATTACATTAAGTTGTATTTATGCCATTCCATGACACCTTATGTATTACTTTACCACTTGAAAAATATTAAATATATAAAACATAGTGATGATAATCCATTCTAAAATTGGCAAATGTCTATACGCTTTAGGGTCCAATACATACGTCTTATACCGGTTCAGTGGTGACATTCTCATTTGTCTCACTGGTCTCGGAGGGCCTATGAAATTCATGAGCCCAAACCCACTTCCAGGTCAAAGGAAAGAAATTATTGTTTGCTGTCCAGTTATCTTGGATTCCTTACCAAGATATAACACTTCGAAGACCAAGAAGAAATTATATACAGCTTTGTCTTCACCATGTTTAGGTACTCCCTCATCGGAGATCCTGCAATGGTCTATGTAACAACATGCGAACCAAAAATATTTTTACATAGCAGACAGCGATATATGCAGTTTGCTAAATAAAAAAAAAACACTGTGGAAAATGAATTATATTCACAACCTCTTCTATCGTATATTAAGTTGTTTTCCTGATCTCATTATTTACAGCTGAAATTAACGGCACTTAAATTCTATTTAGTCTGTGACTGGACATCTATCTGGTTAAAGCTAAATTTATTTTGGCTCATTCACAGATATTACCAATACGCTTTACGCTAATATTAACCTCTTCAATGTATCTAGTCATCGAAAACACTGTAGTTAGTAACGCTTAAGTTATTTCCAAGAAGAGTCTATATAGATAATAATCCTGTTTTTGTATCTTGCCAGAATTCAGAATTTATACGGAGTTTGAGTAATTTGGCGCTCAACGATTTCAGACTAGATTAAATGCAAATGGACAATTACGTCTGCCATTTGAAATCTGAAATGTTGTTCATTTAAACATTAGTTTGCCATCATAATATTCAGGAACAAACTGACTTCTGCTTAAAATTCTAAAATAAACACGTATTCATAGCGCCTATATACACACGTATTATAAAGCGTAAATATGCAAACATACCTATTCTAAATATATTTTTTTCTGCATGAATAAAAACAGAATTACACAAATATACACACAAACATGCAGGTATACACACACACACACACACACACACACACATACACATATATATATATATATATATATATATATATATATATATATATATATATATATATATGAATGTGTGTGTGTATGTATGAATATATCATATTTATTATCAATAATGACCATTTAATTGGACGTTTCGTTGATATTGCCTTCTCAAAACAGTTTTGAGAAGCAACGATTTATATATAAATCACATATTGTTTAATATGTCATACTTTCGATAATAAAATCGTGGTTTTGATTCCTGTTCCAGGCGGTACGATGTAATTATGAGCAAAATATTTTATTTTACGTTGCGCTTTCTGCAGAGAGGATCAGTAATGGATGGTTCAATGGAATCATCGTGTCTTTGGTCCGAATTGAGGTTTTCCTACATAAATATAAATACACTATTTATTAATAGTTCTTCATACATCGACGGAGGCAAAACTTCGACACACCCTCAGGGTTGTATTCTCGAGTTATTATGTGTTCGGGCTTTACAAAACACTCTCTCATCCAGTTGACCCAAAAGTGGTTGATCAAGGTACGATCTGGTTTCAAATAGCATACATACTATTTTACGCCACTGGTCACATTTCTACCGATTGTATCTACAGATAGTCATTCTTCTGTTTCGACGTTGTTTTTAATGGTTCTCATTCTGCTTGCTACCATAATGCACATATTTCCGTAGGCCTTGATATGAAAATGGCGAACAATCTCCATTGGAATGTATCTAGTCCTCCATTCATGTTTGCGACAGTACGCCCCAACCACTGTATGTTCTCTATCCTCTCATCCAAGGCAACAGTTAGCTTAGCTAGAAGGAACTGTTTTGACAACACCGAAACCAAAATGATGTCTGATCTCGACATGGCATTGGAATCTTCAGTCGTTGTTTAGATCATCTGTCATCACATATTCTCCTTCTGCAGCAAGAAAGACGGAAAAACAGTTCTTTGGTCTCCTCTTCACTCATCTATTTCCCCTGACAACCATGATCTTCCTATATGTTGCATATGTGAACTAGCTGTCTCTGATTTCCTTTGCTGATGGATTCAGTGATGGTTCTCCATCGTTATCGTCCTACATTACATGCTTTGAATCAGTTGCTCAGTATATGCTCAGGTGTACCTGCTTTCAACAAAAAGGGCATGTTAGTGTTTGCACCATAGAAACTGGTTGGATAGACTGGGCAGGACATCATAGTTCCTTCCGAAATCAAGAACTTAAGGCTATGTGAATTTCACATTCACATATCCTGCCAGGTGATGTTTCGTACCTGTCACTTTTTCCCATTTCATCCACATAACCTACTGTCGCTTTACCACTGACCTGGTTATTTTCTCCTACTCTATCAACAATCCTACCTCTCCATGAAACAGCTTCTATCTACTTTTCCTATTTGTAGGGCCCTATCTGTTTCATTCTCTAATGTAGAAATCAACCCTGTACAGAGTCACATTCTCGAGATGGGTCTTCTGCTTCAGCTGGGGCTAACCCAGTGGAAGCCGCTCGGCTGTCTTCCACTTACCTCATGTCTCCAAGGTAATTCTTGCACCAGCCACTTCAACATACTTTTATATGGTGTAGTGCAAACTTGTATACGTGTCAACAATGGGCCCTTCTCTGATTAACCTAAATAGTAGTCTGAGCTTTTTGCTGGTCCCATATAATTCAATGCTACTCTAACTGCGTGGCACAGTAAGCCGTCAATAATATCTATCTTGGTATCTATCTATCTATCTATCTATCTATCTATCTATCTATCTATCTATCTATCTATCTATCTATCTATCTATCTATCTATCTATCTATCTATCTATCAGACGTGTGTAACTTCGCGGAGAAGTTTCCGTTAATTTATGTAAGAAAAAAACGTGAGTTTTTAGTTAAATTTTATATCATTGTGTAACTTGACCCCCCGTCTGGACCTTCAGGTGGTGGGTCAACTCATTTTTGCCCCATACAGGGGCGGAATATCCAATTAAAAATTTTTTCTCCATCGAATCTTGGAAAAAATATTGTAAAATTTTGATTACGTTATGAACGCTGCGTCCAACGATAATGGTGGTGGTGAGGCGGTAAGACTACACAGCTCACAGTCAACAACGTCTTCTTCACTAGATACTATAGAGATGGAAAGACGAAGTGAAAATGTAAAAACGAATTCATATCTAAACAACACAAATGACACCAAACAGTTCAATGACAACAAAAATAACAGCAACACCAATCATGATGATAAAAGCAAAAATGATAACAGCAACAAAGAAAAAAATAAAGACAACACCAATAACACCAGCATCAATGACAACAACAACACCAAGGAAAATACGAACAATACCAACATCGGTGACAACAAGAATAACAACAACAATAATGACAACATCACCAACACGGATAATTCCACAAAGGAACCAAAAATCTCCTTTGCAGAGACAGTTAAAAAAAAGGAGGAACTGATATATCTCGACATAACAAATGCTGAAGAACTTTTAAAGGACGCTAGGAGATATGTCACTTTCGAAAAAAATGGTGCTTTCAGCATCAATTCTCCGGTAGAAATTCGCAAGGAAACTGCTCTCAAAACGATAGTTTTTAGGACAATTTCCAATTCTACCCGAAAACCAGTCCAACTGTCACAGAAAGAAATTGAACTGGTTTTCAAAAATTCAATGAATGATATTGCATTCATTCAAAGAAGCAAACTTTTTGGGAGTATTTCGGTACTCATGAAGGATCAATTGACGGCCCAAAATTAATCTGTGTCGCCAATTGTATCCAACCTGTAAACCTTTTTCCCTACATACATGGGAAAAAGGACACAAAAGATCAGAATCACGAGTGTCACACCAAAGGTGAACATATGGTGGATACTGTGCGGCTTCATCAATTTTGATGAAGACAGAATACTGTCAGTAGGCAAGTCCCCCAGGGATGTATTCAATGGGACTAGCATTGAAGTTCTGGTGCAAATGAACCCAGAGCGAATAGCTATGATCCCACAGCGTGTACTCCTGGACGGACTCACCTACATAAACTTTTCAGTTGAGGGTAGGCGGCCTTCATTTTACCATTGCTTTAGCAGGGGTCACCTGAGGGCTTCCTGTCCTAAATTAATGAACCAAAAAAAGGCTCTTCTGCCGACACCCATCAAAACAACACAACCACCAACACCACCACCACAACAACAACAACACCAACACGCAAAAATAACCACAACAAACACAGTCCCACCCTTCCCCACTCCACCTAAAACCACTGCAAAATCACATACAGACACAACAGCTCCCCAAGACATACCCCTCCCCAATCACACAGACGATACAACAGATGGGGCTATCTCGCCATCACCCAGTGAAGACGAGGGAGAACCCATCGCTCGAAAAGAAAGAAAATACATCACAAAAGCAAAAACCCAGCAAACACTACCACAAACATACAACCACCAACACAAACAACAGAAACATCACAAACAAAATCCCCACCTCCTGAAAACAAAATACCTACAACGACACGAAAGCACACACAAGAACTACAGACAAAAACAAACACAACACAAGAAGATTACACTTACACTTACATAAACACTGAAAACAAAACACTAATGGAGACCATCACGAACGACCCTTCGGTGAAAACCGACGGAAAAACTTTCGCCCACTCTATTAAAAATAGCAAAAAACTGAACCTAAAACTGATTAGGATCCCTATACAAACTTATAGGTCCCTAAAAGAAACATTTGAGAAGGATGTGGGGAATTCCTGCGTGAAACCACTCAACCGCGTCCTTCTCAAATGTCTCCCCACCCCAGACACCCCCATCCCACCAGACCCCACCCCACCAAACATCCGCGTCCCCACCCCGCCGGAAACCACCACCCATCCAGACAACCCCTCCAACACCCCCATGGAAATCGTGCGGCCTGGTCCCCAGGAGACGAAGGGTGAGTGATCTCTTTTCCTCTTTTAACTTTTCAGCACCAACATGGCCAATATAAGAGTTGGATGTGTGAACGTACGCGGCCTGGGATGCCCTGGAAACAGGGCAAACTCTTAAACGACCTCAGGTAGCACAGTATGGATGTGGTAGCCATTTGCGAGTCCAGGATCCACGGCGAGCGACAGCTGGCCCCCATCTTCGATTACTTTGAGATCTACGTATCTCTCTGTCAACCGGGCGTGGGGGCGGAGTTGCCGTTTTGCTGCGGAAACACCTGGGCCTCGTAACACAGACGGTACATTTGGACCCGGAGGGTCGACTGGTGGTCCTAGACGTTACGGTAGTGAAGGTGGAGCCTTCAGGCTGGTGGCCGCATATGCCCCATCCGGGACACCGCGGCCAGACTTCTTCAAACGTCTAGAGACTTTTCTGGGAACGTCCCGCTCCTTGCTTTTAGTGGGGAACTGGAATGGAATCCTAGATGCACGTTGGGACTATGTGGGAGCATGTCCCGATAAAGGGGGGGGGTGTAACAGCCTCAAACAGTTAATCGACCAATTTGACCTGGCCGATAGATATCGACTAGATTTTCCGACTGCGCCACTGTGGACGTGGAGTAATCGTAGCGGAA
>OZ024743.1:202239373-202241873 GCA_964016885.1 Eledone cirrhosa
CGCGGGGTAAGAAGATGCTCTGCACTATCAATGATTAAGAGTGCCATTATTAATCAGAAACGAGGTGAAGAAGGACTTAGAACATAAAGTCAAAAGATTTCATTTACTAGGTTGTGATATACACATCTTCAATAATTATTCAATAGATATTCTGTCCAGGCGAATTCTAGTAGTATGGGGAATTATGGGAAAGCCCTAACCCTACATCAATATCAAAATAAACACAAAAGACCTAACTTTGAATATTAAAATGCCGTGAAAAGAATTTCGACAAAAAAATTTATATGAATGTAAGTATGAATAAAAACAAAGAGTTAATGAAAAACTAAAGAACAATCAATGAAAAACTAAAAACAATCAATGAAAACATCTGCCAAGAAGGAAGAACTATAAATATAATTATGGTTAACAGAACTTGATAAAATACCAAAGTGTGGGAGGTAGGCTTCTTGTTCATAATCATACATACATGTATACACACATACAAACATACAAACATACATACATACATATTTACATACATACATACACACACATAAATATCTGAATATATACATATATACATATATATATGCATACATACATACATCATACATACACAGACAAACACACACATATATATATATCTTATGCGTGTGTCTATGTGTGAGTTTATGAGTTTGTGTAATTATGTATACTAGCTGAAAAACCACACTCGTGTGGTTTTCTGGTAGCATGTGTAGTGTGTATATTGATATTATACGCAAGTATATATAAATATAGATATGATGCATCAAATAAAATCGTAATTGACAATATGAACAGAAATTGAACGAAGACGTTGTTACACTGTCTTATGTAATCAGTAACGTAATCCATGATACATTAAAAAAAGAAGATATTATATATAAACTGCACTGGGAGAAAATTAGTGACAGAAAATGAGTATGTTTATTTAAGCGATCGCCACTGGTATATATATATATATATATATATATATATATATATATATATGTATATATATATATATGTATATATATATATATATATATATATATATATATATATATATATATATATATATATATATATATATATGTATATATATATATATGTATATATATATATATGTATATATATATATATATGTATATATATATGTATATATATATATATATATATATATATATATATATATATATATATATATATATATATATGTATATATATATATATGTATATATATATATATGTATATATATATATATGTATATATATATGTATATATATATATAAATATATATATATATATATATATATATATATATATATATATATATATGAAAAGAGTCAGGACCCCGACGGCTGAGCTCCAGCCGTTTCGACAGGTAGATCTGAAACGGCCGAAGCTCAGCCGTCGGGGTCCTGACTCTTTTCATTTTACCCACTCTACTACCCTAAGTATCGAGTACTCTGGTGCATAATGGTGCATCTGGTGTCTTACCACACCTTTTATATATATATATATATATATATATATATATATATATATATATATGTCTGTGTGTGTGTGCATGTGTGCGTGCGTGTGTGTGTGGAGTGTGTATGCAGTCATACCCATGTGTGTATCTTAGGGGAGTATATATCTTCTTGGATAAGAGGATTCTTTATCATAGTTTCTTTTTCTTTTTGGGGGAGTAACTGAGGTAAGTTCTGCAACCATAGAAACTATTCAGATATATCTACCGAATTAATGGTTATTACATGCCTTGGATTGTTTAATGGATCTTATAGGTATGCTCTACATGTAATGTGCAAGCAACGAAAATAATAATTATTGAATATTGTTGCAAATGTATTTATTAATAGGTTTTGATATATAAGCCACTCCGCAGCTTTGCTGTTACTTGTGCATTGGAGGGGAAATTAACAAGCAACATTCAACGATAAGCAGGAAAATGTTAAAATCGACTTCACGCTAACGAAAATCGTTGATAAAATGTTTTGCGGAAACACACCCGCCATTTTGTTTTGATACAGCTAATTCTGGATATACAGGAGAAGACGTTTCAATGGCTTTAGTTTCCACTGATCATAGTATTCTCTAGGAACAAAGTCTTCCATTATAACGGTTCATTGACATTATATCACGAATACTTACATTGAATCGAATTTTGAAAAGACAAGGAAAGTTTTTGATCGATTTTGTCTTTCAACAAATCCAAAGACGTTGTTGGCCTTTACATTATAGTAATGTTGCGGTTATTCTTATAGCTATACTGCTGGTTGTTGTTGTAGGTTTTGTATGTATGTTGAGATGCTTAGGAGATTATTTCTAAGGTCTTTAAAAGTCAAATGACGGAGCAAAGGTGATTCAGTAATAGCTCAAACTACGTGACTAGCAAAGCGATTAACTTATGAACTGTGTCAAATTTTCTAGAGGATTAATTAAGTAGATGCTTCTAAATATTATGTATTCAAAGCTATTTGAATATCATCTTTGAGTTTTCTAAGTAGGATA
>OZ024743.1:202246873-202259373 GCA_964016885.1 Eledone cirrhosa
CTTTTATCGAGAATGACACAGCTAGAGACTTATAGAATACTTAGCTGTGTACAGGAACTGGTTTGAAAGAGCGGTTGCCGGTCCGGCAGAAATTAGAAATTGGATTAAATGCTCTGAAATAGCGATATATATGTGAATATAGACATGTGTCTGTGCGTGGGTGCATATATATATATATATATATATATGCACCCACGCACAGACACACATATATATATACATAATTATCATATCATCATCATTTTTCTTTTCTATATATATGGATCCTATTCAGTCCAGCCAAACCTTCTAAGTGAATATTCTTCACTAAGCAGGTCTTATGAGATCGAAGTATTTCGGTTATTTTCACCAAGATGGCTTTTAAACAAAGCCCACTTTAACCGGGCAGCTGATTTCCACTACTGTGGACTTACCTTCTCGGTCTGAAATCGCCATGTCTGGTCTATCATGTTCATATTTTATTAGTGGCTTTTGAAAAGAACGCCCACACAATATTCTTTCACGTTGTGTACCTGCACCGTCCACTTCTCTAATATTTTGTATTTTTATGTCCAAGACTATCCTTTCTACGGATTGTACTGTATAACAATTTAGTCACTAGATAGATAATATCGTGAAGACAACTTCGAATAGTTGCTTATGACGTGATTGACTCCTTCAATGTTTATTTCAGAGAGTCTGCATCTGTTGTCATATTTAGGTGATTTGCTTGCATCTATATATCTTTTCTGCATACTGTGTTGTGTTGTTATTTCCTATTCCTAGATTGCAAAAGCATATCCTTTAAATAGAGAGTTTAATACACTGGTTGTAGGTTCAAGAAAAAACACATTAGTTATCTATATTACTCTCATTCTGAAACTTTCCGCCATCATAGTCATGCATGCCTTATTGCTGATAAGGTTTTCATCTACTGATCTGTTGCAGATATTTTACAATTTCCCTTGCTGAAAATGTTTGTTCATCATAAAGAGAATATTTCTCAAGGTCATTCCCAACTCTCAACATGTTATCTACCACATATAGACTAGTTTCCTCTATGGATGGGCTTCTGCACTTGGTAGTTAGCATATGTTGACGAAGGAGTATGATGCAACAGTCAAACGGTGTTCACGTTTTACTTTGAAGCGGTCTATGTCACAGCTAATGTGGAAATTTCATGTGCCAGTTAGAACTTTTTCAGTTCTAAATTCAATAGGTCAAAACCAATCTAGCATATAATCAAATAGTCTAAATGTTGGTTTTCAGTACAACTACAGCAAACACACTTTGGGCCACTAATATATTGTGTGCAGTCTTATTCCATTTATCCCTATATGTATGTACACACGCACATACACACACACAAACACACACACACACATATATATGTTACTTCCCATGATACGGAAATGAAAATCCATGCAGCTCAATAATACTTGCGTTCTCACTACAACAATATACGGGTTCAATATCCTATTTTAGGTGAAACACATGTCCTCAAGCGTAGTTAAGTTATTGTTGTCGAATTAAATCTCTCTCTCTCTCTCCCTCTCTCTATCTCTCTCTCTCTCTCTCTCTCTATCTCTCTCTCTCCCTCTCTCTCTCTCTCTCTCGCTCTCTCTCTCTCTCTCCCTCTCCACCCCTCTCTCTCTCACACACTCTCTCTTTCTCTCTGTATATCTCTCTCTATATAAAACGGTAGATGTCTGTCGGTGTGTGTGTGAGATTTTTATGCATTTCCACATTTCTCTACTGATTTTGATGAATTCTTTTCCAATGTGCTCCAAATATAGTAGGGCAGGACAACACGTAATTATTTTTTCCAAAAAGGCCCTGCTTCTATGAAAAAAAATCGATAAATCTAAATACATGCTGTAACCCTGTCTCTTCATTCCTCTCACTACTAACATAAAAAATATATGAAACTACATACATGTTGCAACTCTCTTTAAAAGGTTCATATTTTACTCTATCTGATTCCCGCTAAGAGTCATCAGGAGAAACAAATTGCGTTGGCGTTGCATCGTCCGGGATCGCTGCTACTTTGCTGCCGAGAGGCAGCACAGCACATTCAACATTTAAACTCCCCTTGAATTTAGTAAAATCTGAGACACCAACATGCAATATCAGCAAGAGCTCACACGAAGCTCTGGTTCTCAAAAAATGTTGCCTCATTGTTTGGGATTAGTGCACAATGGCACACAAGGGTGCCCTTAAGGCATTGGACAGGACCCTGAAAGACATTAGGGATTCTACGGCTCCTATGGGCCTATGGGTGGCGTAACCCTTCTGCTATCAGGGGATTATCAGCAAACGCCTCCTGTCATCCCCAAAGGGACAAGAGCTGATGAAGTGCGTGCTTGC
This sequence comes from Eledone cirrhosa, assembly GCA_964016885.1. Classification (NCBI taxonomy): domain Eukaryota; kingdom Metazoa; phylum Mollusca; class Cephalopoda; order Octopoda; family Eledonidae; genus Eledone; species Eledone cirrhosa. The sequence continues at coordinate 202,249,220 of OZ024743.1, forward strand.
CTTAAGTCGCCCACGTTGTGGCCCCAGGTGAAGACTTTGTACCCGAGCACAAATATGCGTGCTCATTTGCATAGTGACAACATGTCTGCAGCATTTGCTCAGAACATTTTAGCACTTGGTGAGGGAAATGTTCATGTGGATGAGAAGGGCGGCATAGCAATCGTCTCCTTGTGCAACATTGTGAGCAGCCCTTCTGACATTTGGGAGGCAGTTTTTCCTAATGTCTCATCTAACTTTAAACATTTCGATTGGCTCAGCGAAAGAGCCATCCTTGCTCCGAAATATACCATGGTTAATTTTATTAAAGAGCAGCTTATTGAGAAAATTCCCGGTAAAGAGCATATCTTCAAATCTATCAATCGGACGTCAGACCCCGACGATATCGTTAATTATCCGGTTGAGTTATTAAATTCCCTTGAGCCTTCAGGGTTCCCACCTCACATTCTTAAGCTTAGGGTTGGCTGTCTCATTATGCTAATAAGGAACCTGCGCCCACCAAAGCAGTGCAACGGTACTCGCATGGTCGTCAAGTCAATGACGCCCCACTTGATTGAGGCCACCATTGTAACGGAGTGCGGGAGAGGGGAGAATGTTTTCATTCCAATGATGAACCTTTACCCCTCGGCGTCAGATATCACATTCAATTTCTGGCGATCCAAATTCCCGATGAGACCATGTTTTGCCATGTCCATTAATAAGTCACAAGGCCAAACATTGTCGGTGGCGGGCAACCATTTGGGTGAGCCATGCTTCTCCCATGGTCAACTTTATGTTGCCTGTTCCCACGTAGGGAGCAGGAATGGACATTTTGCTTACACTCCTCAAGGGATGACACGCAATATCGTCTACAAAGAGGTGCTATAGATGTTGGTGCAGGTGTTGGATGTGTTGGAGCTATGCCGCCTGGAAAACTATTTCCTGGTAGGGTCACCCATCGCAGACAGATGTGACACCCATCGGCATCAGGGCCACCATCTTCCAACTTTGGTCTGCTAAATTCGGTATTGGAAGATTATTAACCCATCATTGATTGTCCAAAATGCTAATTGGTTCGTAACTTTTAATAACCGGTTCAACTGCTTTATGCACTTAATTGATAAGGTTATTCGCTTTCAAGCCACGTTTACCTGTATGTAACTTTTCATAGCAAATGAATAAACCCAAGCAACGCCGGGCTAAACTGCTAGTATATATATATATATATATATATATATATATATATATATATATATATATATATAAGTATGTGTATATATATATATATATAAATGATTTCATACGAATGAAAAAATTCTAGCCTTAAAGTCATTTCTATATAGAATAACTATACTTCTTTTCTACGAACATTGTGAGTACTTTATTTAACTGTGATTTTTCGGATCAGCCTTCGGAACATCATACATAATTATATATATATATAATAAAGTTAAATAAAAAGTCAAATGATTAAAATTTAGCTTCGTTTATTACTGCTATATATATATTTCAGTGACAGCCATCTTTGGCTGTGACCTCTTCAGGCAGTTTGAATTAGTATGGTATAGACAAGTACATATGTTGTTGAGGTGTATAATATTGACAATATTATACACCTCAACAACATATGTACTTGTCTATACCATACTAATTCAAACTGCCTGAAGAGGTCACAGCCAAAGATGGCTGTCACTGAAATATATATAGCAGTAATAAACGAAGCTAAATTTTAATCATTTGACTTTTTATTTAACTTTATTTTACACTACTCCGGAGTAACCGAACCAACCTGCGCACTTCGTCGAGTGCTCCAGCCTGCATACTGAGGTGTTGGTATACAACCAACATATACTCAAAATCTCTCTCTCTCTATATATATATATATATATAATTGCTGTTGGATGCTTAAAGCGTCCGTATGCGGTAGGCCGTATGAACACTCGATGCTCTCGTAGAGCAGAGTACGATATCACAGAAAAAAGAGAATCAGTGTTGCGACGATAGTAATTTATTGAACATATTACAATTGTTTCTCGGGGGACCAGCTCGAGGCACGAACGATATGGTCATCAAACCTGACTGTGAAATCGCGCGGTCCTCGGATACGTCTCGATTCTACGAAGCAGATTTTTCCTGTTGTCCTTTAACATCGAATTTCTTCGTTTGTTGATTTAGACCCTGTTGGTGTCATTCCATGTGTGGTCAAGAATAGTACACGCCGCCGGTATTTTTAACCACTCATGGTTGCCCACTTCTTGATTCTTCTCGTTCTCCACCTGTTAATCAAAATTTCTTCATATATCAGAATTACTACTGTGGTGAGAGAGGGGCTGTACTCTTGAACGGCTGGCATCACTTCGACGTCTTCATTGTCCCTAGGCTCCCTGGTCCACAGCGGTCAGGTACACACCCGCAATTATGGTGTATGCGGCAGTCATTGTAAATAATTGTTTCTACTTTTGGCACAAGGCCAGAAACTACCTAGTACATTAGTGGTACTTTATGTTATCGACCCCGTAAGGATGAAAGGCAAAGTTAACCTCGGCGGGATTTGAACTCAGACCGTAAAGGGACGTAACTATGCTGGAAAGCATGGCGTCCGACTCTCTACTGATACTGCCAATCCACTTGGCGGGAATTTTTTTAATAAACAAATCATACGGATATTTAGCATAACATTTCTAGGACACAGCCTTAGAATACAGGATATAAATCAACAAACAAAGGAATTCGATGTTAAAGGACAATAGGAAAACCTGCTTCGTAGAATCGTATATATATATATATATATACTTCGGGTAAATATTGATGCAATTCATTTCAAGCACTCAACGTACTTTTCCACATAGGAGTGACGGACTAAATATCGAATAAGTAAAAGCGAAGTAGTTTCAGATGTTCAAGTCTTTAATAATAATGCTGTAATATATATTTCAATGACGACACTGGCCACACTGTTCTGTGTGCGAGTGTCGTGACATCATCAGACAGCTTGTTACATAAGGTTATGTTTCCGAGGCAATCCAAGTTAAATCGACATGGGAACGGACAAAGTATGTGCTTTTGGGTTCTTCACCCGTTCCCATGTGAGTACCAATTCACCCCCGCCGTTCTGCGTAGGCGCATGTCCGAAGGAAGTTGACAATTAGTTACCGCAGATATCAACGAAATTCGCTTAGTCAGTTCACCCTCTCAGCCAAACAATGACCCATCTAGGCCTGTATCATAGTTTACTGCTACCCGTCCTGTCTGTGGCAGTCAGCCGAAAGCCAGAGGGGATGGGAGAGTGTTAGTTTTTACAGTTCACAATACTACCTCTCACCACGCATGGACAGTACAACTGACCATCAACTCCCAAGAGAAAATATACTTAATTGTAGGTATCATGGTTTTACATTGGAAGTTATGAGTGAGAGTTGGAATTAAAAATTAAAATCCTAAATCAAAAATTATAAATTAAACAATTTAAAAAATTATAAATTAAACAATTAAAAAATTAACAATTAGAAATAAAAAGAAAATTTCAAGTCCGTTCCAATGTCGATTCAACTTGGATTGCCTCGGAAACATAACCTTATTATGTAACAAGCTGTCTGATGATGTCACGACACTCGCACACATAACAGTGTGGCCAGTGTCGTCATTGATATATATCACAGCATTATTATTAAAGGACTTGAACATCTGAAACTACTTCGCTTTTACTTATTCGATATTTACTCCGTCACTCCTATGTGGAAAAAGTGCGTTGAGTGCTTGAATTGAATTGCATCAATATTTACCCTAAGAATTTAGCTCCAACTAGTTGAGCGCTCTATGATGTAACCAATATGGTGGAGAAGAGAGGAACCAACAATGAGCTACCCCTGGAAATTCCCTCTACCATGGGGATGGAAACCCCTGCCACTAGACGGACATAATAGTAACTTTCGGCAGGATAAATACGCGGAAACAAAAACTAAGATACACCCATATTTTCCTGCACCAAATCGCTTTTGAACAGAAGCCCCCTCAATTCAATCTATACATTGATAAATTGACAATCATATGGATCATTTTGCATATATGTACTCTGTGTTTTTGCATTTATTCATTATTGGTTCTTTTCTTTTGTGCACTTTATATTTGTTTTTCTTTGGTTTTGTTCCATGTGATGGAAATCATGACTGTGTACCAGATTGAATACTGCCTTGCATACTGTAGTTTACCCTCCGTTCTAATGTACGGCACTATCGTTAAATATGTGGATAGTGTAACTGTGACATTGGAACCCCTCTCAGAACTTCTTACTTAAACATCTCTCTCCATATTATTTACTCACTTCAATCTATATGTTTTTTTTACTCACCTCAATCCGGATTCTCACTTGAAACATTTTTTAATTTCTAATTGTTAATCTTTTAATTGTTTAATTTATAATTTTTTAAATTGTTTAATTTATAATTTTTGATTTAGGATTTTAATTTTTATTTCCAACTCTCACTCATAACTTCCAATGTAAAACCGGTGGGGGTGAATTGGTACTCACAGGGGAACGGATGAAGAACCCAAAAGCACACACTTCGTCCGTTCCCATGTCGATTCAACTTGGATTGCCTCGGAAACATAACCTTATTATGTAACAAGCTGTCTGATGATGTCACGACACTCGCACACAGAACAGTGTGGCTAGTGTCGTCATTGAAATATATATCACAGCATTATTATTAAAGGACTTGTACATCTGAAACTACTTCGCTTTCCTATATATATATATATATATATATATATATATATATACATAATAAATGTAAATATGAATTTTTCGATTCATTTGCAATTATGCAAACACCCTCTTAAGTCATTTGAGTAGAAAGACCTCACCATTTGTGTATATCTATGTAGGTATGGTGGTATGAACATATGAATGCATGTTTACATGTGTTTGAATATGTTTGTTTATGTATGATCCATGTTTTTTATCATGTTAAAACAATATACAATTTCTCCTTGTGTACTCTCATGCTAAGAAGTTTGAAGTGAAATGGTCGCTCGATTGTTCGTTGACAGAGGTATCTATCGAAGTGTAACTAAACATAGACATTTCCCCATAGGTAATCAGACCTATTCATTGATTGATCCGTTTATGACTCCAATATATAACCATCTACGATTAATGCATAGACTGTATTCAGAATAATGTGTTCCTAGATATATATATTCAAAATAAAGTCAACGACTTGGCTTCTACTGATAGTTCAAATCGCTTCGTTTCACTAAGGAAATAATATTAATTCACAGGCTAAGATCATGAATACGAAATCACATATGTTCATATCTGTCTGTATTTATGGATATAGTCTGATGTTTTGAACAAACAATCTTTCTATATTCTTTTAATCTTCTACTGGATTCAGTTATTAGACTGCAATCATGCTAGGAAACAAACTTCAGACATTTCATCGATCATATTGACCAAGTTTCCACGAATTCTGTAGCAATCGAGGGCATTTGTCAATTTTAGTTTGTCAATTCTAAATTTATTCCGAATCATTTAAGGCATCTCTGAACAGTTGTCACCCAAATCCCGTGTCCACTTTGCATATTCAGGCATTTCTTTGCAGTTCCCCTGTGAATAGTATGTAAATGAACCTGTCTTCTTTTGAGAAAAGCCACTTTAGGACGCTCATAATAGTTGTTGGTTACATATTTCACATAAGAAGAATGATCATTATTTGAATTCAGATGCAAAGCAATACATCAGAACCAAACGTCCCTATTACGAGGACGGACAATCATTCTGCGTACCTCCTTCGTAGGCGAGACATTCATTACTTGTCACAGCTAGTAGAATACTATAAACTGCTATGGAATCATTATGGAATCATACATTTGAAAATGTGTATATTTATCTCATGATTCTTCATTTAAAATATTCATGGAATTAAAATCTATGGAAACAATTGAGAACATGATTTCAATAAATCCGTTATGAAATGAACCATTATGATACGTTTAAATGATTATCAAGTGAATATTATATGCATTGTTTGACAATTTTATTTGAAATTTATAATAAAACATGTACTGTGGGTAATGAATAATATTTTGGAAAAATACGCTGGATAGTCAACCAAATAAGAGCGCTGCTTTATCAGGATTGTCCACGGGCTAAACAAAGTTCACAAAAAAAAAAAAGGTTGCAAAAATCATGAGGGAATGTTAGTAATAATCTAGGTTACTTTCAAATATATGAACTGTTGCTTTTGTAATTCAAAATATATATTCTCTCTTTGGATATTCAGTTGATCAGAAGCTTTATTTGTTGGTCGGATTAAATGTGTTACTGAAGTGTCTCTTAATCTAATCAATGATCTATTGAATCCCATTGTTTTGACTTACCAGGAAATAAATCTTTTAATTGTTTAATCCAGCTGATAGTCACTGTATATATAAACGTATGTCAGAGGGCGTATCGTTTGTATAAAACTCGTACTTAATCTTGCTGATTCATGATCAAAGGTATTCTAACTGTGACTATCCCAATTTCACTGACCCAGCGTTTTATTTCAAACAATATATCCTTCATATTGTTGTTCAAGCCGGTTAGCCAGAAGTTGGCCATTATCTAAAGCATTTAAGCAATGGCCTTAGAGTCTTTGGCGTTACTTTATGTTTATTGAACCTCAGTTTAATTTTCCTCATATAACATTTATGGTGCAAATTAGCCAGTGTGGTTAGAGTGTTAGATTAAAGATACCTGGGTAATTGCACTGGGCTCTAAGATGAAATGCCACCGCGTTCAACTTTGTCTTTCATCCTCTCATGGACGAGAACTGGAACACTCATTGTCGAAACAGATGGAGGTTCATTCCTGGATGAAACTATATATATGTGCACAATATGTAGTAGTCTTGTTTTATGTATTTCATGTATGTGACTAAGTTCAGGTGTTTTTGTGATATATCCGTCTGCTAATCTTTTAATCATTCCTATTGCACCTGTTATTATGGAGGCTATTTCTGTTTCTAGTCTATATTCTGCTTATCGCTATTCAAAACTTTTATACTCGGATAGTTTCTCTGTTGCCGTTATGATTTGGCCTGTTTGAATTGATACATCGATTAGCAATTAAGAAAGATTTCTTTTCCTGGTGGTCTTTTAAAATCTATCTGCTCGATTTGTCTTAATCTTCATGTTTGTTTCTATTGGCATGTTCCAGTGTGAGTATAAAATGACATTATCTCAGATCATTGTTGGTATATGTTTCTATTCTCAATTTTCTGCAGGTATTTCATAATTCTATTTCAAATATAACATATCTCCCTCACTCTCTCATTCTATCCCACTTTCTCTCTCTTTCTCTCTCTCTCGCTCTCTCACTCTCTCTCTCTCTCTCTCTCTCTCTCTCTCTCTCTCTCTCTCTCTGTATATATATATATATTTATCATTTATTTTGTTTGACCTGTCTAGCTTGATTGTTTTTAGGCTTAGGTGGTTAATGCCTTCTTGACCACTTTTCAGTTTGTATGGCGTGTTAACATATTGTTTAGCTCTAGGTTTCATAACTATTGGAGCGCTTGCCAGCATTTCTACGATTTTGCGTTTCGTTTCGCTTTTTCTACCAGCCGAAATACGATTCTCGCTGAATTTATATTTATATATATATATATATATATATATATATATATAGCGAAGGAAATGTGGTAAGGAACCAGGTGGACCATAACGCACCAAAGTACTCAATACTTGAGGTAGTAGAGTGGGTAATAGGAACCAGTAAGACCCCGACAGCTGAGCTCAAGCCGTTTCGACGGCTAATTCTGGACATACAGAATTAGCCGTCGAAACGGCTTGAGCTCAGCTGTGGGGGTCTTACTGGTTCCTATATATATATATATATATATATTATTTATGTGTGTGTGTGAGTGTGTGCGTGCGTTTATATATATATGTATATACATGGGTTGGGTGGGTGCGTGTTCTTGTACGTATGCATGTGCATATGCATGTATGATCGTTGTATTTATGTATGTATGTATTGATAGATATATAGATTGATGAACGTATGTATAACTAGATGAATGAGTGAATGATGGATGTATATTCCCTTCTGGTTTTCTCTGGCCAGTCATTAACATTATGATTGATTGTCTATTCATAACATTCACATATTCAACAGTTACGTTTCGTATTCTGAGCCATTGTATGATTTAGTACTTTCTGTTTAGAAGGCTTTGTACTTGGGAAGCGTTCAAATCCCCCTGGTGCCAGCTTTCAGCCATTACTGGGATTTTTCTTCAGTCGCTTCTGTTTTGTTTAGTCTTGTTATTAATTTGCCATGTAGGTGTGAACTTTCGTCTGTTGCTCTTGGAGATTATGTGATAAGTGAGCTGCCTTATTTATTGAGAGTGGATTTCATTTCCGCTCATGTGTGTTATGTTATGTCTTATAGGGTCGGTAGATAATTGTGGTGAGAGAATGAACTTGGCTGGTCTCGCTTGGGAATCCACCGGGATAAGTTGGAGACGGTTGCTTCTGACAGGACCCACTGGAAGGAGTGATTAAGCACTCTGTCTCTACGACCTCATGAATAAGTGGGCAAAGAAGAAGAAGAAGAAGAAGAAGAAGAAGAAGAAGAAGAAGAAGAAGAAGAAGAAGAAGAAGAAGAAGAAGAAGAAGAAGAAGAAGAAGAAGAAGAAGAAGAAGAAGAAGAAGAAGAAGAAGGGAGATCGGTGCTCCCATTAGGCCAACTAAGCAGTCACCTAGGGAGCTTATCTCAAGGAGTCTAGTTGTTGAACCTTAGAGGATCACTGTTTTAAATATATGATAATTAAATATATAATAAATCCATGTAATCCATACATGAATCGTCAAACATCTTTATAGCTTTGTGGAAATTTCAGAAGCAGTAGAGATAATCGTATGGTGTTATGAACTGTTTCATAATTTGGAGTGAGGGAGTTTGGACAGTGTTGTAGAAAATGTATAGAGTAATTCGACACCAATTTGAGAAAAAGTGTTGTAAATACCCAGATACCTGCCCTGTGTGTAGATTGTATCACATTTCGTTTGTGGTATATTATTGGAGGCGATTGTATGTAATAGGAGTAATGATAGATATTATTTTGTTGGCTGCATTTTAGTGCCGTTGGTTTAAAGACGTGAGTTGTATTGTAATTGCTTAGAATGTGTATTCTATTATTTGTGGAGAAACTTATCGGACAGCTTTTGCATTTCCATTGAATTTTAACAGCTATGGCATTTGTGCTTGTTATTTTATATTCATGTGAAGAATGCATGCCTCTAAGACATAATGACACGCGCAAAAAGAGGCATCAAATGAAATCGTAATTAAAAATTCATTTAAATTAGCTTTCTTGCAAACTATTAACACTTTTCATAGCAAATCACCTACAACTGTCAATAATACCTTAATTATTATATGGACTAATGAATAATATGAACAGCGGTACCATGCGAATAGAAACATAAAAATGGTATTCGGGTAAATAGATGACAAAAGAAGATAAAATGTTTTTACCCAGTATATTTCATGAAATTTAAATGTAAAGAACTTTTCAAATGATGAGCAATGAACGCGGAAATCCGAGATGTTCAATTCTCATGTACATTTCCTGTGTTCTGTGTGTGGCCGACGTTTGGACGGAGTGTATATATAGACCAGCCACAACATCTACTCTACTTTTTGTAGTTCTATTATTGATTAATGACTTCTTCCGTTTTATTATAGAGACGTTTTATTGTCATATATTATTCATGTTATTTATTTTCATTTCTACATCCTAAAAGTTTGACAGTTTCTCGATGTTTCCAGACTTGTGAATTTTCAAATGGAAACAACAGTAACTTAAGATTACACAACAAACAACTATATATATATATATATATATACTAGCAGATGTACCCGGCGTTGCTCGAGAAATGAATGACAGCCTGTTTGTCCCAATAAAGAGAGCCAAAGGTTGAGCAAAGAATTGAAATGTAATTGTAAAAAAAAGTTTAACAAATTGGGTGTACAGTGACATGATTGAGTGAAATAAACGGCAACATAAAAACAATAGGGCAGCTTGAGTTAATTGACGTGAATGATTTCAGGTCCGGCCTTGCTGTAGTAGGTATGAGTAAGGGGCAAACGATGGAATAGACGCACCGTATGTCCTTCAGTAGACTAAACC
>OZ024743.1:202264373-202269373 GCA_964016885.1 Eledone cirrhosa
TTAATGTAAGCGAAAAACATACAGTAATTAGACATATAAGTGACTATAACATCAAAATGAAACATATATATGAAGCATATATATATATATATAGTGGTAGAACACTGGAAAGTAATATCCGTAATGGTAGAGCACCCAGTCCATGGGACGAGTTAGGTAGAAGTGGTTACACAACAGTTAGTTCACCATACCGAGAACAATTGTTTCACCTTAGCGGATGCTCGAGCTGAGGATCCGCTAAGGTGAAACAATTGTTCTCGGTATGGTGAACTAACTGTTGTGTAACCACTTCTACCTAACTCGTCCCATGGACTGAGTGCTCTACCATTACGGATATTACTTTCCAGTGTTCTACCACTATATATATATATATATGTTTCATATATATGTTTCATTTTGATGTTATAGTCACTTATATGTCTAATTACTGTATGCTTTTTGCTTACATTAATTTCTCTATTTGCAAATCCCGCCGAGGTTGACTTTGCCTTTCATCTTTACGGAGTCGATAAAATAAAGTACCAGTAATGCACTGGGTAATTGCTGGCCTTGTGCCAAAAGTAGAAACAATTAATTTCTCTATTTTCATTTATATATATATATATATATATATATATATATATATATATATATAAAAACATACACACATACACACGCACACAGACATATATATATATATATATATATATATATATATATATATATGTGTGTGTGTGTGTGTGTGTGTGTGTATACAGAGAGAGAGAGAGAGAGGGAGAGATAGGGGGAGGGAGAGAGAGAGAGAGGAAGAGAGAGAGAGAGGGGGACAGAGAGAGAGAAAGAGAGAGAGAGAGACGGACATATGGACAGTCAGAAAGAAAGTATAACGGTTTCATCACTGAAATATTTTTGTTCGTTTATTAATCTCTCAGCTCGTTTCATTTGTCACAGTAAGGTGGTAACACTAGTGTGGGTGGTCCAGACAACTAGACAGCCAGACAGACTGACTGAAGACAGCCTGCGATCATCGATCGAACAAACGCACAAAGCGTAAAACGTACGGCTTCGGTGTAGAATGATTGCATAGCAGTTTCAAAATTGCCACAGCTGTTCTCTCTCGTTCAATTCTTCCAGCTTAGGAGACGATAGCATATCAGCTGATACTGAACTTGCACAACAAAAGTGAAAGTAGTTGCTGTCACGAAAGACAGCGGGAAAATGATAAATATTGAATTTATAGGTGATGCTCTAACATCGACATTTACTACCTTCATTTGTTTATTGCCATGCTACAATTACCATCATTGTCGCCGTCAGAAGTATTTGCTGTTATTATTTTGTACTTGCCATTCTGAGTTCAAATCCCGCCGAGGTTAACTTTGACTTTCATCCTTACGGGGTCGATAAAATAAAGTACCAGTAATCCACTGGTTAATTGCTGGTCTTGTGCCAATAGAAGAAACAATTATGTTGTACTTCTTTATATAAGAAATCATTAAAAAAATATAAGAAATCATTATTTTGTACTTCTTTAGGGCGGTGGATTGGCAGTATCGGTAGGGAGTCGGACAACATGCTTTGTAGCATAGAGTTACGGCCCTTTATGATCTGGGTTCAAATCCCGCCGAGGTTAACTTTACCTTAAATTATGTACCAGTAATGTACTGGATAATTCCTAGCCTTGTGCCAATAGTAGAAACAATTATTTTGTACTTCTTTAAGACGGTGGATTGGCAGAATCGGTGGTGGACCGGACGCCATGCTTTGACGCAAAGAGTTACGGCCCTTTCAATTCTGAGTTCAAATCCCGCGAAAGTTAACTTTGCCTTTCAGCCTTACGGGGTCAATAAAATAAAGTACCAATGATGCACTGGGTCAATTGTTGGCCTTGTGCCCAAAGTAGAAACAATTATTTTGTACTTCTTTAAGGCGGTGGATTGGCAGAATCGGTGGAGGGCCGGACACCATGCTTTGCAGCATAGAGTTACGTCCCTTTACATCACCCTTTTTATTTATTTTTATTTTTACTTCAAAAACCTTGTTTGTAAATAATTGTTTCTACTTTAGGCACAAGGCCAGAAATCATTCAGTGCATTACTGGTACTTTATTTTATCGGCTCCGTAAGGATGACAGGCAAAGTCAACCTCGGCGGGATTTGAACTCAGAACGTAAAGGGACGTAACTATGCTGGAAAGCATGGCGTCCGACCCTCTACCGAAACTGTCAATCCACCGCCCTTGTTTGTAAATAATATTATTCTTTCTTCCCCATTTCCTTAACATGTTCAACATCACATCATTTTCTCTCCAATATTTTACACCAATACAAATTCCCCCCTTTGATAATGCATAAAATACTCAAACAGTTAATAGAACATTATTAAATATATAAATCAATAAAATAAAATAAATCGATAAAATAAAGTACCAGTAATGCACTGGGTAATTGCTGGCCTTGTGCCTAAAGTAGAAACAATTAAATATATAAATCAATAAATAAATGCCATTGTTAATTAATAAATAAATTACCTAATACTTTAACACTTCACACAAAGAAAAATACTTTGTTTTAAACATTTTCTAACCCAGAAAAAAAAGAAAAAGAAATAAGGTGGAAAAAAAAAAATTTTTTCTTCCTAATAATCGTTTTTTTCTTCCTATTTTCATATATATATATATATATATATTCCAACTCGTGTGCTCCTTCTCCATATTTTATAATTATATATATTATTAAAATAAGCTTGCCATTATATACTCTTTAGGAGGAAAGATGTGTGTGTGTGGATAGAGAGAAAAGGTGGGTGGAGAATCGACACCAATGTCGGATTGGTACTTTCTTTATGGGCCTGATACGCGATGGCGCCCACCCACTGCCCCGGCGGACAGATTTGAGAAGGTGTTTCCCCGGAGGACAGCAAGGGAGACGCGCTGGAAAAGCCACTCCAACTCGCGGGGGCTCACACTTGCGGCTGGCCAGCTCAGCGCCTATGGTGGTGAGCAAGGAGGTAGCCCTGGGGCCGAGGACACCAGAAGTCTCCACTGCTAGAGCTACGACCGCAAACCTGTCGGAGATCGACCGCTATTTGAGGAGTTTGGCCTACCCAGCCCGACGTGCAGCAGAATTTGGGTCAGTCGCGGCTGCAGAAAGTGTTGGTGCAAGCGGCATCCCAGACGAGGGGTTTGCCACCGCGGAACGGGAAGATGGTCATGCCATCTGGCCTTTTGCCGTCCCGTCGATCCAGCCCCACCGGCTCGAACTGGGAAGGGAAGCTTGCTGCGTCCAAGCCATGCTTAATGACCTGGTTGAGGGCAGCATGACGTGGAATGCGGCCAGCACTGTGGCGACAGGAAAGCGGGTTGAGGCTGAAAGATTCTACGGTGGAACCGCAGCGACATTGGTATGGCTGGCAGATCCGGATGTGGAGCCTCGGGGAAACGCCGATGCGCAGGCTATGGTTGTTTAGCTGCGTGCTAGTGGAGGAGGGAAGGGTATGGAGCCAGGTACCACTGTAGGGTTTGGAGGCCGCGCGAAAACAAGCAAGGCGGTGCTGGTCGAGCTGGCGCGTGAGCCTGTCTGAGGCCAGGCTGCACTGGATGGCATCCCAAGTGCGTTGGAGGAACTTGTCGTCAACAGTGACAAACGCTAATAACACAAATCAATGGATGAGCATTGTGTCTCTGAAGTATATCTCAGGTGAATATTATCTCATAGTTTCAGTGGGCATAATTAAAAATACGTTAATCTAGAAAATAACAAGGGAGCTGCATGTAATGAGCAAAGATAATGAAATAAATTAAATACTTTTAATTCCCATACTGTGGTTGTTGTTTCAGTTATTGGTGTGGGGTTGTATAGCTTTCTTAATCATTTTTCCAGCTTTGCCTTAGTAACTACTACTACTGCCACTGCTGCTGCTGCTGTTACTACTACTACTACTACTACTACTACTACTACTACTACTACTACTACTACTACTACTACTACTACTAGACAAATCAATCGTTTCCTTGTTTTTCGTAAGCATGACGTCGGATGTCGGGACATAATGACATAAAATAATACATTAGAAACCTATAAATAATTGTTTCTGATTTAGAATCATCACTGATAAATAATGTATCTCTATTGTTGGCTATAAGCCCTGTAGTTGCTTTCAAAACCTGTTTAAGACTTGCAAGGTTTCTTGCATAAAATGTATTGGAATCTACTCTTCAGTCTCAACATGACCATGATTATGTAGGATTGAATGCCTTTTAATGCCTACTTATTTGCAAATTATATTAACTTGATGTCCGACGCTCTACTGATACTGGATACTGCCAATCCACCGGTATGACCATAATCATAATAATTGTTTCTAATTCTGCCACACGGCCTGCAATATGAAGAAACACGTGAAAGTCGATTAAATTGACTGCAGTAAGTTATTGGTACTTTATTGTATTAACCCCGTATGGATGAAAGACAAAGCTAACTTCAGCAGGATTTGAACGCATAACGAATAGGGACATAGCTATATGCCTCACGCTCTACCGACAGTGCCATCAATAATAATAATAGTTTCAGATTTAGATACAAGGCCAACAATGTTGTGGGAGAGGAGAGTTGATTAAATTGATCTTTTTGCATTACTGGTACTCTATTTTATCGATCACGTTAGGATAAATGGCAAAGCTAATCTCGGCGGGTTTTGAATTTTGAACGTAAAAGGCCGGAACTGCATGACACAAAGCGTGTTTTCCGACGCTCTACCGATGCTTCCAATTCAACGCCTTAATGGCTCCTGATTTAGACACAAGGCCAACAATTCTTTTTCGTTTTAGTGCGGTACTGGTACTTTATTATATCGAGCCCATATGGATGAAAGGCAAATATAACCTCGACAGGATTTGAACTCGTAACGTTAAGGGTCGTAGCTATATACCAAAAAATGTGTTGTCTCACGCTCTACTGATACTACCCATACACCGACATGACCATAATAATGATTTCGATAAAAGACACAAGACGAGTAAAT
>OZ024743.1:202274373-202284373 GCA_964016885.1 Eledone cirrhosa
CGCCGAGGTTAACTTCGCCTTTCTTGTTTCCGGCGTCGATAAAATAAAGTAACAGTAATACACTGGGGTCGATTTAATCGACTTTCCCCCTCCTCCAAAATTGCTGCCCTTGTTTCTAAACCAGAACTCATTATTTTGTTGGTTTGGCGGTATCGCTAGAGCGTCGAACACATGCTTTGTGGCATAGATTCACGCTTCTTTATGTTCTGCATTCAAATCCCGCCTAGGTTAGCTTTGCCTTTCTTACGGGGTCGATAAAATAAAGTAATAGTAATGCAGTGGAGTCGATTTAATCGAGTTTCCCCTCTCCTCTAAAATTGTTGGCCTTGTGCCTAAATCAGAAACCAATTTTCTTTATTATCCTGTGGATACACGGCAGTGTTGTTAAGCTACTCATTTAATGAACGATAAGGTGGTACTGTTATAGATTATCTCATAATGTCTAATAATTTCTTTACTTTATTAAGAACTGTATGCTGTAATTTGCGGAGGATTTTGCTGCTATTCTTAACAGCACAATGACCCACACTTGAAAGGCATATGAACTTGCATACACTTTTTAATAACAATAAACAACTATTCTGAGGGATGGTGAGATTTGTAGAGCGGAAAAATGCCTTAATTTATTTTGTTTCTCTGCATTACATTTTCAGTTGAAAAACTACCATGTGCTCCATTACCTTGCATGCTTCGCTAGTTGATGAAACATAACACCAGTGAAGAACTGGGTTAGATAATATTGGCAATTTCATTCAGCTTGTGTAATATTATTCCTATGCAACAACTTGAAGATATTTCAGATAGGGATGTGGAGGCCGAAATAATATGATACCCAATTGAGGCTATTGATTTAGGAAAACAATATGTCTTGTTTACGAAATCTGGCCCCACCCCTACCCTCTATGTTTCTTTCTAGTAAACTGATATGCTAAAAATAGCATTGAAATTCCGCTTGGATCAGGCGCTGGCCTCTTGTAATGGCAAGAATATATTGTATAACATAGTTCTAAATATAGTGTGGGGAAATGTAGGACTTGTTACTGTTGAAAGGATATTCATCAGAGTTCCATTGGTTCTAAACAACAATAACGAGTAGGAAAGAGCCAAATGGGTAAATACTACGTAGTCATCCGACCATTGGAATTATCAGCTATATTTTTCTTAAATCACATCCATCTTGAATTTAAAATAAGAAAAGAAAGCATACACTTGACTATATACACCCCAATAAAATTTGGCAACAAATATCTCTCTATCAGGTTTGATCTCCAGCTGGACTACAAAGAAGAAGTAACGATCATCTTGATTGAAAACAAATACGTTTAGGTTTTCTGGTAATCACGGATGGGAGTGAAGTCACATGCTTTCAATAATCGATCCATTCCATTGTTAGAATAGTCTTCCCGTGTTTCATCCGAACAATTATTATATTAATAAACTGTTGTCTTTGATCTGCTTCATCATTATTAACTGATTTCTATACACGAATGAAAACATTCCATCAGTTATCAACAAAGTCGTTCTTATAGTGGAAAACGAATTCACTAATAAGTTTAGATTTATTGCTCATATGTTGACAAATAGATAAAAAGATTCTTTTCTTGCACCAAGTGCATTTTTTTAAAAATGTGCATTAAAATATTTCCAATCAATAACTGTTGAATTAAAACGCCATAACGGTTTAGACGATGAATGTTCCAGTTTTTCGATCTATGGAAGATCCTGCTTATGAAATGAGGGTGCAGGTGGCTGAGAGTTCCCCAGACATATGTATCATACGCGTAATTCCAACGATATTTGATATTTGCTCAAGACGCCCCGCAGTGGGTTCGAACCTAAGACCTAATGATTGCGATCCGAACTTCATAACAATTTGGCTATACTACGTCTATATCTATATATCTAAAACAGAGAATGTCTGTATGCCTGTTTGTCTGACTCCCTAAAACTCGAGAACCACCCAACCGATTTTTTCAAACTTTACACATGTAATATATATGGTCGTGTGAGTATTTTGATCCAAAAATATTTCAAATTTTCAATGCCCCAGGGACCGCATTAGGCGCCGTTTTTTTTATCTCTCCATAATTCTTAGTCTGTCTTTTTAGATAGATACATAGCTACAACGTCGTGCCCTTATAATATCTGTATGTATGTCTGGCTGTCTGCATTACGACATTATGACACTACCTGTGTGTGTGTATATGTGTATATATATAGTGTGTGTATATATATATATGTAACGTTTTTCGAAATATTTACTTCTGTGTTCACAGATTGAATTCTTTAGTTTCAGAAGATCCCGTTAAGGGTGAAAGCAGCGATTCTTCGCTTAAACTTTCATCTGTTATTTTAATATATATATATATATAATTATATATTCGTGTACAGATATTTTTGCATACACAATAACAAAATATAAACAAACGTATTTATTTCACGAGGCTCGACAGCAGCAAAAACAACAACAAAAAAGAGAGGGATTACATGCTTTTGAAAAATCCTAATGGAAAAATATTTGGCTATTCACCCAAGGCGACTTCAATTTTTATTAGGACTTCTGCATCAATTGGTGAACATACGACGAAACTGTTTCAGAAAGGAGGGATAAACATGCCAATCTATGTTTAGAATCCCGAGCAACGCAGGGCCATTCTGCTAGTACATAGTATTATTGCTAATTTCTAGAATGTGCTTATGTTTATCCTGAAAGGAAATATGTTAATGTGCTTACAGAAGTGTATATGCATCATTCCAATTGTATAATTTAAAAACGATGTAATTTAATGATTCTCTATCTTATATAATGTCTTTAAATACATATTTTAGAATATTTCCAGAGGTTCGTACATTAATATCTGTCTGTGTGCCGTGGACAAGGAAACATCCTGAAATTTTATGCAGATAGTTTTGCCGGAGAATAATTAGTTCAACGTTTAAAATATCAACCTAGGGATAAATAACAGGAATGTGCAATAGTGCTAGGAGTAGGAAACTGATCCGTTATAAACCTGTTTGTTTAATCGAGCCAAGCAATAGAAATAACCCGCTATTTCAGGTCAATGTGCTATTTCATTGACCATCTTTAGCTTCTGAAATTGCTGCTCTCTTCGGATTAACAAAAACCCGTAAGCAATATATTTATGCTTGGCAAATTTCTCCTGCATCCTAAATGTTATCTTTCATTAATACCACAAGGGATTTTACCACATACAATAACCCTCCTTACAACCTGAAATTCCAGAATGCTTGAATATATGCGCGCGTGTCCATATTGACAAACATGACTAAACCTTAGATATATTGCCCTCCTACTAAACAAATTATTTTCTTTCAACTATTTAAAATATTTTGGCATGTAACGCCTATTTCTTTTCTTGTCCTTATATCTTTCTTTCCCTGTACATTCATCTAATCTTCATTCTTAATATTGTCATGAACATTTTCGACTATCCTCGTCACAGGGATTTACTCATAACTCCAATATTCTTGTCGCGACATGTCATACAGATTTATCTAATTTACAAATTAAATGCTTCTTTTTGATAGACTCAATAAAAATGGTTTATATGCAGTATATAGAAGATTCCCCAGGATTATAGGCTTATCAAAACAGACAAAGCCTTATTTATTAACTTTCTCCTACCCAGACCATTAAGATTTTTCCTTGGAGATTTAGATTTTTTTTATATAATGTTCATAGTACATAGTATTACATTTTTGTCTGGAAGTTGCTTATTACTATAAACAATCTGCCAATGTCCGTGTAGAATCGGCCGTGTATTTTTCCAGATATTGTTTCAATTGGGACAAGGACCATGGTCACATTCCCTAACTGTCATAATATGTATAACTCAAAAGCTAAGTCGGTGTACTTCCTTAGATTTACCGCTCACATCTGCACATAGTATTCCGACATTTATTAATAATAGCATATTTTCATTTATGACATGAAAAATAATATCAGACTTATTAAGTGGTATCATATTGTCTGCTATTAATGATAGAGTGGATGATGAAAATTGGTGGATGGAATAATAGTAACAGGTTAAATGGCGAACAGAGAGTAGTGAATAAAAATAAAACTATGAAGAGAAAGAATGTATAAATATATAATAATAATGTTATTTATAGTTATATATACACTATATACAACTATAAATAGGAAAGGTCAGTAATTTATTAGTACCTTATTACCAGTAAGAAAAATAGCTCAATGTAAATACATCAGATGTTTTACAGAGCAGGAACATAAATTACACAATAATCAAAATATCTTCAAATCATTTTAATGCTGACAATCGTTTCTTCCAAACTTTCGTTTTGGAATTCTCGGAGCACTAGCAAAGTTTGGACATATAATTAACTTCCTATTCAAATGAACAATCATATAGATACATGGATATTAATGTTGTCATCAACAGTTTCGTATTTACAGAGTGGAATGGATGTGACAGAGATTACAAGAGAATTGTATAATAATTAAAGAGTGGAATGCATGTGACAGATATTACAAGAGACAGAATAATAATTAAAGCAGTATAGAGAGTGCAATGCGTTAGGCATATACAGGACAGTTAGGTAGGAAACAAGCAATGGTACTAGGCATATATAATTACTGCAAGGCAGAGGTATCACATTACATAACATAGGTTTACGAGCATATCAAGCAGGCAAAGGTGTTTGTGTATTAAAATTATGAATTTATGGTGGATGTAGTGTGATAATCGTTTCTGTAATGTTCAAATGTGCATCTGTTGAGAGTATTATTATTATTGTTGGAAAAGATGTAAAAGATAACAATAATAATAATACTCTCAACAGATGCACATTTGAACATTACAGAAACGATTATCACACTAGATCCACCATAAATTCATAATTTTAATACACAAACACCTTTGCCTGCTTGATATGCTCGTAAACCTATGTTATGTAATGTGATACCTCTGCCATGCAGTAATTATATATGCCTAGTACCATTGCTTGTTTCCTACCTAACTGTCCTGTATATGCCTAAAGCATTTGCACTCTCTCTACTGCTCTAATTATTATTCTATTCTCTTGTAATATCTGTCACATGCATTCCACTCTGTAAATACGAAACTGTTGATGACAACATTAATATCCATGTATCTATATGATTGTTCAGTTGAATAGGAAGTTAATTATATGTCCAAACTTTGCTAGTGCTCCGAGAATTCCAAAACGAAAGTTTGGAAGAAACGATTGTCAGCATTAAAATGATTTGAAGATATTTTGATTATTGTGTAATTTATATAAATATATGTATAAGAGATATTTAATTTGTTGGAAATCCAACAAATATGGATGTTTACAACTGATTCAAAGCACTGGACAGTTTTTTCTGGAGTAAGTATTCAATTGATATTAAATAAATGGAAACTATATTTATAAAACCATATTTATTCTATTTTGGTATGCTATCATCAGATAAAATACAAAATGTTTTATAAATATTTGACATGACCAAGGATGATATACCTTAACGGTTCAAATTATACCTGGAAAGTCATTCCAAGGATAACTTGAACCGTTAAGATATATCATCCTTAGTCATGTCAAATATTTATAAAACATTTTGTATTTTATCTGATGATAGCATACCAAAATAGAATAAATATGGTTTTATAAATATAGTTTCCATTTATTTAATATCAATTGAATTATATATAAATATATATATATATATCAGTCCAGAAATAGCTGTCGAAACGGCTTGAGCTCTGCCGTCGAAGTTCTGACTCTTTTCCTATATATATATATACTGTATGTATATATATATATATATATATATATATATATATATATATATATATATATATATATATATAAAGAGAGAAAGAGAGAGAGGGAGAACGAGAGGGAGGAAGAGGCACAGATAAACTTATATATATATGTGTGTGTGTGTGTGTGTGTGGGAAAAGAGTCAGAACCTCTGTCTGTGTGTTTGGGTGCGTGTGTGACAGAGAGATTGATAGATAGATAGATAGAGAGAGAGAGCGAGAGAGAGAGAGCGAGAGAGAGAGAGATAGAGAGAGAGAGCGATAGAGAGAGAGAGAGATAGAGAGAGAGAGAGAGATGTGTCAATATACGAACTTATGAAGATTATTATGTTTGCTGTTGTTGTCATCATTCTTTGCGCGGCAGCTGTTTGTTGTAGCTAATTTATTACCTATATGTAACCAGATTTCAAACATATGTGACACTTGCGGCTATAGACACAACAAAATACCATCATAATCAAACACGATCACAACAACAAAACAACTTTAAATATAAATCGGAATCATACAATAGTCAAACGCTATTACGACTAATGCTGCAGCTAATGCTACTAGTAATAATTTTTTCTACTTTTGGCACAAGGCCAGCAATTATCCCACAGTGTATTACTGGTACTTTATTTTATCGACCCCAGTAAGGATGAAAGGCAAAGTTAACCTCGGCGGGATTTGAACTCTGAGTGGCAAGTGCCGTAACTCTATGCGTCAAAGCATGGCGTCCGACCCTCTACCGATACTGCCAATCCACCGCTACTAGTAATAATAATGGTTTCTCATTTAGTCACATGGCCAATAATGCCTGAGGGAGTGGAATTTTTTTAAAATCAACCCAGTGCATTACTGGTGTTTTATTTTATCGAACATTTAATAACAACATGTAAAGGTGAAATCGGCGGGATTTGAACTCAGAACGTAAAGGGCCATAATTCTATGCTACAAAGCATTTCGTCCGACGCCCTACCGATTCTGCCAATCCACAGCCCTACTACTAGTAGTAATAATTATTTCTAAATTGTAGCACAACGCCAGCAATTACCCCAGTGCGTTACTGGTGCATTATTTTAAGGACCCCGTAGGGATGAAAGGCATAGTTAACCTGGGAGAGATTTGAACTCACAACGTAAAGGGACATAATTCTATGCTGCAAAGCATAGTGTCGGACGCTCTGCCGATACTGCCAATCTATTTTTTTCTCATTTACGCAGAAAGCCAATAATTCGATGAGTGGAAAGTAAAAAAACAAAATGATCACAGTGCATTACTGGTGCCTAGTATTTTTCATCGACCTCGTAAGAATTACAGGCAAATGTAACCTCGGTGGGGTTTGAATTCTAAGCGCAAAGAACCGGGACAAATACTACTAAGCATTTGTTCCACGCTCTAAGGACCCTTAGGCCCCAATACCTAAGACATTAAGGAAAATACAAAATAGGGACAGTAGAGATTTTCTTATAGACACGTAAACAGAGAAAGATTAGAAGTAACACAGTAACAAAGGAATTAATGACAACAGAATTCCACAATGTCAGGGAATACCACTCATGAGTAATCAAGGAACCCCACGTATCCGACGTCATTCTTACAGGTGTATGCTTATAGGCGCTTCCACCCGAGTCATTCGCACTACCGCCAGTCACTATTTACCTAATATAATGGGAGCCGGTGAAGCATTTACTTCTCCACCCTCACTTTTCTTTCCAAGTGGAACTTGAAAATGTCAATGTGGTTTTAATCGAACCGGGTTCTTTCTGACTTTTCAGCCTCGTCTACCCCTCAAATTTTTCTATATCCATACTACACAGATTTCTTTATTAACCACAAGTGCTTGCACATAGAAATCAATAAAGATTATGAATAAAAGAGTTACAGAAGATGAGGGACTAGACAAACAATATTACATAAAATGAGTTTAGTGTCAAGGACAACATGAACTGTCATTGCTCTTAGCTTCAACTTAATAATAATTGTTTCTACTTTTGGCACAAGGCCAGCAATTATCCCAGTACATTACTGGTACTTTATTTTGTTGACCCCGTAAGGATGAAAGGCAAAGTTAATCTCAGTGGATGGCTTCTATTAAGGGCACAATGCTGGCAAATTTTGATGGGGAGGAGAAAATTGTTTAAACCAACCCCAGTATTTACCCATACTAAGTATTATTGAGCCCCGAAATTTGAAACTCAAAGAGCCGTAAATACATGCCTTAAAACATCTCTTTGATAATGATAGTTTCTGATAGAGGCGCCACGAGAGAGGAAAATCGATTAAATCGACCTGGTGCATTACAGCTAATTAATTGTATTGACCCCGTAAGGATGAACGGCAAATCTAACCTCGGCAGGATTTGAACTCAGTAGGTTGAAGGTCGTAACTATATGCCTCAAAGCATGCTATCCAATTCTTTACTGATTGTGCCAACCCAATAATAATATTGGTTTCTGAGTTAGGCACAAAGCCAACAATTTTGGGGGAATGGGAATGATGATTGCATTTTATCTGCCCCGAAAAGATGAAAGGCAGAATATTTTTGGTAGGTTTTGAACGCAGAGCAGAAAGAACCAGAACAACTGATGTAGATGCTAGAAGGATGAGGAAGGGACAAGACATGAATGAATTACAAAGAACTGTGGTCGAAGGTGTGGTGGATATACAAATTTATGAGGGCAAAAACAGTCATAGAAAAGAACATGAATTTAAACATTGTTGTCATCATGGAGATTGGCTCCAAACCAAACAGTTAACTGGTATGTTGATTATTACTAGGATGTTTATGACAACGATGATGACGTCGACGAGGATATTGATGATGATGATGATGATGATGATGATGACGATGATAATGATGATGATGACGAAGTGAATAAGGAATTTATGGAATATTATTTAGTGTCCGTTAACAAAGAGTGAGTGTATTATGAAAATATGTGTGTCTGTGAGTGTGTGTGTGCGTGTGTGTGTGTCTGTGTGTGTATCGGTGTCTGTGTGTGTGCGTGTGTGTGTGTATTTGTATTTGTTTCTGTGTATTTTGTTTTGTGTGTTTGTTTGTGTGTGCGTGTGTGTGTCTGTGTGTATCTGTGTTCCTGTGTGTATCTGTGTGAGTGTGTGTGTGTGTGTGAATCCCCACAGTTTACGTGTAGATGTGTTAATTTCAACCTAGATGTGTATGTATGTATGTATGTAAGTATGTATGTATGTATATTAGTATGTATGTAAGTATGTATGTATGAAAGTATGTATGTATGTATGTATGTATGTATATATCTATGTATATATGAATGTATGTATGTATACGTATATGTATGTATATATGTCAGGTCACCAGTTGGTGCTACTGGTAACATGTATTCCAGTACAACCTGTCCCATGGTCGGGTCGTTGGCGACTAAACTGGCAACCCCACCAAGGTTTCTTGGTGAGGAGGGTGACTTTGGACATCCTGCAGGACTAAAAACAAAACCTGTCAAAAGGCAAAGGAGCTCTTAAGAGTCAATGGCCATCCAAAATCACCGGGAGAGATGACCCCTTAGCCTTTGTCAAGGCAGAATTC
This sequence comes from Eledone cirrhosa, assembly GCA_964016885.1. Taxonomy (NCBI): domain Eukaryota; kingdom Metazoa; phylum Mollusca; class Cephalopoda; order Octopoda; family Eledonidae; genus Eledone; species Eledone cirrhosa. The sequence goes on from OZ024743.1 coordinate 202,283,728, forward strand.
TAGGAGAAGGAAAACTCTGATATAACACCTGCAACCCTGATGGTATCCAATGATGTTGACTTGTTCTTCTTTTTGGTAAATATCATTTAGGTTAAGAGAGTGGGACTGGCTTTGTGCAGTGCCTTTGCTCACTATAAAAGCTTCACGGCACAGGCATTGCTTTATATCTGGAGATCTCTCTGCATTTGTCGTCACATGGTACCATGGGCCCAGCACTATGTGTCAATAATTGTCACAAGTGTAGTGTTTGTACCAGAGCTTTCAAGTCGCTGGCTGGACTAAAAAGTCACACTCGTTCAGCGCATCAGTAGGGGTTCTCCTACATGGATATAAAGTAGTGGCCGTACTCGAAAACGAGTTGGCAGCCACCATGTATGTATATATGTATGTATATATCTGTCTATGTAGATATGTATGCATCAATATATGTATATATGTATGTATTTATATACATATGTACGTATGTATGCATATATCTATGTATATATGTATGTGTGTATCTATGTATATATATTTGTATATATGCAAATGTGATTGTACATGTTTGTATACGCCTGTATGTATCACTGTGTGAGTGTGTTCGAGTCTGTTTGGTTGTGCTTCAGTATAGAAGTGCTTTTGCTTGCATGCACGTGTTTTCATGTAC
>OZ024743.1:202286873-202309373 GCA_964016885.1 Eledone cirrhosa
TCTTTCTCGTTAATCAATTATTAGCTTTCATTTAACCTAGTAATTCTTCTTCTTCTTCTTCTTCTTCTTCTTCTTCTTCTTCTTCTCCTTTCTTACCCCTTCTCTCACCCCTCCTCTTCCTGCGTTTTTCTTTCTCACTAACTCTCCAACTCTCCGTTGCTGTCTACAAGTATAGCTCTATAAATGTGTGCTAGTTTTCTCTCCTTCTCTCCCGTCACCTTCGTTGTCGTTGTCGTCGTCGGCCACCACAATTATCGTCGAAGAAATCCTGATGAATAACTCGAACGCTAACACCGGGATTACTCCTCGGCTTTTCTCGCCGTGGTTTTCACTTTGTTTGTTTCGCGTTTTTATATTATTGTTGATTCGACCGTGTTTGGGATTCTACGGTGCTTCTTTCAACCCGGCAGTAAAAGACATCACCCAGGTGGTGTATAAGACTAAATCACAGTGGATCAACGTTACCTCAATGTTGAAAGGGAATATATTTTCAACCAGTCCCAATTTTATGTTCAAGCCCTATCCCAATTCGAACCAGAAATTGAAACCGAATCCGAAACAGAATCTAGATTCCCACCGGAATTCTATACCAAACCTGAGTTTAAGTCAAAGCAAAACTGCTATCCCAAGAAAACGATTCACGCCCACTACTCCGCATTTACTTAGTTTGGATTCGAACCTGGGTCATCGTCATATATCAGCAGTTACTCCTAACAACTTAATGGACCAGTCATCGAATAAAAAAAAACTTACGACTGAGAAAATGACAGTATCGAAAAAAGGCAACATGACACCCATCACAAACAATAACAACAGATATGGCATTAAGATCGACAAACACAAGCATAAACATATTGTTTATAACAAAAGCTTAGACAAAAATAACATCAATAATAACAACACAAACTTCAGCAACAACAACCATAAAAACAGCAGTAACAACAATTCTATTAACAACAACAGTACCAGCAAGAGCCGTTCTAATGAACACAAAAAAGGCCATGTGCATCAACAGTACAACTTTAGCAACAAAACTTTCGATAGTGGACGGCTTGACGGCGGCGGTGGTAATAAATCTAGTGACATTATTATAATTAACAAGGTTAATCAAAACGATAAGAATAGTAGTAAACGACGAATAATCGGTATCGTTCCACACAAGACTACTACGTTAATAACCAAAGAAGCGAGAAATGAAAATACCGGAAACACAACTGTTGTCCTTAAGGGTTCTTCGAAAGAATCTCCATTAAAGCAAAATAGCGAAATGTCCGACGAAATTCCACATGAACCCCTAAACGAAAAATCCCACAAAAGCATCCATGAAAATTCCGGTGAAGTGTCCCACGAAAAGTTTCATGAAAGTTTCCACGAAAGTTCCGGTGAAATGTTCCATGAAAAGCCCAGTGAAGAATCCGAAATACCCAGTGAAACATCCTATGGAAGTTCACAGGAAAGCCCTAGACAGTACTTGCTCCGAGGAGGTAGCGAATGCAGTGCTAATGACATTTATCGTGCTGAAACGCAAAACACAATTGTCAACGAAACAGAAGTAGAAGTAACAAAAGAAAAAATAGAAACAGAAGGAGGCAATACGGATTTACGAACTACACTTTATATTGGAGGTTTATTCGAATCTACGGATTTACACTCTTACGGAAGATCGGAATTACACGCAGCTCGTTTGGCAATTAAACATATCAACGAAAAACGCATCATCCCCGGATATAAACTTGATTTGGTGTTCAACGAAAGTTCGGTAGGTAAACAAAAAGCTTGCCACTTCCCATCACTGTTTACATTTTCGTCTGCTTCGCCTCCTCCCCTTTCTTTCTTTTCCTCCGCCTTCACCTCTTCTACTTTTCTCCTCCATTTCTAACTACCACTATCATTACTACTACTACTACTAGTAGTACTACTGCTACTACTACTACTACTACTACTACTACTACTACTACTACTACTACTACTACTACTAGATGTTTGTTTTGTTCTTTTTGAAATTAATTTTTTTTAACTCCTGCAGCTGCTGACGCTGATGCTGATGCAAAACTGCTACTAATGCTGCTGCAACGACTACTGTTCTTGGTCTTTTTCTGCACGCCTTTCTCCATTACTACTACTACTACTACTACTACTACTACTACTAAATTATTATAAAACTGGCAGGGCAGCATGAATGTGTCGGGGGAAGGGTGTGGCAGAAGGACGTGAAGTATATAACAGGTATATGTGTACAATGGATACAAGAAGTATAACTTAACAGCTAAGGCGCATGGCTTAGTGGTTAGGGTATTCAGCTCACGAGTGTGAAGTCATCTTTTTTGATTTCCAATGTTGAGTTGTATCTATAAGCAGGACACATATTTTACGTTGCTTTAGTTCACTCAAGTTGGAAAAAATGCGTTTCTGAGTAATCTAACTGCGTAATACATTCTATAAAAAAAATTCTAATCAGTGAGCAATATTATACAATTATTAGCAACTCTATCACAATAGTTCGTCAAAAACGACCATATCTATGAAACACTGATGAGGTTACAATAAAGCAGAAACACACTCGGAGAATCTATCGTGTTTGCCGAAACAATACCTATAGAAATAATCAATGGTTTAAATTGCTTCTTTTGTAATTTTCGCTTTTTTTACTTTCCAATATAAATATTTGTATTTAGCAATATAATAGGCGCTGTGTTATATCTGTTAAAATTAAGTACTTTAAGAAACATGACTATATATATATATATGTGTGTGTGTGTGTGGTGTATATATACACACACATATGTATATATATATATATATATATATATATATATATATATATATATATATATATATATATATATATATATAACAAAACAGGATGAAATCGAAAATGCAACTGGAGTCTTATTTTTTTTTAATAAATATATTTATTTGGTTCCTTTACCGGTTTCGCAGTTCTTCTGCTTTTCAAAAGTAGAGTTGAGATGGAGGGTCTGTGGTTTAGACCCTCCATCTAAACTCACCTTTTGAAAAGCAGAAGAACTGCGAAACCGGTAAAGGAACCAGATAAATATATATATTTAAAAAAAAATAAGACTCCAGTTGCATTTTCGATTTCATATTTTTTCCTTTATACTTTCACTCGTGTAGGACACCTCGGTTATTTTTCATTTAAAAAAAAACGTCACTTTCTTATATATATATATATATACTACGTTGCTCCATTGCACTTATTTCATAAATATTGTTTGTTTTGTATAATTCAAATATTTCAATGTGCTAGAACTGTCACGCTGCCATACCATATATGTATGTATCTATATATAAATATATATATATATATATATATATATATATATATATATATATATATATATATATATATATATATATATATATATATGTGTGTGTGTGTGAGTGTGTGTGAGTGAGAGAGAGAGAGTGTGTGTGTGTGTGTGTGTGTGTGTGCGTGACTACGTGTGTGCGTGCCTGCGTGTGTGTGTCAGAGAGAGTGTGTGTGTTAAATGAAGTACTAAAGACAGAGCCGAGCATTGTCTCTGATATATATATATATATATATTGGTGAACGGAATAGAAAATGCTGACAAATTGTTCACAGTTGAAAAATAGTTTAATTAGGAATAAAAGAGTATTAGTAATTGTATTGGTTGTGGTTTTAAGTTTTTACCGGTTGCGCATTTCTAAAAGGTTTTCAAGAATAATTTTGAGATAGAGCGTCCGTGTTGTTAGCTCTGATCTGAATTATATATGAATTACAGGTGGTGGCACCAAAACAAGCACTCTATGCACAGGCAGACTATATATATATATATATATTAGAAAGTGAGGTTTTTTTTACAAAATGAAAAATAACCGAGGTGTCCTACACGAGTGGAAGTATAAAGAAAAAGGGATGAAATCGAAAATGCAACTGAAGTCTTATTTTTTTTTTAAATATATATATTTATTTGGTTCCTTTACCGGTTTCGCAGTTCTTCTGCTTTTCAAAAGGTGAGTTGAGATGGAGGGTCTGTGGTTTTTCTCATATCTGGTTGGTCTCTAAATGTTACTTGTTTTATATGGAAAAAGTGGCTCGAAAGCCAGGTTTTTCGAGAAGTAATTTGATTGGTTTGTCAATAATTATAATAAATTTCGCGCCAGTTCGCGTTACAATAGTTCTTCAAATAAGAGAGGGGGGGGGGGGGTGTCACAGGTGGTTTTTTCATATATGAGTGTCTGAATTTCTTTTTACTTGAAAAAATGAGGCTCACGAAGGCTTTTTTTTGGTTGGTTATAAATGAAATTTGGCTGTCACGTGAACAAGTTTTCATTACATTTTTGCGCCCTTATTTGGAAAACTATTCTGTAGTCTTTATAGTGAATGTTATGACAATGGAGAGATAGTGGTCAAGGGAAAAGGGATTGGGAGAAATGTTCTGGTTCAGTGAATATGGCCTACAACTCCCTCCCCTTTTCTACTAATAGAACCACTTTCCTACACACATATATATATACACACACGCAAAATATATATTCTCTCCATCTTAAGATACTCGCACACACACACATAACACCCATATACACACACACACAACTCCCTCCCCCATCTCTACTAATAGAATCATCTTCCAATACACACATACACACACACACACACACATATACACACACACAAGCACACAAATAAACACATATCTTCAGTCTCAATAGAAAATCTGAACTCTGACACCTGAACTCTGACAGCTGCCATATTCACTGAACCAGAACATTTCTCCCAATCCCTTTTCCCTTGACCACTATCTCTCCATTGTCATAACATTCACTATAAAGACTACAGAATAGTTTTCCAAATAAGGGCGCAAAAATGTAATGAAAACTTGTTCACGTGACAGCCAAATTTCATTTATAACCAACCAAAAAAAAGCCTTCGTGAGCCTCATTTTTTCAAGTAAAAAGAAATTCAAACACTCATATATGAAAAAACCACCTGTGACAACCCCCCCCTCTCTTATTTGAAGAACTATTGTAACGCGAACTGGCGCGAAATTTATTATAATTATTGACAAACCAATCAAATTACTTCTCGAAAAACCTGGCTTTCGAGCCACTTTTTCCATATAAAACAAGTAACATTTAGAGACCAACCAGATATGAGAAAAACCACAGACCCTCCATCTCAACTCACCTTTTGAAAAGCAGAAGAACTGCGAAACCGGTAAAGGAACCAAATAAATATATATATTTAAAAAAAAAATAAGACTTCAGTTGCATTTTCGATTTCATCCCTTTTTCTTTATATATATATATATATATATATATATATATATATATATATATATATATATATATATATATATATATATATATATATATATATATATATATATATATATATGCGTGCGCGTGTGTGTGCTAGATATATGACTGAATTCTTCAAAAATTGACACATTCTTTCAAATAATGTTATTACAATACAAAGTTCACATTCCACATACAAATCCATGGGCTCTTATCCTACACTTTTCATTTTGAAAAGTTACTTATTCATTATATCATGTATGTCATTAGTACTTATAAGCTGAACAATAATGGAAATAATTCTTTGATATAAATTAGTAAAACATCTTTCATATCTTTAACCACATCCACGTGTTATCAGCAACTATCTTATACTATAATATTTTTTTACACAAATCATTCATATGTGAAAATAAATTTGTATGATTGTTTATATATCAAGTAATCGTGATATATACATAAATACATGATGAGGATTATCATGTTGATATACATAGCATACTAATCTCGCGCTTCTATTCTTCTTCTTCGCCCACTTCTTCATGTGAGGGTCGTGGGGGGTCAATGTTATCAAGCACACATTCCAGTGGGTCCTGTCAGAAACATCCGTCACCAACTGATCCGGCTGGATCCCCAAGCGACACTAGTCGAGCTCATGAATGTTATTCAAACATCTTACTCGGTGTCTACCCGTGGGTCTCTTGCTCGTTGACTTTGCCAGTAAAATCTGACCAGCAATTCATTTCTGAAACATTCTGACATGTCCGTAATATTGGAGATGTGATCTCTCAATTCGGAGAAGTAGTGGAGAAGTAACGATACTCCAAAAACTCTTCGGAGGCAGCCTATTTCGGCCGCTACTATTCGCGATATTCACATACATACACGATGATCATCATCATCACATTGATATGTATAGCATACCAATCCCGGGCTTGAAAAACTAAATACGTTCCCCACCTTTGTCGTTGTCGTTGACAGCACGGCTCCACTCATCAACATAAAATACACTATTTCATCAGCTGTTATACTACAACCTGCGTTGACATAACACACTCTTCAGATATAACTAGGTACTATAATATCTTTCACGCTGTTGGCAATATATATGCTGTTATATTACTATCTTTTTCTTACGACAAACAATATAAAACCTACAATAGTACTATTGTTCATATACAAGCTGCTACTGAACTAATCCTCTTATATTACAATAAATTATATAAATTACAACCCTTGCCATACGATAGTCAATATATTTTGTTGTTGATACAGCTTCCTCCATTCCGACGGGGCTTGTTCGAACTGGAGATAAGCCTGTTCATGAAATTAACCAACAAAAAAGTGGCTGAGTATTCTACAGATAAGTTCACCATTTAACGTAATCCTCAGGTGGATTAAGCATGCACAATGTGAAGAGTTTGGTAATTTAAAATAAAAGAACAACTAATTTTCACAAGCTAAGTAGGTTATTTGAGAATCGTGAAATATTTTCTCAGGATTGATTTAACCTTTGCTTTACTCAGACACAATGATCTGCTGGGAATCGAACTTACCACCTTGCAATCGTGAACCGAAAACGCTAACAATTAAGACAGGCGCTTTCAGAGTTACAGTATATAACCTCGTGTTGAAGCAACAGTCAATATATAATCTGAAGCTCTACTATTTTATTCATGCCTCCGTCACGGTGTAATCTGTAACTTTGCCACCTGTTATGTTACCGTCAATGGTGGATTTGACAATAAACATTCAGTTGTTTTATCATTTGAGAATGTGACCGGTGAGATAACGAGTAAGTAGTTCCACAAACATGTGCAGCCCAAACGTAATCCCCAAACCGAATTAGTGAATCAACAATACACATTTTATGACAAAATAAATGTGTTCACCATCAATACGACGGACCCCATACTTGGGCTTCGGTTGATTCGAGACTATGGTAAATGACCTTGTCTCAGATGTCATGCAATGGTATCAAACCCGGTACCTCGTAATTTCGAAGTGAACTCCTCAGTCACTTAGTCACTCTGCCACCTCCTTCGTACCACATCTTTCGTAACACATACTATAGATAAGCCTTTACTGTACCATGTCTGTAATGTCATGATGAAAATACTCTTCGATATTATAGCACACCTGCCGGACAATATACCATGTATAAAAGGGTATTGTACCGCCTCTACCACACGACAAGCAACACATGCTGTACCCCGTGTCGTAACACAGGATTTATATAGCCTGACACAATTGTATCTCTGTCGAAGCATAGACATTGAAGAATCTGGAAACAAACCAACTCCACCTTACACCTATCATCATATAATATAGCATACGATAAAGATCAGTAAAACTGTCTCTGACTTCGTCATAATGATTGTTAATGTCCTAATCATCACAACTACTACTTCTTTCTTTTTCTACTTATTTCCTTTCTACATATATCATTATTTTCTATTTCTATGTAAAGTATACAATATCTCTCAAGACATCTGGCGTATGATAAACCCGTCTGCTATCGGCCAACACATCTGGGTGACAGTCAGGATCGGCACTACCATTAAAGCCAACGAGGCAGCAGCATCGAGCATAAATCTATATTACTAAACCTTAAAGGATTCAAGTTTTTTACGAATTTGTATAATTAAAATAAATGTGTAATAAATATACAATAATTAAATTATTAATCATATCAGTTTTATGAAAACAACCAAAGTGGTGGAGAGGGTCACATTCTTTTATAACATTTAGGTGATATAGTGTGTAGATTCTTCTTCGTCTTCGTCCACTTATTCCAAAGAGGGTCTTGGGGGCAGAGTCCACAAACACTCCTTCCAGCAGGTCCTGTCAGGAGCAATCGCCGCCAATTGATCAGGCTGGACCCGCAAGGAGACTAGTCAAGCTCATATAAGTTGTACCATCTTGCTCTGGGTCTAAATCTGGTATCCTGTCGGATGGTTTTGCCCGTAACATCTGTCCATCGAGTCTTTCCTGAGACATATTAACCACATGCTCATAGTATCGGAGCTGTGATTTCGCAATTCGGAGAAGTAGCGGCTCTACCTGGAGTGACTCTCTGATCTCCGAGGTACCTATTCTATCGAGAAAGTTACTCAAAAGACCCATCAGAGGAAACCCCATTTTCGTCGCTTGTATTCGCGATCGTATTCTTTTGGTCATTACCCAATATTCCTGTCCATAAGAAAGGTTGGCACGAATAACGCATTGAAGATAGCGAGTCAGGCTTTTACACCGACCTACTTCTTCTGATTATGTGGTAGAGAATATAAAATAAGTAATTTTCTTAACGTGATCAACGTTCGTCAGTTTTTCAAACTGTAAGTTGTAGGTATGATATTGAGAGGAATGGGGTTTATAACTGTAGGAAAGACGCTCATGATATAGGGCTAAACTAAAGCGTTAAAAACAATTACTGACAACATTAAGCAGCTGGTTCCCAATGATTTATCTGCGGATCTCATTTATCTGTATATAATCGATTATATGCCATGCGAACTGAGGCAGAAGGTCTCAGATTTCGGAGTGGAGGGTGTATAATCAATTAACACCTAAACACATGATAACGCAATTTATCCATTCTTGGAAGGATAAACGGCGAAGGCAACCTCGGAAGGATCTGAAATCAGTTTGTAAATATCCACAGCCTGATACGTCTTTGCCAGCCGTACCTTTCGCCAATCTTCTATAATATAAGTAAATACATAGAACTTCTATATATGTAAGGAGAGAAAACAATTAAAATAACAGTCTAACAAACAATCATTAGAGGAAATAGATGATGATGATGATGGTGATGATGATGAGGATAATGATGATGATGATGTTGTTCTTGATGAGGATAATGGTGAGGAGGACACTGATGCTGCTGCTGGTGATGATGATGATGATAAGGAGTTGATGAAGGTGATGGTGCTGATGTTGATGCTGATGCTGACAGCTCAATTATAATTTCTCCTCCTTATTTAAATTACTGACGTGTTTCAGCTTAAACGAGTTTTCATCAGTATTATGTATATCAACACCATATGATTATTATAAATAATAATTGTTTCTACTTTTGGCACAAGGCCAACAATTACCCAGTGCATTACTGGTACTTTATTTTATCGACCCCGTAATGGATTCCTTTTATGGCCACAAGGGCCTACATATAGGGGAAAATACAAAGACAGGACCTGTAGGGGTTTACAATGAAATCGAATCAAAAATACATAATAAAAACAATCAATAAAATATATATGAAAATATGTAAAAATATAAGAATATTCAAAAATATTCTCGACACATTCACCCACCTTTTAGCAAATATACTGGGGAGAAAGAACTTCTCTCTCTACTCTCACCTTCCTTTCCACTTGAATAATTTGATGAGGGATTGGCTGAAAAGAAACGTGTCTGTCTTCAATCCTTTGAAACTGGTCCACCACACAAACTCTTTTGCTACTGCCACCAGACAGAGTAAAATTGCCTGTCCTTCCTGGTCAAAATAAGGCGGCGGGGTAATCTTCACTATGGACGCGTTCGATAACCGGATTCGTCCTACACGCGATAATAGCTGTTCGACATAATTACGCAAGTCAGTATGACACGAACAGTGAACGATTGCATGCAGAAAGGTTTCGTCGCTTACCGAGCATCTCGGACAAGTCCGTGTGATATCACTTCCGTGTCTGTAGTGTTTATCTCGAACAGGCAGTGCCCCCCGGTAGTACTACCAAGTGAGGGATTTCTGGAAGGTATCCATTCTTCCCAGCTCGAAAGTCCTCCATCACTGACTGGTAAATTCAATTTAGTCGATGCCCAGATCTACCCCGAGTGCATCGTCTCACTTTCCCATAACTAATCCTTTATAGTACTCGAAGTTTCACTAATAACATGCCCGCATGGTAGAGGGGTGTGCAGTGAGCATCCAGCAACATTTCAGATGCCAGGCACCCAGTCTAGGTCTTTTCTTGACCCAGGACTGCGACTCACTCAAAAGGACGAGCTGTGGAAAGGCCGGTTTCACTGACGGCGACCGTACCTTTTCACCGTTTAGGCAGAATATCTGAAGATGCCCTAGCCCCAGCGCGTGTTTAAGCACCATCAACCACTGCAGTCCCTGTCATCCGCAGATGATAGGCCGTCTCACCAATGGAACATTTGCCTTCCACAAACAGCGGAAGAGGAAGAGTTTCAATTTGGTGAGGTGTGAACGGGGGCAATGTGTGACTTTGAGGCGGTAGTAGGTGACCGGTATGATGTACACTTTTGTCACCTTAGCAAGACCTTTCAGAGATAGTTTATGTGTGATAGTGGCCAGCCTTCTTGTTACCTCGTCACAGTTCTTATCCACCTTCATGTCCGGGCCAAAGCAGACACCGAGCAAATTTATCGTTCCGTCCGTCCAGCGTCCGACGAAGCAGTTGAACGGCATAGATTCGCCTCTTCAGGTGCTGAGCTGCAAAACCACCGACCTTTCTAGGTTAAGTCTTGCTTCAGTCAACCTTTCATATTCTTCTCAGTAGGTGCCGAACAACTCGATTTCCGACGGGGGCGAAACCATCACGGTGTTGTCGTCTGCATATGCTGACACAGCCCTTCCACGCCCCGTTCCGTGCGGGTTGCCAAGCAACAGCTCCAGCTTAAGAAATAAAGGCTCGAGAGGCAATACGTACATAAGAGAGGAGAGATGGCTCCCTTGACGGAACCATCACACAGTAAAACGATTGTGAATTGTGGCCATTTACTTTGACCACCAAACAAATGCCACTGTGCATTACAGCGATCCAGCTTCTGAAGACGGGACCGAAGTCAGCTGTCTTGAGGATAGCCTCCCAGTATCGGTGGTCGATTGAAAGGTTTCGATTGATCAATTTTTATCAGAGGCCACCGAAGCCAGGTTTACAACCTACCCTATCTATTATCTATAGCATGAAGTGGAGGTTGTCATTTATGGACCTTGTCGGGATTTCGAAAGAGAACACGTCTCCTACCTTCAACAAAATGCGCCAAACTCTTCGCTAAAACCTTGGCCAACATCTTAAACTCTGTGTTCAACAGAGTTATGGGTCTGAAACTGTCTAATGTTTCCCTCTTGTTCTTGTCTTTCGTCTTTAGCATTACTAAACCCCGGCTCACAGAACTGGGATTACACCCGCACGAACATAACAACATCCACGACACTACTGGGCTCTCCATCCTGGCCGCAAATCCCGTGCCAAACTTGTTAAAACGTTTTGCCAAACTCCAATTTTCCAACCTGTTCTCCCTCTCTCCTAGGTCACCATTTCCTAAAGAAGGAGCTATGTCCTATCGTTGAACCCTCTCATAATGAAAAGGCTTTGTATTGTTTCAAATCCGTATTTGTATTGTATTTCCTTGTTATATATAGAAATATCTCTAGTAAATCAGCCGCACCTATGCGCAACGTAGCACCAAATTATAAGCATAAACACATCACAGTATCACAACCGCAAGCGCATACAAACGCGCAGCAGCAAAACCCAAATGGGCATAAATCACAACCCACATATAATAGAGTACTAAACAGCAGTGTAGAAGCTGCACAAAATAGCACATCAAACTGTAACTCTCACCTACCGGATAGGTGCCCATTGGCGAAAAGATGTCTCGATTCGAGCCTAGTGTACATGTGCACGGTCAACTCGGATAACTCCACCTGGCATTACATTGGATCCACCGCGGGTTCTTTTAAAAAAAGATGGTATGTGCACAGACACTCGATGAAAAATCGTGCACTTATGGGTTCCATAACCCTCGCCAAAAAAATATGGGAACTGAAGGACAACAACACTAACTACAGTATTAACTGGTTGAGGTTGTCGGCTGCTAAAACCTATAGTACAGGTATGTCCCACTGCGGGCTATGTTATCTAGAACTAATGTATATCTTTAAAAATGTAAAAAGGCTACTTAACAATAAGCTCGGAAGATCTATCTTCTGCAGACATAGAATTGCCACTAAATTCATAAGATTCAAACCTTCGTGAATCGAACCAACATAACATAGCTTTAAACTAGGATACCCACTACTCTGCATGAATCACCACAGAAATATACTCATTAAGTACATTCTAGCCTTCTCAGTTATATACCACACAAATGTCTGTAAGTACCTCATCAACCCATAAACTTATTTCTTCTTAGTTGCTGTCATCACATGATCCTAAATCCAATAATTTTTCCAAAACACTACTACAATGTAACTTTACCTTCCTCTTGCCATAATTATAGTCCGCATGTTTTTCTCTTTGCATGTATGTATGTATTTGTACGAGTGTGTATTGATGTGTATGTATATGTATGTGTGCACGTGCGTGTGTGTATATATATATATATATATATATATATATATATATATATATATATATATATATATATTACCTCCTTAACCTCTGTATTGACTTGCCCATTATTTAGCTTTGACAGTGTTGTCCTATACATGTATGTTATTCAGGATGGAAAATAAAGACTATATTCTCATCTAATATAGACCACACAAATTCTACTCAGTGATAAATGCTTCGTCGGTCAGATAAAAACTGAACATTACGGCCACCTGAGCTACATTGTTTATAAACACCGGCTTATCTTTACAATTGATATAATACACCCTACGACATTCTTTACATGTCAACTTTATACTTCTGCTTCATGTCAGCTAGTTTTACACGCCAAAATCTTAGATACACTATACACCCCACCTAGTATAATGTCAGGATCATCCAAATAATTTATTACTAGCATTGTTGTAATTGTTGTTATTGTTCTAACTGAATGCCATTACTACTTCATATAGTAGCCTGTATATTCCTTTCATGCCTGTATATCCTCTTCATTCTCGCATGCTCCGAAGAAATCACTGGTTATAATTTGGTATTGGCGATCGAGTAACGTGAAAACAAGCGAATAGCGATCTCTAGACCTACCAGTTCAGAGAAACAACTGTCAGCAATGAGATTAAAAACCTTTTTTGTATAGCAAACCGTGTCAATCTCCAAGTGTTTACGACATAGGAATTACAGCATACTCGCAACATCACTATGAAAACGCCTTGTTGAGTCAAACTTAGACAAGCGTTGATATCATCCACTACCCGGAATTCCATAACTGGACTACACCTAAGTGGACTGCATATAACTATTATTTTTTACCCCGTATATATATATATATATATATATATATATATATATATATATATATATATATATATTATTTCTGAAGACGGCGGGTAGTGAAGACTTATGTATATTTTCTTACTATAATATTTTGTAATATATTTTACATAGATCAATAATAGAATGGACATACGGGAACTACCCCCCAGAAAAGACCGTAAAATAATGAGTTGTACTGTGTATTAACGGTTTTTGTTTAATTTCATTGTTTTACTATTTGTATTTTTGACTCTGTATCGAATGAATTATATCGTTGAAAATTTTATATTTTAAACTTTGCTTCACGACATCTTCTACATACGGATTACATTGAGTTCTTCATGCGATTTAGACCCTACTATTAATTGGTGGATTTATCTGTATATATATATATATGTATGTATGTATGTATGTATGTATATATACATGTATATATACATGTATATATGTTCGTTTTGGGATTTGTTTTGCGAGATTTCTTATCTGGAAACGTGTGGTGAAACAGAGATTGTTATACTTTGTAAGGGTCGTGTTGCCAATAAAAACACACGCACCTGCTAGTTTTCACTTTATTATACATTTCCAGTTGGCTGGTTGGTTCGATAACCGGAAGATTGTCTATGCATTGTCAAATATCTTTCGTCACACATACTGTAACCTCCTCAGTGACTAGGTATATATATATACATATGTATGCATATATATGTATATACTTATAAATGTATGTATGTATATATATATATATATATATATATATATATATATATATATATATATATACATATATATATATACAAAATAAATCCCTAGATTCGAGCATGGTGGACCTGTGTACTGTAAATTCAGGCAACTCTACTTGACACTACATAGGTTCCACGGCTGGGGAGTTCAAGAAAAGGTGGTAGTCCACAGACACTCTATGTAGAACCGTACATTGGAGAATTCTACGACGCTCGCCAATAAAATCTGGCAGCTTAAAAGCAAAACCCAAGTATATAAGATTAGCTGGTCAACATTATCGGTAGCAAGGGCCTACGGAAACGGAATGCCCCACTGTAGACTTTGTAATATAGAACTACTCCATATCTTAAGGTACGATGGGATGCTGCTTAACAGCAAAATAGAAAGATTAATTTACTGTAGGCATAAAATTGCTACCAGATTCACAAACTTCAAACCATTATGATTTGAACCAGCAATCCCAAAACTAAAACTGAACCACCTCCATTTTAGCATATAGAATACACACCATCACACTGCTATTAGCTGTCAAACGGTCAACTGGTCACTGGATCATAAACCTCTGAACATCTCTTTCACCCTCTTTCCCTTAAATAGCATCAACCCCATTAAGATAGAACAATCAGCAAAACATTTACAACACACGTTTGTCAAACCTCCCTTCACAATCCACCCCTAGCCCTTAAATCTCATACTTGTATCACCCAATTAATCTCTAATTTATTTTTTCTTTTATCTGTCACTACATCAGACTCTCTACGTGTATCTATGTATGTTTCGAATATGACTTTTCATGTTAGAACTAAACCCACCAAAGAATCCTTATAAGAACACTTACTCACCACCACCACAAACATACTCTGTACTTACATGCTGTACTTACATGCTCTCACGTATCCTTATTTATTTCTTTATATTTTCCATTTTCTTATTTTCTTACTTTTTAATGTATCCCATCTTATCTTTTACTTTTTACTTTTTACATCTGTAACTTCTGTACCTATTTACCATATATATTTTATTACTGATGTTATTGTTTTGATTATACGCTATTCTTCTATATATTTCTTGCCTCGAGTGAATTGTTTTTATATCTACGTACTCTGACATGTTGATCAGAGATAAATAATGTATTGGAGATCCGGTGACGCAACTTCAAGCGATTAGCGACCTCTAGACTCACCTGATCAATGACACAATTGTCAGTACTTGAAATAAAACTCCTTATTGTACAGCCAACCATGTTACTCTTCATTCTTTCACTTTATATATATATATATATATATATATATATATATATATGAAAAACAAGGGGATATATATATATATATATATATATATATATATATATATATATATATATATATATATATATATATATATATATATATATATTAATAAGAGGAATTCCAACTTTGTCTGATTTACTCGTTTTATTTACAATCCTTTAAAATATATATAATATGGTATTATAATGAAATAGTATGATAGAATATTAAATTCTAAGTGTTAATTGAACAAGTACTTTCATGCTTTCGCAATCTTCAGGTTCATGATATGTGGTGACAGTCGAGTTTGCAATTTTCAACTGTAATGAGATGGGTAAATTTACTACCTTTTATACATTTTATACAGAGAAAAGTGGCTCCAGAATGCAAAGCCCTGTAAACTGTATTTCGACCAATCAGTGTGTAGTTTCACTGAATTACTACAGCTGATTGGTTTAAGCGTCACGGCTGGTTGAGCATGCTAACGTCCAATAGTCATACCCAACGTATCAATTGTTTTGCTTTTTAAAATGATGAAACTAGCATTTTCTATTAATCATCACCATCAACATCACTTTTATTATTATTATTATTGTTGTTGTTGTTGTTGTTAGTGGTCGTGGTCATAGTGGTAGTAGAAGTAATACCCCTAGGCGTTATTATTGTTCATTTAGCTTGGGTTTGAATTTATCAATAAAATTCTTTTCTTTGATTTTTCTCTTGATTTCACTTGGGCTGTGTAATTTGTAGAATGGGAATATTATAAATATTCCCTGACCACATGTTGCCAGGTGGCCGCTTAGGGGTATCTGACGGACATTTGGGTCTCTGATTTGTTGACGGTGTACCCGTGAACGTTCCGATAGTGCATTTCCAGTTTGACCGACATATAGTTCTTCACAATTCGGGCATTTAATGCAGTAAATTAGATTTCTGCTTTTGCAGTTCATATTTGCATTTGGGAATATTTTTCCAGTTTTTGTGTTCATATATTGACCGGCGTGTATGGATTGACATGTGCCGCATCGATTATCATTGCATTTAGCTACAGTGAATGATTGGTCTTTGTTGTTAAGGTCAAACTTTGCTTTTGTTAGCAATTGCTTCAAATTTTTTGGCTGTCTTTTACTAAGAGTCAAAGATCGATCTGTGATTAAGCCTTTTAATTCATTACTTTGAGCAATGATCGGTAGGTTTGCTTTGGCAGTGTTGAATATATTCTGGTGACATGGGTTGTGTGTCATTATAAATGGTATAACCAGTTCTTGGTTTCTTCTTCCTTGGGTTGTTCTAAGTTGTTGTATAGGTATTTTTATAGCCCGCTGTATGCCATTTTCTATAAGTAGAGATGGGTATTTTTGTTTGAGCAAAAATTCTCTTAGTTCTGTTAGGCGTTTGTACCTGGTATTCGTATTTTCTACAATGGTACAAATTCTTCTGGCTAGGCAGTATGGGATGTTGCGTTTTGTATGAGGTGGATGGCACGACATAAAATTCAGATATTGATGGGTGTCTGTGTGTTTATAATATATATCCGTGGTAATGGTGGTGTCGTTTTTGATTATCATTATATCTAGGAATGGTAATTTGGTCCTACTCATCTCGTTTGTGAATTGGAGAGATGGGTGTAGGTTATTCAGGAGGATATTGAACTCATCCAGAGTATCTAGAGATTCTGTCCAGATGATGAAACAGTCGTCAAGGTATCTCTTCCAAGATTTTTCAATGTTCTTTCTAAAGTCAGTACTATATTTGTGCTCTATTTCTTGGTAGAGTTGTTGTTCTAAGTATCCCATTACAGAGTTCGCATAAACGGGAGCAAACTTCGTTAGCATCGCTGTGCCTCTAATTTCGATGTAATTCTTTCCATTGAAGAAGAAAGTGTTGTTTTCCAGAATAAGTTTAACTGCGTCTAATATAAATGGCGCTGTGAATCTAATGGGAATCACTTCTCTATGTTTTTCCACCCAGTATTTAACCGCCTTTATTCCTAAACCATGTGTAATGTTGGTGTAAAGGCTTACCACATCAAAACTGAGTAGAAGTGAATTCGTTTCCGTGGTTTTGGGAAGATGGGACAGGAAGTCGATATCATCCCGGATGAAACTGGGTATGTGAATACATAGTGGTTTCAAAATAATGTCAACAAAATTGCTTAGACGGTGAGTGGGGCATGTTGGACCAGCTATAATAGGTCTAAGTTTTAAGTCATTTGGGTGTAATAATTTAATGTACTCTCTGTTTTGTTCTCTTACTGCCAGTTGTATTTCTTTTGACTTGTGAACTTTCGGTAGGCCATACAGGTTGCTGGGTTTCGGCTCAAAATTGTTGATGTAGTCTCTTTCCTTATCAGTAAATGAGTTGTGGTATTTTGAAGCCAGGTTGTTGATCTTCTTCATGATGTTATAATATTCCCATTCTACAAATTACACAGCCCAAGTGAAATCAAGAGAAAAATCAAAGAAAAGAATTTTATTGATAAATTCAAACCCAAGCTAAATGAACAATAATAACGCCTAGGGGTATTACTTCTACTACCACTATGACCACGACCACTAACAACAACAACAACAACAATAATAATAATAATAAAAGTGATGTTGATGGTTATGATTAATAGAAAATGCTATTTTCATCATTTCAAAAAGCAAAACAATTGATACGTTGGGTATGACTATTGGACGTTAGCATGCTCAACCAGCCGTGACGCTTAAACCAATCAGCTGTAGTAATTCAGTGAAACTACACACTGATTGGTCGAAATACAGTTTACAGGGCTTTGCATTCTGGAGCCACTTTTCTCTGTATAAAATGTATAAAAGGTAGTAAATTTACCCATCTCATTACAGTTGAAAATTGCAAACTCGACTGTCACCACATATCATGAACCTGAAGATTGCGAAAGCATGAAAGTACTTGTTCAATTAACACTTAGAATTTAATATTCTATCATACTATTTCATTATAATACCATATTATATATATTTTAAAGGATTGTAAATAAAACGAGTAAATCAGACAAAGTTGGAATTCCTCTTATTAATATAATCTTCTATACACAATCATACACACCCGTGTATATTTACCTCTCGCTCTCTCTCTCTCTCTCTCTCTCTCTCTCTCTCTCTCTCTCTCTATATATATATATATATATATATATATATATATATATATATATATATATATGCCTTCATCAGACAAAATACAATATATAACAGTTTTACAAATAAGCTTTGACGTACCCTTTTAAAATGCAACCATTATTTTTGGAAGCCATCTGGATAGTGAATTGTTTATATTATTTTAATAAGTCTTAATGTTAAGGACAATTAGAAAAAGACGGAGAGAAAGAAAAAAGACGGAGAGAGAGAAAAAAGAAATATAATACATATTATAAAATTAGTCCCTCATCAGTGTTTTGCCAACGATCATTGGTATTTCATCGCATTAAAAATCACATACCTCAGGTTGGTGCGAGCAATAACTAAAATAAGCTATTGGGACAAGTGAAACGCGTAAAGCGAGTGAGACAAGTAAACAACATAGGAGGAAAAGCTAACCGAAGATGGGAAGAACAACAAGCAACATGGTTATCGGATCAGCATAAGCTGGGTTTAATATCATGAGCGCTTAGGAAACAGACCTTTCGCTGTGAAGGGGATGTGAGAAAGAAAGAATCCCTCTCCTAGCGAACGGGAGGAAGTGAGAAGGGGAGAAACAGAGAGTGAGTGAGTGGAAGTGCGAGGATGAGGTCAGTCGAGAAAAAGTGTTAACTGACAGAGGGGACGAAAGAAGGTAAGAGAAACAGAGAGAACAGGGGAGCAATAAGAGAGAAAGAGAGAAAGAGATAATCGCCGTTTAGGTAAATATATGAAAAACATGGGGAGAAGAATACTGCGTGGTTGCACATGGAATACATATTATAAAATTAGTCCCTCATCAGTGATTTGCCAACGATCATTTGTATTTCATCGCATTAAAAATCATATACCTCAGGTTGGTGCGAGCAATAACTAAAATAAGCTATTGGGACAAGTGAAACGCGTAAAGCGAGTGAGACAAGTAAACAACATAGGAGGAAAAGCTAACCGAAGATGGGAAAAAAACAAGCAACATGGTTATCGGATCAGCATAAGCTGGGTGAATATCAAGCGCTCAGGAAACAGACATGGGGAGAAGAATACTGCGTGGTTGCACATGATATATATATATATATATACATAATGTATATATATATATATATATATATATATATATATATATATATATATATATATATATATAATATAAGATCAAAAGATGGTTAAAGGAGTTCAATATATTTTATTATGCGCATTTCAAAAACAAACATCATCAAACAATAATATTTGTGTTTTCATCAGATAAAACAGGAGAACATGATATGAAGGCTAAAAAAAACACTTGTTGATAGTGCAGTTTTAAATCAACATATGTTGATTTAAAACTGCACTATCAACAAGTGTTTTTTTTAGCCTTCATATCATGTTCTCCTGTTTTATCTGATGAAAACACAAATATTATTGTTTGATGATGTTTGTTTTTGAAATGCGCATAATAAAATATATTGAACTCCTTTAACCATCTTTTGATCTTATATTATGCATACTCCAGTCCCACAAACTGTAGAGTGCTTCTTATCCGATATCTGCATTGCTTTATTGTACTACAATAAAACTTACCTCCTACATATATATATATATATATATATATTATATACTCTTTTACTCTTTTACTCTTTTACCTGTGCCAGCAATCCGGATGAGGCCATGCTGGGGAACCGCCCTTGTTGCTATCTGGCCGAACTACCCGCGCCTTGCTACGTTTAACACATTTTTTAGAAAAGAAAATGATGATTGATTGTAAATCAGTGATATAACTTATGGAGAAAAAATTCTGTATTTAAATATTATTCAATGTAAAATGTAATGCAAGAAAAATTGGAAAACATTATTTTTTTCATATATCATATCAAAATTACATTATTAAATCTTATTCTTATTTTGTTTCTTGTACATAATCTTTATTCAAGATATCAATTGTAAAGTTACGTGAATAGGCATCATATCTTGTTAATTACCTATGGTTTAAATTTCATATAAATCGAAGGGAAAAAATTGTCAGCAGGGGTCTGTGCCTCCGGGGAACCCTAATAGCGGGTTTAACCCCCATTAGAGTGTATTAATATTATTGAAATTTGCTGAAATTTTGTGAATAGGCATCATATCTTATCATTTACCTATGGTCGAAATTTCATATAAATTGAAGGGAAAATGTTTTCAGCGGTGGTTTGTGCCCCCGGAGTTCCCTTTGATTAAAATGAAATATACTTATCCAAGTACCCTGGGCAATGTAGCTTGAGAATATATATGGTTATGGGGAGGTCTATCTCCAAAATCATAGGAGGAGTTCGTGAACAATCAAACAAACAAACAGACAGGAACTGCAACTTTATATATATAGATATATACGGTTTAATTCCTGTTGTGGTGTTATTACATAGGAATATTTCTAGGCAATATTAAAACCAATTGTCTTTACGACACTAGAGAATATTTACAAAAAAAACAAAGCCATTATTCAATCTGAAAAAAATCTGAATGGAAAAGTTTGAGAAGCCCTGATTTAGAGTCACATAGCATTTATTTCCCAATCGCCTCCTTTATCAACACTTTATCAACTAACAAGTTACATACACTTCGGGGCGTTAAGGTATCCTGCCACATGCTCCCGATTTGTTGGGGTTTTCTGTTTGCTTTTTGTTTGTTTGTTTGTTATTTTGTTATTGTTTTTGTTAATGACATATTCCCACTAATCGAAGATTTTCAATTCTGCTTCATTGACACGCCCTATGTCAGAGAATATATCACTCGCTTTCTCATTTCTTGTGGACACATAGGGGTGGTAAGCGAAGGGGACGATATGATTCTCTTCAATTTTGCTGTAGTTATTTCCTCAGCCACGATGGGTGATCCTCTGGAAAATATGTAGCACATTTAGGACATGCTGTTAATGTTTCTATTACAGTTGCTGTTAGCGTACGCCCGTTTTCTGTTATTCTTCATGTATTCTCCTGGCCTATGCTATCACTTATGTAAAATTGTGCCTTCTGCCCTGCTCCATTATGCTAATTGGTCCCCTTTCCATTCCCTTAATAGGCTACTACTACGGAATGGCCTTGTGGTCATTGGAAGTTATTAGGACTTGAGCGTCCATCGGGGCTCAGCCGACCACATACTTTTGAGGATGACCTATTCGCCCATCCTGCACATATTGTACCGTAAATAAGACAACAAAAGCGTAAACGTTTCAAGAAATGCCTTAGGCCGTAACTCATATTTATCTTTATAATCTGTGACATCACGGTTTGAGCGAAAGTGTGGTGCACAAACTCTCTCGGTGTTAAAACAACACACACTAATTTTGCTTTGTTTTATTCTTTGTTCGTGGTCGTATATAGCCACCTTTATGATAGCCTGGGGAGATACTAAACACAAAGTTACTAACAGCAAACATGCTTAAAAGTTAACACCTATTGTCTGATCGAGCACCACGTCTGTTCGAATGATCATACATCCCGTCAATCATTGACAACTCCTTCCTATAAGTCATCCTCTGAGTCATGTCTTATGTCAACAACTCCTCACCCTTTTCATAGGTACATAGTTCAGGCTATCTTTTCTGAGATACATAAATACAACGCTTTTTCTGTTGTTGGAAGTTCACCAATAACTAGTAATTTCTTTTAGCTTGCCGGTGGTGCTTTTTTAATGTCATTTAAGTTTACGTTTTCAATTGTCAAAATATTATTATCTTTTTTTACTTGATGAGTGCCTTCGCTGCTACCGCTCGCAGCTACACAAACTGGTCATATTGAACACTTAACGATTGAAACAAAATGTCTTTCGCACAAAATGATGTATATATAATTAAAAAATGTGTAAGGACGAATATACTTTCTGCCACAGGATATTGAAGCAATATTGGGAGAAAAAAATGAAACAAAAAAA
>OZ024743.1:202311873-202321873 GCA_964016885.1 Eledone cirrhosa
ACACACACACATATATATATATATATATATATATATATATATATATATATATATATATATATATATATATATATATGATATACCCATCAATGTATTCTATTCTAGATCAATATCAAGTTATACATCAGAAATGTTCATGTAGGTTTATATCTCACTAGGCTAGCTGAACAATACACAATCTTTTCTCTCATTTACCCGCTGCATTACCTCAAATAAAATACTTTCACTTGATAACTTAGTAACCTGACGAATATAGTTTTTGACATTTCGCGCGTTGACATTAACAGAATAGCAAATCCCTGATTTTCTACTATAATTTTCCCTCTCACACATGCTAAACTATGTGACTGGTCATATCACGATACAAACCATTAGCGATTTGGATATTATATATTTAGTTTGTATAAATCTATGTTCCTTTCAGATTCAGTAATGTTTCTTTCTACGTTTTGCGTTTCAGGCTAGTGTCTTTCAGGCCTTAACAGTAGTGACAACCCTGTTACATACTCTTGCACACATACATATAATTATACATACACTCAGAAACCATCAAATTAACACACAAATGTACTAATATATATCACATTACAGAGAATAACCTGCGCATTACGCACGCACACACACACATACACACACTACTAATTTTTTCTGCCAGCAATAGAGTACTATACCTAAAACCACATAGAGACCCGGAATATTTTGAGAAAATATTCGAGAGTTACAGCTCCTTCAACCCCAGGCTCTTGCAGTATCATGCTCTTGTTACATACTGAAAAGCAAGATCTTTTTTCACTCTGGATTTATATAGTTTTGAATAGCAAAATATATTAGCTATATCTCCTAGATTTTCCTGGTATGGATGACGTATAACGTATTATATTTTATTTTAGAGAAGCTAACTTGAAACCTTTCAATCGCATTCATTAGCTCATTTGTTGTATGGAGTTCTTTTGGATTAGTTTAATTTTAATAAGGGGCTTGGTAGTGTGTGTCAATGAACGTTGGAGCACTAATATATGTAACTGAGAACAGATAGCTTTCAAAGAACAAGCACACCATCTTGACTGATCAGGGCTCATGTTTATATTTGCCATTTTCACAAAAGGGAAGGAGTGTGAGGTTACTCATTATAATTCTTAAATTACGCAAAATTTCTGAACTTGGTGTTGCAATTTCTTCCGGCCATGCGCATCAATGTTGTTCTGAGAACAAATAGTTAAGCTCTTGAAATTCTACTGTGTTAAAATTTGTTGTTTATTCGGCTAAACGTTATACAGAACCGTAGCACTGGGTTTTCATAGGTCAGAGACATTTTAAGCTTTTGATATCTTGGTTATTATTGGCATAGCTTATGAGGGCGAGCCGACTGACAACTGAGGAGATGTTTGATAACGCCATTATCATGAACCTCGTTCTGGAAGGACAAGCTCATCAACAAATAACTAAAATGTGAAAGTGATGATGGCGAAAAAAGCCGATTCAGTATTAAGGTAATTGCCAAAGGAACAGGCTTGGATAAAATGCAGTTCACGAAATGTTAGCAGACTATTTGCACACGCAAAGATTTTGTGCAAAATTGCCCAAATACTTCTCTTTGGAGCAAAAACAGAACCGATTGGAAATGTTAGAAAGATTCGAAATTAAGCCAAATTTCTTGGATAAATAATAACATGGCACAAATCCTGAGGGTTCGAGTATGCTCCAGGGATAAAACGGTGAAGTGAAGAGAGGTGCACAAAAAGCTCTCCTCGTCCAAGGAAAGCACGCATAAGCAGATCGATGGTGAAAACGATGATTACCATTATTTCGACAGGTAGTGAATCATAGCATTCTACAAAGATGCCTTGGAACGACTTCGAAAACGTATCCAGAAAGTCCGAAATGACATTGCAGGAAATTGTGTCCTGCAGCATACATATATTTATATATATATGTGTGTTTGTTTTTAAATATAAAAGTTTATATATTTATGTATGTATGTATATATGTATATCGGGCAATGTATATGTGTGTGTGTGTGTGTGTGCATGCGTGTGTGAGTGAATTTATTTCCAGTTGCACACTTTCAGTTGATACATTTACTGCCGTTTTATTCTTAGTAAGCTGGCCCAAGGTGTTTGTTAGTTTTGTCTGATTTTATTTCTATCTATTTGGCGAGAATATTGAATTTCCTGAGGCTATATGTTTTTTGCCTTCAGATGAAGATTATCACTTGTTACGTTGCGAAATTATATACTACCTTGTTTACGACTCAACGTTGCAGTCTCTTGAAATTAGAGCATAGATATGTGAATTTTACCTGAATAGGTGTCTCAGAAAGGATGCTAAATATAAATTATCTTCTTGAATTAAAACTACACTATACTACATTAATTTTTGTCCTTCTCTTTGTTGTGAATTTAAAAGACGCATACCGTCACTATTCATGTACAACACGCACTACTTATATATATATATATATATATATATATATATATATATAGATAGGTAAATATACACGGGTGTGTATGATTGTGTATAGAAGATTATATTAATAAGAGGAATTCCAACTTTGTCTGATTTACTCGTTTTATTTACAATCCTTTAAAATATATAATGCTATTATAATGAAATAGTATGATAGAATATTAAATTCTAAGTGTTAATTGAACAAGTACTTTCATGCTTTCGCAATCTTCAGGTTCATAATATGTGGTGACAGTCGAGTTTGCAATTTTCAACTGTAATGAGATGGGTAAATTTCCTACCTTTTATACATTTTATACAGAGAAAAGTGGCTCCAGAATGCTAAGCCCTGTAAACTGTATTTCGACCAATCAGTGTGTAGTTTCACTGAATTACTAAAGCTGATTGGTTTAAGCGTCACGGTTGGTTGAGCATGCTAACGACCAATAGTCATATCCAACGCATCAATTGTTTTGGTATTTTTAGAAATGATGAAAATAGCATTTTCTATTAATCATCACCATCAAAATCACTTTTATATTATTATTATTATTATATATATATATATATATATATATATATATATAAGTAGTGCGTGTTGTATATATATATATATATATATATATATATATATATATATATATATATATATATATATATATATATATATATATATATATATATATATATATATATATATATATATGAAATATATATATATATATATATATATATATATATATATATATGAAAGAAGTAAAATAAGAAAATTATAAAAGTTAACTTACCGACTAGAATTTCATATATATATAGATATGTTTCTTTTATTTGCCACCAGGGCATCAAAAGTGGGACAAGTACAATGGGGGGAGTTTACAAAACAAGGCGTCCTCAATAGGGAGGAGGCAATAACAATATATAAAAATAAAATAAAATATAACAAAAAATAGAATTAAAACAAAATCCTCAATAGAGGATTTTGTTATAAAATATAACAAAAAATAAAATTTATAACAAAATCCTCAATAGAGAGGAGGCCCCTTGGGGGGTTGCACACACCCCCGAAAAAAGTGTGCAACCCTTTTCCTCAGGAGCACAGAGAGGGGGTGCTCCCTCGTTCCTTCCTCCTTTCCACCTACAGGCTTATGTAAAGAGAAGGCCCATTCACACGGGCCATTCTCGCCACTTTCACCCACCTTTCATAAAAACGACTGGGGTGGAGCACCTCTCTCTCCATCCTGATCCTTCTTCCGAAATGATATCGGAAGAAACGGACCAGTTGTTGGCCAGAGAGAAAGGTGCCTGACCTCAGTCCTTTCAGACGCGTCCACCATACAACCTCTTTCGCCATGGCTATTACGCACAGAAACACCACCTCTGCTTCATCTTTGAAGGGGCGAGGCGGTTTGATCATTACAATAGACTCGGTGGTCAACCGGATCGGTCCCACCCTTGACAGCAGTTGTTCGACATAGCCCCACAGATCGGCTACGCCCGAGCAGTGTACCAATGCGTGTGCAACGGTTTCCTCGTCGCACACGCATCTGGGACAGATCTTTTTGGCGGGGTCCCTACCCGGGCGCCCGTGTCTGTAGAGCCTTTCTCGAACGGATAAAGCCCCTCGGTAGCACTGCCAGGCCAGGGACTTCTGGAAGTTGTCCATAGGTCCCGGGCTGAATGTCCTACCGAACAGGCTGGCCAGTTCGTCCTCCTCCATGTCTAGGGCTTCTCCGAGGGCGTCGTCGCACCTGGTGCGAACCAGCCCTCTAAGAATGTTGCGGTGGAGTCTCCACTGATAACCGGATCCGCCTGCCAGAGGGCGGTGAGCACCTGGGCACACTCTGTGTGGCAGGCGCCCAGTTTTCTCGGTCTTTGCTTGACCCAGGATTGCAGCTCGGTGAGTGAGACGAGTC
Organism: Eledone cirrhosa; assembly: GCA_964016885.1. Lineage (NCBI taxonomy): Eukaryota > Metazoa > Mollusca > Cephalopoda > Octopoda > Eledonidae > Eledone > Eledone cirrhosa. Next base: position 202,316,232 of record OZ024743.1, read on the forward strand.
TGGGAAAGGTTCGTCTCACAAACGAGGCCCACACCGGTTGACCGGTGAGGAATACGTAGACGTGCCGTAGCCTTAATGCGTGTTTACGCATCATTAGCCACGGCATCCCCAGCCCTCCTTTCGAAGGGTGTTGACAGCAGATGGATCTCCTCACCATAGGCGCCCGCCTCTTCCAAAGGAATTGGAAGAGCGCGCGCTCCATCTTGGTGAGGGTTTCCCTTGGGCAGGGCACTACGGTCAGGCGGTAGTAGATGACGGACGCTATATAGGTGTTCGCCACCTCCGCCCGACCTTTCAGGGATAGTTTGCAACTGGCCCACTTCTGGGTCAGTGCAAACACCCTGTTCGTAACCTCCGCCCAGTTTTTCTCCACCTGGAGGTCCGGTCCGAACCAGACCCCGAGCAACTTCACCGGGCCCTCCGTCCAGCGTCCGACGACGCCATCGGAGGGCATCGGTCTGCCCCTCCACGTGCCGAGTTGCAAACCGATCGACTTGTCCCGGTTCAGCTTAGCCCCTGTGAACCTTTCGTACTCCTCCAGTAAGGTGCCGACCGCCTCGATTTCGGAGGCCGTCGACACCATTACTGTCACGTCATCGCCGTAGGCCGACACCGCTTTCCGCAATCCCGGTTCCAAAGGGATGCCCTGCAACAACTCCAACTTCCTCAGTAGTGGCTCGAGAGTCAACACATACAGAAGGGAGGAGAGAGGGCACCCTTGTCGGATGGACCGCGCGATTTTGAACGGCTCCGAGAGGTAGCCGTTCACCTTGACCCTAGAGCAGATGCGGTCGCTGTGCATAGCAGTGATCCAGCCCCTGAAAACGGGTCCGAAGCCTGCCGCCGCTAGCACCGCATCCAGGTAACCATGGTCGACCCTATCGAACGCCTTAGATTGATCCAAGTTGATCAGAGCCCCACCAAAGCCGGGTCGTTCCCAACCCTCTCTATGATGTATCGCATGAGGTGGAGGTTGTCATGGATGGACCTGGACGGGATAGCGCATGTCTGCGCATCTCCCACCAGGTTACCCACGACAAGCTCCAACCTCTTTGCTAGCACCTTGGCCAAAATCTGTAACTCTGTATTTAGCAGAGTTATGGGCCTGAAGTTACTTATTTCGTCCCCCTTGTTCTCGTCCTTCCTCACTAGCGTGACTATGCCCTTGGTCACAGTACAGGGAATTCTCCCGTTCTGTTGCCAGTTGCAGTAGACCGCCTCGAGGAGATCGGGGAACAAGTCCGGCATAGCTAGATATAATTCGTAAGGAAGACCATCGAGACCCGGGGATTTGCGTTTGCCGCATTGGCTCAGCACGTCCTCTATCTCAGCGGCCGAAATCGGCTCCTCGCAGGACTTCGCCTCCCTGTCCGAGAGGCGCGGCAGGCCGTCGAGGTATGGACCGAAGTCCACATTCCAAACCGGCTCCCCGCCCCTCCCGAACAGTCGGGCAAAGTGCCTTTGAAAGGCCTCACACATCTGCTTAGGCTCAAGAATCGCCCGTCCATCCAGGTCTCGCAAAGACCGGATGGTGGATTTAGTTCCAATGTTGGCTTCTGTTACGCGGGCCCAGCTAACAGCTTTGGTCCCCTCGTTCCCTAGAGCACGTATTTTACTTCGGACAACGCAGCCTTCGTGCTTCGCGTCGAAAAACTGGCTCAAAGCCGTTCTCGACGCTAGCACTCTGGCCACGTCGCCGCTTCTAATTGCCTCTTCTACTCTATCTATTAGCTCCCTTTCCTTCCTATTCCTATCCGCAGCTAGAACCTTACTAAATTCTATCGAGACTACTCTAATCTCTCTCTTTAGAGATGCCCACCACCTGCTGTTGACGATCGCTCCAGTCAACCGTTCCTTAACTAACGTACTAATCCGATCCCTGTAGGCTCTACTTGCCGGCAAGGACAAGTTGAGCTTCCAGTAACCGGGGCCCTTTCTATGCGTTCTATCAAGGTTGACCATGCAGGTCACCAACTTGTGGTCTGAATAGCCAACCATGAGCATTTCTGGACAACTTAAAAAGTCCCTGTCCTTATTTCTAACTAAAAATCTATCTAGGTACGACCTAGATGATCCGCTGCGATTTGACCAAGACCAGGTTGGCACCGTCGGAAAATCTAGTCGAAATCTATCGGCCAGGTCAAATCGGCCGAGTAACCCCTTGAGGCTGTTGCACCCCTCTCTATCGGGACATGCCCCTGCATAGTCCCAACGTGCATCCAGGATACCATTCCAATCCCCCACTAAAAGCAGGGAACGGGACGTCCCTAGAAAAGACTCCAGACGCTGGAAAAAGTCGGGCCGCTCAGTCCCAAAAGGGGCATATGCGGCTACCAGCCTAAAGGCTCTACCTTCACCACTGCCAAGGTCCAGCACCACCAGTCGACCCCCTGGGTCCAAGTGAACTATCTGTGTTGCAAGGCCCATATGTTTTTGCAGCAGAACGACAACCCCACCCCCACCTCCGGGCTGACAGAGAGATGCGTGCATCTCAAAGTCGTCAAAGGTGGGGGCTAGCTGTCGCATCAACATATGTTGATTTAAAACTGCACTATCCACAAGTGTTTTTTAGCCTTCATATCATGTTCTCCTGTTTTATCTGATGAAAACACAAATATTATTGCATGATGATGTTTGTTTTTGAAATGCGCATAATAAAATACATGGAACTCCTTTAACCATCTTTTGATCTTATATTATGTATACTCCAGTCCTACAAACTGTAGAGTGCTTCTTATCCGATATCTGCATTGCTTTATTGTACTACAATAAAACTCACCTCCTACACATATATATATATATATATATATGTGTGGATGTGTGTGTGTGTGTGTGAGTACATATATATGGTGGCTGCCAACTCGTTTTCGAGTACGGCCACTACTTTATATCCATGTAGGAGAAACCCTACCGATGCGCTGAACGAGTGTGACTCTTTAGTCCAGCCAGAGACTTGAAAACTCTGGTACAAACACTACACTTGTGACAATTATTGACACATAGTAATGGGCCCATGGTACCATGTGACGACAAGTGCAGAGAGATCTCCAGATATAAAGCAATTCCTGTGCCGTGAAGCTTTTATAGTGAGCAAAGGCACTGCACAAAGCCAGTCCCACTCTCTTAACCAAGATGATATTTACCAAAAAGAAGAACAAGTCATCATCATTGGATACCATCAGGGTTGCAGGTGTTATATCAGAGTTTTCCTTATCCTAGAACTATGTCTTGACAAAGGCTAAGGGGTCATCTCTCCCGGCGATTTTGCATGGCCATTGACTCTTAAGAGCTCCTTTGCCTTTTGACAGGTTTTGTTTTTAGTCCTGCAGGATGTCCAAAATCACCCTCCTCACCAAGAAACCTTGGTGGGGTTGCCAGTTTAGTCGCCAACGACCCGACCATGTGACAGGTTGTACTGGGATACATGTTACCAGTAGCACAAACTGACTACCTTATTTACTGTGGCTACCACCGATTGAATCCGGGATAAACTTATCTTTTAGCACTGACTGTGCCCCTCTTAACCATCACCAAGAAACCATGCTGACCAAACTCGACCTAAATTAATAGCACCATATTCCTTGGACAGTCGGCTTCCTGGTGATTTCTCCCGAATGAAACAATTCTAGTCCTGTAGAAGTCTTTTCTATATATATATATATATATATATATACATATATATATATATATATATATATATATATATATATATATATATATATATATATATATATATATATATATATATGTGTGTGTGTGTGTGTGTGTGTGTGTGTGTGTGAGTGTGTGTATGTGTGTGTATGTGTGTGCATATACATACATACAGTTATACATATATATATATATACAAACATATATGTTTAAACGCTACTTCCGAAATGAGTACTCATTTTACTTGTCATTTATCAACACGCACACGCACACACACACACACACACGCACACACACACGCACACACACACACATACACACACACACACACACACACACACATATATATATGTGTATGTATTTATGTATATATTATCTCTTGCTGAAGGACTAAGTGCTTCCCCTTCTCAAAATACATCATACATTGTATGTGTGCACCTATGTTTGTATATGTGTACGTGTGTATCTAAACAAGGTTCCTTCAGTAATACTGAGAACAAGACATTGTTCCTGTGTAATTTTAGATTTTTATTTAAATAATCATATTTTCATATTAATCATTTGTATTAGATTAGGTAAATTAGTTTCCTAGATGCTCCAAGATATTTCAACTTTCACCTTGTGAACGAAAACGTTGCGTTTTAGAATGTTGTTTTCTTTACTTGACGCACTTTTATATTGCGGAATGAAGATCCTCTGGATGATGTATTTATTGATAATATGACCATCGCATGATTTCTCATATTATTCGTTAAGTTCAAGTTATCTAACATATAACTGTTATTGGTTTATTAGGATTTATAGATGCGTTTTACACATTGGTTTATATTATGCTACTAATAAAGCTACGATTCTTAATCTAATTATGATCCATTGATATGTTGTTTCGTCTTCTTTATTCCAACCCAACAATGCTATAATAGCGTCTTATTGTAAATCAACCGGAGAGACATTGCGTATCTGATGTAACAGCGTGAATAATGAAGAATACAATTTACTGTTTACATTGAAATAATTGTATAACATTGGATATCTAAGATATAGTCTGTGGGTTGTTTGTTTGGGTTTTAGTGTTGATGAGTAAGTTTTGTTATGCTGATTCTCTAGTATATTATTACTGTTGGTTTCTGATTAGACATAATTTATTTTTTATGATATATTCATCAATTATTTAACTGTGAAACTCCGGTTCATATGTATTTTTACTGTTGCACTTGAGTATGAAAATTACAGTTGATGATTTCTATTATTAACCAGGCATTTCTCTTCGATTTAGAAATGGAAGTCATGATGCATTTGTGATATTTCTCTCGTTGGTAATGTTGTTAAACGAATATTGACTTCAGCTTCTTGAAATAGTATGTATGCTCTGTTCCAATCTTTAAACACGACCGGTTTTCTTTTCTTGTTTGCAGATGAAAGTTCATGAAAAAAGACATCTTTCTTCTGTTTTAAATACAATTCAACTCGCTCGATGATACTTTCTAAGAACCCGAGGAAATTTGTTGGATACCTGGGTGTCTGCTATTACAACTTTATTATTCTACAACTGTGCTGATTATGCTTGCTGAAACTGTCATTCGTGGATTATGACACTGATAGGTCAGCATCGATTTTAATGTCCCTAAAATAAATGTATTAGTCAATGAGAAGCAAATTTGAGAGCGATGCATTTATCTCATCGAAAAAATTATTCTTGCCGCGATTTGAATTTGACATTTCAACGGCCAGAACTAAATATCAACATTTCTCCAGATGCTTTCACGGTGCTAGAATTTTAATTGCAGGAAGAAACTATCTGACGGGATTTCTTAATGTTTCCGGCTACTGAATTTCACATAAAAGATTTTGTCCAACTCGAGTCTATGGCAAATATATTTACCTTAGTTGGCTGGCATTGTGATCGAGCATCGAACCTCATGATTATGGAGTGAACTTTTGAACCACTCAGTCATATTTGTGTCCACACATTAAATAATTGTTTCTAATTT
>OZ024743.1:202339373-202391873 GCA_964016885.1 Eledone cirrhosa
GAGAGAGAGAGACAGAGAGAGAGAGAGAGAGAGAGAGAGAGGGAGAGAGAGAGAGAGAGACATAGATATAGGCTACATGAATAAATAGCACCTTTCAATTGTATATTGGCTTACGTATTCATTTTTGAAGATAGAAACATTTATTCTAGGTAGTTGCACTTTCTCTTTCTGCTGCTGTATTTCCGTTTTTACTGTTTCATATTGCGACAATTGATTCAAGTGACACAGGTGACATTGACACCATCTGTTGTAACCTCTATATCGAGATATGCGTGATTTTATCGCAGGTTAGTATACTGGTTGAAAGCTTTATGGTATGTCTCTATTTTAGTTTTCTGTCAGTGTAGAAAGGTTGGAGCAGTGAAAAGGAATTCCATGAATCATGTCTTGGCAAGCTTTAGTATTAAACAACGCTTGAAGTTATTGAGTAATTCTTATACTGGAGAATATTATTCGGATGTTTGCAATAAGGTCTTTGTTAAACGAATATATTTTCCCAAAATGTATTAACCTTTTAGATACGTGATACACGTGATGCACGACTGTAATCTATGATACTAGATTCTACGACATTTTTTTTCTGTGGTTATTTCTTCTTTTTAATCTGAAAAGACTCCATCATGATTTTATGTAAAATCCTTTGTTAAATTATGTTCGAAACACCAGTTTAATAATGATATGTTAGTTACATTAATAAATCCCTCCATCTTGTTTCAAAAGTTTTTGAAAATCATGGGCAATATGTATCGTTAGAAATATGGCAAAATAATGGTTAATCCCAGTGACATTATATATCTACCACCTTAGAATTGGAATGGATGCAGTCTAACCATCAAACTTTCAATCCGTTTTCCGTCATCTTATTTTCATTCAGAAGTATTCGGTCGACGCAAGTATATCTTAAAATGTATTTAACCAAAGTACCACACATTTGAATAGAATGAGGTGCATTTGATTGTGAAACCTCTTAAGAAAATGTTTTAACCACACAGTGATGCTTATGTGTATTAATAGCGTGTACGAATTTTACTAACATAGAAGTTTTTATATGATCACTCGATCAGCGGAAAATAACAGGCAGATCTTTCTCAGACCATATACTACATCAAAAACAGACATGGTTGTTATTCCTTTCATCAAACATCAGGTTGAACCATTACTGATCTAAATTAAATAATAACGCTGTTATTTAGTCATGCATTGATTTGTTGATTTCTACTCTTCGTCTAAAAACACAGAAAGCCAGAAAATATATTTCTTATGGAATGGACCACTGTTGATCACGATAATAAGTGCTACAACTGTTTGGTAAACGGAACTGCCTACTCGTGAAATTAACGGGCAAATGGTTGAGAACTCCGCTGATGCATGTAGTCTTAACGTAATTCGCAGGGTGATTCAGGTGGTACAAGGCAAACTACTTGAATTACAAGAACCTTCTATCCAACGGTCTTCCAAACAGTTTCTGGCTATCAAATTTCACTCACCACAGCTATGGTAAAGGAAATTTGCTGAAGATACCACACAGTGGAATCGAAACCGAGAATAGCCATATAGAATTAAAAAAATTATTATAACGTATTTAGTGAAAATAGGATAAAACCCTTTTAGGGAAAGTAACATTATATTTAGATTTGACAGTGGTTGCAACTTTACCAACTAGAATATTGTTAATTGGTTTAATCACCAATCATCATAAGGACTTTGAACATATCAACTAATTGTTATAATGTATTTTATCCAGTAATCTACTAAGACATGCTCGGAAACATATAGATATGTAATGTTCATGGAAATACAGTATTAACTTTTATCTTTGATGACGTTTCTGGTTAATAGTGCGAAACATTATACTTCTATTTACAACACATCTAAACTATTTAAACGATTAAGCTATTGGTTATTTACTTAATTACCCACGTACGCCGACTGTTAATGCATATATATATCACAACAAACCTCGGTTTGCTACCTTCAAATATAGAATTATCTACTCTGTAAATGTTAACAGGATATTATAAGTTTATACCTTAACATATATTATATAAATATATAATAATTGTTTCTACTTTTGGCACATGGCCAGAAATCATCCCAGTACGAAGGAATACAGGAAGACGATAATTTGGTTCGTGGAAACGTTCTCTTTTGCCTTTGATCCTTTGGGTCGATAAAATAAAGTACCAGTAATATACTGGAATAATTGCTGGTCTTGTGCCAAACGTAGAAACAATTATTACTATATATATATATATATATATAAAATTAGTTATTTCATAAAGCCATTAAAATTATACTTTAACATTTTGATATCTTATATAGCTAACTACGATTCTGTTTTTTTTTTTCCTTTTTGTGTTAGAGGTGGTTGTGGTCGTGGTGATGGTGGCGGAGGTGGGTCTTCATCGATGTTCGCTTTGTCGTGTGTCCTGCATTTCTGGTTGTTGTTTGTCGCAATAATCTGCACGTGGAATTCAACTTCGATACGAATGTCACAACGGTCATGAAGAAAAGATTCCTTCAGTGAATGTGATCAACAAAACAGCTAGTTATCTAACAAACTTTAGTATTAATGCTTTAGACCGGTATTCATCGAAGATTTGGTGAAATGTCGCCTTCAGCAAGCATGCGGTGTTTACGCTGAGTGAGCAACGTATACATGTATGTATTTACGTACGTATCCATACATTTATATATGTATGTACGTATGCAGGTATATGTTCACACATGCATATATGCACGTTTATATGTATATGAATATATGTATATATATATAAATATATATATATATATTTATATATATATATATACATTCATATATATATATTTTTGAAACGATCGACTTTCGTCAACTCGGACCGAGGGAACAATGTTTCCGTTGGTCTTTCCAATTGCTAATACTATCTATCGGTCGCAACTCCAGGTAGAAGGAGCAACGTGAAATAAAGTGTCTTGCTCAAGGACATAACGCATCGCCTGGTCCAGGAATCAAACTCACATCCTTACGATTGCCAATCCAATTCTCTAACCACTCAGCCACACGCCTTCACATATATATATATATATACATTCATATGTATGCATATATATATATATGTAAGTACATACGTACATATGTATATATGCTTGTATACATGCTTATTTGTATGTACGTATGAATGCAGGTTTGTGTTTATATATATATATATATATATATATTAAAATTAGAATTGGTGCTCTGAAATAGCGATATATATATGAATGTATATATAGTGTATTTTGCAATACACTGTATGCTTAATTAAAAGCATTTTGAAGACCTTACGCTATTGTTTTAGAGTAGTGACAGTCTCACTTACTTTAAATTTTCAGCAAACAGGGGGAGATAAAGCTGACAGAGCTCTGTTCCGTACTATCTGGTACTTATCAAAGCTAAGTACTCCACCTGTTTGCTGAAAATCATGAATGCTTGATTCTTATGGAATTCTAGTAATAATCAGGAACTGATTATACAGAGCGGTTGCCGGTCAAACAGAAATTGAAAGTTAGAATTGGTGCTCTGAAATAGCGATATATATATGAATGTATATATAGTGTATTTTGCAATACACTGTATGCTTAATTAGAAGCATTTTGCAGACCTTAAGCTATTGTTTTAGAGTAGTGACAGTCTCACTTACTTTAAATTTTCAGCAAACAGGGGGAGATAAAGCTGACAGAGCTCTGTTTCCTACTATTTGGTACTTATCAAAGCTAAGTACTCCACCTGTTTGCTGAAAATCATGAATGTTTGATTCTTATAGAATTCTAGTAATAATCAGGAACTGATAGGAGGGGTCACTTTTTTTAGGTATCGAAAAATAAGATTTTTGGCTCTAGCTCCCACATTTTGCCTCATATTTCGTTCAAATTTTAAAGCAAAATAGAATTTATTGTTGCACATTCTGTAATGGCTTTATATTTTGCATTTGTTGATCAGGTGCGGCGTGGCAGCAGATTAAATATTAAAAAATACCACTTTTAAACTCAAATTTCAACTTTTTCGGCTCTTGCTTCCACATTAATCAACCTACTTTGTTCAAATTTTACACTATACTAGATCTGATGAGTTCACGTCTTAGAGTGGCTATACATTTTGGATTTTTTGTTCAGGAACGGCGTGGCAGCCGCTTAAAAATTCGAAAATACCACCTTTTCGCTCAAATTTCCGCTTTTTCGGCTCTAGTTCCCACATTTCTCAACCGATTTCAACTCCCTCCCCCAGCATGCCTCGTCGTCAGTCACCCGAGTTTCTCAGTTATAGAGGTCATCGACACCCTCCTCCGCATGGCCTGTGTGTGGCCATAGATGAGTCATCGAAAAGCAGTCGCTAAGATCAACACCTTTTCATCAAAGCAGATATTATGTCACCTACCCAGACAACGCTGAGTACTTCTGCTAGTATATATATATATATATATATATACTAGCAGAAGTACCCAGTACATATATATATATATATAGTGAGTGTGTGAATGTGTACGTGTATCTGTGTACGTGTATGGATGTATACATATATATATATATATATGTGTGTGTGTGTGAGTGCATGTGTTGATGTGCGTATAACCGTTTCCGTCCCCATCTGTGCTTACGTATGTAGTCTACCAAATCAGGGTAGTGCTGCAGCATATCCGCAGTCTGGTGACTGAAACCAGCAATACGAAAATGGAATACAGATTTCACATTACTATTAACCTATTGTTAAAACCTTTCAGAATATTTATAAAAGTAGACGCAAATGCATATCTATACCGGGGTACAATAGCGATGTGGATTATTTCACCATTGATGGTGTCGTTGTTTTCAGATTTATACCTATGCATATATATGTATGTATGCATTTATTCATTTTTTATGTATGTATTATCTATGTTTGTATATATGTATGTATATTTGTATGAGTATATGTATATATATCCGTATAGATCCATGCATCCATTTATATATATAAATATTATGTACGTATGTATATATGTTTTTATGTATGTAAATATATATATATATATATATATATATATATATATATATATATATATATATATATATATATATATATATGTGTGTGTGTGTGTGTGTGTGTGTGTAATTGTATATAGACATTTAATTATTCATGTATGTAAATATGCATGCACGAAAGTATGCATATATGTATGCATGTATCTTGTATGGATGTATGTATCTGTTTATATATGTATTATATACATATGTATATATATCTATGTATATATGTATATATGTATGTATGTCTGCATGTATGTATATATGATTGGATGGATTAATGCGTTAATGTATGTGTGTTTATATGCGTGTATTTCCCTTTCTAATCCTTTCAGTTTATTTATGATAGAACAGGTTGTAAAGGAAACGACATTTCTGTCGGCTCTTGTGCCATTGTTCATTAATGGAATCCTAAGAATATGTGTATGTGTGTGTACGCAAGTATGCATGTAAGTATGTACGTATGTACGTATGTATGTAAGTATGTACGTACGTATGTATGTATGTATGTATGCATGTAAGCACGTTATGTATATCTTCTACTTTTCTCTTATCCAATATAAATCTTATCAACCTGATTATCCCGTATATCGATATACTCAGTATACTTTCATATAATGAGTATATACACTTTTCCAAATACTACCAACATAAATGTGCGTATATATGAATGTAGAATTTCCTATATATATAAATATATGTGTCGATAATATATGAGTATGTAACATATGTATCACATATTGTTTCCACGGATAATTTGTTTTCATAACTCTTTTATATACGTCATCGTTATACACGTTTGCCTGAAGATTAACAACAATCATTTCCAGTTCTGCAGATATTGTCAGTTGATGAATCTATTGGTTACAGGTGTAATGTCGTGTCAAGGAATTATATATAAATAAATATGTGCTTAGATGATATATGTAGCAGGGCTGTTTTGGATGCTGATAATATCACCACCATGCTTACATACACATGTATATATATATACATATATATATATATATATATATATATATATATATATATATATATATAGAGAGAGAGAGAGAGAGAGAGAGAGAGAGAGAGAGTTTCACAACAAATTAGCAAACCATACTCAAGGACGGGCGTTTCACCGAAAGGATTATTCAACTCGCGTATGGCTGCGCTGTGAACGGAAATGTATAAGAGCTGACTGGATTTGTGCTAACAGCACCCATACAGGGACTGAAAATACGTTCGATGAAACACACGTCGTCGAGTATGGGTTGCTAATTTGTTGTGGACATAACTCTATACCAAGCTCGTCCTTTGGACTGAGTGAGCTACTGAATAAGGATATTACCCCCCGTGTGTGTGTATGTGTGTGTGTGTGTGCCTCTCTGTGTGGGAGAGAGTGTGTGTTTGCGGGTTAATATGTGTGCATGTACGTGTGAATGTGTGTATGCATAGGAGAAATATCAACAACAAAAACATTGCTAATATTGCTATGCTTATTTTGTTTAAGGATATTTCACTTGATCCATGCATTTAATACGCTTCGTTGAAACCGGCGGAGATCCATTCACGTGTGTTTATTTCTGAGTTTTTATTACTTCAATCTTGAGAAAATCGTATATATGAGATTAATATCTAACCTCTTTGCTTCATGATCTGATCTCTACTAGTCAATGTTAGAAAATTCCATATTCAGTAACACTAGCCTACCATTATTGTCTGACTCTCTTCTCTTTACTCATATTTTTACGTATTACTTCTAATCTATTTTCTCCTTCCGTTCTACTATCGTCTATAGTTTTCTCTGTAGAATTAATATTATATTTTTACTTTTTAATTTTATCCGTCTTCAAGAGCTTATATCATTCCCTATAGATATTTATTCATAAAATCCAGACAAGTAATAAACACAAATACACTCGCTTGGACACATATGCACTCTCATGTCTATACTCACAAAAGTTTCCTCACGCACACACCTACGTATATATACATTTATATATATCGATAAATAAGTAAATAAATATATATATAAGAGTCAGGAACCCGACGGCCGAACTCCGGCCGTTCCAAAAAGTAGTAGTGCAGGATTTTAGTTGGGTGTGGGTCGAAGAGTGCTCCACTACGGAAGTAGGAGCTAAAGAACAAATAGGGAGTGGTAAGATACTGATTCTTTTCCTATTACCCACTCTACTAACCTAAGTATTGAGTACTCTGGTGCGTTATGGTCCACCTGGTATATATATATATATATGTGTGTGTGTGTGTGTAGTATACCCTGGGAGATTAGAGATACATATATAGAATTTCACGGTGGTCTTTACAATTACATCGACACAGACATGTGAATATATAATCCAGTAAGCATGTATATATAATTTTCCCCGCCCTCTATTTCTCTTTCCCCTTTTCTCTTTCTATTTTTCTCACTCAGCCAATTTTTTAGCAGAAAGTGTGAATGTTCTCATCGATATTGCATAAATATTTTTATTCAGCACATTTATCCTTGTTTGTATGCACTCGCGTACTCACTCAAACAGACACATATTTATCACACACATGCTTACACACACAGCCGTACTCGCGCACACACACATATATTCTCTTTTTTATTTACCATATTTTCCTGCATTGTTATTTAACAACTTACATGCTTCCTTTCCAGTGAATAGAGACTTTCTTTATCCAATGACTTTCTGGATTAAACCGAAGTGCCGCCATCTATTTACTATGAAATATTACAGATATTGGTTGAAAGTTGGCGGCTGATGGTCGGAAAAGACGTTGCCGCTGTCCTCTGACGTAATTTTTCTATTCGTATTTGTATCGTTCAAAAACATTGGTTATGACTTTCGTTGGTTACGACGAGGAGTTTTCTGGTAGTCCGATGAAAAGAGGAGACTCTTCGTGATATTAACAGACATTCCAATGATACGAATTATGTTAAGGTAGTTATCGCGGTAATTCAGTATGACAGTCTGCGAGGAGCCTGGTACTTCGAACTACTCATACAACATATCTTTATCAGCTAAGGGGACAAAAGCAATGTTAACATGCTAAAATGTCTTGTTCAAGAGTACAAAGCGCCAGCAAGAGCAGAATGTAATCACCTTACCATCGTGAGTCGAACCCTCAAACGTAAAAACATTGTTATACCTATATATTCATATATATATATATATATATATATATATATATATGTATATATCTTCTAGGGCGGGTAAAATTCCCGAGATACATGGACGAGTTCTCTCGAGCCGTCTCTGTCCCTCATTATCGCTGCCATGTTCTGCGTCTCCAACAGACCAGTGTCTGTCCTTAGGACATCAACATACGTTAACCTTGGTCTTACTCTTCCAGTGTGTCCATGAAGGGGCTCCCACAGGAGCACCGAGGGCAATGTCAACTCTGGCTGTCGGTGAGCATGTCCAGCTAACCTCAGTCTCCTCTGTGTCACTTTTGAGCTGACTTTTAGGAGGCTCCCATACAGCCTGAGTTTTTCATCCTCAATGTATATTGATTAATGTTCAGAGCCACCCTCAGCCATTGAAAAGAAATATGTATATATATATATATATATATATATATATATATATACAAAATTAAGATAAATTGAATTAAATTAAATTAAATCAAATTAAATTAAGGGTGTCATGCCAGATAGACATGCGCCATATCACCCGTAAAATATGCTCCAAGATTCTAATGAGTAGATTCGAACATTTTATATCAACTAGAAATTGATTGACATATAAATAGACATATGAAACAATCAGAGGGGATAATTTGTAAAAGTGTGTAAGCACACATGGCTAGGTTGATAACTAAATAAAGTTTAACTAGAACTTCAAAAATAGATACCTTATAATTTGATTAATCTTCCTCGTATATATTCCATTAAAGAAATATATTTCACCAATTAATCGATTGGTAAACGACAGAAGCCAGATCCTGGATTTTCAACAAGGAAGAGGTCCAACTATCTGTGTTTATGCATCAAATTTAAATCAGCGACTGGCCAATAACACGTGCTGTATCCACTAAAAATACACATATCATACCAGCTTCGTCCCAGTGGCGTGAATAGGGTTATCGACAACTAGAAACAGCAGTCAAGTCATTTCAACTGAGTTAGCTCTACAATTAAGGGGCCGTATTTATATATATCCAAAATTAAGATAAATTGAATTAAATTAAATTAATTCAAATTAAATTAAGGGTGTCATGCCAGATAGACATTCTAGTTAAACTTGATTTAGTTACCTACCTAGCTATTTGTGCTTACACGCTTTTACAAATTATCCCTTGTGATTGTTTCATATGTCTATTTATATGTCAATCAATTTCTAGTTGATATATATATGTATAGGATTATCCTGGATGCAGTAATGGAAACATTTGTAAGCACACAGAATGAATTACCTTTTTATGATGTCTACCTGTTATTATTCATTCTTTATATATATATATATATATGTATATATATTTATATACAATGATATTAAATAAATGGAAACTATATTCATAAAACCATATTTATTCTATTATATATATTACAAGGGTACCAACATTTTGGTACGCTATCATCAAATAAAATACAAACTGTTTTATAAATATTCGACATATATATATATACACTTACATACATACGTACATATATGAACATATTCAGGACTGCGACGGCTGAGCTCCAGCCGTTTCGACGGCTAGAGACGAATACAGATCAATTGAAAGAATAAATTAAAGGGTAATAACCATCCAATTGAACATACATCTCTATGTGGACCTCTCTCTATATGCTGATATATATATATATTTATATATATATATATATATATATATATATATATATATATATATATATATATATATATATATATATATATATATATATATATATATATATATATATATATATATATATATATATATATATATATATATATATATATATATATATACATACAGATATTCATATAGATATATTTGCTCGATGGTTCTTGTGTATTTGATATACATTTATCCTTATCGAGGCCTCTGTGGATATTAGTCACCATATTATTATAATATTATTATAATATTATTATATAATTATTATTAATATTATAATATTATTATAAAGGCGGTGGATTGGCAGT
The DNA here is from genome assembly GCA_964016885.1 of Eledone cirrhosa. Taxonomy (NCBI): domain Eukaryota; kingdom Metazoa; phylum Mollusca; class Cephalopoda; order Octopoda; family Eledonidae; genus Eledone; species Eledone cirrhosa. The sequence goes on from OZ024743.1 coordinate 202,349,513, forward strand.
ATCGGTAGAGAGTCGGACGCCATCTTTGACGCAAAAAGTTACGGCCTTTTCCATTATGAGTTCAAATCTCGCCGAGGTTAACTTTGCTTTTCATCCTTACAGGGTCGATAAAATAAAGTACCAGTAATACACTGGGTAATTGCTGGCCTTGTGCCAAAAGTAGAAACAATTATTATATATATAGATATAGATATATAGATAAATTTCTTTATTAGCCACAAGGGGCCAAAAGAAGGGGATAAATACAAATGAGGAGTTTACATACAGGTATATGAAAATAAAACTATTAATAAAATAACAAATAACAATTGAAATACACAATAGGGGGAGGCGTTACACAGGGGTGGTACACACAACGAACAAATGTACAGCCCTTATCTCCAGGAGCACCAAGAGTGAGTACTCTCTTCCTATCGTCCTCTTTTTCCTCAACCTACAGGCTGATATAGAGAGAAGGCCCAACCACTCGGGCCATCTTTGCCACATTCACCCACCTTTTATAAAATTTGCTGGGGCACAGCACCTTTCTCTGTATAGATATATAGATAGATAAAAATATATATATATATATATATATATATATATATATATATATATATATATATATATATATATATATATACAAAGAGGGTGTGGTAAGATACCAGGTGGACCATAACGCACCAGAGTACTTAATACTTAGGGTAGTAGAGTGGGTAATAGGAAAAGTGTCAGGACCCCGACGGCTGAACTCCGGCCGTTTCAACAGCTATATACGAACGGTCTGTTCGGATCTAGCTGTCGAAAGGGCCGGAGGTCAGCCGTCGGAGTCCTGACTCTTTTCCTATATGCACATATATATATATAGGTGAAGGCGTGTGGCTGAGTGGTTAGAGAATTGGATTCGCAATCGTAAGGTTGTGAGTTCGATTCCTGGACCAGGCGATGCGTTATGTCCTTGAGCAAGACACTTTATTTCAAGTCGCTCTTTCTACCTGGAGTTGCGACCGATAGATAGTATTAGCAATTGGAAAGACCAACGGAAACATTATTCCCTCGGTCCGATTTGACGAAAGTCGATCGTTTAAGATATATATATATATATATATATATATATATTATATATAATATAATAAAATAAAATAAAAAAAGGACGAGCGTTTACTCCTTCATTACCTTTATTGGTTAGTGACGCGCATTTCGCCACTGATCAGCTCAAGGTTTGATCTGTATCGATGTAGTAGCCCGACTCTGTAATCCACGGCTCGTGAGACTCCTTTTAATGGTAATGAAATATGGATATATATATACATATATATATATATATATATATATATATATATATATATGTATATATATATATATATATAGAGAGAGAGAGAGATATAAACGTAAAAAATGAAATGAAATTTCATTTCTCACTCTTAGTACGGCTGATACTTAAATATACGTACATATATATATATGTGTGCATGTATGTATTACTGTACGTCTGTATACATAGATGTATGTACGTATACATATATATATATATATTTATACATATACATATACATGTGTATATATATATATATATATATATATATATATATATATATATGTATATATATATATGGAGGCATGTGGCCTAGTGGTAAGGGTGTTGGACTTACGATCCTGGGTTGCGGGTTGTGTTCTTGAGCAAACACTTCATTTCACGTTGCTCTAGTATACTCAGCTGAAAATGAGTACCAGCAATAGCTGGAGGTTTACCCCTGCGATGGACTGGCGTCCTGTCCAGAGTGGGGTCTTTTACTCTCTGTCGCTTCTCGCCATGAAACCGGCATAAGCAACGGCCAAATGAGGCTTCTGGCTTAAGACAGACTTTAGACTTTATATAAATATATATATATATGTATATATATATTTCGTTTCTGAATTTGTTTAGCAAGATTCTTTATCTGAAATCGTGTGTTGAAACCGATATTGTTATATTTATTGGCAACATGACCCTCCCAAAGTATAACAATATATATATATATATAAGTATGCATGTATGTATACGTACATAGATATATGTATACAGACGTACAGTAGTATGTATATATATACATACATGCACACATATATATATGCGCGTATCGGTTTACCGAACATTTATTATAATCATCGGTTTGTTTGTTTGTAAACAAACAAACAGCCCGAAGTTTGCCGTACAGTGTTTACGCAACCACGTCCCTTTTTTGTTCAACACTGACACAGGAACGATGTACTAGTTTCAAGCCTATTAGCTATCGTCAGCATCGTATACCTTCCTGCCAGATGGTTGAACGTCTGAAAGTATATAATTTCCTTATGCATATTAACGGCTGAGCAGCCTAATTTGCATATCGAGTAAGTTCAGTCGGCCGGGCACACCGGAAACGATAAATGGAATAGAATGAAATGAAATTTCATTTCTCACTCTTAGTACGCCACTACTTAAATGTAAGTATATATGTATATATACGTACATACATATATGTATACAGACGTACATTAGTATGTATATATATACATACATGCACACATATATATATGCACGTTTCATTCGTTTCATTCGTTTCATTCTTTTTAAATTTAATTGTTTTTTTTAACATTCTCGTTATACTTCTATATATTTACCCCATATTGTTTTACTTATTGTTTCGACTTCCTCCCCCTCCCCCTCCCTAGTATACTTGCTTGACCTCCTGCCCTACTGTAGTTGGCCCTATCAACGCACGACTGGGTTTCCTCCACCCCCTCTCCCTCTTTCTTCTACTGGCAGGTTCAGCTACCCCTTCCTTCCATAAATTGCCATCATAGAATTATGTGTCTCAACAACAAACTTTTGCCCAATCCTTGTGACAATCACTTTTACCATATATGGAATTACCCCCTGACAAGCTCGGCTATTCATATACCAGGATTAAAATTTTCATTTAGTCCAGAATTAGCCGTCAAAACCGCTTGAGCTCAGCTGTCGGGGTCCTACTCGTTTCTATATATATATATATATATAATGTAGGAGGTGAGTTTTATTGTAGTACAATAAAGCAATGCAGATATCGGATAAGAAGCACTCTACAGTTTGTGGGACTGGAGTATGCATAATATAAGATCAAAAGATGGTTGAAGGAGTTCAATATATTTTATTATGCGCATTTCAAAAACAAACATCATCAAACAATAATATTTGTGTTTTCATCAGATAAAACAGGAGATGAAAACACAAATATTATTGTTTGATGTTGTTTGTTTTTGAAATGCGCATAATAAAATATATTGAACTCCTTTAACCATCTTTTGATCTTATTATATATATATATATATATATATATATATATATATATATATAAATTAATACATACATAGTGTATTATAATCCATAAGAAGATGATGTTTATGACTGTTCAATGTCTTGATTTAAATATTTTCTTGCTCATCACACTAGGTATATTTACGCATATATTACACATAGCAGAGGGAAATTGACAAGGCTGGCGGGTATATGTGGTGGGATGATTGATGGTGTGCCGGAAATATATGATGAAATATGTCTCCTGCAGAAAATAAAATCGTTTGAAGAAGCAGTTTAATTAAACATCGTAAATATGATATCATTTCCTAAAATGTTACTCAAAAAGTAAGTTTCTAAGATTTGAATCAAGATACAAATTTGATGGCTACTTTTTATGTTATTATGTAAATAATGAAAGTAATCATTACCTCCCTGTATGATCTGAGTTCAAATCCCACCGAGGTTAACTTTGCATTTCATCCTTAAGGGGTCAATAAAATAAAGTACCAGTAATGTACTGGTTAATTGCTGGCTTTGTGCCAAAAAACTAGAAACAATTATTATTAATATTACCATTATTATGATTACCATCATCATCATTTTCATCATCTCCATCATCATCATCATCATCATCATCAGCATCATCTTTATTTTTTTACTGTTTCACACAAGATTCTACTGCATCATATGTTGCATCTCCTGGTTTTTCATATTTGTTCAGCATTGTGTGTACTCATTTCATTTTTGTGCGCATGGGTGGGTGGGGTGGTATATGGTCTCCTGCTGCTAATGTTCTACCAGAGTTTGTTGTCTAATGGGGCTTAGATTGTTTTTTCTTGAGTTATTTTAGAGTTTGTTCTATTATATATGTGTAGTATGCGTTATGTGAGTTACGTCATTGTATTTCGTATTCTTATCCTATATAATATATTGTGTTTATTAGGTGCTTATTTTATGCAATGTATTGAAAGGTATATAAAGCTATTTTTTCGTTAAATACATTCTGTGCTCTAGTATGTCTTTTGTGTTTTGTTCATATATGTTTATCATGTATAGTACTCCGTTTTCTATGTGCGATATTTTGACTTTTATCCCGCAGCTTCAGCTTATTTCGTATTCTATATCCTTGTATGTTGACGGATTTTTCCCATCATTTCTGGCAATATTTTGATCAGTGTAGGTTTACTACTACTACTACTACTACTACTACTACTACTACTACTACTACTACTACTACTACTACTACTACTATCATTATTATTATTAATATTAATTTTTTATTATTTTTATCTGTTCGTTATACAGAATTTATTACAAGTAATTTAATACTGGTAACCGCTGCCCACAACCTGTAGACTGAGGTGTCACCTTCAATTGTCAAGCAGGTTTCGGAGTATATTGGCAGTTTCAAGTAATGTTGTTTTTTGTAGGGGCCCCACCCTGATGTTAGCTTATTTCTTTTTAAATAGCGTGGCTGCACGTACATATTTGTTTCTGCATGAATGATTGGGTCAGTCATAAATTATTACTTCTTTATCTCCAGACGTGTTTATAATTTGTTTATACGTTTCCGACGCAGGAAAATATAGAACAAAGGTACACGATCAAATTGTATGTGAAATTCATGAAATTTAGCACCGAAACATTTAATTAATTTCTATAACTCAATCTTTTGGAGATGCCATTTCATCGAGAAGTAATGTTTTTAAGTGACAGAACGGTTTCAAAGAAGACTGAGATAATGTTGAAACTTAACTCGTTCTCGAAGACCAGTTCCGTCAACAAATCAAAAAAATGTAAAAGTGGTTCGAGCAGTGATGGCGAAACATTGCCGCTTAAGTATTAGGATGATTGCAGAAGAGACAGGCTTGGGTAAAAATGCAGTTCACAGAATTATAATAGACCATTTGCACATGCAAAAGTTTAGCGCAAAACTAGTGCCCAAACCCATGTCTCTGGAGGAAAAAGAGAACCGTTCGGAAATTTGTCAGGATTTGCTAGAAAGACTCTAAATTGAGCACAATTTCTTGTATAATGTAATAATAGAAGATGAGTTATGGACGTTCGATTGCGACGCTGAGTGGTGCATGAAAATTTCTTTACGTCAGACGAAAGCTCTGCATGAGTAAATCCAGGGTGAAAACAATGAATGTCACACGTCTCTTACAGCTTCTAGCGACGAAAATCATTCCCACGTTTGCACAGAAAAAGAATACGTTGAAACCACTGTGTGACTTTGCAATGATCGTATTTTGAAGGAGATGTCTTGTAATTTCATGTACGGTTAATATACATTTAAAAATACATTAGTTCTCTTACTTTTAGGAAAAACCTAGTATATATATATATATATATATATGTGTGTGTGTGTGTGTGTGTGTGTGTGTGTGTGTGTGTGTGTGTGTGTGTGTGTGTGTGTGTGTGTGTGTGTGTGTGTGTGTGTGTCTGTATGTGTGTGAGTGTGTGTGTGTGTGTGTGTGTGTGTGTGTAAAAGGTAAACAAAAATAACAACACAATCTGTAGATTGTATGGAAAAATATATTAGTTTAGCGCTTGATATAGCAAGTATAGTGTATTAACGTTTCGGACGCTAGCCCTCATCAGAAGAAAGATTGAGAAATGAGAAAGATTGATATATATATATATATATATATATATATATATATATATATATATATATATATATATATATATATATATATATATATATATATATATATATATATATATACATATATATATATATATATGTATGTGTGTGTGTGTGCGTGTGTGTATATATATATATATGTATATAATTATAATTTTTATATATAATTATAATTTTTGCTTCCTGACTTTTATGACAACAAATGTTAACATCAAATTAGATTGTTAAGCGAAATGTTAACATTTGTTGTCATAAAAGGCAGGAATCAAACATTATAATTATGAACATTACTCCCCTTAACAACGTAACAAATAAATAATAAATGTACACACATTCCATATCAATTATTTTATAAAGTGTCCACAAATATACATTTCTCTACATAATCTCAGGTTATTTTCCTCTAAATTGACAGCTGCTTTACTAATGAAAACCAATAAAAATTAATTTCAAAGTGAACATTTTTCAAACACTAAAGAACTTCTCAATCGCAGTGCCAAACCATATATTATGTAAAAGTTCTGTTGAATTGATGCCAATATTTTGGTGGCATGTAGTGGCCAGCAGAAACACAACCTCCCCGAAATACTAGAGACACAGGAATTTCTTATAGATCTGCCACTAGACGGTAGACCAAAGACATGACACCTCGTTAAATACGCCAAAAAGAATAATTTTCCAATAAGATAACATCTTTCGAAGCTTCCCTGAACATGACAGGTTTCTTGAGAACACATAAAATTCAGTGACATTACTACAACTTAATGAGTGACCTGCAACTATAAAAAAAGCCTCACACATTTGTCAATGTTTATTTCATAGGCTGCAAAACTGCTGGAGAAACAAATACCAATGTTTATTTTGATGTATTACAATGAAGATATTTCTGCTGCATTTCTTTCTTAAGAGAAAATAAAAAAAATCCTATCTTATTGGATAAAATACTTTGTAACATATGTCAAAACTTATTGTTATTTTGAAATGAGACCTGGATATATATTATAGCTGCAAAGCTATATCAATGATCGAATGACCATGAGGCGTGTCATGATTACTCAAATGACACAAACATAAACGAATGTTCTGCAAAGAAACGACAAATCCATAAAGTTATATTGATAATAAGTTTTCTTTAATGGAGGAGGATTTTAAATATGTAAAAGTCGTACAATACTCATTGAAAATAATGTATTTACAAAATTTAGTTCGGCCCAGCCAATCAAACGCGAATTGAGATATATCATACTTAAGATATATGGAAGATTTACACACACACATACACACAGACAAGCAGACATACACACACACACACGCACACACACACGCACACACACACACACACGCGGGCACGCACACATAAACACACGATATATACATGATATACATATATGTATATATAAATATATATATATATATATACATATTAACCTAACATATTCCTTTGAAACACTGTACCGAATGTGTTGTTATTTGTGTTCATAATTTTACACACACATATATAATAATAATAATAATAATAATAATAATAATAATAATAATAATAATAATAATGTTTTCTTTATTAACCACAAGGGTTTACATAAAGTAGACATTAAGGACAGTACAGGACAATACAGGACGGTACAAATGGGTATTTCTGCGTGTAAAAAAAACGGAGGTTGAAATAAAATAACAAAGAAAAAGTCCCCAATAGGGGGGAGACTTCCGAGGGACATTTGTGGAGAAAGCCCATTAAAAGACCACAGTGGCCCTGACCACCAGGGCAAGTGCCCTCTCCCAGTTTTCCACCTTTAATTTACAGACACATACTCAGAGAAGGCTCATTCATTCGGTTATACTTGCTTCTCTCACCCATCTTTCAACAAAATGCTGGGAAGAGAGCACTTCCCTCTCTACCCTGATTTTCCTTTTCAAATGAAATTTGAAAAAGTTAATCAGGGCATCACCGAAGAGGTAAGTGCTCGTCTTCAGCCATTTCAAACGTGTCCACCATACTATCTCTTTCGCCATGGCCACCAGACAGATAAAAACTGCCTGCCCTTCCCGGCTAAAGGAAGGGGGCGGGGCAATCCTCACGATGGACTCAGCTGATAGCTGGATCCGTCCTACACGTGACAGCAGGTGTTCGACATAAACCCACAAGTCAGCAATGCTCGGACACTGGACGAGTGCGTGCAGGACGGTTTCGTCGCCCTGCGCGCATCTCGGACATGCCCGGCTGACGGCACCTCCATGCCTGTAGAGTTTATCCCGAACTGGCAAAGCTCCTCGGTAGCACTGCCAGGCCAGGGATTTCTGGAAGTTGTCCATAGGCCCCGGCCCAAAAGTCCTTCCGAAGAAATTGGCTAGTTGATTTTCGTCGACGCCTAGAGTTTCTCCAAGTACGTCGTCGCTCTTCCCCTCCACTAATCCCCTATAGAACGCCAAGGTGGAGTTTCCACCGATCACATTGCCCGATTGGTCGAGGGCTGTGAGCGCCTGAAGACATTCCAGTCTCCAAGCGCTCCCTCTCGGTCTTCGCTTGACCCAGGACTGCAGCTCCGTCAAGGAGACGAGCTGGGGAAAAACGTGTCTCGCAAACGGCGACCACACCTGATCACCGTCGAGGAAGAAGTGGAGATGTCGTAGCCTGAGCGCGTGTCTGCGCATCATCAGCCACGGCATGCCCAGCCCTCCACGTAGCGGGTGTTGACAGCAGATGGACCGCCTGACCATCGGAGCGCGTCCCTTCCACAAGAAGCGAAAGAGCAAACGCTCCAGCGCAGTCAGGCGGGGCTTAGGACAAGGTACGACGGTCAGGCGGTAGTAGATGACGGATGCGATGTACGCATTCGCCACCTACGCTCAACCTTTCAGGGATAGCTTCCTCTCGGCCCATTTCTGGGTGAGGGAAGCCACCCTGCTCGTCACCTCGTCCCAGTTTTTGTCCGTCTGGAGGTCTGGACCGAACCAGACCCCTAGCAATTTAACCGGTCCGTCCGTCAAGCGCCCGACGACGCTGTTGGACGGCATGGACCTGCCTCTCCAGGTGCCGAGCTGCAGGCCCACTGACTTTTCCTGGTTGATCATTGCTCCTGTCACCGCTTCGTATTCTCTTAGTGTAGTGCCGATCGCCTCGATGTGTTTGGCGTTCGACACCACTACGGTGACATCGTCGGCATATGCTTACACGGATCTTCCGCATCCTAGTTCGCGCGGGACCCCCTTAACGTCTCCAGTTTGTGCAGTAATGGCTCGAGAGTCAATACGTACAATAGGGACGAGAGGGGACATCCTTGGCGGACCGAGCGCATGATGTTGAACGGTTCCGAAAGGTGACCGTTCACTCTCACTACAGAGCAGATGTCGCTGTGTATGGCAGCGATCCAGCCTCTGAAGACGGGCCCAAAGCCAGCCGCCCTCAGGACTGCCGCTAGGTAACGATGTTCGACCCTATCGAAGGTTTTCGACTGATCTAAATTGATCAAAGACCCACCCGTGCCAGGTTCCCTAGCTACACTCTCTACGATGTATCGCATGAGGTGGAGGTTGTCGTGGATGGATCTGTCGGGAATGGCGCATGTCTGTGCCTCTCCCACCAGACCACCAACGACAAGCGCCAACCTCTTTGCTAGCACCTTGGCCAAAATCTTGAACTCTGTGTTTAGCAGAGTTATGGGCCTAAAATTATCTATGTTATCCCCCTTGTTCGGATCCTTTCTCAGCAGCGCCACCGCTCCTCGGCTCACAGAGCTGGGAATTCTCCCGTTCTGTTGCCAGTTGCAGTAGACGTCCGCCAAGAGGCCTCCGAACAAGTTTGGCATTTGTACGTAAAGTTCATAGGGCAGACCATCCAAACCAGGCGATTTACCCCTTGTGCAACTAGTCATTGCATCCCGTACTTCAGCGGTTGTTATCGGCTTTTCGCAACACTCCGCCTCAGTGGCCGAAAGCCGTGGCAGTCCGTCGAGGTAGACACTAAAGTCCATCCCTCGATCCGACCCGCAACTGCCCCCGAACAGTTGAGCGAAGTGTCGCTGAAAAGCTTCACACATTTTCCCGGGATCGAGTAGCATGCGCCCGTCGTAGTCCACCAAAGACCGGATCGTGGCTTTGTTGCCACGACGCGCCTCCGCCACTCGGGCCCATTGAACGGCTTTCGTCCCCTCGTGTCTGAGAGCACGCACCCTAGCTCTGACAACGCAGCCTTCGTGCTTTGCATTGAAGAATTGGTCAAGGGCCAATTTCGCCGCAAGTACGTCGGTCGCGATGCCTTTGCTAAGCGCCTCATCTAATTTTCTAACTAGTTCTCCCTCTGCTCTATTTTTCTCTATTGCTAAAGTCTTACTAAACCTAATGGACTCTATTCTAATTGCTCTTTTCAGAGCAAACCACCACTTGTTGTTGACGATGGCCCCCGTCAACGCCCGCTTAACTAGTTCGCTAATCCGATCTCTGTAGGCCTTGCGCGCTGGTAAGGACGCGTTTAGCTTCCAGTAGCCGGGTCCTCGCCTATGAAGCCTATCTAAGTCAAGCACACAGATCAGGAATTTGTGGTCCGTGTAGCTGACTATCTTGAATTGTGGACAGCCTATGCTAGACCTATCTATTTCCCTACAAAATACTCTATCTAGATATGATCTGGATGACCCTATGCGATTTGTCCAAGTCCACATTGGTACATTCGGGAAATCCATTCGGTACCTGTCAGACAGTTCAAAACGTCTGAGCAGGTTGGTGAGACTCTTGCACCCTCCTTCCCTATCCACTAATCCCACACAATCCCAGCGTGCATCTCAGATCCCGTTCCAGTCGCCCACTAACACTAAAGAGCGGGACGTTCCAAGAAAGGTCTCCAGACGCCGGAAGAAATCAGGCCGCCCTGCTCCTGTCGGGGCATAGACGGCCACTAACCTGAAAGCTTGGCCGTCTCCGCTGGTCACGTCCAGCACCACCAACTTACCTTCTGGGTCCAGGAAGATGGCCCGTATGGCAAGATCCAAACCTCTCCGAAAAAGCACAGCAACTCATCCCCCCGATCCCGGACGGCTGGGAGATGCGTACACATCGTAGCCGCCGAAGATCGGTGCGAAAGCCTGTGCTTCGGAGATTCTGGTCTCGCTGATGGCCACTACATCTATGTTTAGTGACCTGAGGTCGTTGAGCAGGTGGCCCTGCTTCCATGACGACCCCAAGCCACGCGCATTTATGCTGCCTATTCTGAGTGAGGTCATGTTGAAAAGGAGTGGAAAAGATGGGAAAGACCACTTACCTTACTTCTCGTAGGGGAAGGACGGCTTTTCCATCCTTTTCACTGCTTGTGGCCTCCTCAGGAAGGATGTCCTTATAAATCCTCCTGGAGAGTGCTTGTCGGAAGTCTCCGATGTCTTTGGGGAATTTTTGTTTTAGTGTCATGTACGTTTTCTGTGTGATGCGAGTGATTTGTATGTGTGGAGGTGGTGTGAATTTTGGGGTTGTTGTGTAGTCTTTTTCTGTGATGCTGGTGTTGTGTTGGATGTAGTGTAATAATTGGTTGTTGTTCAAATTTAATGCTGTGTAGTGTGTATCGTTTTGGTTGTTTTGTTTTGTTTGCGTTTGTTGTGGGTTTGTTTCTGTTTCGCATTTTGGTGACTTTTGTGGTGATGGTGATGGTGTTGGTGTTTAGGTTGATGGGGTTGGTGATGCTGGTGTGGATGGTGGCATATCTGTCCTAACTTTTTTGTTTCTTAATTTATTTGTTTCCCTCTGTATTTTGTTTTTGGAGGGGGAAGGAAGAGAATTTTTTTCTTTTTTGGTTTCTTTTTTTTTTTTTCCGGATATCGTTTCCCACTCCTCGTCGTCACAATCTGTCTCCAGTTGTGATAGGCCGGGGAGTGGAAAATCCTGCACAGCCGTTAGTTTTGGTTGTGGCGTGGTGGATGGTGGTAGGCGCTGGTGCTAGTTCTGAAGCGTTGGGTGGTGGTGGTGTTGGCTTTGCTGGTAGTGGTGGTGGCGTTAGTTTTGCTACTGTTGCTGGGGTTGTTGCTGTTATAGTTGCTTCTGTTGTTGCTGCTACAGTTGTTGCTGCCATCTCTGCTACTGGTAGTGTTGATGGTTGTGTCACTGGGGTGGGTAGGAGAGGTGGCCTCAACCTTTTAGCCTGAGGGCAGAAAGCCCTTAGGTGGGTCCCTTCACCACAAACGACACACCTAGGTCTCCTGCCCTCGACAATTACCGTGAGGTGCGTGCCGTCATTGAGGTCTATTACCTCTGGGATCTCATCAATGCTTTTTTGGTCCGCTTGGATCAGGAGCTCCATCCCAGATCCGGACCAGTTTTCCTGCTTTTCTTTTGCTACTGCTATTATTTTCGTGTTGGCTTCGATGCCGGCGAGGACGGCCGCTATTAGCCAGGGAATTTCGATGGCCGGTGGAACGTGGATCACCCTGATATTTACGAGTCTCTGGCCACAATAGCTTGGGACGAGTGTGAAGTTGTCACTTTTTAATGGGGACATGGAGTGTTCTCTAGCCTCCTCTGGTGTTTCAAAGAACACGTCCACGGTTCCATACTTTTGCCCACGTCTGATGTGGGTTTTTCTTGCCCACACATGTCCCAAAGCTTTTTGGATTTGGGACTCGGATGCCCGTTCCACTCGGCGCGATTTTACATTTATTGTTCTATACGCCACGGTGCATAGGCGCCGATGCTCCATTTTATTAGGTGGGGGGGGGGGTGAGGCTGACCCTGTACCCATCTTTCTTTACCATTTGTTTGGCATTTTCTAAATCCTCCTGAGTTACCGTACAAGCTTTGAATTGTTTTGCTACTCTGGCGAAACTGAGGGTCGGTTTTATAATGTCATTGTTGTTCTTGTTGCTATCGTTAATATTAATTTTAGTTTCAGTTGTGGTGGTGGTGACGTCAGTCGTCTTTGGTGGGGAAGAGTCCATTTTGCTTGATTTCATTTCGACATCACGAGTTAATTTATTTTTTTCTTCTCTTGTTTCTGTTGTCGCGGTGGTGGTGGTGGTGGTGGTGGTTGTCGCGGTGGTGTTGGTGGTGGAGGCTTTAACACCTGCAGTCATTGGTAATGGCGGGAAATGAATGTCTGCCTGAGACAAATTTAAAATATTGCTACTGCTTATATTTTTTTTTGTGTTGGCAAACGTAGTAACATTTACAATGGTGGTGTCGGTGTGAGGTGTTAATTTGTGAGGAAGGCTTTCAGCTGCTTGTTGCAGAGGTGAATTAGCCATTTTTTTCAAAGAAATTTGTTGATAATAATAAAAGTTAAAAATTTTGGGCACAAGGCCCCAATATTTTGGGGTGTCCTTTTCGGAAAACAATGTATGTGTGCTTATAAACAGTTAACAATAAAATTCTCCATAAATGGCAATTTTTAACAAACGGAAATAACAATCCTTTGCGGAGCTCACGAGGATACGATTTACTACGTAGGTCCCCAATAATAATAATAATAATAATAATAATAATAATAATAATAATAATAATAATAATGTTTTCTTTATTAACCACAAGGGTTTACATAAAGTAGACATTAAGGACAGTACAGGACAATACAGGACGGTAGAAAAGGGCATTTCTGCGTGTAAAACAAAACAAGAAACAGAGGATGCAATAATAGAACAATGAAAAAATTCCCCAATAGGGGGGAGGCCTCCGAGGGACATTCGTGGTGAAAGCCCATTAAAAAGCCACAGTGACCCTGAACACCAGGGCAAGTGGCCTCTCCCAGTTTTCCACCTTTAATTTACAGACACATACTCAGAGTAGGCCCATTCACTCGGGCCATTCTTGCCTCTCTCACCCATCTTTCAACAAAATGTGGGAAGAGAGCAGTTCCCCCTCTACCCTGATTTTCCTTTTCAAATGAAATTTGTAAAAAGTTAATCAGGCCATCACCGAAGAGGTAAATGCTCGTCTTTAGCCCTTTCAAACGGGTCCACCATACTATCTCTCTCGCCATGGCCACCAGACAGATAAAAACTGCCTGCCCTTCCCGGCTAAAGAAAGAGGGCGGAGCTATCCTCACGATGGACTCAGCTGATAGCCGGATCCGTCCTACACGCGACAGCAGGTGTTCGACATAAAACCACAAGTCAGCCATGCTCGGACACTGGACGAGTGCGTGCAGGACGGTTTCGTCGCCCTGCGCGCATCTCGGACATGCCCGGCTGACGGCACGTCCATGCCTATAGAGTTTATCCCGAACTGGCAAAGCCCCTCGGTAGCACTGCCAGGCCAAAGATTTCTGGAAGTTGTCCATAGACCCCGGCCCGAAAGTTCTTCCGAAGAGATTGGCTAGTTGATTTTCGTCGACTCCTAGAGTTAACCCAAGTACGTCGTTGCTCTTCCCCTTCACTAATCCTCTATAGAACGCCAAGCTGGAGTTTCCACCGATCACATTGCCCGATTAGTCGAGGTCTGTGAGCGCCTGAAGACATTCCAGTCTTCAAACGCTCCCTCTCGGTCTTCGCTTGACCCAGGACTGCAGCTCCGTCAACGAGACAAGCTGGGGAAAGACGCGTCTAGCAAACGGCGACCACACCTGATCACCCTCGAGGAAGAGGTGGAGATGTCGTAGCCTGAGCGCGTGTCTGCGCATCGCAGCCACGGCATGCCCAGCCCTCCACATAGCCGGTGTTGACAGCAGATGGACCGCCTGACCATTGGAGCGTGTCCCTTCCACAAAAAGCGAAAGAGCAAACGCTCCAGCGCAGTCACGCGGGGCTTAGGACAAGGTACGACGGTCAGGCGGTAGTAGATGACGGACGCGATATACGCGTTAGCCACCTCCGCTCAACCTTTCAGGGATAGCTTCCTCTCCGCCCATTTCTGGGGGAGAGAAGCCACCCTGCTCGTCACCTCGTCCCAGTTTTTGTCCGTCTGGAGGTCCGGAACAAACCAGACCCCGAGCAATTTAACAGGTCCGACCGTCCAGCACCCGGCGACGCTGTTGGACGGCATGGACCTGACTCTCCAGGTGCCGAGCTGTAGGCCCACTGACTTTTCCTGCTTGATCATTGCTCCTGTCACCGCTTCGTATTCTCTTAGTGTAGTGCCGATCGCCTCGATGTGTTTGACGTTCGACACCACTACGGTGACATCGTCCGTCTATGCTGACGTGAGTCAATACGTACACTAGGGACGAGAGGGGACATCCTTGGCGGACAGAGCGCATGATGTTGAACGGTTCCCAAAGGTGACCGTTCACTCTCACCACAGAGCAGATGTCGCTGTGCATGGCAGCGATCCAGCCTCTGAAGAGGGGCCCAAAGCCAGCCGCCCTCAGGACTGCCGCTAGGTAACGATGGTCGACCCTATCGAAAGCTTTTGACTGATCTAAATTTATCAAGGACCCACCTATGCCGGTTTCCCTAGCTACCCTCTCTACGATGTATCGCATGAGGTGGAGGTTTTCGTGGATGGATCTGTCGGGAATGGCGCATGTCTGTGCCTCTCCCACCAGACCACCAACGAAAAGCACCAACCTCTTTGCTAGCACCTTGAACGAAATCTTAAACTCTGTATTTAGCAGAGTTATGGGCCTAAAATTATCTATGTTATTCCCCTTGTTCGGATCCTTTCTCAGCAGCGCCACAGCTCCTCGGCTCACAAAGCTGGGTATTCTCCCTTACTGTTGCCAGTTGCAGTAGACGTCCGCCAAGAGGCCTCCGAACAAGTCTGGCATTGTACGTAAAGTTCATAGGGCAGGCCATCCAAACCAGGCGATTTACCCCTTGTGCAACCAGTCATTGCTTCCATACTTCAGCGGCTGTTATCGGCTTTTCGCAACACTCCGCCTCAGTGGCTGAGAGCCGCGGCAGTCCGTCGAGGTAGACACTAAAGTCCATCTCTCGATCCCGCCCGCCACATCCCCCGAACAGATGTGCGAAGTGTCGCTGAAAAGCTTAACACATTTGCCAGGTTTCGAGTAGCATGCGCCCGTCGTTGTCCACCAAAGACCGGATCGTGGCTTTGTTGCCACGACGCGACTCCACCACTCGGGCCCATTGAACGGCTTTCATCCCCACATGTCTGAGAGCACGCACCCTAGCTCTGACAACGCAGCCTTCGTGCTTTGCATTGAAGAATTGGTCAAGGGCCAATTTCGCCGCAAGCACGTCGGTCGCGATGCCTTTGCTAAGCGCCTCGTCTAATTTTCTAACTAATTCTCCCTCTGCTCTATTTTTCTCTATTGCTAAAGCCTTACTAAACCTAATGGACTCTATTCTAATTGCTCTTTTCAGAGCAAACCACCACTTGTTGTTGACGATGGTCCCCGTCAACGCTCGCTTAACTAGTTCGCTAATCCGGTATCTGTAGGCTTTGCGCACTGGTAAGGACGCGTTTAACTTCCAGTAGCCGGATCCTCGTCTATGAAGCCTATCTAAGTCAAGCACACAGATCACGAATTTGTGGTCTGTGTAGCTGACTATCTTGAATTGTGGACAGCCTATGCTAGACCTATCTATTTCCCTACAAAATAGTCTACCTAGATATGATCTGGATGACCCTATGCGATTTGTCCAAGTCCACATTGGCACATTCGGGAAATCCAATCGGTACCTGTCAGAGAGTACAAAACGCCTGAGCAGGTTGGGGAGGCTCTTGCACCCTCCTCCCCTATCCACTAATCCCACATAGTCCCAGCGTGCATCTACGATCCCGTTCCAGTCGCCCACTAACACTAAACAGCGGGACGTCCCAAGAAAGGTCTCCAGACGCCGGAAGAAATCAGGCCGCCCTGCTCCTGTCGGGGCGTAGACGGCCACTAGCCTGAAAGCTTGCCAGTCTCCGCTGGTCACGTCTAGCACTACCAACTTACCTTCTGGGTCCAGGAAGATGGCCTGTATTGCGAGATCCAAACCTCTCCAAAAAAGCACAGCAACTCCTACCCCCGATCCCGGATGGCTGGGAGTTGCGTGCACATCGAAGCCGCCGAAAATCGGTGCGAAGGCCCATGCTTCGGAGATTCTAATCTCGCTGATGGCCACTACATCTATGTTTAGTGACCTGAGGTCGTTGAGCAGGTGGCCCTACTTCCATGACGACAACAAGCCACGCGCATTTATGCTGCCTATTCTGAGTGAGGTCATGTTGAAATGGAGTGGAAAAGATGGGAAATACCACTTACCTTACTTCTCGTAGAGGAAGGATGGTTTGTCCATCCTTTTCACTGCTTGTGGCCTCCTCCGGAAGGATGTCCTTATAAATCCTCCTGGAGAGTGTTTGTCGGAAGTCTCCGATGTCTTTGGGGAATTTCTTTTTTAGTGTCGTGTACGTTTTCTGTGTGATGCGAGTGATTTGTATGTGTGGAGGTGGTGTGAACTTTTGGGTTGTTGTGTAGTCTGTTTCTGTGATGCTGGTGTTGGATGTAGTGTAATAATTGGTTGTTGTTAAAATGTAATTGTTTCTACTTTAGTCACAAGGCCAGCAATTACCCAGTGCAGTGTAGTGTGTATCGTTTTGGTTGTTTTGTTTTGTTTGTGTTTGTTGTTGGTTTGTTTCTGTTACGCTTTTTGGTGACTCTTGTGGTATTGGTGATGGTGGTTTGGGGGTTAATGATGGTGATGGTGTTGGTATTTGTGGTGATGGGGTTGGTGATTCTGGCGTGGATGGTGGCATATCTGTCCTAACTTTTTTGTTTGATAGTTTATTTGTTTCCCTCTGCATTTTGTTTTTGGAGGGGGAAGGAAGATAATATTTTTGTTTTTTGGTTTTTGGGGTTTTTTTTCCTGATACCGTTTCCCACTCCTCGTCGTCACAATCTGTCTCCTGTTGCGATAAGCCGGGGAGTTGAAAATCCTCCACATGCGTTGGTTTTGGTTGTGGCGTGGTGGATGGTGTAGGCGCTGGTGCTAGTTCTGGAGTGGTGGTGGTGTTGGTTTTGATACTGTTGCTGCGGTTGTTGCCATTACAGTTGCTTCTGTTGTTGCTGCTACTGTTGTTGCTGCCATCTCTGCTGCTGGTGGTGTTGATGGTTGAGTCACTGGGGTGGGTAAGAGAGGTGTCTTCAACCTTTTAGCCTGAGGGCAGAAAGCCCTTAGGTGGGTTTCTTCACCACAAACGACACACCAATGCCATCTGCCCTCGACGATTACGGTGAGGTGGCTACCGTCAGTGACGTCTATTACCTCTGGGATCTCCTCAATGCTTTTATGGTCCGCTTGGATCAGGAGCTCCATCCTAGATACGGACCAGTTCTCCTGCTTTTCTTTCACTATTTCGATTATCTTGGTGTTGGCCTCGATGCCGGCGAGGACGGCATTCATTAGCCAGGGAATTTCGATGGCCGGTGGAACGTGGGTCACCCTGATCTTCACGAAACTCTGGCCACAATAGCTTGGGACGAGTGTGAAGTCGTCACTTCTTAATGGGGCCATAGAGTGTTCTCTGGCCTCCTGTTGTGTTTCAAAGAACACGTCCACGGTTCCATATTTCTGCCCACGTCTGATGTGGGTTTTTTTTTGCCCACACATGTCCCAAAGCTCTTTGGAATTGGGACTCGGATGCCCGTTCCACTCGGCGCGATTTTATGTTAATTATCCGATAAGACACGGTGCATAGGCGACGATGCTCCATTTTATTTTTGTGAGACTGACCCTGTACCCATCTTTCTTTACCATTCTTTTGGCTTCTTCTAATTCTTCCTGAGTTACCTGGATCGCTTCGCACGTTTTTACTACTCTCGCAAAAGACAGGGTAGTTTTCTTAATTTCATTGTTGCTGTTGTTGTCATCGTTATTTTTGTTATTGTTAATTTTAGTTTCAGTTGTGGTGGTGGTGGCGTCAGTGGTATTCGGTGTGGAAGAGTTCATTTTGGTTGAATTCATTTCAATATCACGAGTTAATTTATTTTTTCTTTTGTTTCTGTTGTCGCTATGGTGGTGGTGGGGGTGGCGGCTTTAACACCTGCAGTCATTGGTAATGGCGGGAAATTAATGTCTGCCTGAGACAAATTTATAATATTGCTACTGCTTATATGTTTAGTGTTGGCAAACGTAGTAATATTTACAATGGTGGTGTCGGTGTGAGGTGTTAGTTTGTGAGGAAGGTGTGACTCTGAGTCGGCCATGATTTTTCAAACAAAATTTTTTTTGTTTGATATTTATAAAAAGTTTAAATTTTGTGCTCCAGGTCCCAATCTTTTTGAGTGTTCTTTTCAGAAATCAATGTATGTGCACTTATATACGGTTAACAATAAAAATTTCCCATAAATGGCAATTTTAAACAACTGAAAGTAACATACATTTGCGGAGCTCACGATGAATCGATTTACTACGTAGGTCGCCAATAATAATAATAATAATACTTTCTTTATTATCCACAAGGGTTTACATAAAGTAGATATTAAGGACAGTACAGGACAATACACGACGGTAGAAAAGGGCATTTCTGCGTGTAAAACAAAACAAGAAACAGAGGATGTAATAATGGAACAATGAAAAAATTCCCCAATAGGGGGGAGGCCTCCGAGGGACATTCGTGGAGAAAGCCAATTAAAAAGCCACAGTGACCCTGACTACCAGGGCAAGTGGCCTCTCCCAGTTTTCCTCCTTTAAAATACAGACACATACACAGAGTAGGCCCATTCACTCGGACTATTCTTGCTTCTCTCACCCATCTTTCAACAAAATGCTGGGAAGAGAGCACTTCCCCCTCTACCCTGATTTTCCTTTTCAAATGAAATTTGAAAAGGTTAATCAGAGCATCACCGAAGAGGTAAATGCTCGTCTTCAGCCCTTTCAAACGTGTCCACCATACTATCTCTTTCGCCATGGCCACCAGACAGATAAAAACTGCCTGCCCTTCCCGATAAAGAAAGAGGGCGGTGCAATCCTCACGATGGACTCAGCTGATAGCCGAATCCGTCCTACACGCGACAGCAGGTGTTCGACATAAAACCACAAGTCAGCAATGCTCGCACACTGGACGAGTGCCTGCAGGACGGTTTCGTCGCCCTGCGCGCATCTCGGACATGCCCGGCTGACGGCACGTCTCAAAGCCCTCCCTCTCGGTCTCCGCTTGACCCAGGACTGCAGCTCCGTCAAGGAGACGAGCTGGGGAAAGACGCGTCTAGCAAACGGCGACCACACCTGATCACCGTCGAGGAAGAGGTGGAGATGTCGTAGCCTGAGCGCGTGTCTGCGCATCATCAGCCACGGCATGCCCAGCCATCCACGTAGCGGGTGTTGACAGCAGATGGACCGCCTGACCATCGAAGCGCGTCCCTTCCAGAAAAAGCGAAAGAGCAAACGCTCCAGCGCAGTCAGGCGGGGCTTAGGACAAGGTACGACGGTCAGGCGGTAGTAGATGACGGACGCGATGTACGCGTTAGCCACCTCCGCTCGACCTTTCAGGGATAGCTTCCTCTCCGCCCATTTCTGGGTGAGAGAAGCCACCTTGCTCGTCACCTCGTCCCAGTTTTTGTCCGTCTGGAGGTCCGGACTGAACCAGACCCCGAGCAATTTAACAGGCCCGTCCGACCAGCGCCCGACAACGCTGTTGGACGGCATGGACCTGCACCTCCAGGTGCCGAGCTGCAGGCCCCCTAACTTTTCCTGGTTGATCATTGTTCCTGTCACCGCTTCGTATTCTCTTAGTGTAGTACCGATCGCCTCGATGTGTTTGGCGTTTGACACCACTACGGTGACGTCGTTCGCATATGCTGACACGGATCTTCCGCAACCTAGTTCGCGCGGGACCCACCTCAACGTCTCCAGTTTGTGCAGTAATCGCTCGAGAGTCAATACGTACAAGAGGGACGAGAGGGGACATCCATGGCGGGGCGAGCACATGATGTTGAACGGTTCCGAAAGGTGTCCGTTCACTCTCACCACAGAGCAGATGTCGCTGTGCATGGCAGCGATCCAGCCTTTGAAGACGGGCCCAAAGCCAGCCGACCTCAGGACTGCCGCTAGGTAACAATGGTCGACCCTATCGAAAGCTTTCGACTGATCTAAATTGATCAAGAACCCACCCGTGCTAGGCTGCTTAGCTAGCCTATCCACGATGTATCGCATGATGTGGAGGTAACCAATAATAATAATAATTGTTTCTACTTTTGGCACAAGATCAACAATTATCAGTGTATTACTGGTACTTTATTTTATCGAACCCGTAAGGATGAAAGATAGAATTCGATTCCAGTCCGTGCCGCCTATGGCAGTAAATGCGACAGGCGACACAGTAGTACATTAGTATCTGAAATCTGTACGCGTCATCAAAATACCGTCAACCGATTGGCCACTGGTTCAGAAATGTACGTGATGATTAGGAGTCAAGATTGTATGTTTCGACCCGTCCATATGAACTGAACCAACATATCTCAAATCAAACAAAAATTAACAAGTGGGTGAAAAAATCGGTTATTAGAGAAAATCTCTCTTTAATCACTGTACTATAGAATGGTAGCATTCGGCTCTGGTATCCAAGTACCATGGCGAATACCGTGCGACAGTAAATAATGGTAGTACCTAAAACCTTTCCGAACATTAAATGCCAATAGGCAATTAGATAGTGATACAGAATTAGCGCTGGTTAGAATTCGAATTCGGGATATTTCGACCAGTAATGTGCGTAAAACCGAACGATTTCACAACTTATACGAGTCAATAGTTGAGTGAGAGAGAAAGATAGAACAGGTGTTAGAGTGTATATTAAACAAAACAATACAAAATGTGGAAAATTGCTCAACTTACTCTCATTGTGAATCTGCGAGTTGGGAGAAAATAATTATTTCTACTATAGGAACAAGGCCAGTAATTTTTTTTTTTTTGGGGGGGGGGAGTCGATTAAATCATCCCACTACGTTACTCGTGTATTTTATCGACCCCGTAAGGATGACAGGCAAAGTTAACCTCGGCGGGATTTGAACACAGGCAATAAATGGCCGTAACTCTATGCGGCAAAGCATAATGTCCGACTCACTACCGATACTGCCAAGACGCCGCCTTGTTGGGAGAAAATAATAATAAGTTGATAGGACTAACAAAAGGTTTCCCTGCTAGTACCGGTTGCAACTCACCGTACTCAATAGGTAAGGTTATGTAAAAATACCAGAGTGGCCACAAAATTATTTGCCTCAATACAACACACGTAAATGGGTAAAACAAACAAAACGAGATATAGCGTAGAAGAAATGTAAGCGCGCCGATAAATGATGTATGGGCAAGTACGGAAGCATTTACATGTTTCTATTCAAATATATGATATGCAATCACAATTTAATAAATAAATAATAGAAAATGTTGCCGGTTGCTAATGTTTAAATCTGATTGTCAATTACAGATGTTAATACTCAAATTACTATACAAGGAAATTTAGAACAAATCTAAACTGTGTCCTGCTCACTTTCTCACCGCGGACTGAATGTATATATATAAATATATGATGACTGCCCCCTCGTCATCGAGTATGGCCATTGCACGATATAACATCATTAATAATTATAAATTAATTCTATCGTGCAATGCCTGTGCGTGAAGATATTATTTAAAGTGAGGAAAGACTGTGCAATGAGCCAATCCCAATACATTTATATATATATATAGTAATACTAATAAATTAAGGGTGAAAGCAGTGATTCTTTGCTTAAACTTTAATCTGTTATTTTAATAAATAAATATATAAATATATATATATATATATATATATATATATATATAGTAATAATAATAATTGTAATAATAATAAATTTGAAGACTAAACTCCAATGAGGGCTCGATAAGGATAAATATATATCAAATATATAAGAACCGTAGAGCAAATATTTATTAAAATAACAGATTAAAGTTTAAGCAGCGATTGTTGCTTAAACTTTAATTTTAATAAATAAATAAATATATATATATATATATATATATATGTATGTAAAATACGTAGTTTAGAAAGCCTCAACAATGCAGAGGGAAATGTTTTGTTTTCATCTTTGTCTCTCTCAATTTTCACTTTCTCCTATTTCTCCTATCTATCATTCACTTCCTACCTCGAGATTTCCCTCTGCATTGTTGTGGCTTTCTAAACTATATATATGTATATATATATATATATATAAATTAATAAAATAATGAATAAACAAAGAAACAGTTCCTTATATTAAAAAAATTCATCATTTTACGATCGTTTCTAGGATATATATGTGTTAGAGTTGGTATGCATATTCTATAGACCTATGTACAATATTTATACAAACTATCAGAGGGAATATACATACCTACACATATATATGCTGTCCTCAGAAATAATGATATTTGTTTATTGAAAAAAACAAAGATTCAATACAATAGGTCTGTTTGGGAACAGGTTTTCAATTGACCAATAGAGAAATAGTGAGGGTCAGGATAGTAATATATGTGTATATAATGTGTATATATATGTATATATATATATATGTATGAGTATATATATATATATTATTTTTACATTCTTTTAATTTCCCCTCATCTTTAACAGCACTTTTCAACTGCATCTAACTCTTATTTATCATATCTATATGTATTAGTATAATTTTATCAATATAAATATACCCATCAATTAAATTAATTTATATTCTTTTCATAGATGTATTTTTTTCACTAACATACTTATCTTAAAACTTTAGTCACCTTAGATATTTGTATTGGCATTACTATTTTATAACAGCAACTGCTTGTATACCTTTTACTGACCACCTGACCTATTTTCACCCCTAAAATAAGCTTCAATTACTACTATTTTACCATTTGGCCAATTATTAACTCTCTATTGGTTAATTCTAAACCTCTTACCAAACAGACATAATATATTAGATCTTTGTTGGTTTTATTCATTGAAAAAATAAAATTATTTCTGAGGTCAGCATAAGACCTATTTCTTCCCTAAAATAATCCTTCA
The DNA here is from genome assembly GCA_964016885.1 of Eledone cirrhosa. Classification (NCBI taxonomy): domain Eukaryota; kingdom Metazoa; phylum Mollusca; class Cephalopoda; order Octopoda; family Eledonidae; genus Eledone; species Eledone cirrhosa. The sequence continues at coordinate 202,373,302 of OZ024743.1, forward strand.
TTCATAATATTCTTTTCCATCCAAAAATGAAATCTACCTTCCTCTACCCATAATTTAAGATTCTTCTACTATTATATTACTATCCTGACCCTCACTATCTCTCTATTGGTCAATTGAAAACCTGTTCCCAAACAGACCTATTGTATTGAATCTTTGTTTTTTTCAATAAACAAATATCATTATTTCTGAGGACAGCATATATATGTGTAGGTATGTATATTCCCTCTGATAGTTTGTATAAATATTGTACATAGATCTATAGAATATGCATACCAACTCTAACACATATATATCCTAGAAACGATCGTAAAATGATGAATTTTTTTAATATAAGGAACAGTTTCTTTGTTTATTCATTATTTTATTAATTTATCTTGACTCTGTTTTCCGTTTATTTTTCACCGAAAGTAGTTTTTGAATGCATCTTCTCTTTTCATGATATCCGCATTACATTGAGTTCTTCATACGGATTGGACACTACCGAAAACTTTTGGTAGATTTATCTATATATATATATATATATATATATATATATATATATATATATATATATATATGTATATGTATATATATATATATGTATATACATATATATATATATATATATACATATATGTATATATATATATATACATATATATATATATATATACATATATATATATACATATACATATGTATATACATATACATATATATATATGAAGGCGTGTGGCTGAGGGGTTACAGAATTAGATTCGTAATCGTTAGGTTGTGAGTTCAACTCCTGGACCGAGCGATGCGTTATGTCCTTGAGCAAGACATTTTATTTCACGTTGCTCCTTCTACCTGGAGTTGCGACCGATAGATAGTATAAGCAACTGGAAAGACCAACGGAAACATTGTTTCCTCGGTCCGATTTGATGAAAGTCGATCGTTCCTTTATTATATAGATATATATATACAATTAGGTTTGATGGTTCACCACTGGATAGAACTGGTCTTCCGCATAGTCAACTGTGATGTAATATTAGGGAAAGCACTATATATATATATATATATTTATTGTTTCTACTTTAGGGACAAGGCCAGCAAATACCCAGTGCATTACTGGTACATTATTTTATCGACCACGTAAGGATGAAAGGCAAAGTCAACCTCGGCGGGATTTGAACTCAGATCGTAAAGGGACGTAACTATGGTGGAAAGCATGGCGTCCGACCCTCTACCGATACTGCCAATCCACCGCCCTTATATATATATATATATATATATATATATATATATATATATATATTAATACATGGAAAATATATTTATAAAACCATAATTATCTTATTATATATATATATATATTTCAAGGGCAACCAAGGCAGTTTTGGTGCGCTTTCATCAGATAAAATACAACATTTGTTTCATAAATGTTGACATACCCGTAGAAAAACAACCTTGACGGTTGAAGGTTCGCTGGATAGCGAATGTATGTATAGTATATTTAGCAATATACCGTATGTTTAATTAAACACATTTTGAAGACCATACGCTATCGGTTTTAAAGTAGTGGCTATGTCACCTACTTCTTTTCGACGAAAGAAGGGAGATAAGCTGACACTCTCTTTCACGCTTTTGACGTTCATCAGAGCCACGCACTCCCCGCTTTCACCGAAAATTATAGATGCAGGATTCTTATAGAATTCCACTAATAATCAGGAGCTGATTATACAGAGCGATTGCCGGTCCAGCAAAAATTAGGTATTAGGATTGGTGCTCTGAAATAGCGATGTATAGATGAATGTACGTATAGTATATTTGGTAAATACCATATGTTTAATTTGTTTTTGTTTTTTTTTGCTGAACCGGCAATCGCTCTGTATAATCAGCTCCTGATGATTAGTGAATTTCTATAAGAATCCAGCTTCTATAATTTTCGGCGAATGCGGGATGTGCGCGGTTCTGATGATCGCCAAGAGCGTGAAACAGACTATTAGCTTCTCTGCGTTCTTTAGCCGAAAAGATGTAAGGGACATAGTCACTTCTTTAAAACCGATAGCGTATGGTCTTCAAAATGTTTTAATTAAACATACTGTATATTGCCAAATATACTATACATACTTTCATGTATACATCGCTATTTCAGAGCACCAATCCTAATATATATATATATATATAAAGAGAGAGAGAGATAGAGAGAGAGAGAGAGAGAAAGAGAGAGAGAGTGAGAGAGAGAGAGAGAGAGAGAGAAAGAGAGAGAAAGAGAGAGGAGAGATCTGTAGATATACATATAGATATATATTTGGAGGTACATGCTGCCAGTGCAGAAAACACTCCCCACGTGAGTTATACCTATGTTTTAACATAGATTTTGTTATAGCCAAACATATTTAAGAACTATATATATATATATATATATATATATATATATCATAAGGCAATTATATCTATCAATCAACAACTAAATTTGACGTTAGAATGGAGGAAATCACGCTGGAATTGTCCCAAATTTACGCTTTAAACTTTAATTGCAATACAAAATTGCTTCATAAGTTAATCAATTGCAGTGTTTCAATGGCATGAAAACATGGCGGCCAATTCCGTTGCTCTAGATCAATTCTGCCCAATACAAAATGCAGTAGTTAAGGCAAAGATTGAAAGAAGAGACTTTCTATAATCAGTGGCTGTCAAACATGAGAACTATAATATTAGTTACATAACATATTAAATAACGAGGTTAGTATGTGGCAAATGCTGAAATAACAGGTTTAATCTATGTCGATGATGCTACATTAAATGTTAAACAAAATGTTTAGGTGAGCGTATATCTATATATCAATTAATGATTCTATCTATCTATCTATGTATCTATCTATCTATCTATCTATCTATCTATCTATCTATCTATCTATCTATCTATCTATCTATCTAGGCAATCTACAAAAGGTGCAATGTCATCCGCAAAGTCAAGGTCAGTGAGATGTTTAGAGGGGGTGCCTAGAGCTGATGCGGGGTTTGATGGTTATACCTTTGTTATTGGTTTTGTCAATTGAGAGTCTCAGGGCGTAGTCTAGTGCAACGATAAGGAGGAATGGGGCATGAGCGTCACCTTGCATCATTCCTGCTGAGATGTCAGAGGTAATGATAGTGGCACTTGTTTTGAGATACATAGCCTTAATTGCTTCCACAAGTCTTGCTCGTATGCCATACAAGGGTAGGTTTTCAAACAGAGTGTCTCTGTTTATGCTGTCAAAAGGTTTTTCTCAACGAGGGTAAAACAGAGTACATATCAAATTGTACAGGCAACAGCATGAAAGCAATCAACGGTAGTGATATCAGGCAAGTCGAGGTTTTCAGTATCTTGGGTCCTTGATCATGGAGTCTGAGAAGTATTTCGCCACCAGAAAGGACCCAGCATGATCATCTTGCAACAAGACGGATCGAGTTGGGTGCTCACATTTTTTCTAAACACACCAGGATCAGACTCTTCCAAGTAAGAATTCAACCAATATTGTTATATGGAAGTGAAACATGGACGCTTTCATCCAAACAACAAAATCACCTTGATGGCACTTACACTCACATACTTCAACGGGTTCAGAACATAAGCTGGCGACATCTGTCGTTGAGAGGGATATATGCCGGACTGCCATTTATATCTGTCGTTGTACGTAACAGGAGAGTAAGATTTGCTGGTCACTGCCATCGTGCCACCTACGAGGCTGATCCCCATTAGTGCTTTGGAAATCACAAGCAGTCACTAATTACAGGTGGCGCAAGCTCTCTTACCCCGATGCCATCTCCATAGATTCTGGTATTGAAATCCAGGACTTGGCAACGGGGGGAGCAATTGTTGAGTACATTTCGGCTGATGCCCCCGGATGATGATGAAGATGATGATCTATCTATTTGTCAATCTATCCATCACCATTAATACTTTTGTACGAAATCAAACAAACGTTAATTTCAGCATTGGCCTTAAACAAGTGAATAAATTGTTCCTGTCCTGTATAATAATTGTCAGTTTTACTTTTCTCTCGTGATTTAAACACACAAAAACACGCGGACCCCCCCCCCCCCATATATATATATATATATATATATATATATATATATATATATATATATATATATATATATATATATATATATATATATATATATTTATATATACATATTTACCACACACATTTGTCAAAACTCCCTTCACCGTCCACTCTAAGCCCGTAAATCTCATACCAGTATCTCCCAATTAATCTCTAATTTATTACATTTTCTTTCTTTTTTTTATCTGTCACTACATCAGACTCTCTACACGTCTCTAGGTATATTTCGAATATGACTTTTCATGTTACCACTAAAACCACCATAGAATCCTTATACGAACACTTACTCACAAACACCACTATCACAGTCTGTACTAACATGCTCTCACTTATCCTTATTTCTTTATTTCTTACATTTTACTGTATTTTTTCTTATCTTTTAATTTTTACTTTGTACATCTGTAACTTCTCTACATATTTATCATATATATTTTATTATTGATGTTATTGTTTTGATTATACGCTGTTTCTCTATATATAACTTGCCTTGAGCGAGTTATGTTTGTATTATGATGTGTTGGTCAGAGGTAAATGATGTAATGGAGATTGAGTAACACAACTTAGAGTGATTAGCGACCTCTAGACTCACCTGATCAATGAAACAATTGTCAATACCTGAAATAAAGCCCGTTATGCTACAGTCAACCATGTTATTCTTCATTCTTTCACTATATATATATACATTAAATATATATACATATATATATATATATATATATATATATATATATATATATATATATAAAGAAAAAGAGATGAAATCGAAAATGCAACTGAAGTCTTATTTTTTTTTTAAATATATATATTTATTTGGTTCCTTTACCGGTTTCGCAGTTCTTCTGCTTTTCAAAAGGTGACTTGAGATGGAGGGTCTGTGGTTTTTCTCACAGAGATGGAGGGTCTGTGGTTTTTCTCACAGAGAAAAACCACAGACCCTCCATCTCAACTCACCTTTTGAAAAGCAGAAGAACTGCGAAACCGGTAAAGGAACCAAATAAATATATATATTTTTTTTAAAAATAAGACTTCAGTTGCATTTTCGATTTCATCTCTTTTTCTTTATACTTTCACTCGTCTAGGACACCTCGGTTATTTTTCATTTTGTAAGAAAATGCTGACAATTTTTTCCCAGTGAAAAATAGTTTAATTAGGAATAAGTATAAATCAGTAATATGTATTGGTTAGTATTCAGTTTTAGTTTTAAGTTTTTACCGGTTGCGCATTTCTAATGCTTGTCAAAAATATGTTTAAGATAGACCGCCCGTGATGTTTGCTCTAATCTGATCAGTTTTGGAAATTCTTCCCGTTTTACGTGAAAAAAGTGGCTCCAATAAGTTTTAATAAACTTATTTTTCAGTGACTTCTCAATAAGGCGAAAAAGGAAACTCTTCGACAAACCTTCATATGGCGCAAAATCAATTTTTAACATTCACTTGACCTCTACCGACCAATGGAAATTGTTTTGACTACAAGAATTTTTGCAACACGAATTGGCGTGAAATTTATAGTGACATTCAACAACCAACCAAACCTTAATACCTCTGGAGCCACTTTATTCACATAAAACAGGAAGAATTTCCAAAACTGATCAAATTAGAGCAAACATCACGGGCGCTCTATCTCAACATTATTTTTGAAAAGCATTAGAAATGCGCAACCGGTAAAAACTTAAAACTAAAACTGAATACTAACCAATACTTATTACTAATTTATACTTATTCCTAATTAAACTATTTTTCACTGGGAAAAATTTGTCAGCATTTTCTTTTCCTTTTACTAATATGTATATATATATATATATATATTCCCTTCCCCGTCTCTGCCTATCCTTCGCACTCACTCCTTCGTTCAACCCCCCCCGCTTCACACACCTGCTCCCCCCCCCTGCTTTCACCCAATGCCCAGCATGCTCAGCCTGAGATCCTTTCTCCACCAACTACACACTAGCCTCAAACTTTTCCTCACCAAGCTATCTCCCCTCTGCCCTTCAACTCTCCTACCTTCTCTTCGCCAAAACCCGGCACTCCAGCCACATCCATTTCCTCAGCCACTGCCTCCATCTCCACCTTATCCCCTTCGGCTTCCGTCTACACTTCCACACTTCCCCCGCCGCTTCCCCCTCCAAGCAATGTATCCTCACCCTATCCTCACGCCTCCTAATGCGGAACTCCATCCGCGCCTCCCGTTCCACCCTCCGCAAACTTGACCACCAACAGACCCCCATCCTCCTCCGCCTTAACTCCACCTGCCACCCCCTCCTCGCCCAAGCCATCCACCCCTTCATCCAAAACCTCAAACACGACCTCTTCTCCTTCCTCACCTCCACCAAAGCCCGCAAGCTACACTCACTCCTCCCAACGACCCCATTCACCACCACCACCCGCCCATCCCTATGAGCCCACCACTCTCCACCCCTCCCTCGACCCACACCCCTATCCAATCTCCACCCTCCACCTAACCCCTCACCACACCCACCCTTCCCCCCTCACATACACAAACCTCACCACTTGTTGTCACCATACCCGCTCACATCCCCCTCTCCGCACCTGAGCGCTCACTCCTTAGTAGAAGCCTTCGCTTCATACCCCACACTCCGCACAGCGACGAGTTCCGCACTCGAACGGAAGTCGAGCGATTCGTGCGACGCACGAAGCAACAGGCACATTTCGGCCGAACGCCACCGGCTCCGAACGCCACCGGCTCCGAACGCCCCAGACCCGTTTCTCGCCCTGGGCCGACGACCATTTTCTTGGACGCCGGCCCCAGGGCAATTTAGCACCCTGGACGCGTTCGTCGATGCCAGCCGTAGCGCCGTAAATCGTTTCGACTTCCGCCACCGTTCCAAACGGAATAACATCACAAGGGGCGAACTCTTCGCTCTCTGCTCCCTCCGTACCCGAGATGACATCGTCATCAAACCGGCGGACAAGGGAGGCGCCGTGGTGGTGTGGCGCGCGGACCTCTACACGGCCGAAGCCCTCAGGCAGCTCCGTAACCCCTCTTCTACCGCCCTCTACCCTCCGATCCTACACTCCTCTACCCACAACAAGTTTCCTCCACAATCCAACACCTTTTCTCCCCCCCCCGCTTCCCACCTCATCCTCCGCACCCCCCCGCACCCCCACCATCTACTTCCTCCCCAAAAACCACAAACCCGACAACCCCGGCCGCCCCATCGTCTCCGCTTGCAACTGCCCCACCGTACTCATCTTCGCCTTTCTAGACTCCATCGTCGCTCCCCTTGTCACCACCCTCCTCTCCCGCATCTCCGACACCAACCACGCCCTGCGCCTTCACACTACCCACCCGGCCCACAGCCCTTCCTATTCACCCTAGACATCAAGTCCTTCTATACCGTCATCCCCCACGCCGACGGCCTACGCGCCCTCAAACACTACCTCGACCTTCGCCCCTCCCGCATTCCATACACCCCCACCCCCCTTCGCCTCGCTGAGCTGGTCCTCACCCTCAACTGTTTCTGCTTCTCGGGTGAGTTTTACCAACAGGTCAAAGGGGTAGCCATGGATACAAGAATGGGCCCAAACTATGCCAACCTTTTTGTTGGCCATGTTGAGACCCAAATCTTTGCCCAAATCTTTTCCCAGTACACCGGCCCCACGCCCGTACTGTACGGTCGTTACATCGACGACTGTATCGGAGCCACGACCCTCACCCGAGAACAGCTCGACTCCTTTCTCTCCTTCTTCTGCTCCTTCCTCCCTCCACTTCACCACCTCTTTCTCCACCACCCACGTCCACTTCTTAGACGTCTCCGTCGCCTTCGACCCCTCCCACCTCTCCCTCGTTACCTCCGCCTCCTTCAACCCCACCGACTCCCACTCCTACCTCGACTTCACCTCTTCCCACCCCACACACTCTAAACACTCTATTCCCTACTCCCAACTCCTCAGGATCCGCCGCCTCTGTAGCCGAGATGCTGACTTTGAGTCCCAGGCCCTTTCCCTAGTCAGCCATTTCATCCGCAGAGGTTACCCCACTCTCTCGTCCACACTGCTCTCACCCGCGCCCATGCTGTCGACTGCTCCACTACCCGCACCCCACGCCACCGCACACCCACCCACCGTCTCCCCTTCCCCATAGTATACCACCCCTCCACCATACCCCTCCACCGCACCATCCTCCGCCTCTTCCGACGCCTCCACATCCCAATCTTCCCATCCCCACCACTCCCCTCCTTCAAACGCGCACGCAATCTCCGCACCCTAGTCGTCCACAGCTCACTACCCTCCAACCCACGCTTCCCCCTCCCGGCTCCTTTCCTTGTTCTAGGCCCCGCTGCAACACCTGTCCCCACATCACCAACACCACCACCTTCCAGGGTCCCAACGGCCACTCTCTCTCTGTCCGGCATGCCTTCCGCTGCACCTCCTCCAACCTAGTCTACGGAATTTGACTTACGTCGGACAGACTGGACGTCGCCTGGCGGACAGATTTACTGAGCACCTCCGGGATATTCGTGTCGGTGGTAGTTCCCCCATCGCCCGCCACTTTGGTGCCCCTGGACATTCCGCACACCATCTCACAGTCTGTGGCCTACGCCAATGCCACGGAACACCCGCCAATCTCCTAAGAGTCGAACAACGAACCATCTTCATCTTACAGACCCACACTCCCCCCGGCCTGAACTCCCCACCCTTATTCTTTTAGCCTTCCACCGCCCCCTCCCTCCACACATATCCCCCACTAACACCACTAACACACCCCTCCTTTTCACCGCCCACTCCACAACTAACAATACTAACACCTCCACCCCACACACGACCACTCCTCCCCAACTAACATACTAACATCCCTCCCTTCTTCTCCCCCCCCTCATTATCACACACACACACCCACCGGTACATATATACACGCGCTCACACTAAACACACACCCTACTACCACCACTAACCCTCACCCCACACATCCACCCCACCACCCCGCAACTAACATTACTAACACCCCCTGACCCCAAGCACACGAACGCACCCACCCACTTACACCACCCACCCTACACGCAACTAACATCACTAACACCCCCAACCCTACGCACACGTACACACACACCCTCTTACACCACCCACTCTACACACCCTACCACCACTGACCCCCACTCACACCCGCATTCAACCCTTTCTCCACCCCCTGTATACTAACACCCACTAACACCCCCTTCACCACACACACACACCCGTACACTACACTCCCTCTATCGGCCCCCACACCTTTCTCTCCCCGCTCCTCCCACACCCTTTCTCAAACACTCACTCATCCAACTAACACCTCTACTAATACACACACACCCCCTCCTCACTCCAACTTTCACACCTACCCATCCTCTCCCCTGTCCACCGCACACACTGACACACCATCACTTACCATTATACCCTACTGCTGCTATGCCCTCTGACCACCTTCCCGCACACACAGACACACAACACACCTTCACTTACCATTCTACCATACTGCTGCTATGCCCTCTGACCACCTCCCCGCACACACAGACACACAACACTCCTCCTGCCTTGACCCTCTGACCACTTCCTGTTGCGCGCGCACCCCGTTTCCCCCCCTTCCGACCAATCTCTTCACGGATTACACATATGTGAACCTTGATCCCGAGAATCCACCGGAATCCCAGGATTTTACTCAGCATTCCACATCTTTTTACGGAATTACCTTTATGACTCACCCCACACACACACCCCAAAAACATTTTTTTCCCACACGCCACCTACATCCACAACACGCATAAACACCACACACACACGTGCGTACCACCACATATTTACACATTCAGCCTCCGGAATGCTCTCCCCCCACCCCTCTATCCACACACGCACACACACTCCGACCTACACCGCACCCCACACTCACCTCTTCCAGAACATACAACCCCGTTCTTCCCCCAACCCTTGCTTTCACATACACACACACACACACACGTACACCTACACACACACACCACCTTTAGCCCTCCCCGCTCGGACACCCCGTCTCCCTTTCCCCACTCCACCCGCCACCACCCCTACACGCGCCACACCCTGTCAGCACCTGCTTTACCCCATTTTAATTTTATTTTGATCATGCCTTTATTTTTAATTTCATTTGCACCGTTTCCTCTCACCCCTTTTTGCTATATGTCTCTCCACCACTCCCCTACACACCCTTTTAACTCTCTTCCCACACACTTTTCACCTGAAGAAGGGCTTATGCCCGAAACGTCGTTCCCCATCACCACCCACTCTCAAGAGCGTGAAATTAATGAACCTTTGTTTGTACTGCCTCTCTGTTTTGTTCCCGTTCAATTTTTCACTATATATATATATATATATATATATATATATATATATATATATAGAGAGAGAGAGAGAGAGAGAGAGAGAGAGATAGAGATAAATACACCCGTATGCATAAATGTAAGCATGTATGTTTGTATGCAATCTATCTCTCTCTCTCTCTCTCTCTCTCTCTCTCTCTCTCTCTCTCTATATATATATATATATATATATATATATATATATATATATATATATATATATATATATATATATATATATAGTAATAATATTAATATTTATACTTAAATATGAGTTATATATAATTATAAATATGGAGGGTAGTTTGAAGATTGTGTATGCAACGATGGTTCCAGACATTCGTCAGGAAGAAACAATTGTCACCAATTAAATGTATTAAACTAAGATTTGATTGTTTTATATATTGTTTATATATATATATATATATATATATATATATATATATATATATATATATATATATATATGTGATGTGTGTGTATGTATATATATATAACTTTAATAGGTTTCGACCAGTATTGGATCATCCACCGAATTAGGGAGTTACTGTTTACGGAGACTTTTCCGGGCGTAACAGGACCATACTGGATTTCTTGGAGGAATATATATATATATATACAGAGTGAGAGAGATAGAGTGTGTGAGATAAAGATAGATATAGAGATAGATAGATAGATAGATAGATAGATAGAGAGAGAGCGAGATACATGTTTTTATGTGACTTTTATACCAGACATACTCTTAAAAAGCCGTACAAACAAATTACACATTAAATTTGGTGCAGATTGAATAGTTGGCATATATTGATGAACTTTGAAATATCTCTTTAGATCTCCTTGAGATTTACAGATCTTGTAGCATATGTGGACGTGATAAGGGTAGACTGGTATGTGTACACTATAGTCAATAGGAAGTGCCCTATTCTGTGTGTTCATATAAGTGTTTTTATTTTATTTTTTCTGTGTATGCATGTAAATCTGCAATCAAGAAGCATGTTTTATGCAGTATGATATTTGTTTGCAAAACAAAAAACAAGAGAAAAGGGAAACATGTATTTTGTAGGAATATTTCATCTGAAATGTACAACGACAATAAAATCTGAAATAAAAAAAATGAAATATATATTTTTTTGTCATTTTTTCTTTCTCACTCTAATTCTCTAACTCTCTTTCACTATTACTCTCTCCCACTCTCTCTCTCTTCATCTTTCTTGCTCTCCCTCTTTTGCTGGACCAACAATAAAAAGAAAATGATGAAATAGAGTAGATCATTCGTCCAGCTAATGTAAACGTCACATCAAACATGATATGTCAGTTTAAAAAGTTGATGTCTACACACAACTTATACCCAAGTGATATATCTTACTCAGATTATTGCTATATATACTTAGATAAGACTTTTATTGATATTCTTGCTTAAGTTAGCAAATGTATCTTTATTCAAAAATTTGTAATTTTTTTTTTTTTTTTTTTTTAAACAAATCATTTTTTTTTTTACTGATCATTGGTAAATATGGAAGAATATCTCCGAAGCATTTCGGGAAAAATAATGACATCAACAATTTCTCTTGTGCCATTTTTTTAGAAAAGAAATAAGGAAAGCATTGCAGGAATTTTTGTTTAACTCTAGATCAGCAATGGATGTAGATGCCTATGATTCAAGTCATCCAAATCCCTCAAATTTCCCACGTATTCCAGATTCAGGACTTTCCCTTTTCAGGACAGCGGTTTGTTACTTGAAGGAGAGTAAAAGGGTTAGCGTGTCGTATTCAATGCCTGGTTATGTGTTACCGTCTCACTGCGCTCTGATCTTTGCTTACGTCCGTTCAAGCTTTGATAGGAAAAATACCACTCCACGGACGGAGAATTTGCGAAAATGTTGATGATTTGGACGGGCAGCTTTGAGTTATCTGACCCGGGTCTCTCTGTTCTGATTTCAAATTTCCATTTCTACTACCAGAAGTATCGATCAGCTGATAATATCTGCAATGGAGCGTCCAATATCACTTGGAAGCGCATTTCACTTGGAGCAATATGACGATCTGCCTATTTACTTTTATTTCGTTTTCTTTTTATTAGTACGCCAGGAAACCAATAATGCCTTAGAAATCTTGTGTGAATGGAGTATATAAATATATATATGTATATATATACATAGAATATTCGAAAATATTCTGTATGTTTATAATAAACATTTTGAAGACCTAATCGCTATAGAATAGAATACGTCACGTATTACAATTAGATTCTCGATAAAAGCAAGGGAAGTAAGTCTACGCGTTTCATTCTTGTTAGAATTCATCAGGACTACATATCCAGTGCTTTTATCGAGAATGACACAGCTAGAGACTTATAGAATACTTAGCTGTGTACAGGAACTGGTTTGAAAGAGCGGTTGCCGGTCCGGCAGAAATTAGAAATTGGAATAAATGCTCTGAAATAGCGATATATATGTGAATATATACATAGAATATTCGAAAATATTCTGTATGTTTATAATAAACATTTTGAAGACCTAATCGCTATAGAATAGAATACGTCACGTATTACAATTAGATTCTCGATAAAAGCAAGGGAAGTAAGTCTACGCGTTTCATTCTTGTTAGAATTCATCAGGACTACATATCCAGTGCTTTTATCGAGAATGACACAGCTAGAGACTTATAGAATACTTAGCTGTGTACAGGAACTGGTTTGAAAGAGCGGTTGCCGGTCCGGCAGAAATTAGAAATTGGAATAAATGCTCTGAAATAGCGATATATATGTGAATATATAGGGAAATAAATAATATATATATATATATATATATATATGTATATATATATATATATATATATATATTATTTATTTCCCTATGAATTCGTCTATATCTTGATACTATTATACACTGGTCAATCACCCTGTGCTTCAGGTATAAAGTCATGACACTTATCATATATATATATACACCAAATAGTGACAAAATGTTCAACATGCAGCTGGGTTCCGAATTTTTAATGGATGACTATTATATGTATACATTCTTTGAAACAGAAATGTGGCATCCTACTCCCTCTCCCTCTCTTTCTCTTTTTCTCTCTTTCTCTTTCTCTCTCTCTCTCTCTCTCTCTCTCTCTCTCTCTCTATATATATATATATATATATATATATATATATATATATATATATATATATATATATATATAGAGAGAGAGAGAGAGAGAGAGAGAGAGTATGTGTGTGAGAGAGAGAGAGTGAGAGAGAGAGATATTAGGATGCCACATTTCTGTTTCAAAGAATGTATATATATATATAATAGGCATCCATTTAAAATTCGGAACCCAGCTGCATGTTGAACATTTCGTCACGATTTGGCGTGTGTATATATATATATATATATATATATATATATATATATATATATATATATATATATATATATATATATATATATATATATATTTATATATATATATATTTATATATATATATGATAAGTGTCATGACTTTATACCTGAAGTACAGGGTGATTGACCAGTTTATAATAGTATCAATGATTTATGGCGCAAAAATAGAGACGAATTCATAGGGAAATATATAGGTTTATAAATGCATCGAAGTATGGAACGATGTATGTTAGGAATCAATATAAAGAATAGATAAACATACAAATGTATAAGAAAGCAAATGAAATAACACGATATCATAAAACGCATTAATAAATAATACAATTGCATGGAGGGTGTATGTAGCAGAGATAAATAACAGTGCTATGTACATTATGTAGACCGGGTGTTACATTGAAGTAAGCTGCACAATATAGGAACAATTAACACCGACATGGTGATGATAATGATGATGATGATGATGATGATGATATGGATGAATATAAAAAGGAGAAGGTGGTAGATGAGGAATGGGAGGAGGGGAAGAGAAAGTTGATGAGGACGATGATGATGATAATGTTGACGATGATGATGATGATGGCGATGGTGATGATATTGATGACGGTGTTGATGATAGTGACGATGATGATTATGACGATGATGATTATGATGATGATGATGATGATGATGATGATAATGGCAACGGGTATGATGATGATGATAATGTTGACGATGATGATGATGATGATGATGATGATGATGATGATGGTGATGATATTGATGCTGCTGTTGCTGATGATAATGATGATGATGATGAGGATGATAACAATAATGATGAAAAACAACGACTATAAACCCACAGTGAAAAAGAACCCTCCATCATTTGTTATCTTGTAACATATAAAAATATACTACCAGCATATTGAAGTACAATTCAATAATAAATATCACCAGGAATTATTTGTGATACTTATCAAAAGCCTGTCCGAAACTAAAAGGATTTAAAACTACAGAAATATTAAAGACGTTAACTATCTATACAGGGTTAAATTCTATTGCTATAAAGCTCTAAATATTGCAGTATTCAGTTACTATGTCACCAGCAAAGTTTACAATGTAAAGTTGATAAAATATCCTCCAATATATGTATATATAGAGAGAGATATATGTGTGTGTGTGTGGAGGGGGGGGGCGTATGTGTGTGTCTGTGTGTATATATATATAAATATATATATATATATATATACACATACACACCCACCCACACACACATAAATATAAACATATATATATATATAAGTATATAACGAAGGAAATGTGGTAGGGAACCAGGTGGACCATAACGCACCAAAGTACTCAATACTCGAGGTAGTAGAGTGGGTAATAGGAACCAGTAAGACCCCGACAGCTGAGCTCAAACCGTTTCGACGGCTAATTCTGGACTCAATTAGCCGTCGAAACGGCTTGAGCTCAGCTGTCGGGGTCTTACTGGTTCCTATATAAGTATATATATATATATATATATATATATATATATATATATATATATATATATATATTTATATATATGGGCGTGTCTATTTCACCTCGTCAATTTGATATGTAGTGCTTAAGCCCACAGGATACATTGACTGGTCTCTATTTCCCTCTCTTTATGTTGCATACCACCATGTGTTTGTTTCCTTCCCTCTGTTTTCCCACTGTCCCGATAACTTAATTGAGTCATCGCTCGCACTGATTTTAGGTATCTAGTCTTTAATAATTTTAGGTATCTAGTCTTTAATAATCAGCAGACTACTGAAGAGGACATTTTACCCCTTGCCTATTTTTATTCATATGTTCATGTTCGCAAGAACGTAGCACGCCATTCTTCGTTCATTTATATATATATATATATATATAACGAAGGAAATGTGGTAAGGAACCAGGTGGACCATAACGCACCAAAGTACTCAATACTTAGGGTAGTAGAGTGGGTAATAGGAACGAGTAGGACCCCGGCGGCTGAGCTCAAGCCGTTTCGACGGCTAATTCTGGACTAATTAGTCCATAATTTAACCTTAAAACCCCTCCTGTGTCGCGTACTGGTCAATTTTTTTATTTTCCATGCCCTTGAGAAGCCTGTTCCAGGCGAAACGGCTAATTCTGGACTAATTAGTCCAGAATTAGCCGTCGAAACGGCTTGAGCTCAGCCGTCGAGGTCCTACTCGTTCCTATATATATATATATATATATATATATATATATATATATATACATAATTATATATGTATATATAGAGAGAGAGAGAGAATATTTAAGTATCGAGAGAGAGAGAAAAAAGGAAAGGTAAGCGATACATGTATTTAGTTGCCTGTAGTTTGTGCAAATGTGCTCAATACTTGTGCCTACAGGGTTAAATGTTTAGAAGCGTTAATATTTAGTGGGCGAGAAAATATGCAGAGCGGTTACAAAAGAAATTAATACAAAGGAGTATATACCGTTAAAACATGTTTATATAACAATACACCTACGTACGTTTCGCCTAGAACAGGCTTCTCAAGTGCATGGAAAACAAAAAAAATGACCAGTACGCGACCCTGGAGGGGTTTTAAGGTTAAATTCACATCAGTGTTCATTCTTCGCTTAAGAATATAATATATATACATATATATATATATATATATATATATATATATATATATATATATATATATATAAATACATATATGTTTATATATATATATGTATATATATGTAAATACATATATGTTTATATATATTGTTATACTTGGGGAGAGACATATTGTTGTAATAATATTGCCGGAAATAATAACAGAACACACTCACTCTTTGGTTGGTTTTCGCTTCTGTATCTTTTATATTTCCACAGTTAATTTATTCGGTCCTCAATGTTTACCATTGACTGACCAACGGTCAAAAATACAGATACAATATAGATATAAATACTTATAGACCATATATATATGTTTATATCTATATTATATCTGTATTTTTGACCGTTGGTCAGTTACTGGTAAACATTGAGGACTGAATAAATTAACTGTGGAAATATAAAAGATACAGAAACGAAAACCAACCAAAGAGTGAGTGTGTTATGTTATTATTTCCGGCAATATTATTATAACAATATGCCCCTCCCCAATATAACAATAACACACGATTTCATATCAAAAACCTCGCAATACAAATGTTTATCTCTCTC
Organism: Eledone cirrhosa; assembly: GCA_964016885.1. NCBI lineage: Eukaryota > Metazoa > Mollusca > Cephalopoda > Octopoda > Eledonidae > Eledone > Eledone cirrhosa. The sequence continues at coordinate 202,390,267 of OZ024743.1, forward strand.
TCTCTCTCTCTCTCTCTCTCTCTCTCTCTCTCTCTCTCTCTCTCTCTCTCTCTATATATATATATATATATATATATATATATATATATATATATATATATATATATATATATATATATATATATAATATATATATAGAGATTATTTCTGAAGACAGCATATATATGTGTAGGTATGTATATTCCCTCTGATAGTTTGTATAAATATTTTACATAGATCTATAGAATATGCATACCAACACTAACACATATATATCCTAGAAACGATCGTAAAATGATGATTTTTTTTTTTATATAAGGAACTGTTTCTTTGTTTATTCATTACTTTATTAATTTTTTATATATATTTATATATATATATATATATATATATATATATATCAGAATGTAGGCGGTAAAAGCTCGTTAGACCATTACTCCCCAGAGTACTCCATACTTGGGCAGTAGAGTGGCTAATATGAAAAGAATTCAGGACACCGACGGTTGATCTCCGGCCGTTTCAATAGCTAGATCCGACCTAACGGGCCGGTATTCGAGTGGCGGAATCCAGCTGATCTCCACAGTGGGTATAAGTTATCAGCATATATAAGAGGAGACAATAGATACTCGCCACTCGAATGCCGGTGCTTCAGTTCGGATCGGAGCTCAGTTGTCGGGGTCCTAAATTGTTTCATATATATATAGGATAGGAACAAGTATGACCCCGACGGCAGAGCTCAAGCAGTTTCGACGGCTAATTCTAAGAGTCCAGAATTAGCCGTCGAAACGGCTTGACCTCTGCCGTCGGGGTCATACTTGTTCCTATTACCCACTCTACTACCCTATAAGTATTGAGTTCTTTGGTACGTTATGGTCCATCTGGTTCCTTACCACATTTCCTTCGTTATATATATGGAAATATATATATATATATATATATATATATATATATATATATGTTTCTGTGTGGTGTATGAGTGTGTACTTGTATGTGTACATTTGGGAGTTTGTATATATATATATAGATATATATACTTGTGTATATGTCTATACATATATGTATATAAAAGCTGAAATTGAAAAACATTTCAGTTACCCAGGCGCCGTCGAAACGGTAAGAGCTCCGCCGTCGGTCAGTAGCTCTGTACAAGCTCTCTCTCTCTTCTCTCTCTCTCTCGCTCTCTCTCTCTCTCTCTCTTTCTATTTCTTTCTCTCTCTCTCTCTCTCTCTCTCTCTCTCTCTCTCTCTATATATATATATATATATATATATATATAAAGAGAGAGAGAGGGGGAGAAGAAGATGGAGAACAAGAGGGAGACATTTATGACGAGTGTGAAATATCACTGATGTCAATATAATTGGCTAAAATTATTGAAGACCACACACCACAATATTCTTCGCACTCAATTCAATGATATTACTATATGTTGTTTTTTCTTTTTTTTTCTCCTTTAATTCTTTTGCTCGTTTCATTCATTCCACTGCAACATTGTTGCGGCACAAAGTTGAAAGGATTTTAATCAATCATTTCGGAAAAGAAATGTTCATATCTGATACTTTATGGATTTCAGTCATACTTAAACACACACACACGCGCACACACACAAACTTCCACATTTACGCTCT
>OZ024743.1:202396873-202416873 GCA_964016885.1 Eledone cirrhosa
CCGTCGTCGATTTGCCCACCACTAATCCTCTATAGAACTCGAGAGTGGAAGTTCCACTGACCGCATTACCCGCCTGGTAGAGGGCAGCGAGTGCCTGGCAACATTCCAGATGTCAGTCACCCAGTCTCGGTCTCTTCTTGATCCAGGACTGCAGCTCAGTCAAAGAAACGAGCTGCGGAAAGGCCCGTCTGACAAACGGCGACCACAACTATTCACCGTTTAGGCAGAATATCTGGAGATGCCGCAGGCTCAGCGCGTGCATCATTAGCCACGGCATGCCCAGCCCTCCACGTAGAGGGTGCTGGCAGCAGATGGACCGCCTCACCAGCGGAACCTGACCCCTCCACAAGAATTTGAAGAGGAGCCGCTCCAAGATGTCGAGGCGCGAACGGGAGCAAGCGACGACAGTCAGACGGTAGTAGATGACGGACGCGATGTACGCGTTCGCCACCTCCGCCCGACCTTTCAGTGATAGCTTCATCCCAACCCATATCTGGATGAGACTGGCTATCCTGCCCGTCACCTCGTCCCAATTCTTATCCACATGGAGGTCTGGCCCTAACCAAACCCCTAGCAACTTTACCGGTCCGTCTGCACAGCGCCTAACGACGCCGTTGGACGGCATGGACTTGCCTCCCCAGGTGCCGAGTTGCAAGCCCACTGACTTTTCCGGGTTCAGTTTTGCTCGCGTCAACCTTTCAGATTTCTCCAATAAGTTGCCGACCACCTCGATTTCTGAGGTGTCCGACACCATCACGGTGATGTCGTCCGTGATGTCATCCGCATAAGCCGACACAGCTTTTCCGCGTCCCAGTTCGAGCGGGATGCCCTGCAACAGCTCTGCAGTAAAGGCTCGAGAGTCAATACGTACAGAAGGGAGGAGAGAGGGCACCCTTGACGGACCGATCGGGAGACCTGAAACGGTTGCGAGAGGTGGACATTAATTTTGACCATCGAGCAGATGCCGCTGTGCATTGCAGCGATCCAGCTTCTGAAGACGGGGCCGAAGCCAGCCGCCTTGAGGACAGCCTCCAGGTACCGATGGTCGACACTATCGAATGCTTTCGATTGATCTAAATTGATCAGAGCCCCACCGAAGCCAAGTTTACACCCTCCCCTCTCTATGATGTATCGCATTAGGTGGAGGTTATCGTGTATGGACCTGGTTGGGATTGCGCAAGTTTGCGTCTCCCCAACCAAATCCCCGACAACAAGCGTCAGCCTCTTCGCTAACACCCTGACCAAAATCTTAAACTCTGTGTTGAGAAGAGTTATGGGCCTGAAATTGTCTAATGTGTCCCTCTTGTTCTCGTCTTTCCTTATCAGCGTCACTACACCCCGGCTCACAGAACTGAGAATACTCCCGTGTTGCTGCCAGTTGCAGTAGAGTGCTTCGAGGAGATTGGAGAACAAGTCTGGCATATTTACGTAAAGCTCGTAGGGCAGACCATTCAAACCGGGTAACTTGCGCCTCATGCAGCCGACAAGGGCATCCTGAACCTCGGCTGAAGTAATCGGCCTTTCACAGCGGCCAGCATCAGCCGTCAAGAGGTGCAGCAAGCCATCGATGTAGGGACTGAAGTCCGCCACCATGTCTGACCCGCCACTTCCCCCGAACAACCGAGCAAAATGTTGGCGAAAGGCCTCACACATCCTCTTGGAATCGTTCAGCTCTTGCCCGTCTCAGTCCGTCAAAGACCGAATTGTGGTTTTATTACCACGCTGCGCCTCTGCCACGCGGGCCCATCGAACAGCTTTGGTTCCCTCCTTTCTCAGAGCACGCGCCTTAGCTCTGACAATGCAGCCTTCGTGTTTCGCATTGAAGAAATGGTCTAATGCCATTCTCGCCGCTAGCACGTCAGTTGCAATGCCACTACCAATAGCCTCGTCTAAATTATCTACGAACACCCCATCCTTTCTATTTTACTCTAACGCTACTTCTTTGCTAAACTCTATCGAGATTACTCTAATCTCTCTTTTGAGAGCCCCGCACTATCTATTGTTTACGACATCCCCTGTCAACTTCTTCTTAACTAAATTGTTGACCTGGTCCCTGTAAGCCGTACGTGCCACAAATGACATGTTTAGCTTCCAGTAACCAGGTCCTAACCTAAGCATCTTATCTAGGTCGACCATACAGATCACAAACTTGTGATCTGAATAGGCGACCGTTTCAAAACGTGGACAGCTTACACTGTTTCTGTCTATTTTCCTAATGAATATCCTGTCTATATATGATCTAGATGACCCTATGCGGTTAGCCCAGGTCCACACTGGCGCATTAGAAAAATCTAGTCGGTACCTGTCAGACAGTTGGAACTGGCTGATCAGGTTCCTGAGACTTTTGCACCCCCCGCTCCTATCGGATACTCCCACACAGTCCCAGCGTGCGTCTAACATGCGGTTCCAGTCCCCCGCTAACAGTAAAGGGCGAGACGTACCCAGAAAGACTTCTAGGCGTCTAAAGAAGTCCGGCCGTCCTTCCCCAGTAGGAGCATAGGCGGCCACCAGTCTAAAGGCACTACCGTCGTTATTGTTCACGTGCAGGGCCACCAACCTCCCGTCTGGGTCCCGGAAGATCGACCTTACCTCGAGATCCAGGCCTTTCCTAAACATCACTGCCACCCCGCCTCCCATTCCCGTCCGGCTTACAGATGCAAAGATCTGATAATCGTCGAAAATGGGGGCTACTACGAGCGTGTTTGAAATCCTGGTCTCGCTGACGGCAATTACATCCATTTCTATAGACCTGAGGTCGTTGAACAGGTGACCCTGCTCCAGGACGATCCCAGGCCTCGAATATTTAAACATCCTACTCTTAATACGGCCATGTTGGCAGGTTAAAAATAGAGAGAGGAAGGTTTACTTACCTTCTGGGCTCTTGTGAAAGTCGGATTGTTCGACCACCATAGTTGGTGGGGTTTCTTTTGGGAACCTTTTTAAAAGTCTTGAAGTGGGTTTTACATTCGGGGTTCCCACGTCCCGAGGAAAGCTGTCTCGTATTTCTTTGAATATATCGAGCGACGTTCGCACCAGAACCAAATCTTCCGGCACGCGAAATGTGCTCGATTTAACAATTTTCCCCTCTTTTTGTATAGTTTCACTTCGTGCTACGAGGGCCATCAGATCCTGTTGGCCCTCCTGACGAGCACGAAGTTTTGTATGTTTTGTTGGTGTGAATTTATTTGTTTGCGTGGCTGTGGTGGTGATAGTTTTGGTGGGGTTTTTCGGTTGTGTCTGTGTTTGTTGTGAGTGCGGTGTCTGTGGTTTCAGATGTTTGTGTGTATATTTGTTCTTGCGTCTATTTAGGTTGTTTGCGTTTGTGGGATTCTGGTGATGGTGATGGTGGTGTTGATGTTGGTGTTATTGGAGAGATGTTTGCGTGGGTGGTGTCTGCGTTTTTTTTTTGTGGGTGATTATGTGCTTTGTTGAGTTTTTTTTTCTTTTTGTGTTTCCTTTTTTGTATTTTGGGTGATTTTGGTTTTCCCTCATCTTTACTACTGGTAGATGAGCGGTCTGTGTCTGTAAGTGTGCCTGTATGTATGTTTATGGTTTTATTGGTGTGTGTATTTTTTGAGGGGGAGGGGGAATTTGACAGCTTTCCTCGTTTCCCCCCTGGGTGGTCAATGTTGGTGGAGTTCTTTCTATTGGTGTTGTTGTTGGTGGTTTTGCCGGTTCTGGTGTTGTTTGTGGTCCTCACCCAGGCGTCGGCAGCAGTGGAGCTTTTCTACCCCTTGCCTCTTTCACCAGTTGAGGGCAGAAGGCTCGCAAATGGGGTTTTTCACCACAAACAAATCACTGCGGCCTTTTGCCTTCGGTCATAATGTGAATGACCGTCCCATTCTGAAGGCGAATGTGGTCCGGGATTGTCTTCACATTCTCGGGCCTGATCTAGAGAAGGATCTCCAGGTCAACCCCGTACCAGTCCTCTCTGGCCGTTCTGGTCACTTCTATAGGGATGGTATCCGTCCCCTCCACAATCACACATCCCAGAAGCCACCACATGTCAAGTCCTGGTTGGTTTCTGGAAATGCGGAGACGGGGCGTTATTTTTCCCATGTGGGAGGGGTACATTATGACCTTGCTGGTTGTGCAAGGAGTCATAGCGTGTTTCATAGCGAGGGCTTCTGAGTTGAACAACACCGAAATGGTGCCGTACTGTCTGCCCATCTCTGTATTCGGTGTCTTCTCTGATGCACCTAAGCTGACTTAGACATCTGCTTGTGGGATTAAAGCTACCCTTTTGGTTTGTGCTGAGATGCATCTATAATGCACCGTTCTGCGCTCCGTTGCCTCAATAGCTTCTACCGGAACAGTTAAGTTGGCCCAGGTTAGCTCTTGCTTGATGAGCTTCCATGCCTGGGCCAACTTTTCATCTTTGTTTGAAAGGTCCATGTTGAAGCATGGCCTCTTTTTTGCTGCTGCCGCAGCGAAAGTGTTCTTCTTGTTTTCGTTGGGGGTTTTGTTGTCATTGTCGTTGTTCTTGTTGTTGTTGTTGTTATCCCTGTTGCTGTTATGATTGTTATCTTTGTTGCCAGCGTTGTTCTCGGTGCAGTTGGTAATGGTGGTGTTGGTGTTGTCGCTATTTGTTTTCATGTTAGTGGTGTTGATATTGTTGCATTTGTCATTTATTTTTTTTTGTTATCTGTATTTTCGTAGTCGCTGTTACTGTCATGTTTTTCAAAATTAGAGTTCTCATTGGTATCATTGGTGTCTTTGTTTACATTGTTTGTGGTGGTGTTTGTGTTATCAATGTGTGTTAATAACGCTGTAGCGCTCCTCTCAACTTCTACGTCGTTGTCGCACGACAGCAGACATATTGCTTAGTGGCTCAGCCATGTTTTTTTTCTTCGTAAATTTTTTAACATGTAAAAAAAGTTCTAATATTCGGGCCAAAAGGCCCAAATATTATACTTTCCATTTCACGGATCAAAATCTAAGGGCTTGTATCCCTTACACAACAAGAAATATTTAACAACAAATAATTTTAACAGGCAAATAAAGCGACTTACTGGGAGCGAGCAAAATACGTCCGCTTAGATCAATAATAATAATAATAATAATAATAATAATAATAATAATAATAATAATAATAATAAGGCTACAGAAGGAATGCTAATGGCTGCGCAGGAGCAGGCCCTCAAAACGAAGTGGTTGAAGCACCATATCTACAAGGAGGAGGCTAGCCCACTGTGCAGGATCTCTGGAGAGAGAGAGGAGACTGTGGCTCACATTGTGTCCGAGTGTAAACACCTAGCCCAGACCCACTATAAGGGCTGGAGACACGATGTGATGGGCAGGGTGATCCACTGGCACCTGTGCAAAGTAAACAATCTACCACATTCTGAGAAATGGTATGAGCATAGGCCAGAGGCGGTAATGGAGAACAGTCAGGTGAAGGTGCTGTGGGATTTTAGGATACAGACGGACAAAAAACTGGAACACAATAGACCTGACCTGGTGGTTGTGGACAAAGAAAAAAGATCGTGCCTGATTGTGGATGTGGCCTGCCCGTTCGACACGAGAGTGCAAGAGAAGGAGAGGGAGAAAATTAACCGATACCAGGACCTAAAGTGGGAGGTGAAAAGGATTTGGAACTGCCATGAAGTCAAAGTGATCCCGATTGTCATAGGCGCACTGGGGACTATCTCCAAAGGTTTCCAGGGATGGTTAAAGAAAATCGGCTCCTTCACGCTTTTTGGAACGCTTCAAAAGGCATGCTTGCTTGGAACAGCAAGAACCCTCCGATACGTCCTGAATATCTGAGGCTGCAGGTAGTGGCTTGATATTCAATCCAGCGGACTTTCCAGTTAACCAACATCAATGACTGAGATTCAAGGAATAACAATAACAATAATAATAATAATAATAATAATAATAATAATAATAATAATAATAATAATAATAGTAATAATAAAAAAGATCACATCTCAATCTTGTGGAACTTTAGCATCCAAACAGACCGAAAAATAGATGCAAACAGACCTGATATAATATTGAAAGACTTTCAAAAGAGGGTATGGCTGCTAATTGATATGTCTGTTCCAATAGACAAGAATGTATCTATAAAAACATTTGAAAAATTGAGCAAGTATAAGGACCTGGAGATAGAAATTGGAAAAATGTGGAAATTGAGAACTAAAACAATACCAGTGGTTGTAGGCGCTCTGGGAATGATACCTAAGGGGTCTAATGATTACATATCGCAAATCCCAGGAAACCCGCGTATAGGAGAAATACAAAAGATAGTACTAATGGGAACTGCCCATATACTAAGGAAGATTCTGTCAATATAAGTACATCACAAGTCTAAACACTAAAGATGCATGTGTGAATATGTATGTTCTTTCTTGAACATGGCGGACCTTGTTGTCTCTTGAGGTCACTGGTCGTGACTTGGTGATAACTCGTATGAACATAAAGGAAGATAAATGCAACTATAATAATAATAATAATAATACATTTACTAGAGCTGGTTTGTTTTCATTTTGGCGTAAATTGAAACCAAACATTTTGAGATACTCAAATTCATTTTATTTTTATTCTAATACAAGGAAACGGTGAATGATCAAACTCTAGTTATATGGAAATTAGCCTATTGTTAAGTTTCTATGTGAGTCTTATTGAAGCATGATATAGATGGAATTGAATGATAACACGTACATTGTTCTGAGTTTATCTACTTTATAACGTATATTATGTGTAAGCTTCAACCTTGAATACTATGACCTTTTCTACAGAAAACTTTGTGATTAAGAACTTGAAAATCTATCTCTAAAGGGTATTTTCTGTTAGAACCGTATTTTTGCTGGCAAGCAGTTAAATTGATTACATCAAACATCCTCCTTGGCCTTAGATAAACTGGAAACCACCAATATAGCGTTTCTATACGTTGATAATTCAGGCGTTATAGGGGATGGGCATTGGTACTTGTTTAACAATTTCAAACTCAGTTATGGGACATAAAGGCACACATCCACACACACACAGGTATACACACACATGCACACACACACACAGACACACACATATATATGTATATATTTGTATATATATATATATATATATATATATATATATATATATATATACGTTATTCCGGGTTGAATCGGAGGTAACCACAGTAAGTAAGGTAGTCAATACATAGCAGAGTATAATATATATATATATATATATATATATATATATATATATATATTAAGACAGGGGGGAAGAAAAAATGGCTTCACTTGTGCTTTCAACAAATTTATTTTCTTCACGTGAAGAAAATAAATTTGTTGAAAGCACAAGTGAAGCCATTTTTTCTTCCCCCCTGTCCTAATATACCTAACTGTACCAAGGATTACACACATTTTCCAATATATATATATATATATATATATATGTGTGTGTTGTGTGTGTGTGTGTGTGTGTGTGTGTGTGTGTGTGTGTGTGTGTGTGTACATTCATATATATATGATGTCTTTCTGCTTTTTCCTTCCACTAAATTCTTCCAAAATTCCTGTCAAAAAGCATTGGTCAACATGGGACTATAGTAGAAGACTCTTGATCAAGATATCGTGCACTGTGGCTGAATCCAGAACCACGTGTTTACAAATCCATCTATTTAACTACATGTTAGGCCATTCATGTGCCTAATAAGACCAGAACAAAACTGTAAGACTCCTGAATGTCTAATTCCTACGAGAGAGAATGATGCAATCATCAGCATAAATTGTCGCATACACAAATACAGCACAAAATAGGAACGATGTACAAATAGTTTTGAAAGACAGAGTCGTTGTTATTACGGTTTCACATCAGGTCAGATGTTATTTTGCCCAACATATCACCAACAGAATTACAGATGTGTCATCACATAATTCAACAGGCAAAATCAATGACATTAACGTGTTGTTCTTTCAGAACCCGGCAGAATATGATGTGATAGAGAGTTAGCTGCTATTTCCAGTAATCTGCGAGGCCGTGATGAGGTGCCTAGGCAAAATCAAGATGTTTATAGGATAATAATGAACAGATGATCTGCATTTTCTTCTTTTTTTTTTCTTTTCATGAAAAAACTATTCTGTTCTATCAAGGATTATTTGGTTGTATGTGGATTGTATCAGACACCATGCTTTGACTCATAAAGTCATAGTCCTTGCCAGTCTGAGTTCAAATCCCGCCGAGGTCAACTATGCCTTACATCCTTACGGGGTCGGAAAAATTAAGAACTAGTAATGCACTGGGTAATTAGTGGCCTTGTGCCAAAAAGTAGAAACAATTATTTCGTTGTATACAGAGAAACTTCAAAGAAAAATGAGTGCGAATATTAAGGCATAATGTATTTCGAACGAGAAATCCTATGTGCATTGTTGATAAATCTGCACACATAGATTAATAATTCAAGATTATACATGTTAGGTATATGTTAACTTGAAGGTATATTTAATATTGTTCTTGGTCTGAAACGAATGTCCACATAAATAATTTCATATTCGGTGAGGAAACTATTTGAAAGATAATCACATACTATGTACATACGTATAGTAACAAGTGTAGTATTCTATGAAAAGTAGGCAATATATAGATATATACACACACAAAAATGTACACACAGATGTACATGCAGATAAACTCGCACATATAGGTGCCTGCGTACAATTAGACGCATACATATGTGAGGGTGTATGTGTGTGGTGTGTATTCCTATATATATTCAAAAGAAAAAATGCATTTATGAATTCAAAATCAAAGAGATTCTTCAGACAATAGTGGCGTTCTAATTTAAACACTTATGCTTCTAGAAAACTTCACACATTACGTTTAATGGTGTTATACAAGTTATATTGTACGTTGATCCTATCGAGAATGACGAAGACTTCTACAAATCTGAATCTAATCATCGATTTTTTACTTCGAGACAAACGAGAACAAGATTCCAATTTAATTTTAGTCAAGGACAGCGTATTTTATATTGACTGAATTCTACTGATACTTAATACAACCAATTAAGTAGATATCTTATTTAAAAATATAACAATTGATTTTATGATTGTGATTCAACTCTGCATAAGCTTCACCAGCCTACAAGAGGTTGCCCATCGTAGAAGTTTTCTTGGGTGTTTTAAAGTCTTAAGACAGACCAAAAGCCTACGTTTGTAATGTGTAAACATATCTCATAAACATGCATCTATAATCCAAAATAATTATATAATTATGCACACACATTGTCACAGACACAAACACACATACACATTACATTGACTAGCTGACGTACCCAGCTTCGCCAGGGTAAACAGATGATAAGAGAAGACAGGTAAAAGAGGTCGTTTTTCTTCATTCCTGGCTGCACGCCGTCGCCGCTGCAGTTCACTGTTTGATGAAGTCGAATTGCTTTTATTATCAGTATTCATTTCGAGCGATTGTGGAACGCCGCACGGGCACACACATACACGCATAGAAACGCGCACACGCACGCACATTTACACACGCACCCGTGCACTTACACACACGCACACACTCAAACATGTGGATAGTTTTTACTTTCTGTGGAACGCTGCACGCACGCACACACACAAAAACATACGCGCATGTACATACACACGCACACATGTTAATAGTTATTGCTTTCCTTCCCCTCTTATTTGCACACACATCACACACACACATGTCTATACACTGACACATATACATAGTGTATCCAACACAACGTTCACTTTGCCTCTCTGTTTCTTACTCCCCCCTCTCACTCCCTCATTGGGATTATGCATATTAATTTCAGTTTGGCGCCGTTGAGGTGGGCGGAGTCGTTTGAAAGCTATGAACCAATGATAATCGAGAATTATGACACACGGAATACTGACGTTTTTCAAATTAATATATAGACTAGCTGACGTACCCAGCTTCGCCCGGGTAAACAGATAATAAGAGAAGACAGGAAAAAGAGAAAATGACTGTATTGGATGTTTGTCTGGTTACAGTATGAGGCGAGACGTGGTGTCTGTGTAATACAGAAAATAGTAAAAATAATTCTTCCAGATATACCACATTCTTCGTTGTACTGTTTGTGCATAGTATATGAACAATTCTAGGTACTCCCACCTAGAATAGTGACCACTAGGAGATGGTTCATCTTCTGCCTGACTGGAAAACGTTTTACCATTTCATAGATGTGGTTCTTCCACGTTTCTCAAAAGAATGATGGAAGTTCCAATCTTTTATAATATATGTAGATATAGATATAGATAATTAATATAACAGATGATGCTCAGCCAGTTCGTCTTCAACCATCGCAGCACGGCGTCGCTGCTTGGCTCCAGTGTTTCTTTAGCGTTGTTCAGCCAGCTCCTCTTCATTCATGGCGGCACTTCTTCGCCTCTGAAGTTCGGCGTTCCGATGGCGCTGTTCAGCCCGTTTTTCTTTATTGCTGGCTGCACGCCGTCGCCGCTGTAGTTCACTGTTTGATAAAGTCGAATAGCTTTTATTATCAGTATACATTTCGTACAATTGTCAAAAAATGACACAATAATAAATATAAAAGATGTCCGTCAATGTAAAAAAAAGTCCCTATTTACTCGCTTCACAAGTCTGTGTATGTTAGACTGACAGACAGGCACACAGACAGATAAACTGCGTGGCGATTGTGGAACGTCCCACATATACACACATACACGCAAGGAAACGCGCACATGCACGCGCAAACTTACACACGCACCTGTGTACTTACACACACTTACACACTCACACATGTTGAGAGATTTTACTTTCTGTGGAACGCTGCACGCACGCACGCACACATAAGCATACGCGCACGTACATACACACGCACACATGGTAATAGTTATAGCGTTCACTTTGCCTCTCTGTTTCTTACTCTCCCCTCTCACTCCCTCATTGGCATTATGCGTATTAATTTATGTTTGGCGTCGTTGAGGTGGGCGGAGTCGTTTGAAATCTATGAACCAATGATAATCTAGAATTATTATGACACACGGAATACTGACGTTGTTGAAATTAATATATATATATATATATATATATATGTATATATATATATATATATATATATATATATATATATATATATATATATATATATATATATATATATATAACGAAGGAAATGTGGTAAGGAACCAAGTGGACCATAACGCACCAAAGTACTCAATACTTAGGGTAGTAGAGTGGGTAATAGGAACGAGTAGGACCGCGACGGCTGAGCTCAAGCCGTTTCGACGGGGTCCTACTCGTTCCTATATATATATATATATATATATATATATATATATATATATATAAATACGTGTGTGTATGCGTGTGTATGTGTAACTGTATGTGTGTATAAAAAGATCCCCCTTCCGTCAAGAATGACTAACGGATTTGTACCTTGAAAGTTCGCTTCATTGGCACATGTCCGGGCAATGCTATCTATGGAAGACTAACAGTCGCCCATGCATACCAGGCTCTCCGCTCCAAGCCACCGAGGTTGACCAAGGATTAGCTAAGGTTTTTACTACGTTGAACGTGAGAGGTCACAACTCATTTCTATAGATGAGTGAAAGGCAGCCCACTGAGGAAATCGAACTCACAACCTAAGGATTGTAAGCCCAACTCTTAAACCAAAAGAACAAGTGCCTTCACGGATACACATACACACACACACACACTTACACCCACAAACACCTACACAATCACACCCAAACACACACCCACACCCACACAGATATATATATGTTTTTTTTATATATTCAATCCAGAGACTTTTCAGTCCACCCGGATGAACACCTCCCTGATTGACCTCCAACGTTTTCTGTTTTGGTTTTGGTCATGTGATGTATGTAGCAGAACTCACCACGCGTGGTCAATTGCGATTTGGTGAAGCATATATATATATATTGAAATATCCAAGACACCGAGGAGATAACTGACGAGGAAAACTCCCCGTTCTTGCTTTCTTCTTACTCTCATTCCATTTTTAAACCAAACTTAACTAGCAACTACACAGCCGCCATATTCTCTGCCTGCCCCCCTCTCTCTCTCTCTATCTCTCTCTCTCTCTCTCTATATATATATATATATATATATATATATATATATACATATACATATTTATATATATATGTAATATATATATATATATATATATACATATGTACATATATATACATATATACATATACATATATATATATATATATATATATATATATATATATATATATATGAAAAAATGGGGAGAATAATACTGCTGGTTGCACATGGATAACATGTAATAAAATAAGTCCCTCATCAGTGATTTGCCGACGATCATAGATATTTCATTGCATTAAAAATCATATACCTCACGTCGGTGCAATAATAACTAAATTAAGTTATTAGGACAATTAAAACGGGTAAAGCGAGTGAAACAAGATAACAACAAAGAGGAGAGCTAACCGTAGAAGGAAGGGAACAAGCTTCATAGTTATTCTGTTAGCATAAGCTAGGTGAATATATGAGCGCTTAGAAAAAAGACCTTTCAGGAGCGAATTCAAATGTGAGAAGAGAGAAAATGATTTCGTCGCGAACGGGGTGAAGTGAGAAGAGGAGAAATAGTGAGTGAGTGAGTGGAAGTGTGAGGAAGAGTTAACTGACATGACAGAGGGGGCGAAAGAAAGTAGGAGAAACAGAGAGAGCGAGGGAGCAGAAAGAGAGAGAGAGAAAAAAACAGAATCGCAGTTTAGGTAAATATATGTGAAAACATGGGGAGAAGAATACTGCTGGTTGCACATGGATAACATGTAATAAAATAAGTCCCTCATCAGTGATTTGCCGACGATCATAAATATTTCATTGCATTAAAAATCATATACCTCACGTCGGTGCAATAATAACTAAATTAAGTTATTAGGACAATTAAAACGCGTAAAATATATATATATATATATATATATAAGTATATATATATAATTTTATCCCAGGGATCAATCGGGGGTAACGCCAATAAGTAAGGTACTCAAACATAGCAGAGTAGATATGGCTTCTACAGGACTAGAACAGAATGAGACAGTTCTAGTCCTGTAGAAGCCATTTCTATATTAAGTATATATATATATATATATATATATATATATATATATATATATATATATATATATATATACATGTGTGAGTATTGGAAAGTATAAATACACACACAAACACACACATATATATATATACATATATACATGTGTGTGTATGTACTTTACACTATGCACAGAAAATATTTGTTCTTCTCTTGTGATTTTAGGTAATGTCGAGATTCTTCTGAAGTGTCAAATTGAAACCCATTTACCGGGATTTAGTAAACTACAAACGACAAATCAACGATTCAACGTTGATTTTCAATGTCTCTACATTGTAAAATAACACCCACCATCTATTACTTTAGTGAGGATAGCTTTCTCTTTCTTTCTCTCTCTCTCTCTCTCTCCCGCTATTATCACTTACAAAGTATCTCACTCTGTGGATAAATATGCATGAATATATAACACTACACTTTCTATTTATATATTTCATATATATATATGTATATATATATGTGCGTGTGTGTCTGTGTGTATGTGTGTGTGTGTGTGTGTGTGCGCGTGTGTGTGTGCGTGTGTGGGGGTGTAAGATTGTATACTTATAACTGTAACTGACGATACCGGAAGTCGTGTCCTACAGACTACTCACATTGATTTTGAAGCATCCATTTTAAGTGAGAAAGCCGATAACTCTACAGAACTTGGCTTTGGATTATTCTTTGGCAAATGGTTTTTCCCATTTCTTCTTAGATCATATGATGCAGTTTTCTTGGTAAGCACACGGAAACATACACGCGTGTACATATAGATGTCTTACACACACATATATACATACATGAAACATAAACTGAAAATAACTCACACACACACACACAAACACGCCAGTACAGTTACACACAGTCATACACACACTCATATATATATATATATATGTACATATATATGTGTGTGCGTGTGTGTGTGTATATGTGTATGGGTGTATGTGTGTGTGTGTGTGTTTGTGTGCTCTTATAATCTTTTTTGTGCTTTAGTCCAGTAAATTGACTGCCGCCATGCTGTTGGAATGTATGTGTGTGTGTGTGCGTGTCTGCGTGTGTGTGTGTGTAATTATTGGTGAACAAATGTATGCTAGTCCGTTTGTATGTTTAAATTTGTGTTTGTGTCTATAATTACGTCCTGTAACTTAGCACTTCAACACAAAATATTTCGATAAAAATGTATTAGATTTAGAAAAATGATTACAAGGATTGGTGTGATCGACTGAATCAAGACAGTGTCCCAACATTGCCGTAATCTAAACAGAAAACGAGCAGAATTGTAAAATATTGACAGATGCGTGAAAGCGAATGGGTTTGTTTGTGTAGGTGATTTCAGCGTAAATGTATTAGCTGGTGTGTATGTGTAAGGGAGATTGTTGATGTTTGAAGGCATATTGTAGCGAGATATGAAGGCGTTGTGTAAAAGAAATCTAAATATGTTGATGTTCATTCAATTTTCATCATTATTGATGACTACATGAATGAATAGAGAATTATGGGAATTGGCGCTAGATAATTTAGATTCTTTAGAATTCTTTGAAAAATAGCGACATCGGATTTACAGCAGAGGATTATCATAGTTATTCAATGTTTGTGTTAAAATGTCGACCAAACAGAATGGAGATTATTTAACAAATGCTTAAGTGTCGTTACCATGGAGAGTACTCTGTGTCAGCTAAAGAGGAAAAAAGTAATGGTTCACGTGACATATTGTCTGCAGAAATTTAATGAATTTCTAATCTTTGCCTGTCCATAAGAATTAATATAGTTTTCCCAACTTACGATGATAAATCGTAGCTTGAGTTGGGGATTTCTTAGTTAATTCTATCAAGAGATTTAACAACATAGATACACTTTGTCTCGTGGAGGTCACCAAATAACTAGACTGCCATTTTTAGCTCATGTGATAAACAACCGTATATGAAACGAACCAACGAGGTAGACAGGAAGACATTTCCTCGCCGTATGATATCCAAGAGATAGCGGCCAAAACTCATTCCAATCACAGCTCTCTTCCCTAAGCAATGCCGCATTAAACCATGTGGTCTAGTTTACCCCACCTATAGGAGACGGGCTAGACAAAAACGGAATCTCTTTAATTATAGACCAAGACTGGTATGGTACTAAACAACTACAACAACAGCCAGAACGTCAGAAGTTGAACTGTGGTCCTCTATAAGATGATTAAATTGGTCTACTTGAATCATAGATCAGTGGTTCGCAAATAATCATTTAAACGATTTACTTTGACATATATACGTTCAATTTAGTTTGACAGAAAGTGAAATTATTGATAAAATCATTTCAGAGAAATTTCCCAGTTTTCCATTTTTAGGGTCGAGTTCTCCACAATCATGTCACACTTTAAACGACAGATACATTTTCGAGGAAAATGCAACTTCCAGTTAAATAGTTCAATAAATACATTCTCATCAGCCATATAAACCCGATCAAGCATGAGCAATCTTCGGCGCTAGGGTCACAGGTAAATCTCTATGACTTTTTTTACGCGTATAACCGTCCTTTAAATCTGAAGCATTGCGCCTAGGGTAGAAATTAATGTTACAATAATATTTAATTTATGTTTATTTGAATTAATGCAATCATGAGACATATGCCTGTTCATCGTTAAAACTTTACAAATCGTAATAATTCCGTAGACACATATCACCCTATACCATGAGACAGAACATTTCCTAGATAGATTTACAATAAAGAGAATAAGAAAGCGAACTAAGAAGATTACGAAAAGTAATAACAATTGGACATTTCAGAGAAAAACACACTAACAATGTCAAGAGATTTATTGTCCATTAAGTACTCTCCCACTACACATACACACACACACACACACACATATTCACACACACACACACACACACACACACACACACACACACACACACACACACACATATATATATATATATATATATTCAAACAAACACAAACACACATAGACACACAAATATAATTGGGTGACAATGTGTGTGTGTTTTTGTCTGTTTTTGTATGCTAGTGTGCAGCGATGCAAATGTTTCCAGATTTGTATTAATTCTACACCAAGCAATCTTTTCAACAGCATACTGGAGTCACAAAAGCTTAATATAATAGAAATATAAAAACAAATAAAATAAAATCATAATTAAGTAAATAGAAATATTATAGAAAAAGGAAATTTTATTTCTTATTATTGGGAAGTCGGCAAATTGGCAGTGTCGGTAGGGCGTCGGGCAACAGGCTTCGTATGTAGCTTATGGTTTATAACTCTTTAGGTTCTGTGTTCAAATCCCACCGAGGTTAGCTCTGCCATTTATCGATACGGTGTCAATGAAATAGAGTACCAATAACGCAGAGGGTCGTTTTAATCAACTTTGCCTTCCCCAAAAATTGTTGGCTTTTTGCCCAAATCAGAAGCTATTATTATCTCGTTCATTAGCTTTGTTGGTTCTGTCTGTGTACGGGAAAGTCCCAAAGAGTCGTTACATATTCTCCCTCACTTACATCCTGAGGGTGATGCTTTTACCATCTGTCAGCAGTTTTGATTTTATAATGCTTACATATTAACCAGTGTAGAAAATAGTCAAATCTGGCATACCGTGACTTATACTCTACTGGTACTAAAATTGTACATCCATAGATTAAGTTTTCCAATTTTTCAATCTCATCATTGCAGAATCGGTACTTTGCATCAACTCCATTTCTCATCACACTGATTTGATAGTTCCATGTTTATAAGCTTTGATCTTGAGCAGCTATGATGAAGCTTTCACTCACTGCCTTTAACTATGCGCCTTGAGCTAAGTAGCCACTGATTGGTTTGCTTCAGATCAATAACAGCTTGTTTGCTACAAGTCATATATTTGCTATGCAGAGGTTTCTCTTCCAACCCTAAGCCGCCTTGAATGGGAGGCTTATCGGTAGTGCTGTTTAAGAATGGCCTGGATATTGAGGTAAGAACGATCTTCTTGGAATCAGATGATAAGCTGGTGGCGCTGGAGGTGAGCAATAATGCGGATGTTTCCTTTAGTTTGGTGGTCCTCTGCACTCCAACCGGGGCTGTATGGTCGGATATCTTAAAGCGTCATGAAGCCTTTCTAGGAATGTCTTGCACTTTACTGTTAGTGGGGGGATGGAACGGCCCCTAATGATCAAAAGGCATTCCAGTCTTTTGTTTGTTTTTATATAAAATTACAAATGTAATAAACCATGTCTCCTTTTCCTTTTTACAACGATATGGGAGTATCTATGATCGATAGGACAAATATTACTATCAGGTAAAATGACCACATTGTGCTTCCTGAATTTGCTCGTAATCTTTACATATTGATTCGTGGAAAAAAATATCTACTTACCAGATGCGATCTTAACTCCCTTATTTGTGGTTCAAAACACGTAATATCTGTATTAAGTTTCTTCGACCAATGTGTCATTTTCATAGTATAGTCCACTAAATTAGACTACCGTTCTATGTAGGGAACACATATGTTTGTTTGTTGTTGTTTTTTTCCAACTGTTTAACGCTACTGAAAAGGAAATTATCTTACATTCCTAAAGGAGATGTTGATACGTGAAAACGATTAACGTTTGAGTTTGGAAAGCTGAAGTGTGATTACCAATTCCTATTTAATTAGACGTTCTTATAAATTAATTACGGATCGATTTATGTAATTAAATACCAATTTAATCAAATTATTTGACGGCGGGAGAATAACTGGTAATTACGCAGCTGGTTTACTCTGGAGACTTTCCCTATTCTTTGCCAAACGCTGAATAATTTCTCATAATACAATTAAAACACTTAAGATCTTTAATTCGTCAGCAGGTTTTAAGTGTTAATAGTTAGCTTTGTTTTCTCAGCATTAGGTGACGGAGAGATAAATGATATTCTGGATAAGAAGCCACCTATTTATATGTAATATTCACAGGTGATCTGGTACCGATTTTTACTATGACATTTTAAAGTGAGTTGTCTAGGTTTACTGGCCAACAGCCCAGTTCAGCTCGCTGAAAGGATGTAATGTAGATTAGAATACCTCATCAGTTGTAGCAGCCGCAGTAGCAGTAGCAATGATGAGGAACCCATTGATACATATTTACCTCACAGTTTAGTTTCCTCTATGAACAGTACACGGGGATCATATTTTAATTCTAAAGGCGGTCGTTTTGCTATAGATATTTGATCCCTACGTCTGCATTCTGAGTACAAATCTCGCTGAACTTCACTTTTACTTTTATCCTTTTGGTGTCGCTAAATAAAGTACGACCGTGTGTGTGTGTGTGTGTGTGTGTGTTTCGTGAAGTAAATTGACCTTAGTATTTGAGACCATGGAAAATAACCTTGCGACTTGGTATATGAAATTTTAAAAAACTGCTTATGACTTTTAAATACGGATAGGATTTCCATCCAATCACCACATACAAAAACTAATTCATCAACGAAGTTTTTCTAGAAGGATTTGAACTTAGTAACGAAAATCCACGGCAATATTTAAATATATAAGAATCTTACAAGAATCACCAATATTCTGCTCATAGTAACTAGAAACCACACCGAAACTGACCGGGAAAATAATTTATTAAATGTATTTTAGTTTTGACGCCTCTGAACAACAACATTTTCGGACAATTTTTTTGAAAAAAGTTGGTAGTTTAAGTCATCATTCTCGTTAGAGCTTATAGATCTATCTATTCATTTATTTATTCAACTATCTATGTCTCTGCCGTTCTATCGGCTAATTATATTCCATCGATCAAATTAAAAATTGAGAAAAGCAATTATATTTCGATAAATATAAAGATAGGTTACAAGCGATACTTATAGCATAGATCAATGATAATTTCAAAACAAATAATGTCAAATTAATCAGTAGAGACAATTATCAAACAAGTTGAAAAGGTTAACAACTTACAAAGCGGACTGCGTTTAAAATTTCATTCATTTCATTTCGATAAATAATGAACGATATGAAACTAATTATGACAGTTATCAATATTGCTAAGCAAAATGGAAATTTGTAATCTAAAGAAGACTTAAATGAGGTAATTTTTAGAGGAGTTTGTTGATCACTTGATAGCATAGTCTGTTAGAGCAGCTTCCACAATTACAGACAGAAATACAATGGAGAAGGGAGAGATTAGGAGAGAGGGATGGAGAGAGAAGTTCGGAGAAATGTATAGAATTTGCAAGTTCGCTAGTGTGAAATCACGTCAGAGACTTTCATATATATATATATATATATATATATATATATATATATATATATATATATATATATATATATATATATATATATATATATATATAAATATATATATATGAAAGTCGGGATGTTTGTTTACAAGCTCACCGAGCATTATAATAAATGTTCGGTGAATCCATACGTACATATATATATATGTGTGCATGTATGTATATATATACATACTACTGTACGTCTGTATACATATATGTATGTACGTGTACATACTTATATATATATATATATTTATATATATATATATATATATATATATATATATATATATATATATATATATATATATATAGAGAGAGAGAGAGAGAGAGAGAGAGAGAGAGGGAGAGAGAGAGAGAGAGAGAGAGAGAGACAGAAAGAAAGAAAGAGAGAGAGAGAGAAAGAGAGTGAGTGAGAGAAAGAGAGAGAGAGAGTGTGAGTGTATAAGAAAATTAACCTATAGTTAGAAGCTTTAACGCAGTCTCATATTTTTCTATGAAAGTTTGTCTAACAAACTGGGTGTAAAACCAACTGAACGGAATCAAGATGACAGAGTCGCCCATAGGGCACAAACTCACAAAGATCCATTTTTAGTGACGAAGGAAGTGGCGGTACTGAGGCTACAAGAGCCCGATGGGCTGCTCAGTGTAAGCGAAAGAGGAAAAAGGAAAAGGAAGAGGAATGGGAGTGGGAGGAAG
>OZ024743.1:202421873-202424373 GCA_964016885.1 Eledone cirrhosa
TAACTATGCTAGAAAGCATGGCGTCCAACCCTCTACTGCTACTTCCACCCAATAATGCCAACACTACCACCATCACTGACAGAAACGACTACTCCAGTAAAACACGCTAAGATGTTTTATGTTGTTGTTGTTTAACTGCAGGTCAGCCTTGATCTTGTAGGGCCATAACAAAAGGCATTACTGCCATCACTATCCAATTTTTTAAGGGAATCAAACACCTAATTTTAATATTTAAGATGGTAGTATGTCTCGTTAAGAGGTGTAGATGCTATTTCTGGTAAATAGTGACCATATTGAGGCTGCCGTGTTGGCTAATGAAAGCTGGTAATTGTTCCTAGGTAACACAACGATAGACATTAACACAAATGGTCTCCTCATTCTTGACTCTAGTACAAATATGAAAACATGCAAAGAAATGTATTTATTAATGGATTAATGGATCATAGATAACACAGGAAGTAATAGCGTTATAAGAATAAAGTAGATAGAGACCGAGGGTGAGGGAGCGGAAATAATGAAGGTGAGTTAGAGTGAAAAAGCGATACAATGAGACAGGTGATAGAGGATGAGTTAGAAAACATCTTTAAACTTCACTACTATATATGCGCGTAGACATACACACACGTTCAATTACATGTAAGCATCTAACTGTATAGACACAAATATATGCATACACATACATACTCATATATGTGTATACATATTATATATATATATATATATATAAGTATGTATACGTACATACATATATGTATACAGACGTACAGTAGTATGTATATATATATACATACATGCACATATATATATATATATATGTACGTATGGGTTTACCGAGCATTTATTATAATGTTCGGTTTGTTTGTAAACAAACAGTCCGAATTAAGCCGTACAATGTTCGGCAACCATCGTTGCCCTTTTGTTCAACACTGACAAAGGAACGATGAACTAGTTTCTAGCTTATTGGCTGTCATCAGCATTATATACCTTCCTGTCAGTCGATTGAACATTTGAAAGCATATACTTTCCTTATGCATATTAACAGCTGCGCAGCCTAATTTGCATGTCGAGTGAGCTAGTCGGCCGTGCGTACCGAAAACCATAAATGGAAAAATTGAAATTTCATTTTTCATTTTTTAGTACGGCTAATACTTAAAAATAAGTATATATACATACATACATATATGTATACAGATGTACAGTAGTATGTATATACATACAAAAGGGCAACTATGGTTGCCGAACACAGTAAGGCTTAATACGGGCTTTTTATTTACATACAAGCCGAACATTATAATAAATGTTCGGTAAACCCATACGTACATATATATATGTGTGCATGTATGTATATACATACTACTGTACGTCTGTATACATATATATATGTACGTATACATACGTATATTTAAGTACCAGCCGTACTAAGAGCGACAAATGAAATTTCATTTTTTCCATATATATATATACACCGAAGTGAACCTAAATATCGAGTGCTCACCCGAGTTGGAATTCCTCTTATTAATATAATCTTCTATACACAATCATATACAGGGCTGGTGACGTCAGAATGAGACGAATGTCTGTTTACACGAAACAACAGTCAAATATATAGTCATATATAACATTCATATATATATATATATATATATATATATATATATATATATATATATATATATATATATATATATATATATATATACATATATATATATATATATATATATATATACAGCTGAGTATTTCTATATATTAATACACAAATTCAAACATGCATGTATATATAAATACAGATATGCATGATGGCTGCAAACTCTGCTAAGGGTATTGCAATGGCTTGCCAGATTCGGATGCGTGACGCTTGGATATGGTTTTTCAAGCCTGCTAGAGACTTGCACTCCTTTGCACATTGACGACAACTATGGATCCCCCTGGCCACAGGTCTTGCATCAGGTTGCTTGTGAACCTTCACAATACTGAGGAGATCATGGTTCATTGGTTTTGTTCGACTGTGGCTCCTGATACACACAAACATACTTACATACATAACATACGTACATATATATATATGTATATGTATGTTATAACTCCGGAAAGTCAGTTTTTTTTAGCCGTAGAGTGCTTCCAATCTACTGTAAAACTCATTTTTTGATATACTCATTGAATTTTTGTTTAACTCTTCAATATACATATATGTATACATACATATATAGATACATACTTACATAATTCCATGCATATATATACAATGCGTGTGCATGTGCATCTGTGTATGTGTGCACGCGCACATATATATGTGTATACTAAGATCAAGAGAGAAAAAGATACCATGGAAGAAGAATATCAATCGATTTTGCCATAAAATTCGATCTGAATATTGAATCTAATTCTCTTTACGTTTGATCATATTTTTATTCAGTGGCATCTTTGTAACTTATTTTCATTTTTCAATCCTTTTATTTTAAATAATTCCCCCGATTAAAATAAAATCTTCCTTGCCGTC
>OZ024743.1:202431873-202441873 GCA_964016885.1 Eledone cirrhosa
TCCTCACCAAGTAAACTTGGTGGGGTGGCCGGTTTAGTCGCCGACGACCCGACCATACATACATACATACATACATACATACATACATACATACATACATACATACATACATACATACATACATACATATGCACATAGATACATACATACGCAGTCAATGTACCGCATTCCACGTATAATCTTTCAAATCTCACATACGTACGGCAACTCAAACAGAATTAAATAGCACAGCGTTTTCGTATGTTTTCTTTCTTTTTTTGGCTTTTTCGCCTTTAATTTTCTATTATTACCCTGATTAGGTGCACATTGTCAAGTTGGGTGTACCTCACCTGGTAGTCATTTCTCATCAGGTGTTTATACCTTACCTGGTATGTGTACCACCACAGGTAGTTTACAATTCAAAACCTTCACAAGAAAGATGTCGAAAAATATATTCTGTCTCAACATACATGATGAACATTCATGATTCTCCACAAATATCTTTATATGTAACTACTGTATTCTTTATTCCAAATAATCTTCTATCTTCCTTTTTATTCTTTACAATTTTTAATATCCCTATTCATTATAACACATTTATATACATTTCGTCCCATGAAAAACTCATTATCTTAACATTAGTATCTCTAAATGTCTATCATTTTAATACGTTTCCTAACTTTTAAAAATAGGTATCTAGAACGTTCCTGGCGAACATCTCGTGTTTGTTTCTATATTATATTTCAAACCTTACTTTACATCATAACTCTATGTATTCTTATATTCCAGCATCGTTCAGCGAGTCTGTTGGTTTCTTGTGAAAAAATAGCATTTACTTAGAATTAATATGATTGAAGGTATTGTTGGCTGCTATTTCTTGCAAGACAAGCTACCACGTAGGAGCTCGATTGTGGGTTGGTGAACGTATTAATTTTTGTTTATATTTGACAACATAGAAAGACCATACAATTAATCAAATTGTTGTGGAATTCTGAATATGATGGTTTTGTTAAGAACTAATGATTTTTTCTCTGTGGTGTTTCGTGCTCTTTGCAGTTTAAAGCATTTCAACAGCCTACTTTTGTAAATGCTTAGTCAATCAGCGGGGATTTGGTGAGATTGTAAGTCTGATGGAGTAGTTTCATAGTAGTTTCTATTAAATAGTATATAACTGTCATGTTTACAAAGAAATTTATATTTGACATTAGTTATCTAATGTTACATATAGGATTCTGTGGTTTTATGTTGCTGATGAAGTTTTTAAATCTAATGTTTGTGTAAAGAATACTTTCTATTGATGGTAGAGAAATTCTAGAAACGTCGATCGATTGAAGGACTTTATTATATGAAACTAAGCATAAATGACTAATATGGGAATATAACATTTCTAAATAAATATCATATGAAACTTAACAGAGAATATGATATATATATACACATATATGCTATATACACACACACACACATATATATATATATATATATATATATATATATATATATATGCATGTTTATTTACGAACATAATATTTAAAGAAGTCTCTTTTCATTATACTCACCGATTTTACATTTATGCGTAAATAACTAGCTCTTATAATCAGGTAAAATCATGTTCAATCTGGCCTATTCTATTTTATCGATACTTTTTATCGAACAAATCACGTGATGTATTACTTGAAATCTTCAATATTATTATTTTGGGAAAAAAATAAAATGTTAGTTTTATGCTGTCTTCTAATTATTTTAGTTGTTATATGCTGGAGTTATTTTTCTATTTGATCGTTTGTGTTTCGTGATATCAGCTAAATTAAGTGAAGCAATAAGAATGGTTACTGCCATTATGTGTGGAGCACATCAGGTTTTTTTCGTCTTTGTTGTGTTGTTTTGTAAGAAAAAGAATCAATATTATAGTTGTATATTTATTGCTGCTGTTGTTGTTAGATATTATCCACACAGGTTTGGCTCAGTTTGTACCGACAGACCTAATATCAATGTGTTATAGTTGTGACCATCCTGAAATATGTTCTGGCATAGTTTGTCTAGAATCACATTAGCCTATCGTCTATGTTTAAAAATAAAAATAAACAAAGTATCTCTGAATTTCAGAGATAACTGTCTAATACTTCGAAAAACGTAGACGAATACACATACATGCTTGTCTTCTAATTAACTCGAAGACCATAGTCTGTTGATATTATTGGTAGAGGGTCGGACGCTATGGTTTCCAGCAAAGAGTTACGTCCCTTTATGGTCTGAGTTCAAATCCCGCCGAGGTTAACTTTGCCTTTCATCCTTACGAGGTCGATAAAATATAGTACCAGTATTGTACCGGTGATTTGCTGGCCTTGTGTCAAAAGTAGAAACATTTATTTTTGCTGCTGTATTTATGTTGTTTTGGAGGATATTAGAATTTTCAAACATTGTCTACATTTTAGAGACTAAATTGGGAGTAAATCTTAGAGGCCCCATTTGGGGTATTTTAAATCTGGCAGAGGCTATTCCTTTCCAGGGCAGAATACAACCGAATACTTACAGCGAAAGTAGAAAGAGAGCGAGAAAGTGAAAGAATAGAGTGATAGAGGGAGAGAGAGAGAGAGAGAGAGAGAGAGAGAGAGAGAGAGAGAGAGAGAGAGAGAGAGAATGTGTGAGTGCAAGTGTGATAAGGAATATGAGTCAACGACAGAAATGGAATTTATTGATCTCAGAACGATGAAAAGCAAAGGTAACCTCGACGAGATTTCATCTCAGCGCAGAGGTCCAAAAGAAATACGGAAGTATTTTTAATCAAGCGCCCTACTTGATTTGCCAATTTGTCCCCACACATTATGACTCCATATATTGGCTGTTATGATTTTATAATGTATTTTGATGGTGTTTATTCAGATAATCTCGAGTGGGTATTAAAGGATTTATTAAATATTAGACATTGATGCAATAATAGGCGTGTGGATATGACCTTAAGTCAAGTACATCATGATTCCAGGTTCTATTCTATTGTGCAAACATTCTCTACTCGAGGTTAGACCTGAACAATCTCTCCTGAGTAAATTTTGAGTGCAAAATCTATTTAGATGGCTGCTGTATGTATACAAACATGGTGGCTGCCAACTCGTTTTCGAGTACGGCGACTACTTTATATCCATGTAGGAGAACCCCTACCGATGCGCTGAAAGAGTGTGACTTTTTAGTCCAGCCAGCGACTTGAAAACTCTGGTACAAACACTACACCTGTGACAATTATTGACACATAGTGCTGGGACCATGGTACCATGTGACGACAAGTGCAGAGAGATCTCCAGATATAAAGCAATGCCTGTGCCGTGAAGCTTTTATAGTGAGCAAAGGCACTGCACAAAGCCAGTCCCACTCTCTTAACCAAGATGATATTTACCAAAAAGAAGAACAAGTCAACATCATTGGATACCATCAGGGTTGCAGGTGTTATATCAGAGTTTTCCTTCTCCTAGAATTCTGCTTTGACAAAGGCTAAGGGGTCATCTCGCCCGGTGATTTTGGATGGCCATTGACTCTTAAGAGCTCCTTTTCCCTTTGACAGGTTTTGTTTTTAGTCCTGCAGGATGTCCAAAGTCACCCTACTCATCAAGAAACCTTGGTGGGGTTGCCAGTTTAGTCGCCAACGACCCGACCATGGGACAGGTTATACTGGGATACATGTTACCAGTAGCACCAACTGGTGACCTGACATACATACATACATACATACATACATACATACATACATACATATATACATACATAGAAACATACATGCATACATGATGATGGCTGCCCCCTCGTTATAGAGTGTGGCCATTGCACGATATAAGATTATTAATAATTATCAATTAAGCTATCGTGCAATGCCTGCGCGTGAAGATTATTTTTAAAGTGAGGAAAACTGTGCACTGAGCCAATCCCTCTCTCTGAGCGACAGTAGCTATAACCCGAAAAGAAGAAAATATCAACATCATCGGTAACTACTGAGCCGCAGGTTTTATGTCGGAACTATCCCAGTTTCCTGAGTTGCCTTCTCCTACATACATACAAACATACATACATACAGAGACACTCAGACACATACATAATGACATATCTATATATCTATGTATATATATGTGCGTGTGTGTATGTGTGCGCTTGTGTTTGTGTGTGTGTATGTGAGTGAGTGTGCTGTGTGTGTGTGTGTGTGTGGGTGGGTGTGTGTCTGTGCGTGTGTGTGTGTGGATGGGTGTGTGTCTGTGTGTGTGTGTGTGTGTATATATGTGTGTATGTGTGTGTGTGTGTCCAGCCTGAACTTTCAAAACATGAAATAGAAATAGGTATAAGAAATTCTCAAACAAAAACAGCCCGAAATGTGATTTTGTTCTTTTCCTCTTCTTTGATGTTATGACTTTTGTTATCTACATACCTTTACGAGTAGCGATGATGTCTGTTAACTATTAATATATATTTTCTCCTTCAATAAAAAGTATATGTGCTATAACCCTATGATCCCCATATCTTATATTTCCTTAAATGCTCCCATTATTCCTAATTTCGTTGAATTGTCAGATAGTAGTGTACTTTACTTTTTTAATCCTCTGTAAAATCCCAGAAAGCACGTTTTATTACACTGGATCATTTCAATAGTTGTATATTTCTCTTAGGCATTTAAGGTTTTGATAGCTATTGATAAAATGTCTTTCTACTTTCTAAATTTATTGCATTTGTTAAATTTTTTATAGTCCAAATTAAACCCTGATTGATACTTCTGAGATTTCCATACGCTATCTTATATAACTTTGCGATTGCATCTCATTTTCTTTAACACGATTTATTTTATGCTTTTTCCCCTCTACATATAAAATTTCAAAGGCATTTTGGTCGTTTTAATTTTCTATTTTCGTTTTTGACTATTTTCTTTCAACAAAAGCAATACCATGAAATGCAAATAAGATTATTACTGGGGTTGTTACGTTAAGTAGATTATATCGGTAGAAATATAATGACTTTCATTACATTAGAAATCGCATTTACATATATATATATATATATATTTCTACATAAAATGCAATATATATATTATATATATATATATATATATATATATATATATATATATATATATATATATATATATATATATATATATATATATATATATATACATATATATATATATATATATATATATATATACACGTAGTTATATCTTATCGCATTTTCTTTTTAACGATGAATAATATCTCGCTCGTGTGTGGTTTATTTTCAATTGCATAACATTTTATTTGTTCATGATTACATTTCTATTATTCTAGCTTTTAAGTGATTACATCTTATTGTAATTCATTTAGAGTCTTGTCTTTGGTTTTCGTTTTTTTCATATTTATCGCTACTCGATTAATCTACTGCGTTTTTGTATTTAAATATCTATTATGTAAGATATGTTCGATTATCTTATGTTGTTGACCGCAATTGAAGTTAATGTCGACATTTTTACGCTATATGCGGTATGTTCGTGATATGATGTATTCAAAAAGAATTAAATTCGTATAAGCTTTATATTAGTTTCTCAATATTTGACCAAATAAATATATATTTAGTATTGACTAATTCTAAATATGGTACGATATTTGTAGCAGAGATGTCTATAATAATTTCTGAGATCTAGTGGTGAAATATCTGATTGCAATGTTACACACAGCCAAGCTAGCTTTAGAGCTGCCTCATATAATGATAAATTAATTCTCGTGTGGTATATCTACCAGCTTTCAACGTTGTACAGCTATCGTGTAGGATAACGGACCAAGATTAAGCAACCAGTCATTTATACGTCGAATCATGTCAGGTTGACTATATGAAGGCTTGATTCTATAGATTCGTATATTAATTCATAGAAGATCTATGCAGGATTAGTGCATTTATTCGAGTAAGTGATACACTGACTGCTTTAGCTCTGCCAGTATGCACAATTTAAATCAATTAATGGAAAAAAAAATTCCTCTTTTCATATCAATTGAGCAAAGTTTTTCTGTTGCCGAGCTAGATTATAAAAAGTGTGAATCCTGTCATTTAAATGTACTTCGCATCCATACGTTGAACGTTCTTTAACTGTACTCTGTATTTAAATTTTATTGCTATAACTTCTTAATGATGCTAATTATTTCGAAACATTAAGATGATGTAGCTTTCAGAATATCTACTACAATTAATGCAAATTACAGGAGAAATTGGCCACAGGAATACCTAAATACTTCACTTTATCCCCAGTCAAGCAAACATGTTTTACTGCCAACACTATTTATTTTTAAACCATCATAATAAGTTAAATGTCTATCATTGGGTTTCTTGATTAGCATCGGCGTCGCTGGCAGTGAAGGTTGAATGGTGGAGAATTTTATGATCTGATGACATTTGGTGCATTGGCAGTATCGGTAGAAGGTCGGACGCCATGCTTTGCAGCATAGAGTTACGGCCATTTATGATCTGAGTTCAAATTCCGTCGAAGTTAACTTTGCCTTTCATACTTACGGGGTCAATAAATAAAGTACCAGTAATGCATTGGAGTCAATTTAATCGACTTTCCCCTCCCAAAACATTGCTGACCTTGTGCCTAAATCAGAAATCATTATATTAAAGAGAGCTGTTTCGAAACATTGTGAATAATAGCGACCCTAGTATCACTATATATCACCACTACACTTCATCAGCTACATGAACAACGTCTCAACATTCCTATACAAAACTGCACCATCATCAGTACAGTCAACTACCAAACTACACTAATATCATGAACATCATATTCTACTACTACATTACACTAACATCTGTATATTCCACCTCCAATATCTCCCACCATCATCACCACCACTCTACTTCGCTAACAGAGACATCATTACATTCCATCAACACTTCCAATAAAAATGACACCACAAAAAGTACCACCACATTACAACAATGACTCTAGTAATAAGATTTACCATTACACTACAACATTAGCATCATCATGTTTCATTTGAACTGAGAGTGGCAACATTTTTCTAACGAAATGATGTAAATTAATATTCGTTCTGAAATTATTCTACACAACTATATTTGGATAAACCAGGTAGTTTAAATTTTAAATGCTAACACGAAAAACGTTATGCCCAAACGTAGTAGGAATACAATGGCTTCGAAATGTTTAATCTACTGAAATGGCGTAATATTTGACAATGAAGCATGTCTTCCTATATGTATAACAGAACCAAAAGTCATGCAAGAATCTCCAATTGCAGCAACGTCTACCATGTGGATCCACAATTTCTAATTTTTAATCGATTTGTTACTTATTATGTGCTAAACAGACCGTGACAAATTGTCTTGCTTGTAGTGAAAAGCATTTCTGAGCTAATGGTAACTCTGATTTCATTATTACAACGATAACGAGGGATGAGTTGGATGATTTAGGATGAATTATGAAACAATCCAAAATATTTGGTTTGTGTATACAAAATTGATCCCTTTAATAGATTAAATAAATAAGTAAAACAATTTCATAAATCCCTTTCTAGATCGTGTCGGATTGCAGAAAATGTACGTATAGTAGCATGATCATGGCGATTTAGCGGAAATTATTAGTCGATACTCTTTATTTTTACTCGAGGTCCCATCTGAAGCAAAACTAGTATGATATTACTTCTTGTTTAATTACTCTTTCAACGTCACATTTATAAATATGAATTGGATAGTCTTATTTTATTGTAGGAGATAAATACACATTTATGTTTCGTGATTATATTGATGCCGTATAATGCAAGAAAATTTAGCTTAACCAGTTCAGACTTTGTGTCATTTGTAAGTAATTTTGACTATGCACCTGCGTCTTCGGCATCACAAGGATTTAAGTGTTTAATAGATTGCATCTTAGTATTGGTAGCTGCCTATAACAGTTGTAAATCTTCGTCATAAATTTTTGTGTTTAAGGTAATACGTCCAGAATCACCAACAATATTACACCATGTGACTTTGTATGTTTTTTATGGGTATCTCCTTCTGTAACGCTTTAATATTTACAGACACACAATGCAATTTCTATTTCAGTTATGTTACTGAAGTAAGAAGTTTACTATCCAATCACACACTCCTGAGCTCTAACCCTCTATTTGTCCCAATAAATAGCTATTTCTCCAAAATTACTCATTTATTCAGATATATGCTGTACATTTACATAATTATAACCTCGAAATATATTATTTAAATATTAGTCTTTTCTTCAATAACTGTTAGGTATAAGTAGTTAAAAAATAGGTTTCTTTTATGGGAACTATTCATTTATTCCGTTTATTCCGCATGTGTATGTATTGACGATATCTTTTAAACTCAAGGCTAGCTATTTAGTGAGGATGGGAGTAGATACAAGTCGTTGACATCGATTAAATGCTTGACTGGCACCTTATTTCATCTACACCGGAAAAAAGAATGGCATAATTGAACTCGGCGACAATTGAATACCGAGCGCGAAGAACCGAAATATTACTCCGACTCTCTAAGAGTTCTGCCAGTTCACCGCCCTTCATATATATATATATATTGATAATGGTTTCTGATATAGGCACAAGGCCAACAAATTTGGGGAGGGGAAAGCCGATTAAATCGAATCCTGTGCATTACTGGTAATTTATTTTATGGACTCCGTAAGGATGAAAAGCAAAGCTAACCGCAGCGGGATTTTAAATCAGAACGTAAAGAGCCGTAACTCTATGCCACGAAGCATGTTCTCCGACGCTCTACCGATGCTGCACATTAACCACCCTTAGGTATGTATTAATAGAATATGGAACAAAATAAGCGAGTGTATAGAACACTATAATTATAACACTGTATAATAACAACTGTAGTTTTACCATATGGTATTTGCTACTTCAACACACCTATAGTTCTTTCCTTCACATATTTTACACTTATCTTATTGTGTATTCTATATTGTATTTCATGAATACAAAAGGAATCACAGCGCATTTGTTTTACTATTTTTCAGTCTTGAGACAATCGTGTCAGTTAGGTGACCTTCACTATCTTTACGTTGCTTTCTTCTTTCTTTCGACACAATACATTTTCTTTCATCCTATATTTCTCACCAACTATATTTCTCTCTTTATACATTTTCTCTTCAGTATTTTGTAATGTATGTTTTACTTCATGTATTTCTCTTCCTCTACATTATATAGTAAACACCTCAATATTCATGTGTATATACAAATGTGTTTGTTGAAGAAAGACATTCACCATATGATAATCACATCATATACACACGCACACGCACACACACACACACACACACATATATATATATATATATATATATATATATATATATATATATTTAAAGGTATATTACTAGGAAAAACAAACGACTAAGCAAGAAGTAAAGGTAAGAGGAGAGAGATTTATTTAGAGTCCGTTTATTAAAATATGTTTTAATACAATATCAGTCTACAAGCGGTAATTGCATATTTTTATACACAATTGCAAGCATTACATAAAATATTGCACTTCATCATAGTTGAATGTGAGGTCGGTGCATCTTTCAGTCCCACCATACCATGAACAAGTTAGCTATGTTGTTCATGGTATGGTGGGACAGTAGACTTAAACTAAAACTTAATGAACAATTAGAAGACAGCTTAACCCTGATAATGTACTCCCGCTACGTAGATGATATAAACATCGTAGTTAAGACACCCCCACTAAAGAACAGTCAGGAACCAGAGAAAAACACAATGGAAAGCATCCAGCAAATAGCAAACTCCATCCACCAGAGCATTAGAGTTACTATAGACTACCCAAGTAGACACCCCAACCATCGATTACCTGTACTAGACACAGAGCTCTGGTTAGATACTATTAACAACCAAAAACAAATCCTCCATTCCCATTATGCCAAACCCATGACTTCCAAACATCTGATCCACCGAAACTCGGCCATTTCGGACCATACCAAAATCAACATACTGATTGCGGATTTGGTACGGGTGATGAGAAATGTGTCCCGCATGTGCAA
>OZ024743.1:202451873-202456873 GCA_964016885.1 Eledone cirrhosa
TAGAGGCTACGGTCTAGCAAGCTTGTATTATTTCAATGATCATACGATTGTTATATCTTTTAAGAATTTAATAGAAATATTCTAGGAATATGATTGAAACATAATATTAGCGCTAATAACATATATATCACAATAATTATAAAAGATACACAGGAAAGAATAAGCCTACACAAAGACAAACGAGCATATAGTATGCATTCATAAAAATTCGAACCAGCTCTCAGCAATTTCAAGAATGCAATAGATTATTTAAAACATTGGCGTTTGTTTGAATTGGAAAAATCAGCCATGTGACTGACAGAACATTGTGCGGTAATTAATGAACACAACAACAAGGATATGGTCTTAACGTGGAAGAGGTGAAAACCAACTGTCATCGCCTACATCTCTCTCGCCCTCCCAAACTCTCTGTTTAGTGAGAAAATGGGGTCCCATGTGCTGGCCTCCCCACAGCCCCCGCGGACAGAATGGTGAAAGCGTTTCCCGGAGGATAGTAAGGGAGATGCGCTGGAAGAGTCATTCCAACTCGTGAGGCTCACACATGCGGCTGGCCAGCAC
Organism: Eledone cirrhosa; assembly: GCA_964016885.1. Classification (NCBI taxonomy): domain Eukaryota; kingdom Metazoa; phylum Mollusca; class Cephalopoda; order Octopoda; family Eledonidae; genus Eledone; species Eledone cirrhosa. Next base: position 202,452,432 of record OZ024743.1, read on the forward strand.
AACGCCTATGGTGGTGTGTCGGGAGGTAGACTTAGGGCCAAGGACACCAGAAGTCTCCACTGCCAAAGGCACGACTGCGAAACTGTTGGAGCGCGACTGGTACTTGGAGAGTTTGATCTCCTAGGCCCCACGTGCAGCAGAAACTGGGTTTACTACTTCATTACACTATACTAATACACTATATTAATAACAGCAATATAACTGCATATTCTACTAACACAATAGTACATTCTACTATCACATTACACTACAATCTCTATATTCCACTTCCAATATTTTCCACTAACATTCCTGCTAATACCACGCTACAATAGTAGATCCCCAACACAGACATCATTCCATTTCATCACAACCACAATCATCATCAAGAACATTTCTTCATCACACTAAACGGCAACCTACAATAACACTAGTAATAGCAATACTGCCACCACTAAAGCTGCTGTTACTACTACTATTACTACTACTACCAATAATAATGATGATAATAATACTCTTTCAATATTCATCACGGGACATTCGATGCCATAGTGGTAGATGTATAGTCAGGCAACCATTACTGTCAATAATGTTGACAGTACAGAACGAAAAATAAAAGAAACATAATTAAGTAAAATAAAATAAAATTGAATAAAATAATCTGAAAATCAATTTAATCTTTTTACTAATGTAACATTCAATAAACGAACCACCCCATCGCCTTCACCATACCTTTTATCACCATCACCACTACTGTATTCATTCTGCTATTGTTATTATTACTGATATTATTATGGTTTTCTAAGTTGTTGGAGTAATTATTATTAGCTTATTGTTATTATCATTATTATTTTGTGACTATAAAACGAAAATCGTTCTTTTTTTTCTCCTTGATGCTTTTATTATTATTTGTATTCATTGATCTGAGATAGACGTCTGCAATATGTGGCTTACTCTAGATTTCAATTAAATATATATATATATATATGTGTGTGTGTGTGTGTGTCGGTGTATGTAAATATATATCTATATATATATATCTATATATGTTTATATATATATATATATGTAAATATATATATATATATATATATATATATATATATATATATATGTATATATGTACATATATGTGTGTGTGTATATATATGTATATATATATATATATATATATATATATATATATATATATATATATATATATATATATATATATATATATATATATATTAGAATTGGTGCTCTGGAATAGCGATATATATATGAATGTATATATAGTGTATTTTGCAATACACTGTATGCTTAAGTAAAAGCATTTCGAAGACCTTACACTATTGTTTTAGAGTACTGACAGTCTCACTTACTTTAATTTTCAGCAAACAGGGGGAGATAAAGCTGACAGAGCTCTGTTTCGCACTTTTTGGTGCTTATCAAAGCGAAGTACTCCGCCTGTTTGCTGAAGATCATGAATGTTTGATTCTTGTAGAATTCTAGTAATAATCAGGAACTGATTATACAGAGCGGTTGCCGGTCAAGCAGAAATTGAAAATGAGAATTAGTGCTCTGGAATAACGATATATATATGAATGTATATATAGTGTATTTTGCAATACACTGTATGCTTAATTAAAAGCATTTCAAAGACCTTACGCTATTGTTTTAGAGTAGTGACAATCTCACTTACTTTAATTTTCAGCAAACAGGGGAGATAAAGCTGACAGAGCTCTGTTTCGCACTTTTTGATGCTTATCAAATCTAAGTACTCCGCCTGTTTGCTGAAAATCATGAATGTTTGATTCTTATAGAATTCTAGTAATAATCAGGAACTGATTATACAGAGCGGTTGCCGGTCAAGCATATATATATATATATATATATAAATATATATATATATATATATATATATATATATATATATATATATATATATATATATATATATATATATATATATATATGTATGTATGTATTTGGTTTGCAGGATTTTCAACATAAAATCGGGTGTTGAAACATGTAAATTGTCATAGTCATTTTACCAGTAAAACACCCTCAATGGTTTCGTATTGGTTCCCTCATATTAACAAATTATTACATAAGTGTAACTAATCAATTTAAATATCAATAGATTAATTACTTTGTACAATTTGTTTTGGGAAAACTTTGGCATTAGCAATGACATTGTGCCTCTCGTGTACATCTGCATTTCCAGTAGTCACTCCGTGCGCGACGTTTGTTTCTCCGAATTTAATTGTAATTCTTTTAGCTTTTTGATAATTAATTTTATAATGAATAGAAAATGTTGAATGTGTGCGTGTGTGGATATGAGCATGAACCATTTTATTGGAATTGTGTTAGCATTACCTATTCTATTTATTCATATTTTGAGAATCAATGTTTGTAGGTTGTCACTTTGGAGTGACACAATCTGTTTATAAGACGGACATATTTCAAGACTAACACATTTCTACATTCATAATCATATCAGTGAGATAATGCGTTTCTCATATTTGGGATTCAAATATTCCTTGTATTAAAATTATTGTCTCTACTTTAGGCACAAGGCCAGCAATTACCCAGTGCATTACTGGTTCTTTATTTTATCGACCCCGTAAGGATGAAAGGCAAAGTCAACCTCGGCGGGATTTGAACTCAGATCGTAAAGGGACGTAACTATGCTGGAAAGCATGGCGTCCGACCCTCTACTGATACTGCCAATCCACATTAAAATTATGTCTGTTAACTAGGTTCTAACTACATTGGTTTTTACCTCACGAGAGATGGAGTTTCTAGATAAACGCTAGGCCTTTTTTTCCATGATGCTTAGGATTTGTAGCTATAATGTTGGGAGTATAATATATATTTCACTTAACGTCATTGGCTTTTAGCACCCTACTGTAACAGGATCCTGTCCTTTCAAGAATATGTTTATTTTCGGAAAGCTTAATCAATCCAGTACTCTTAGCTGGATTCCTCAGCATTATAGGTGGTGGGTGATTTGTTCAACGTATGTATGTAGTGTAGCTGCTCGTTATTTCTGCTATGGTTTGATGCTGCAGTTAATTGTTTTACGTAAACTATTATCTACACTTTGTCGCTCATGTTATTTTTAGCCCATAATATCGAAGAATTGTTAAATGTCTTCCCCAAATCTATAAAATGTATGTTTATTAACATTATTAGAAACGAGCAGGTCGTCGTCACACAATGTACGAAAGCTAATGGAGGTAATTATTTTTAGCAGACAGAAGGCTTATAACCTAATGAATATCCATTATTGTCTGCAGTCGAATGTTCTCATATCCACGTCGAAGAACAAGGCATTATCTGACATGAAGACTAATGCTACTTCACAATCAAATAGCAACGTCCTACTTGCATCCATATTTAACTCTTGTTTAATCCATTATGCAATTTCGCGAATCCTCAGGCTTTACAAATCAAACAAGTAGAACGAAATGTAAATTTGATATTGAGGTTATATTCCAAGTATTTAAACTAGCCTGTAATTATGTTCCTATTAAACCATTGTTGTGGCTAGGAGCAATTCTAATATTTTGATTGAGCTTGTTAAATAGCATTTTGTTAACGAGTCTAATTTCAAATATTGTAAGATTATTTAGTTTGCATTCCGGCTTGGATTCGATATCTTACGCAAGACAATCGCTTAGCAAACGTCTAATACAATATTCACAAACACTCGGTTCGCAAACTACTTTTCTATTGCCAAAAGCAGAACAATTTTTGTGACTAATATTTTCTTAATCATAGTAATTTGTTCGTGGTTTAATAATCTTCATAATACAAGTTATTGCAATTTACCTTTGAAACAATAACATGGAAAAAAACAAATTATCAAAAAATGAAAATGAAAAGATCGGAATGAAGAAAAAATTAAAACAGAAAAGCTGACGCCTACATTCTCTACTAATTAATATAATACACCTATGAGCATATGCATAGTCATTTCTAGGAAAATAGATAAATAGCAACCTATCAGGTGTTTTTCATGTTATCATATAAGTGGTGGAAATTACGCCCCTACATTTATTCCAGTTTTCGCTAACCGTGTTTTCGCCCCAGGACGTAAAAGTCCATTACACTCCATGAGGTAAGGACCACTAATCTGTCATCAATTTTAAACTTATTTGTAAGAGTTTAGTTTCTGTGTTAATATTGGTACAAGTAATGTACCTGTTTCTATGTGATATTGCGTTTTCTTGTTTCAGTTTCTTAGCTTCAGCTGGGAATTCTAATGTTTTAGATATCTGTAGAACGGTTAATTTTGAAAAGATTAGAATTCAGATTTCAAATATTCCAAATTATTTGTATTGGAGTTTATATATATATATATATATATATATATATATATATATATATATAAATATATATATATATATATATATATATATATATATATATAAATATATATATATATATATATATATATATATATATATATATAT
>OZ024743.1:202461873-202476873 GCA_964016885.1 Eledone cirrhosa
CTGGTAACCATCTCACTCAACAAACATTAGGTTATATGTTAGTATAAACCCAATTTAAGTGTTTGGGGTGCTAACTATATGTATTATGTGGAAAGTGAGTTGTATTATTTTATGAGATATAATTAAAGTTAAAATATATATCTCTTTCCAAACAATTGTTTCATTATAAGTTTTCTACAAATTAGGAGAATGTTTCCAGTTTATGTAGAAGCCTAACATATATTCATGTAAGAATATATTTAGGAGGGCGCTTATAAATCATCAGTGGAAGCCCATTAAACTTTGATATAAGAAAAAATTCTTACCGCAGTTAAAAATCTTGTCTGCTAAGCTGCTCCCTCACGCATCGAATGACCGCCAAATTTGAAATTCCAGCAGTTTTTGACTGAGGAAGTATTATAGCGTCACGAAGCGGGAAGGGGAGACAACCAATACACGAGAAAAGAAAAAAATAATATTCACGCGGGTTAATTAGTTTTTTTCAAAAAAAATTATCAATCCAACGTGTTAAGAACTCAATTGAAATTAAAAAAATAAATACATGCGTGTATTAATTCCCCACGCATATAGATATTTTCTTAGGCTAAAAACAGACGTCGTACCCGAATAACAAATCGCATTTCATAACCGTAGTAAATACGGAAAGTTACGCTTTAAAGGGCAATCGGGAATGTAAATCTCTGCCCGAATTAAGAGTAAAATATTAAATATACGTGGGTTAATTAGTTATTTCAAAACTAGTATCAATTCCACGTGTTGAGAACTCAATTAATTTAAGAAAATAAAAGTATGCATGCAATTATTTACACAGGCATATATATATTTTCTTAGGCTAAAAACAGAGAAGTGACAACCAAAAAACCATCATATCGCACAACAGTAATAAATACGGAAAATAAATATATATATATATATATAGTTATAAAAACACACACATTCACAAAGTCACGCACACACAAACACACGCACATACACATATATATGTGTATGTATGTGTGTAGACGAATTGACAAAGTCTTTAGATCACCGGATAGAATGCATTGCTATATTTTGTTTCGGATCTCCATGTTCAAATCCCACTTGAGGCCAATTCTGCCTTTCATTTTTTCCATCTCCGTATAATAAGCACAAACAGTACTGTAAACAATATTTCTTCTATATCATTTGTCATTTTCTTTCTGTTACTGTTTATACTTCTCTAGAAGAAATCTGTTGTGTTCAGACCCGGTAAATATTCAAATTGCCAAGGAACGCTATCTCTCTCTCTCTCTCTCTCTCTCTCTCTATATATATATATATATATATATATATATATATATATATATATATGTAGATAAATCTACCAAGAGTTTACGGTAGTGTCAAATCCGTATGAAGAACTCAATGTAGTCCGGATATCATGGAAAGAAGAGATGCAATGAAAAATCACTTTCGGTGAAAGATAAACGGAATACAGAGTCAAGATAAAATATTAAAAAAATAATGAATAAAACAATATATATATATATATAGGAAAAAGTGTGACCCCGACGGCAGAGCTCAGCCCGTTTCGACGGCTCTTTCTGAACCCAGAAATAGCCGTCGAAACAGCTTGAGCTATGCCGTCGGGGTCACACTTTTTCCTATTTCCCACTCTACTACCCTAAGTATTGAGTACTTTGGTACGTTATGGTCCATCTGGTTCCTTACCACAATTCCTTCGTTATATATATATATATTTTTTCTTTTGCGGATATTTATAAGGTCTGATCTTAATGTTGCGATACAGTCCGCTAATTATCAGCTACGCACATGTGTGCTCTAGCTTTTCGCCAAAAGGGAAAAGCTACCCAATACACTAAACTGTAATGAGATTAGGATTCCACAGACATGTGTACTGTTAAAATAATTGCTGAAGAGAATTAGCGCTACCACAGCATTTGCCAATTCTTGTACTTGGATTTAGATGTACAGCCGCTACGACGGGCTTACAATCGGTTTCTATCCACCAGACTTCACCCTCAATCATGGGTCTCTCCTTGGCTAAATTAAATGACCCCCAAGATGTAACATAGTGGGATCAAAACAAACTGTGGTATGATACGATAATAGGAGAGTTGATTTACTTGCACCTTATATTTACTTACACCGTATATATACGCCTGCAACAACGCTTATCTATGTGCGATTATTGAGTTTATTCGGATTTGTTCTGTTTATACATGCCGTTCGATTATTCACATATTACATTATTATATATGAAATATGTTCATCACACACATACATATATATATATATAGAGAGAGAGATATGTACATGTATATATATATTTATAGAGGCATATATGTATCAATATATATACATGTATATACAAACATACATACATATATGTAAATATCATGTATATATATTCATACATATATAAATATATATATATATATATGGAAATATAATCTTTTGTGAGTTTTTAGAATATTAATAATATTTGATTTCTTTGCAATTATGCAAACAACCTCGTTTTTTATAGCCATGTCAGTAGAATAAACCCCTCATTCTTGCTCTTGTGTTGACATGTAAATAGAACTGCAGACACTAATGTTTCTGGGTGATTACCCTTCATCAGTGCCGTTTAGTGATCACTGGCATCTGTCAGAGCTAGTGAAAATATATCATATTTTCTGAAATTTTCGGATCTAGATATCGAAACGGTCGGAGCTTAGCCGTCCGGGTCCTGACTCTTTTCCTATTGCCCCCTCTACTACTCTAAGTATCGAGTACTCTGGTGCGTTATTGTCCACCTGGTATCTTACCACACGTTCTTTGTTATATATTAATATATATATATATATATACATATATATGTACACACTTCAATGAAATCAGAAGGGTCGACTCCAACATATTCCTTTAATGTTGCACAATTACACAATACATATGACTATGTCCGCCTTCCCTCGGCCCCCGTCGTATTGATCGTAACACAGACCGGGCCGCCTCTGTATCAATCCTTTGTTTATATTTTACTGTAAACCAGTAGGAATATATATATATATATATATATATATGTGTGTGTGTGTGTGTTTGTGTGTGCGCGTGTGTGTGTGTGTGTGTGTGTGTGTGTGTGTGTGTATGTGTGTGTGTGTGTGTGTGTGTTTGAGTGTGTGTGTGTGTGTGTGTATGTGTGTGTGTGTGTGTGTGTGTGTGTGTGTGTGTGTGTGTGTGTGTGTGTGTGTGTGTATGTGTGTGTGTGTGGAGGTGTATGTATGTATATGGATACCTGTCTCTTTGAGAGAGTGTGTTCAGAATAAAATATTTTTCGATTTCATCCTAGGCCTTACCACAAACACCAAGAAACGTTTAAAATATCCCTCATGCGTCTAATACGATGGATATTGTATGCTATCATTGAACCTGTTACAGATAGCCGCCACATTTAAACAAATCACACGCATCCATGCCTCTTAGAATGATGGACATATTGATCAGCTATTAATTTATTCCTAAATATACTAACAGACAAGGCAGTCACTTAATTGGATCCGAATAAAAAACACTGTATAATAATGTACTGTATATTTATTAGATCGCTACCCTCCTGTTTGATATCTAGAATATCTCATGATCCTGTTTTACATAATGATGGTGGTTTACACTGTGTGAAGTAACAAACACACTAGGTATATGTTGTTAAACATTAGAAAGGGATTGTTAATCTCTAATAGCATTGCTACTACCAATTTGGTCAATATAATGGTGATTTGTTGCTTGTGGTCGTAACGATCGTGGTGATAGTTGTGATAGAGTTAGTGGTTTTAAGGGTAGTGGAAAAGATCGATATAGTTTTTCGGAATATTGTAATGTCAGTGACGTTGTTATAGGTTTAATTCGAGTTAGAGTTAAGTTGTATTATATTGCTTTAGTGATGTATTGGTGCGGTTGTACTTGGTTGATGTTAGTGATTTATGGTTTTGTTTTGATCTTCATAATATAGTTTAGCGGCGTATAAATCTTCATTTTTGCGTATCTCTGTTCATGAGTAGGTCCTTGTTTAAGACAGTGTAGAGTGCGTTATGGGAAATATGAACACGATTCCATCTTGAACATATCAACAAGTAAGTACTCGTCTCTTCCACCAGTCTGTCAGAGACGTTAACATATAAGTATTATATTTTTTAACTTACAGTGGCTTTAGTCCTAAAATATATAAAATAAATTATGAGCTGGCTCCTTGGAATATTCTCTGTGAAATATATATAATCCTGGAGATAAACGTTCATTTACATTTGTGAGGACTGTGAACTAGATATTTGGGATCATATCAATAGCGGCAACTAGGGATGCAAATATTCCTTCCAGTCACTTATAGGCAAATGAGAGTGGATAGTAGAATCACATGCTTCTCTGTAATCAAGATGTATTGAGGCCATAGTTTGTGTGCAGTCTTTAATTGCTGACATTTCAGGTTTATCAAACATTATTTGGCACATTTGTACGTTCTCTCATTTCTGCCTGCCGGCTCGTCACATATTATCATATTGGATAGGCATTGCTTGAATTACTTCAGACAGCTTATTTAAAATTTGTATATAATGTTAAGACAAGTAATAAGGATTTAGCTTTCTGCTAAGCCAGTGTTTTTTTCTTCTTGGCTACAAGATTTGTCCATATTATGGCAAGCCGATTTAGTAAGTCAAACTGACCTTAAATAATTTTGTTAAATATACATATGAATGAACTTCTACAGAACATTAACATATACAAGTATCCAATTGATAAGTCTCTTCCTCGTACCTTCCCCTTATTCAGTATTTTCACAGATTTGCCGAAAATGTCGAACTTAAATATGTAAGTTTTACAGGTGATGTCGGTTTGATATTCGTTTTTGATTATATATAACCATAATGTATTTCGATTAAAATCCTTCTTTTCATTCGGGATTTTCGATTGAAATAATCTAAGATCTTCCGCCGAAGTCGCTCCTTTTACAAAGATATTGTTTTTCTTCAATCCCCTCCTTCCGTGTAGAGCTTGTGGACTAGAAGCAAACGGCAATTGAATCTGGCTCGCTGGGGTATTTTATTCTGATAAAGATATTTTTTTCCGGCGCCTTGAATTTGTCTTTGAAATTGTTTCCCTTTAATAGGTTTGGCATCATGTATCTCCACTCACTTTTGTCAATTTCTTCAGAACAAATGTTTGATGTGTTGCAAAATATTATTAACTTTACTTATGATGGCAGTTGAACGTCAGATTCTACAGTTCAGATGTTAATGTTTTCTCCTAGCTTTTGTTATTTACTGATTTGTTTATGTTAAATTATCTCATTACACCATACGCTGCGGGTGTCTCTTAGATATTCTTTAAGAATAACAAGATGCATACAAGTCGATATTTGGGTTCCCACTCATGTTTTTATATACACCCCACTAGTATTGTCAGTATATTTTAACAAGAGAATGAGTGTTGTTTTCCTACTCACGTCAAAAATAGCGTTTATTTAATGATAGCTTGCAGAAATTGGAAAGTAAATTTTATTCAAACTGTGAATGTGAAATCTTTTTAAGTAGTGTGTATTCTATAGGAGTAGTTTCCGATGGAGATATATGAGCGTTGAGTGATGGTAATGATGGCGAAGGTTTGTTTACATTTTTTCGGACTCTTCTAGGTTAGTCTTTAGCTGAATTTGAATGTCTGCAGAAAATCGGCCGGCATCAGCGGAGTTAGAATGGCATTTGTTATCTGTAACGGATGTTTATCCGGCAAGAAAATATGTATTTTGTCTAAGATAATTAGCGCTGGGTAAGCTTTAGCACAGCCATTTGGTAGATGCTTCATATAGCTAATAAAATAATTTCCACGTGCTTTTTATAAAGCTGAATCTTGATTGAAATAAAATGACCAAGAAAAGTGTGTAGAATACTTAGGGCATCTTAGAAAACTCACACGAGCATTGTTCTTGATGTTATCAATGTCAGCCATCATATTAATTATCATCCCCATTAGGGCCCCACCGTAATGCCATATATAAACACACTGGATAATGCATGCAGGGGTGCACTATGACGGAAATAAATATGGGGCGATTATTATTGTAAACATAGGTCTGCTCGATCAGGATCGATCTCAAGTTAAAGAACAACTATAGCACTGCAGCAGATAATTAACAACAATAAAAGCAACAAGACCTACGATAAAATTTAAAAAAAATCTTATTATTGACATTCACGATTAATTATATATAGGAAACAATAGAAAAATGAGCTTAAGTTGAAATACTTACGTTAGAGGGAGAAGAGATGTGAATGGATAACTTTTCTTTTTTTTTTTCCTTTCTCAAGAATATTTTCGATTAAAATGATCGATTGAAGCGAAATATAATAAAATGATTTCAGGCAGAAATTTGCAACCGCTTCACGGAGTTTTTCTTGCTGTTTCCTCCGAGGTTAAATCGAATTGAGCTTTCTACCTACCTGCGACCAAACCGTCATGTTTTCATGAATATAAAACAGTAGATATACCTAATAATAAATTACTTAAAACAGACTTTTGATTTTGTTTAAATATGGTAAACTGTGACTCGATTGAGATTTGACTGCTAATATTAGAAGGTTGAATAAGTACGCAAACATTCCCATCTCAGCTAGAATCGTTTTAATTAATGGTTTTTCACTTGGTTGACTTGATTAACGCATAGAAATATTTAGTAAGTTTCACAAAATCAATAATTATATAAATAATTCAGCTAACGGACTCATGAAATATATAAATGCATAAATAAATCAATGGATACATAAGATTATGTTCTTCATGCACAATGGCCATCCATTGGACAGATAATTAATACACCCAATAATCATTTGGTATAATTCCATTTTGTGAGTGTCAAAAATTTTAATGGATTCTTATTATTAAAAAAAAGTGAACAAATGTAAAATGAAGTATTTTTGTGCAATTTAAGGGAGAATACGTACACGCGTACATGCGTAGATAAGCATAAACACACAGATATAGAAACAAATACACACGTTCAAGCACACTAACAGATAAAAATAGTCAAAGAAAACCAGAAAACCATATATCAATTTTGCGATAATTTTCAATTATATAATGTTTAGTTCTCACTATAAACGCACCGAGTATGTAGAATGGTAGGCAAAATAAATAATAATTACAACAACAACAACAACAAAAACACAATAATAATAATAATGATTTCATTTATTGGCCACATGGGCCGACATATAGGGGACAATACAAAAGACTGGGACAGTGGGGTTTTACAGAAAAATCGAGTAAACAATATGAATAACAATAACACAGTAACAATAAAGTAACAATAACATTACAGCAAGAAAAAATTCCCCAATAGGAGGGATGACCACCTAGGGTTCGCTCAGGTACCCCACCAGTCCTGAACGACCCGACGCTTCGAGAGCACTCTGGAAGGGCGCCCCTCTCCTCCTCAAATTTATCTACCTACAGCCGCATGACCAGGGTAGGCCCACTCACACGGGCCATTCTCGCCACATTCACCCACCTTTCAGAAAATGTACTGGGGGACAGCACTTCTCTCTTCACCCTCACCTTCCTTTCGAAGTGAAACTTGAAAAAGTTGATGAGGGATTGGCCGAAGAGAAAAGTGTCTGTCTTCAGTCCTTTCAACCTCGTCCAGCATACAACCTCTTTCGCTACTGCCACCAAACAGAGGAAAACTACCTGCCCTTCCTGGCCAAAAGAAGGAGGCGGGTCAATCTTCACTATGGACTCGGCCGATAGCCGGATCCGTTGTACATGCGACAACAGCTGTTCAACATAACTCCACAAGTCAGTAATGCACGGACACTGGACGAGTGCGTGCAGAACGGTTCCGTCGCTCTGCGCGCATCTCGGACAGGTTCGTCTGACAGCACTTCCGTGTCTGTAGAGTTTACCTCGAACCGGCAGTGCCCCCCGGTAGCACTGCCAAGCGAGGGATTTTTGGAAATTATCCATCGTCCCCGGCTCGAAAGTCCTCCGGTACAGACTGGTTAGTTCGACTTCGTTGACTCCCAGAGCCTCTCCGAGTGCGTTGTAGCACTTGCCCACCACTAATCCTCTATAGAACTCGAGAGTGGAAGTTCCACTGACCGCATTGCCAGCCTGGTAGAGGGCAGTGAGTGCATGGCAACATTCCAGATGCCAGTCACCCAGTCTCGGTCTCTTCTTGACCCAGGACTGCAACTCAGTCAAAGAAACGAGCTGCGGAAAGGCCCTTCTGACAAACGGCGACCACCCCTGTTCACCGTTTAGGCAGAATAATTAGAGATGCCGCATCCTCAGCGCGTGCTTGCGCATCATTAGCCACGGCATGCCCAGCCCTCCACGTAGAGTGTGCTGACAGCAGATGGACCGCCTCACCAGCGGAACCTGACCCCTCCACAAGAATTTGAAGAGGAGCCGCTCCAAGATGGCGACGCGCGAACGGGTCAAGGGACGACGGTCAGACGGTAGTAGATGACGGATGCGATGTATCCGTTCGCTACCTCCGCCCGACCTTTCAGTGATAGCTTCATCCCAGCCCATTTCTGGGTTAGACTGGCTACCCTGCCCGTCACCTCGTCCCAATTCTTATCCACCTGGAGGTCTGGCCCGAACCAAACCCGTAGCAACTTTACCGGTCCGTCCGTCCAGCGCCTAACGACGCTGTTGGACGGCATGGACTTGCCTCTCCAGGTGCCGAGTTGCAAGCCCACTGACTTTTCCGGGTTAAATTTTGCTCCCGTCAACCTTTCATATTCCTCCAATAAGTTGCCGACCACCTCGATTTCTGAGGTGTCCGACACTATCACGGTGATGTCGTCCGCATAAACCGGCACAGTCTTTCCGCGTCCCGGTTCGAGCGGGATGCCCTGCAACAGCTCCAGCTTCCGCAGTAAAGGCTTCCTCCGAACAACCGAGCAAAATGTTGGCGAAAGGCCTCATACCTCCGCTTGGAATCGCTCAGCTCGTGTCATCTCGGTCCGTCAAAGACCGAATCGTGGTTTTATTACCACGCTGCGCCTCTGCCACACGGGACCATCGAACAGCTTTGGTTCCCTCCTTTCTCTGTGCACGCGACTTAGCTCTGACAATGCAACCTTCGTGTTTCGCATTGCGATTCTAGCCGCTAGCACGTCAGTTGCAATGCCACTACCAATAGCCTCGTCTAACTTATCTACCAACACCCCCTCCTTTCTATTTTTCTCTAACGCTACTTCTTTGCTAAATTCTATCGAGATTACTCTAATCTCTCTTTTGAGAGCCCCCTACCATCTATTGTTGACGACTCCCCCTGTCAACTTTTTCTCAACTAAATTGTCGACCTGGTCTCTGTAAGCCTTACCTGCCGGAAATGACATGTTTAGCTTCCAGTAACCAGGTCCTACCCTACGCCTCTTAACTAGGTCGACCATACAGATCACAAACTTGTGATCTGAATAGGTGACCGTTTCAAAACGTGGACAGCTTACACTATTTCTGTCTATTTTCTTAATGAATATCCTGTCTATATACGATCTAGATGACTCTATGCTGTTAGTGCAGGTCCACTGGCGCATTAGGGAAATCTAGTCGGTACCTGTCAGACAGTTGGAACTGGCTGATCAGGTTCCTGAGGCTTTTGCAACCCCCGCTCCTATCGGATACTCCCACACAGTCCCAGTGTGCGTCTCAGATGCCGTTCCAGTCCCCCGTTAACAGTAAAGGGCGAGACGTACCGAGAAAGGCTTCCCGGCGTCTAAAGAAGTCCGGCCGCCCTGCCCCAGTAGGAGCATAGACGGCCACCAGTCTAAAGGCACCACCTTCGTTATTGTTCACAACCAACCACCAACTTCCCGTCCGGGTCCCATAAGATCGACCTTACCTCGTGATCCAGGCCTTTCCTAAACAGCACTGCCACCCCGCCTCCCATTCCTGGCCGGCTAACAGATGCAAAGATCTGATAGTCGTCGAAAATGGGGGCTAGTGCGCGCGTGTCAGAAATCCTGGTCTCGCTGACGGCAATTACATACATTTCTATAGACCCGAGGTCGTTGAGCAGGTGGCCCTGCTTCCAGGACGACCCCAGGCCTCGAACATTTAAACATCCTACTCTTAATACGGCCATATTGGCAGGTTAAAAAGACAGAGAGGAAGGTTTACTTACCTTCCGGGCTCTTGTGAAGGTCGGTTTGTTCGACCACCATAGTTGGTGAGGTTTCTTTTAGGAGCCCCTTTAAAAGACTTGAAGTGGGTTTTACGTTCGGGGTTCCCACGTCCCGAGGAAAGCTGTCTCGCATTTCTTTGAATATATCGATTGACATTCGCACCTGAACCAAATCTTCCGGCACGCGAAATGTGCTCGATTTAAAAATGTCTCCCTCTTTTTGTATATTTTCACTTCGTGCTACTAGGGCCATCTGTTCCTCGTTGGCCCTCCTGACGAGCACGAAGTTTTGTATGTTTTGTTGGTGTGATTATTTTGTTTGCGTGGCTGTGGTGGTGATGGTTTTGGTCGTGTTGTTTCGGTTGTGTCTGTGTTTATTGTGAGTGCGGTGTCGGTGGTTTCAGATGTTTGTGTGTATATTTTTTCTTGCGTCTGTTTAGGTTTGCGTTTGGGGGATTCTGGTGATGGTGATGGTGGTGTTGATGTTGGTGTTATTGGAGAGATGTTTGCGTGGGTGGTGTCTGCGTTTTTTATTGGGGGTGATTTTGTGCTTTGTTGTGTTTTTTGTGTTTCGTTTTTTGTTTCCTTTTTGTGTTTCCTTTTTTGTATTTTGTTTTTTTTTTGGTTTTCCCTCATCTTCACTACTGGTAGATGAGGGGTCTGTGTATGTAAGTGTGTCTGTATGTATGTTTATGGTTTTATTGGTGTGTGTATTTTTGGGGGGGAGGGGGAATTTGACAGCTTTCCTCGTTTCCCCCCTGGGAGGTCAATGTTGGTGATGGTCTTTCTATTTGTTTTGTTGTTGGTGGTTTTGCCGGTGCTGGTGTTGGTTGTGGTCCTCTCCGGCGTCGGCAGGAGTGGAGCCTTTCAACCCCCTGCCTCTTTCAGCAGTTGAGGGCAGAAGGCTCGCAAATGGGTTTTTTCCCCATAAACAAATCACTGCGGCCTTTTGCCTTCGGTCATAATGTGAATGACCGTCCCATTCTGAAGGCGAATGTGGTCCAGGATTGTCTTCACATTCTCGGGCCTGATCTGGAGAAGGATCTCCAGGTCAACCCCAGACCAGTTCTCTCTGGCCGTTCTGGTCCCCTCTGGCCGTTCTGGTCCCCTCCACAATCACACAACCCAGAAACCACCACATGTCAAGTCCTGGTGGGATTCTGGGAATGCGGAGACGGGCCGTTCTTTTTCCCATGTGGGAAGGGTACATTATGACCTTGCTGGTTTTGCAAGGAGTCATAGCGAGGGCTTCTGACTTGAACAACACTGAAATGGTGCCGTACTGTCTGCCCCTCTCTTTGTATTCGGTGTCTTCTCTGATGCACCTCAGCGCGACTTCGACATCTGCTTGTGGGATTAAAGCTGCCCTTTTGGTTTGTGCTGAGATGCATCTATAATGCACCGTTCTGCGCTCCGCTGCCTCAATAGGTTCTACCGGGAGAGTTAAGTTGGCCCAGGTTTGCTCTTGCTTGATGAGCTTCCATGCCTGGGCCAACTTTTCATCTTTGCTTGAGAGGTCCATGTTGAAACAAGGTCTCTTTTTTGCTGCTTCCGCAGCGAAACTGTTCTTCTTGTTTTCGTTGGGGGTGTTGTTGTCGTTGTCGTTGTTCTTGTTGGTGGTGTTGTTATCACTGTCGCTGTTATCGTTGTTGTATTTGTTGCCACCGTTGTTCTCGGTGCAGTTGGCATTGTTTGTGTTGGTGTTGTTGCTATTTGTTTTCATGTTAGTGTTGTTTATATTGCTGCATTTGTCATTTTTTTTCCGTTATCACTATTTTCGTCGTCGCTGTTACTGTCATTTCTTTCAAAATTAGAGTTCTCATTGGTATCATTGGTGTCTTTCTTTACCTTGTTTGTGGTCGTGTTTGTGTTATCAATGTGTGTTAATTTCGCTGTAGCGCTCCTCTCAACTTCTACGTCGTTGTCGCACGACAGCAGACACATCGCTGGTTGAGGTGGCTCAGCCACGTTTTTTTTTTCTTCGTAATTTTTTTAACATGTAAAAAAAGTTCAAATATTTGGGCCAAAAGGCCCAAATATTATACTTTCCCCTTCACGGGGCAAAGTCTAAAGGCTTATATCCCTTACACAACAAGAAATATTTAACAACAAATAATTTTAACAGGCAAATAAAGCGACTTACTGGGAGCGAGCAAAATACGTCCGCTTAGACCAATAATAATAATAATAATAATAATAATAACAACAACAACAACAATATTGATGTAAAAAGAAAATATAAGAGAGAGAGAGAGAGAGAGGGAGAGAGAGAGAGAGAGAGAGAGAGATAGATAGAGAGAGAGAGAGAGAGAGAGAGAGGGGGGTGAGAGAATAGGGTACCCGAGACAAAATGTATGGATTTTTGATGCGTTATAGATTTATAATAAATACACTAATGGTTCTTTCAGTTTTGTTCATAATAACTTATCTATTTCATAACTCTCCTATTTGCAATCAATATAGATGTCGTATACTGTCACAAGGTCATACATTCTGTGGAATGGTGTATTAATCGATTAAATTGACTCCATTATTCGTCTGGTATTTTATTTACACGACCACGTGAGGATGAATGGAAACGTGGACCCTACTGGGATTTAAACTCATAATGTAAAGGATCGCATAACATTCTACTGTTGTGATGCAATATCTGCCTATTCACGGATGGTTTTATTTTTAGTAACCTTCACTGTAGTAAGTAAACAGTACGTAAAAAATGAAAATATATAAATGTAATTGAAATAAATGTATTCCCACATTTACAATCAGCAATTCCTTCTCCAACAATAATGATTAGTACACTCATATCAGAGTGGCTTAGCGCCTTGTCTTCCACATGTGTGACCAACACAACTGCCGCTGGTCAGTACCTGATTTCTCGTCACCATAGCGTGGGCCAGGGGCACTTCAGGTTTAGGGAGCAACTTGTACACAAAAAATTAAAATACACAGCTAAACTCCTAATTGTACATATCAAAGTTAGTTCGGTGCAAGTAAATGGTATTGAAAAGTTATAGATACATGTATTAAATTAAAATATTCTAACCATCCTAAAAATTAAAAAGACGAGCTGAGGGTACAAATAAATCGCTACTGCTGTCGCTGATGAGGTCAGGAGCAATTGCTCTCTTTCCTCCTATTAAAATCGGCCCTGGGTAGAGTAGCTGTTACAGCGGATTTCAGTGGTCATTCTTCGCATCAATGCCTTCGCTATTTTGTCCGCATTGCACAGCTGAAGCATATACCACTCGGGCATCTGTAGCATCTGTCGTACACTCCATTTTCCATGTATTTCGTTGCTTAATGTCCTTTTTCTCTTTAATTTTCTTGTCTTCTTTCTTTTTACTTTCCGTATTACCATTTATACTGTACAGTTTTTATCATATATTCTCTTTTATCATGGCTTGGGGTTTACCCCTACTCTTAAATTTTTCTACCATTTTTATTCAATAGACTACTTGAGATTTTTCCTTTATTGCTTTTAGTGAATATACTTCGGACATACTTAGGCACCATTTCCATTAATTAGATAATATTAACTCTAATACTTCTGTTTTTAAAAGGCAGTGCTTGTTTCATCGGTTTCTCTGGCGCCGAAACGGAAGGTTATGAAACATAAACCAGGCAGAAACGTAAACAAACACATGCACACAAACACACACACACACACACACACACACACACACACACACACACACACACACACACACACACACACACACACACACAGACACACACACAGACACACACACACACACACACACACACACACACACACACACATATATACATATATAATGAAATAAGACCGTCTTCTGCACTTTCCCTCTATCAAATTCCACTCATAAGGCATTTACGTTTTAAGATGGTAAAGTGTAGTATGATAGATATCTGGTTGCTATATCTACCAAGTCAAGAAACGACCTACAAGTTAGACTTCGTCTCTACCAGTACATAAATCATTCACTATAAGATAAATGTGTCAACTACCTTTACGAACTACCTACACCTAAGCATATAAGTTTATAAAATTCCGGATATGTAAACGAGAGAGATCTGGCTTCCATTTCTAGCAGGTCTAACCACCACTTCCAAGCTCACTTTTCGTCTCTGCCGATACATTAATAATGCAATTTAAGAGAAATATGTCAACTACATTTACGAGCCAATTACAATGAATTATATCAGTTTTAAAATAGCGGATATGTAAACATTTTAGAGAAGAACTTAAAGTTATTTCAGTAATTGCTAGGAAATAAACTTGATTAGAGAAAGAATCCTTATTTAAGCTACATTAATTTTAAACTAGTTAAGCCAGGTCAAAGTATATATATATATATACAAGCTAAAATAAGCTATTAGAAATACGGCAAAGTATGTATTACTGCTTCATTTCAAGTGTAACGTGTAGAAAAAAACCATTGGGACGAAAAGAAAACGACAGATTTGACATATTTCTTTTATATATTAAATGGTGGGTGGCATAACATATTACACATACGTTCATTCCTCTCAAAAGCCAACAAGCTGCTATGTAGGTCGCAAGGTTGTTGTTTTTTTATCAAGAAAAACGAGTATTCGAATGAGTTAAGGTACAGTTGCACTACATTAAGTGAGAGCAATATTGATTATTTTAACGCAATATATAGATTTTCTAAAAGATATTCCGTGATGTTCTTGAAGCCATCAACCAAACCACAACGATGACAAAACAAACAGATTTACACGATATGAAAAAAATGACAAAAGTAAATATAGGCACGGATATGGTTGTGTGACTAGATGTTCACTTCTCAACAACGGTGTTCTGTGTTTATTCCCATTGTGTGGTACCATGGATGAGTCAATCTATCCGACAT
>OZ024743.1:202481873-202506873 GCA_964016885.1 Eledone cirrhosa
ATTTAGTCTCCAAGTTATTGGTTTAGTTGTTGATATGATATCTTTGTTCATATAGTTCTTTGTATTATTGATAATAATATTACAGCTGTTCTGCTGGTTGTAGATATTGTTTGTTTACAAAGTAATTGTTGCTGGAATTGCGGCTATAGTTGTTGTAGTTGTAGTTATTGGTGGTGACGTCATTGATATAAAGCCACCCTAATCCGGCCCTTGGATTATGAGAGAAATCAGTTTACTCTAAAGTCAGGTTATATATATTTTTTTAAAATGACATCTTAAGGGTGGTGCCCCAGCATGGCCTCAGTTGACTGTCTGGAGCAGGTACAAGTGTAAAAGAGTAAAAGAGTTTCATAATGTTATGTAAAAATTAATTGTTTCTACTTTTGGCACAAGGTCAGCAATTATCCTAGTGTATTACTGGTTCTTTATTTTATCAACCCCGTAAGGATAAAAAGGCTTTGTTATCCTCAATGGGATTTCAACTCAGACCATAAAGGGCCGTAACTCTTTGCTGCAAAGCATGGCGCCCGACCCTCTACCGATACTGCCAATCCACCGCCATTCATTACAACACCAATTTAACAACGCGTAAATTGATTATGAATCTAAATACGTCTAAACCTTTCATAATTTTCAAAACGATCTGAAAATAATATGAAGTGTTTACAATAAAAATAAGATAAAGAAATTGTTATGATCAAAGAGTTTGTTGTTGCTCATAATCTTGCAGCTGATGTTTGAAGATTGTTTTTTGTGGTGCGCCTTTTTAGATAGGAAGGGGATTTACGGGTCTATCATAAAATGCGTTCCAAATACATTATTTTGTAGTTACAGTGTATTGAGGAAGAGTTTAATCGATGTAGCATCGCCTTCTTTACAACTCTAGCGTATGATATGAAGGAGATTTGGCTATTATCGGACGGGTATGGTTGATGTTTAGGTTGTCTTACTGCTTAGCTTCTAAATAATGTGTTAAACATTAACTACAAACTAGTTATGAGGAGTTTATGACACCTGTAGTTCGAATATTTACACACAGACCCATATGTATATATATATATATAAACCCTTCGTTTCAGAAGATCCCTTAAGGGTGAAAGCAGTAATTGTTTGCTTAAAATTTAATCTCTTCTTATAATATATATGTAGCGACGTGGTTAGTCAGTCTGGTCACTACTTCTGATCAGATCCGAGAATAGCCCTTAGAAGGACTGTTATCGCATACGGTCTGATCAGATCTGAAGATAGCCCTTAAAAGGACTGTTGTCGCATATAGCCCCTAAAAGAACTGTTGAGGATGGACAGACGAAAGCATAAGTTGAAAGGACGAAGTAAGGCGAGATGTAAATTCGATCAGCTATTTATTTTCACATGAAGCGACGATACGAGGTACAAGGCGTGTGTAAGTGACAAGCGTGGCAGAGGCGAGGAACAACGATACGCGGGTTGACTCTGCCAAATGTCGACTGCTGAAGTGTTTGGAACCACTCTATTTATACAGGAATAATCGTTTGATGTTTAGCCGCTGTGTAGGCGTTTATACTGGTAGCTTTTAAGGGTTCTTTTATTTCACGTTGAGGTAGCTAGCTAACAGGTAGATGGCGCTGTATATTTCACAGATGTTATTTCCGATGGCTGTACATTAGCCCCCTGCCAGATCCTTTGTACAAAAAAAGAGCGAAATATCGTATAGTAATGGGCCAGTGGTGCATTTGTCATGACAATAGCCCCAGGAGTGACCAGCACGTTGTGAAAATTTGTGATCATCGAGTACAGGACAGAGTTGATGTAGAGATGATATGGCAAGATGTGTGTGTCAGGAAGAGAAAAAAGAAATAAACAATAAAATGACTTTGACCAGGTTTATGCAGGCGTGATGAATGAGCCTGTTGCAATTTGGGTTGAGCTGCCTGTGAATTGCGTGACAAAAAGTCTAACTGGTCAGTGAAGATAACTGTAATGTGTGAACTGAATGGCCGTAAGCATGCTGCCTAAAAGTAACAGTTTGCTCCACCACATATGACTTGAGCGAATGCATGTGGTAAAAAAATAGCGAGGCATTCTCGAGCCATTGAGTGATTGTGTACGTGAGAAAAGAAGGCCAATGTTTTGAGGATGCGATTTGTGAAATGCGTGATCAAAGAGAAAACATTTTGTAGTGTAAGAGTTAGAGGGACGCAAATATCTATTGCTCCGTGTATAAGGTGAAACAAACGTGGTTTTGTAGTGTGCATGAAAAACAGAATATGTACACGCCTTGTATGTATATAAAAATTATGGCAATTACACAATAAATGTTACAGAACAAGAAAAATAAAAATGTTTGCAAAACAAGAGAGAGAAGACAAAAAATGTTATACACAATGATATACACAATGTTTGTTCTTAAATAGTGTTTGTAATAAATAATGTTCATAATAAATAATGTACTTCGTGACATGAGCACATGGTCACTAAAAATTGCAATTGTTCAAGCAGAAAGTTCATTGTATTTGGAACTGGAAATAGTAAACACAAGAAAAATGGAAATGTTTTGCACGAAGAGTGATTAAGAAACACACTTGAGGTTAACGGTAATTCACATATTGTGCCAACTTTGCGGGCCAATGGACGCGTCGTCCGCTTCTCGTGACTGGAGATGAAACAGATGGCTCGCTGGGACAGCAATCCGTTGGAGTTTCTGGTGTAGAGACTGTAACAGTATCAATGATGGCTCTTTTTAATCTGTCTACCCTGACAGAATTCTGTTTACCATCTAGATCAAGAATAAAATATTTCGGATATTTCTTTAGAACACGATAAGGGCCAGAATATGGAGATCGAAGATGAGCTGAGATGGTGTCGTTTCGAACGAAAACGTGTGTCCAATATTTAATGTCTGAAGGTACGTGTGTGGCCGTGTTCTGTTGACGGGTGCTTGCAGGAGCAAGGTGAGACATATATTGTCGAAGACGGTGTACGTATGATCCTGGGTCTGGAACATCCTGAGGAGAGATGGGAGCAACCATCTGACCAGGTAGAACCAGGGTGGTGCCGTACACTAATTCTGCAGGTGTGTGTCCGAATTCCTCCTTAACGGTGGATCGAATGCCCAGAAGGATGAGTGGTAGGTATTCAAACCAGTGGGTCTTGTCTGGATATGCTTTTATTGCAGCTTTCAATTGACGATGGAATCTTTCCACGAGACCATTAGCTTGCGGGTGATAAGCTGTCGTCCGGATGTGTTTACATCCTAACAGGCGAGTCAGTTCCCTGAAGTGATGGGTGTCAAATTGGCGTCCTCTGTCCGTTGTTATCTTCGCTGTGGCGCCATAACGTGATACCCAGTGTAAAACCAAAGTTTTAGCGACTGTTTCCGCTGAGGTATCATTTATGGGAAAAGCCTCAGGCCAACGAGAAAATCGATCTATGCAGGTGAGCAAATGTGTGTAGTTCTGTGATGGTGGTAGAGGTCCGACGATGTCGATATGCACATGATGAAAACGTGTATCAAGTTGCGCGAATGTGCCGAGTGGAGTTTTGATGTGTCTGTGGACCTTGGCTTTCTGGCAATGCAGCTCCTGGACCAGTCGCGCACGTCCTTGTTAATGTTAGTCCACACAAAACGAGCAGAGATGAGTTTCTGCGTAGCCCGGATTCCCGGGTGAGACAAGCAGTGTAAAGCAGAAAAAACTTGTCGAAGATGCATATGTGGTACGTACGGTCGTTCATGACCGGTAGAAACGTCGCACCAAATTTGTCCCGGAGAAGAAGGAATGGGAACTTGCTAAAACTTGAGGGATGGCGAATCTCGGATCTTGATAAACTCTTCGTCAGTCTCTTGGTCAGCTGCGATCTGTTGAAGGTCGATGACTGAATGCACATGTATTGCGTTCAGCTGGATTCGGGACAGGGCGTCTGCTGCTACGTTGTCTGATCCCTTGATATGCCGAATATCAGTTGAATATTGGGAGACAAAATCCAGGTGTCGGAGTTCTCTCGGTGAATGTCGATCAGGTTTGGTACGGAACGCATAAACTAATGGTTTATGGTCCGTGTAGATCACGAAATCTGATCCTTCGAGCATGTGCCGAAAACGCTTAACCGAAAGATAGCTTGCCAAGAGTTCGCGGCCAAACGTACTGCATTTCGTTTCTGCCGGTTGCACCGCTTAGAAAAGAAGGATAAGGGTTGCCACACGCCGTTGACATGTTGTAGAACGCCTCCAACCTCCGTGTCTGATGCGTCCACTAGCAGCGAAAAAGGAGCGCCAGACCTGGGGAAAACGAGCATGGAAGCGTTTGCCAACATTTCTTTCAGGCGGTTAAAAGATGTTAATTCTTCCTCGTTTAGAGTGATCTCTTCGTTTGTGCGAGTCTGGTTACGAAGAAGGTCTGTGAGGAGTCTGGCTGCGTCGGAATAATGTGGGATGAACCGCCTATAAAAATTCACCAGACCGAGGAATTCAAGCAGTTTCCGAAGTGATGTAGGTGCGGGAAAACTGCGGATAGCTTCTACTTTCTCGGGAAGTGGACGAATGCCGTCTTTATCGATGATATGCCCGAGAAAGGACAGCGACAGAACGCCGAGAAGGCACTTGCTGGGGTTGATGATGATACTGTACTCAGCCAAACGTCGGAAAAGGAGATCTAAGTGCTTTTCGTGTTCATGCTCGGAAGTAATTGCTACCAGCACGTCGTCAATATACGCGTATACGAAGGGTAGATCGCGTAACACGGTGTCAATAAACCGCTGAAAAGTTTGTGCAGCGTTGCACAGTCCGAACGGCATTCGCAGGAATTCGAATAAATCGAACGGTGTTGTGATTGCCGTCTTCGGAATGTCTGCAGGCTCCATAGGTATCTGGTTATATGCACGCACCAAACCTACCTTGGAAAAGATCCGTGCGCCTTGCAGAGAGGCAGAAAAATCGTGCAGGTGAGGTACAGGGTAATTATCGGGCACTGTAGAATTGTTAAGTGCACGATAATCCCCACATGATCGCCAATCATTCTCGTTTTTTAGGAACAAGGTGTAGGGGTGAAGACCAGTTGCTGGAGGAAGGGCGAATGATTCCGAGGTCCAGCATGTGTTGCAACTTCTGCTTGGCGATTTTTAATCGGCCTGGAAGCAGTCTCCTTGGTCGGGAAGCTGTGGGTGGTCACCTTGTCTCGATGTGGTGCGTGACACTATGCTTAATGGGACCATCCTTAAATACCGGACGAGTGATGTCTGGGTATTTCTGGAGAATGCCGTTGTATCGCAAAGGCTCTGACTGACAAATTACAGGGCTCACTGTGAATTGTGTGGTAAATATACCTCTCACAGTGACGTTTGTGGTGGTGTCGATAAGCCTCCGGTTCTTCATATCCACCAGAAGGTTGAAGTGGTGGAGAAATCGGCTCCTAGGATAGGGGTCGGCAGGTCTGCCACGACGAACACCCATTGAAAACGCCGCCTCAGGCCTAAATTGAGGGTCAGGGATTTTTCCCCGAAAGTGGGAATTGACGATCGGTTCACTGCCTGTAGAAAGGACGGGGTTGGGTGTCTTTTGCCCTAGATTAGTGAAACAGGAATAACACTAACCTGGGCTCCTGTATCCACGAGGTAACGGATGCCTGTCGCCTGGTCGTTAATAAAAAATAGACGACTTTTCTTTTCAGTACCAGGGGTGAACGTCGTCGCCAGGCCCTGGGTGGTATTCCGGAAAGAACACGGGGCTTTGCACTTAGATGCCTGTGCGCCGAAATTTTAGTGATACCAGCAGAGGTGACCAGGCACACAATTTTGACTGGGACTTCTGGATCTTCGACTGTGAAATAGCCTGGATTGACTGTTGCTGCGTCGCCGGTGTGTTTGAAAGGTCAGGTTCTCTACTTGATTTGAGAGGGCTTTAATTTGACCAGCCCGCTCTCTGATCATAGCCCGCAGCTCTGAAATATCGGCCTCTGTCGTTGGCTGTATGTCCATGTTGGTATTTTCTAAGGTGCTGTCTGGTTGCGCGTTCGACTCACGTTCGGGTCACCAATTGTAGCGACGTGGTCACTACTTCTGATCAGATCCGAGAATAGCCCTTAGAAGGACTGTTATCGCATACGGTCTGATCAGATCTGAAGATAGCCCTTAAAAGGAATGTTGTCACATATAGCCCTTAAAAGAACTGTTGAGGATGGACAGACGAAAGCACAAGTTGAAAGGACGAAGCAAGGCGAGATGTAAATTCGATCAGCTATTTATGTTCACATGAAGCGACGATACGAGGTACAAGGCGTGTGTAAGTGACAAGCGTGGCAGAGGCGAGGAACAACGATACGCGGGTTGACTCTGCCAAATGTCGACTGCTGAAGTGTTTGGAACCACTCTATTTATACAGAAATAATCGTTTGATGTTTAGCCGCTGTGTAGGCGTTTATTCTGGTAGCTTTTAAGGATTCTTTTGTTTCACGTTGAGGTAGCTAGCTAACAGGTAGATGGCTCTGTATATTTGACAAATGTTATTTCCGGTGGCTGTAGATATATATATATATGTATTTATATTTGTATACTTGACCGTTGGTCAGTCAATGATAAATATTGAGGACCAAATGAATTAACTGTGGAGATATAAAAGATACAGAAGCGAAAACCAACCTAACAATGAGTGTGTTCTGTTGCTATTTCTGGTAATATTATTACAACAATATGACCCTCCCCACGTATAACAATATATATATATATATATATATATATATATGTAGGAACGTGAGTTTTATTGTAGTACAATAAAGCAATCCATCTCTATTAATAATAATATTCCTAAATTATTCTTAAGTGCCTTAAATAAATGCTTCCCTCCCTCACATATCTATAGTAAAATATTTAACACACACACTATAAAATTTTCCTATTCGACCTCCTCCAACATTTCCAACATTATCTCTAAAAACAACAATAAAATACTAAATACTAAATCTCTTCCTTCCAACACTGAATATCATAATAATAGTAATAGTACTCCCGACGTCATTGTAAACTCTAGGCTAATTTCTGCAAACCCAAATACAACGTCAAACACAACTTCGCTAAATCAAGAAACTATTATTCCTATCGTAAATAACTTCTCCAATCCAATTCCTTCTATAGATAACACTAAGTCACTCGTTAATAACTCTGCTAATCTCTCTAATTGCAATTGCAATTACCCTGTTAAAAATAAATGTCCTCTCAACAACCATTGTCTTGAAAAAAACTTAATCTACGAATGTAAAGTTATAACAGACACCAATTCCTTCACCTATTTTGGCTCCACTTCCACCTCCTTTAAAGCTCGTCTTTATAATCATCATTCGTCTTTTAAATACCAACTTAAAAGAACCAACACGCCACTCTCAGAACTCATATGGTCCTTGAAAGACAAACATATTAAATATAACATCTCTTGGAAAAAGGTTTCTTCTGCTTCTCCATACTTGAACAGTTCTCTATCCAAGACTTGCAATCTCTGTTTAAATGAAAAATTTACCATTATATCTAATTTCGATTCTATAATAAATAGACGCACTGACTTGTTTTCTCTCTGCTTGCATAAATTCCACAGAACATTCCATAAAGTATACAGCTAATATCTAATACTTTATCAATTTAAAATCCTTTTCTCAAAGGCACATATTTATATATACCTCTTTAAAAATATACCCATCTTTCTACCTTATTTCAAAGTTATTTATTATACATTATATAATACTAGTTACTCATTCTATATCACTCCTATTTATCACTTCCCTTTCTTCCTTTTCCTTTTCTTTTCCTTTTTCTTTTAATTTCTAACCCCTAATCTGTACCTTTTCTCATTGTGCCTAACATAGAAACAATTATTACACAGTACAATATATTCTTACTTTATATCACCTTGAAAAAATCATTCGTAACATAAACATTTTTTTGACGTTAGATTATTCATCCTCAATTCATTATTTTTTCTCCCTTTCATGCTCATCTAACTTATTCATCCTATCTTCTACTTCTTTCACAATATATCCTTACTTACATTACTATTGCTTTTTTTCATAATACGTATCAACATTTTCTTTCCATCGCACATATTATTAAACCCTTAAATATTATTCTTAATACATATTAACAATTTCTTTTCATCGCACATATTATTAAACCCTTCAATATACAAACCTTAACTTAACATTATTTTTCTCTTCGTTAATTTTCAAATTCTTTTAATTTATATATTATCTTCCTACGGTTTTTCAACTTCTCTATGTAAAACAATATATTTTTCTCAGTTATAAAAGCTATCTCTCTCTCTCTATCACCCATCTCTCCTCCTATCTCATCCTTCCTCATTATTTTCCTCCCCCTCGACTTTTTACTCTCATCTACTCCTCTTTTTCATCCCCCGCCCCTCAAAAAATCTTTTTTTTCCAATATCACACATCAATCTAAAACTACTTTTCATATGTTGATTTAAAACTGCACTATTCACAAGTGTTTTTTAACCTTCATATCATGTCTTCCTATTTTATCTGATGAAAACACAAATGTTATTGCATGATGATATTTGTTTTTGAAATGCGCATAATAAAATACATGGAACTCTTTTAACCATCTTTTGATCTTATATGTTATATATATATATATATATATATATATATATATATCTATATAGGAACCAGTAAGACCCCGACAGCTGAGCTCAAGCCGTTTCGACGGCTAATTCTGGACTCGAATTAGCCGTCAAAACGGCTTGAGCTCAGCTGTCGGGGTCTTACTGGTTCCTATTACCCACTCTACTACCTCAAGTATTGAGTACTTTGGTGCGTTATGGTCCACCTGGTTCCTTACCACATTTCCTTCGTTATATATATATATATATATATATATATATATATATATATATATATATATATATGTATATATGTTTGTATGTATGTATAAATATGTGTCTATGTTGACAGACAGACATATTGATGAGTGGGGTTGAGCTCGTCAAATCGGACCGAGGAAAGAATGTTTCCATTAGTCTTTTCAATTGCTAATAATATATATCGCTCGCAACTCCAGTCAGACGGAACACCGTGAAATAAAGTGTATTGCTCAAGGATATAACGCATCGCCCGGTCTGGGAATCGAAATCACAACGTCAAGATTGCGAATGGAATTCTCTAACTACTCAGCCAGGCGCCTTCACAGACCCACATGTACGCAGTTGCATCAAGAGTGATCAGCTGAACTAGACGAGGATATGGTTAATTGCTTACGAACTTCATCTCTATTCACTCTCGTTATCCGAGAACAATTTCTAGATGATCGGACTTGTGGTGGGATGTGAGAATGCAGTGTTCGGAAACATGTATATTTCGTAGTTTATTCATCGATCACAGCCGTTTTTGAACACAGATATCCGGATAAAATCCTATAAGGATTCATTTGTGATTTGATGATTCTGATGTGTGTGTGTGTGTGTGTGTGTGTGTGTGTGTTTGTGTTTGTGTTTTTGTGTGTCTGTGTGTATGTGTGTGTGTCCCCGTGTGTGTGTGTGTGTGTGTGTGTGTTTGTGTTTTTCTGTGTCTGTGTGTGTGTATGTGTGTGTGTCCCCGTGTGTGTGTGTGTGTGTGTGTCCGTGTGTGTGTGTCTGTGTATATAGGTGCGTGTTTGTGTCTGTCTGGATGTGTGTGTGTGTTCGTGTATGTGTGTGATTGTCTGTGTGTGTGCGTGTGGGTGTGTGTGTGTGTTTGTGTGATTGTCTGTGTGTGTGCGTGTGGGTGTGTGTGTGTGTTTGTGTGTGTAAATAAGTATGTTGGTTGCCCTAACACATAAACGAAACAGAAAACACTGTACACCAACACTAATAAACACCGCTTCACAGACCCGCGACCTTTAATATTGATTGCGTAAAGCAACCAAGGACCGCACCAGCCATCAAATTAGGAAAATAGATGTTTTCATTCAGGAGCTGTCATATTACGTAGTTTCTGTATCATAAAACTGTTATTGTCTGCAGTGTCTACAACCACTTTACGTAATAGGCCATGTTCTACCTCTTCCTTGCGTATCACAACCATAAACACCCACAAACTTACTACTGAAACACAATAAGCACTGAAACATTTAGTCTAACGGCGAGAAGCGTATCAATGCATGCATGTATATATGTATGTATGTAAATATACGTGTGTTTGTGTGCGTGTGTGGCATATATATATATATATATATATATATATATATACATATATATATATAGCAACATTAGTAGAGAACAAGCTGAAAGAAAGCGAAAGGCATAGTCTTTCGACCAGATTCGACCAGACACATTAAAGCAGGATGATAGATGAAGGTGAGTAATACCGATGATGTGAACAAGAATGCGGTTTGTAAGAGAAAGGATGCGGCACTGACGAAAGACATAATACTGCTGCGAATAGTCTCAATCACATTCTGAGAATATACGAAAAGAAAGGAAGAAAAGCATAAGACAATAGAAAGAGAAGTTTGATGTAAGAAAGAAAGAGTCGCATGGAAAGAGTAAACGATCTGTTGTCGACGAAATTCTTCATGCGTTTATGTTCAAAAATAGCAACATTGACTAAACGAGAACAAAACTTTTATGTTAAACAGCGAAACACGCGGAGACAGTTCAGAAAACAATGCTTAAGTGAAACCAAGAAAGCTAAGATAATGAAAGTGTTTTTAGATTTTGCTTGCTCGTTATGCACTAAGAATCATTATAATGTTTTATGACTTGTTATTGTTAAAATTGATTTCTTATTAATGATGAAGCTGTACTTTATTATTTTATGGTGGTGGTGATTGTGGGTGTTTCTGTAGTTAAAGTGATAGTTTGTGTGCATTGTGATGTTTGTAGTTGTAATAATGGTGAAAATTCAGTTTGTGTTTCTTGATAATTGTTTTTAATGTTAATTCTTTTAAACTCTCTCTGCAGGTTACAACCAGACCATTACTTTCTCGTTTTCGAAAGGGCTCCCTTTTTCTCAATAGCATCATATTTATCTTCATTAAATTCTCAGTATAGAATCTATTAAACCTTTATCTGTGGTGACAATGCTATTCAGATACTACTGCGATTCATGTTTCTCAGATTGATACTATTTACTATTTATTTTACAGCTCAAACTACCCATCATTCTCTGGATTAGATAATCCTATAAATAGAAATAAAGATGTTGATATTTTCATTGTTGTTATAGTGATGGGTGGCAGAAACCCTTCTGTTATTTTCTCTCAATTAACCAGAAAGGGAAATGTGACACCCTAACTAGTGCCGGTGACTGAATATTTAGCGTCCTAATGTCGCTCTATAGTTACGTATGCCATTTCTCCCAAATAAAAGCATTTCAAATTATAGTTCGTTACCTGACATAACTAAACGTTAATACGTCTTGCTTGGATTAACGATGTACATTACTAAATAATTTACACTCATCCACGTGTAATCATGTAACAGATCATGAATATATATGAGGCTATCAAGCACTTTGGTTATCTCCACAATGCTGGTACGTGGCAAAAATTATTAACCAAAAATTATCGATCCCATTAAATTATTTTATTTAATTATACATATTTGTATAATATTATGATACTTTAAGATTCAGTAATGCGCCGCTCTAAACTCTGCGTCCGAGGTGGCTGCCTAGTTGTCGTTGATGGTAGCAGTGGCCTGCTACCATCAACGACAACTTTCTAAAGTTTCTGTTGTGTTAGATGAAAGTCTGGAGTTACCTTCAGACTGGACAACTACGCTAAAGGCAGGAAAAAGACACATAATAGTGATAAATCTTGTAAGGATGATCGCCTAACATAAAAAAGGGATGTGCATGATTGGTAGAATGACCGACAAATAAAATATACTCATATATACGTGTATTGCCCCATGTTGAATTTACACGCGGTCTAGTATACAAAGAGGTACCTTGTAGAAACACTGGATGAATTCGTATTTAGATATACTATTATAAGAACACAAGCGCATACTCACACACATAAATACATACATTCACACAGACACACACATACATACGCAAACACACACACATACACACACACATATATATATCTATCTGTATATATAATAAGTTGACGGGACTAATATCAGTTTCTCTACTAGTACCGGTTGCAAAATTATTTGCTTCAATACAGCACACGTACATGGTTAACATAGATACCAGACATCGAATTTCGGCCACACAAACACACACGCGCACACACACACACATTCACACACACACACACACACACGCACACACATATATATATATATATATACAATATCGTGGGCATCCTTAAGTCACTAATGACGATGTGTTTGCCTCTAGAATGTTCTATTCCGATGCACAAGTTTAGGCAAAATTATTTCTGGAGTACCAGCACTCGCCTACTCATAGCTGCCTTCCCTCTCCTTACCAACGATGTTATTCTTAGGAAAAGGCAATAGATTGTCACCAGTGACGTTGCATATATATATATATATATATATATATATATATATATATATATATATATATATATATATATATATATGTATATATGTATATATGTATGTATATATATATATATATCCACACAAAAACAAAGATACAGGGTGAGGAAGAGAGAGGGGAAGTAGAGAAATGATAAATAATAGATAGATAGATTTATAGCCAGAAAGATAGATAGATAGATAGATATATTTCTTTTATTTGCCACTAGGGCATCAAAAGTGGGACAAGTACAAAGGGGGGAGTTTACACAAAAAGGCGTCCTCAATAAGGAGAAGGCAATAACAAAATATAAAAATAAAATAAGATATAACAAAAAATAAAATTTTTAACAAAATCCTCAATAGAGAGGAGGCGCCTTGGGGGGTCGCACACACCCCCGAAAAAAGTGTGCAACCCTTCTCCTCAGGAGCACAGAGAAGGGGTGCTCCCTTGGTCTTTCATCTTCCTCACCTATAGTCTGATGTAGAGTGAAGGCCCATTCACACGGGCCATTCTCGCCACTTTCACCCATCTTTCATAGAAACGGCTGGGGTGCAGCACCTCTCTCTCCATCCTGATCCTTCTTCCGAAATGATATCGGAAGAAACGGACCAGTTGTTGGCCAGAGAGAAAGGTGCCCGACCTCAGTCCTTTCAGACGCGTCCACCATACAATCTCTTTCGCCATGGCTATTACGCACAGAAACACCGCCTCTGCTTCATCTTTGAAGGGGGGAGGCGGCTTGATCATTACAATAGACTCGATGGTCAACCGGATCGGTCCCACCCTTGACAGCAGTTGTTCGACATAGCCCCACAGATCGGCTACGCCCGAGCAGTGTACTAATGCGTGTGCAACGGTTTCCTCGTCGCACACGCATCTGGGACAGATCTTTTTGGCGGGGTCCCTACCCGGGCGCCCGTGTCTGTAGAGCCTTTCTCGAACGGGTAAAGCCCCTCGGTAGCACTGCCAGGCCAGGGACTTCTGGAAGTTGTCCATAGGTCCCGGGCTGAATGTCCTACCGAACAGGCTGGCCAGTTCGTCCTCCTCCATGTCTAGGGCTTCTCCGAGGGCGTCGTCGCACCTGCTGCGTACCAGCCCTCTATAGAATGTTGCGGTGGAGTCTCCACTGATAACCGGATCCGCCTGCCAGAGGGCGGTGAGCGCCTGGGCACACTCAGTGTGCCAGGCGCCCAGTTTTCTCGGTCTTTGCTTGACCCAGGATTGCAGCTCGGTGAGTGAGACGAGTCTGGGAAAGGTTCGTCTCACAAACGAGGCCCACACCGGTTGTCCGGTGAGGAATACGTAGAGGTGCCGTAGCCTTAATGCGTGTTTACGCATCATTAGCCACGGCATCCCCAGCCCTCCTTTCGAAGGGTGTTGACAGCAGATGGATCTCCTCACCATAGGAGCCCGCCTCTTCCAAAGGAATTGGAAGAGCGCGCGCTCCATCTTGGTGAGGGTTTCCCTTGGGCAGGGCACTACGGTCAGGTGGTAGTAGATAACGGACGCTATGTGGGTGTTCGCCACCTCCGCCCGACCTTTCAGGGATAGTTTGCAACTGGCCCACTTCTGGGTCAGTGCAAACACCCTGTTCGTAACCTCCGCCCAGTTTTTCTCCACCTGGAGGTCCGGTCCGAACCAGACCCCGAGCAACTTCACCGGGCCCTCCGTCCAGCGTCCGACGACGCTATCGGAGGGCATCGGTCTGCCCCTCCATGTGCCGAGTTGCAAACCGATCGACTTGTCCCGGTTCAGCTTAGCCCCTGTGAACTTTTCGTACTCCTCCAGTAAGGTGCCGACCGCCTCGATTTCGGAGGCCGTCGACACCATTACTGTCACGTCATCGGCGTAGGCCGACACCGCTTTCCGCAATCCCGGTTCCAAAGAGATGCCCTGCAACAACTCCAACTTCCGCAGTAGTGGCTTGAGAGTCAACACATACAGAAGGGAGGAGAGAGGGCACCCTTGTCGGATGGACCGCGCGATTTTGAACGGCTCCGAGAGGTAGCCGTTCACCTTGACCCTAGAGCAGATGCGGCTGCTGTGCATAGCAGTGATCCAGCCCCTGAAAACGGGTCCGAAGCCTGCCGCCGCTAGCACCGCATCCAGGTAACCATGGTCGACCCTATCGAACGCCTTAGATTGATCCAAGTTGATCAGAGCCCCACCAAAGCCGGGTTCGTTCCCAACCCTCTCTATGATGTATCGCATGAGGTGGAGGTTGTCATGGATGGACCTGGACGGGATAGCGCATGTCTGCGCATCTCCCACCAGGTTGCCCACGACAAGCGCCAACCTCTTTGCTAGCACCTTGGCCAAAATCTGTAACTCTGTATTTAGCAGTGTTATGGGCCTGAAGTTACTTATTTCGTCCCCCTTGTTCTCGTCCTTCCTCACTAGCGTGACTACGCCCTTGGTCACAGTACAGGGAATTCTCCCGTTCTGTTGCCAGTTGCAGTAGACCGCCTCGAGGAGATCGGGGAACAAGTCCGGCATAGCTAGATATAATTCGTAAGGAAGACCATCGAGACCCGGGGTTTTGCGTTTGCCGCATTGGCTCAGCACGTCCTCTATCTCAGCGGCCGAAATCGGCTCCTC
This sequence comes from Eledone cirrhosa, assembly GCA_964016885.1. Classification (NCBI taxonomy): domain Eukaryota; kingdom Metazoa; phylum Mollusca; class Cephalopoda; order Octopoda; family Eledonidae; genus Eledone; species Eledone cirrhosa. The sequence continues at coordinate 202,496,924 of OZ024743.1, forward strand.
GCAGGACTTCGCCTCCCTGTCCGAGAGGCGCGGCAGGCCGTCGAGGTATGGACCGAAGTCCACGTTCCCAACCGGCTCCCCGCCCCTCCCGAACAGTCGGGCAAAGTGCCTTTGAAAGGCCTCACACATCTGCTTAGGCTCAAGAATCGCCCGTCCATCCAGGTCTCGCAAAGACCGGATGGTGGATTTAGTTCCACTGTTGGCCTCTGTCACGCGGGCCCAGCTAACAGCTTTGGTCCCCTCGTTCCCTAGAGCACGTATTTTACTTCGGACAACGCAGCCTTCGTGCTTCGCGTCGAAAAACTGGCTCAAAGCCGTTCTCGACGCTAGCACTCTGGCCACGTCGCCGCTTCTAATTGCCTCTTCTACTCTATCTATTAGCTCCCTTTCCTTCCTATTCCTATCCGCAGCTAGAACCTTACTAATTTCTATCGAGACTACTCTAATCTCTCTCTTTAGAGATACCCACCACCTGCTGTTGACGATCGCTCCAGTCAACCGTTCCTTAACTAACGTACTAATCCGATTCCTGTAGGCTCTACTTGCCGGCAAGGACAAGTTGAGCAGCCAGTAACCGGGGCCCTGTCTATGAGTTCTGTCAAGGTTGACCATGCAGGTCACTAATTTGTGGTCTGAATAGCCAACAATGCGCATTTTTGGACAACTTAAAAAGTCCTTATCCTTAATTCTAACTAAGAACCTATCTAGGTACGACCTAGATGATCCGCTACGATTTGCCCAAGTCCAGGTTGGCGCAGTCGGAAAATCTAGTCGATATCTATCGGCCAGGTCAAATCGACCGATTAACCCTTTGAAGCTATTACACCCCTCTCTATCGGGGCAGGCCCCTACGTAGTCCCAGCGTGCATCGAGGATACCATTCCAGTCCCCCACTAATAGCAAGGAGCGGGACGTCCCTAGAAAAGTCTCCAGACGATGGAAGAAGTCCGGCCGCATTGACCCGAAAGGGCCGTAGGCGGCTACCAACCTAAACGCTCCGCCTTTACCACTGCCAAGGTCCAGAACCACTAGTCGACCCTCCGGGTCCAAATGTACCATCTGTGTTGCGAGACCCAGATGTTTTTGCAGCAGAACGACAACTCCACCCCCACCTCCGGGCTGACAGAGAGATGCGTGCATCTCAAAGTCATCAAAGGTGGGGGCCAGCTGTCGCACGTTGCTGATCCGGGCCTAGATAGATAGATAGATAGATAGATAGATAGATAGATAGATAGATAGATAGATAGATAGATAGCTATATAGATAGATAGCTAGATAGATAGATAGATAGATAGATAGATAGATAGATAGATAGATAGATAGATAGATAGATAGATAGATAGATAGATAGATAGATAGATAGACGAAGAGAGGACGAGTGAGGGGTGGGAAATATCATTTCAATATTTGAAAACGATTTTGTAGATATTTAGAATCTATTTCATTGATCTCAGAACACTCTACATTTTATTTTTTCTTATATTCCTTTTCTTTAGAATTCTGTTCATTTTCACGTATGAATCATATAAAGTGAATGCAAATGCGTTTATGTTTGTAGTTGAAAATGTCTAAGCGTATAAAGGAAATGAAAGAAAGATAATGTATAAGACATATAAAAGATTCTGTGTGAAAACATATGTAGATGTCAACGAAAAAAATCTCCATCGAAATTAAATAAAGAATTCCAAATTCCAATATGAAAATGTAAAATTCACCTTTGATTATTTAATTTTTCCTCTTGACATAGGATCGATTTTAATCTCTATTGTATGTTTTTTGGGGGATGTCATTTTAAAATCTAATTTATTATTGGTTTTAAAATCAAATTAATAATAATTTCAGCTGTTAGTACTTGCCTGAACAGCTGACACGTTTCCATATTTGCTTAGATAAATACATTGTGTGGAATGGAAATCCGTCGGTTCTGTCAAATTGTGTACCAGTTATTGAAACAGCGGAAGAGACTGCTTGAGAAATTAAGGTGCATGTGGTTGAACATTCCCCATACACGGTTATCTTTAATGTAGTTCTCAATACGATTGAGCTTGAGACTGGGAAAATCTTGGTCCTTTAAATTATATGTACATCTCATATTTGCCAGCTGAATGTATTGTAGTAGCGCGAATTAAAATGCCTAACCGAAGAACAAAACGCACAACCGAGAATCAATCTCGCAAGTATATAACACCGTAAACCGAACTTTAAGCCACGTGTGTAGAGTAAACATTTTGGAACGGTAAAAGGGCAGAGGGGCATACTAAATATTTTACTGTGTATAGGTGCTGAATCAAGTTTTAATTGAGTTCCTATTACAACAAAGAGAAAATTCAGATTTGGTTGTTGGTTAAAACCTTTTCTTCACAGCTATAAAGTTTTGTCCCTTGCAATATTTAGAGCATTTGTTTCCTAACATGAACTTGATTCAAGTGAAGCCATACGAGTTAAATTGGATAGTGAAGATATATGTGGAATTTCGGCAATAGGTGATCAACGGAATGTGTAATGCTGTTTAATGGTACACGCTTTCCTTTTTGTGAATCTCAATGTTACAAGCATTAATGCTACCTCACCAATTTGTAAATGCCTTCTTTAATTTCTTGCCTATGACAAGATAAACTTACAAAGTGTACTAACTATCTCTCTCTCTATTAATTTAACTAAACATTTAACACAAAATATATTTCTCACATACGTTGCGACCAGAAACATTTTCTAACTTCTCTCACAGATGTGACTGCACACCATTTTACAATGAACTCCTAACATATAGGCGCATACACGCACGCACACACACACATATATATATATATGTATATATACATACATATATATACACACATACACACACATATATATATATATATATATTCTGAATTTTCTATCGACCTCATACGCTGACTGAGTCGAGTAGAAGTCGTCAAATCGGACTAGGGAAACAGTATTATCATTGGCCTTTCCACTGCTGATACTATCTACTGGTAGCAACTCCTGGGAGAAGGAGTAACGTGAAATTAAATTCTTGCTCAAGGACATAAGACATCAACTGGTTCAGCAATCGAGTTCGTAAGCTCACGACTGGGAATCCAATTTCCTCATCACAATTACATATACGTCCCCCTCATATATATATGACTGTCAAGGAGCTTCCAACAGAAATGGTCGCATTCTTTAACAGTATGTCAATATTTATTTATAAAACTAATCTATATTATATTTTATCTGATGAAAGCACACCATAATTTAGCTTGGTGTCCTTGAAATATGTACAATGAAATAAATATGGTTTTATAAATATAGTTTCCATTTGTTAATATATCGTATTTTTACTCCAATAATTTGTTGAGTTATATAGTAACTCCAATAATTTGTTCAGTTATAAAAATATTTGCTTGTTGTATCCCAACAATTTAAATAGAACTTCTACATATATATATATATATATATATAGTTATGTAATAAACAACATAAGGCAATTATTTCATTTACCAGTGGTTTCTTGAAAGCAAACAAATTTTGCTTTCAATCATCAGAACGAAAGAATCCTGGTGTTTTTATTGACATTGGATTTTAAAAACAAAAATATAATGTATATGAAAGTGAGGCTGGAAAAGGAAGAAGGAAAGGAAAAATAAACATACATGCACACACACATATATACATACACACACATATATACATACACATATATATACATACATATACACACACACACACATATATATATATATATATATATATATATATATATATATATATATATACATACACATATACATACACATACAAATACACATACATATACATATATATACATACACACATATATATCAACATATCCATACATACACATACACACAAATGCACAAACACACACATGTGTATATATATATATATATATATATATATATATATATATATATATATATGAAATATATGAAATATAAGAATCAAAGAACTGTTCAAAACATTATTGTGCTTACAGCTGTTTCCTCCAAACCGAGGTTTGGATTCTTCGGAGCAATTTATTAATGCACAATAATGTTTTGAACAGTTCTTTGATTCTTATATTTCATATAACTGCTCTGTAAATCATCTGATGTTTTTACATTGAGCTACTTAACTTACTGGTAATAAGGTAGTAATACATTACTGCCTACCACTATTTAGGGTGTGTGTAAAATACTTATAACTGCATAAGGTTTTGTATTTACATAACCATAAATAGTATAACTAATACTATATATATATATATATATATATATATATATATGTGTGTGTGTGTGTGTGTGTATATGTATGTATATATATGTGTATGTATATATTTGTGTGTATGTATATATGTGTGTGTGTACATTATTTTTCCTTTCCTTCTTCCTTTTCCAGCCTCACTTTCATATAGATTATATTTTTGTTTTTAAAATGCAATGTCAATAAATACACCAGGATTCTTTCGTTCTGATGATTGAAAGCAAAATTTGTTTGCTTTCAAGAAACCACTGGTAAATGAAATAATTGCCTTATGTTGTTTATTACATAACTATTAAGCTCTGTAACCTACATTGAGCACATTTTTTCCTGGACCTTCCCGACGGAATTCATTTATTTATATATATATATATATATATATATATATATATATATATATATATATATCCATACTCATACGCACACACACACACACACACACACAGACACACACACACACACACACACACACACACACACACACACACACACACACACACACACACACACATATATATATATATATATATATATATATATATATATATATATATATATATATAATACAGACCACATAGATACCTGGGAAATAGAATATGAAATCAAAAATTATAATAGTTCGATTTTAAATATTCTGACAACTTTCTTTCTCACCATCGTATCAAATAGAAACAAATCTGTCAAAAATCTTTATTGTTATATATGTGAGATATACGGAAATAAATTTCACATTAAGAATTCAAAAGAACAGACATTTTGGGGCACAATTTAATGTCTGTAATACAATAGACTAAACATTCTTTTTTAAGTGACTATACAACATACACTCCACTGAGAAATACATATACATATTTAATCACAATATAACTTAGCCTTAGTTGATGTATATGTGGTCATATGTGCGTTTGTGCGTGTTGGCTCTCTGTCGGTTCCGACAAGAAATGTTTCAGGACGTTTGAAAATGGAACACCGTACGCAAGAATATAGCTTATAAGTGACTGAGTATTCCACAGATATGTGCACACCTAACTTATTTCTCAAGGTGTCCCAATGGTGGGTTTTGATTTATAGATACAGCATAGATATATACGTATATATATGTATGTGTGAGGGGGGGGGGCATGTAAAGTCTATTATTGGTTCTGTCATACGGTCCAATAAACTTTTGTTAGGAATATTAAGTTCTCCAATTCCATTTATGGGAACAGCTAGATGATGTAAAACGGAGTATCTTTATCAAAATAAAGATCCGAAGGCATGGTATAAATTTCCAATGATTTTAATAACGACACATGTTTCAATAAGAGATAGATCGATCGTGCGGCCATGATCGATTATCACTGAACTCGTCAGGTGAAAATGAATTGTCTTCAAATCATTGGTATGAGGGAGAAAATTTAACGATGTTCAATCACTAGAGTTTTGTCCCCCATACAAATTTCTTTTGCCTTCGGATCTTTATTTATTTATATATATATATATATATATATATATATATATATATATATATATATATATATATATATATATATATATATATATATATATATATATATATATATATGTATAAGTATACATGTATATATATGTATGTATAAGAATGTATACTTATACACACACACACATATATATATATATATATATATATATATATATATATATATATATATACATAGATACATACATATATATACATACAGTCGAAAATTGCAAATTTGACTGTCACCACAGAATATGAACCTGAAGATTGCGAAAGCATGAAAGTACTTGTTCAATTGACATTTAACATTTAATATTCTACCATACTATTTCACTCTTTGGCATTATCGGTAGAGGGTCGGACGCCATGCTTTCCTTCCAGCATAGTTACGTCCCTTTATGGTCTGAGTTCAAATCCCGTCGAGGTCAACTTTTAATTTCATCCTTACGGGGTCGATAAAATAAAGTACCAGTAATGTAATGGTTAATTGCTGGCCTTGTAGAAACAACTATTTCACTCTAATACCATTATACATTTTAAAGGATTGTAAATAAATCAGACAAAGTTGGAATTCCTTTCATTAATATAATCTTCTGTACACAATCATGCACACCCGTGTATATTTCTCTCTCTCACTCTCTCTCTCTCTCTCTCTCTCCCTCTCTCTCTCTCTCTCTCTCTCTCTCTATATATATATATATATATATATATATATATATATATATATACATATATGTGTGTATTGCAATGGTGGGCTGTTCCCTTATTCTATTCTCTCTGGTTGTATCGAAGTCTATTCTTGAGAGCAGGTCATACCCATTTATTTATTTATTTATATATTTATTTATTTATGTATTTATTTTATAGCACGTTCCTACTTCAGCTGCCATTCTTGCAGCCAACATACTTGATTTTGTAGGCTGGTTACATAAATAATAGCAGAGAGTGAAGGAGAGAGGAGGAGAGAGGAGGAGACAGGAGGAGAGAGGGAGAGAGAGCGAGAGAAGGAGAGATAGATAGAAAGATAAAGAGAGAGAGGGGGAGATATTGAAACATATACATATTCAGACAGAGAGAGGGGGAGAGGAGATAGAAATACAGGGAGATAAACAAAGACGTTCTTACAGGAATTATCTATTTTTCTCAATGTCAAAGGTGCAATATAGAGTCTATCATATCATTAGGTAGAACTACATTTGACTATCTAAATATATTTTCGCATTTTCTGCTATGCTAACTGTCAGGTAGACAGTATGTAGTTACCTACGCGAAAGAACCAACGATATGAAACTCTTGAGTGAAAATGACGTTGGGAGGGGAAACAGAATATAGTGACGCCAACCATGATTTCAACATAACATTTCATTTCCTTAAGTCTTTTATTCTAGTCATCTCTCAAATCTTTTCATAAACCACCTTTTTCTTAGACTATTTTACGTTCAGATATTTTTTTTCATTCCCTCTTAAATATGCATGTGTTTTTATTCATACATTTATACATTTGTTATGGTTTTCTTTTTCTTTTCTTGTTTTCACTGTCTTCCTTTAGTCATTTTTTTTATTTGCTCTGAGAATGTCTCCGACTAAATGTCACTGAAAGAAAACTAACACCGATTATTGATTCAATCGTTCTGACAATAATACCAATTGCCATTATTGCCTTTGAGACATCGCCACAGCGTTCTACCTTCCAGTATTGCATCTCATTCCACTCCCATTCTCTCTCTCTCTCTCTCTCTCTCTCTCTCTCTCTCTCTCTCTCTCTCTCTCTCTCACTCTCTCTCTCGCTCTCTCTCAATCTATCTATCTATCTATATATCTCTCTCTATCTCTCTCTATATCTATCTATCTATCTATTTATCTCTCTGTATATATATATATATATATATATATATATATATATATATATATATATATATATATGTATATATATATATATATATATATATATATATATATATATATATACATACATATATGTCTATCTCGCAAACTATCCGTTTGCCTCTTACCTTTCTGTCTTACTTTCCTCTCTTCCCCTTTGTCGCCCACAAAACCGTTTGAAATTGCAAATTTAATGAAAATAGACATATCAATCGTTCCAGCATTTACACTTAGACTTGGATATAAGTTTTAATTAAATGAAGGAAATAGTTTGATATACCAAGAATATATAGTGAGAAGAGCTTCTAGTATCTTTTATTTCTTTAGTGGAGATTTTCTCAAACTTGAAACCTAGGATTTAGGAAATTGAAACGATTTATTTGGTTTTACTACATTACGTTTGTCTCGTCAGTTAGTATTTCAGTATATCAATCGGTGATTCGATATATACTGATTAAAACAATGGCAGTTAGATAGTCACAGCTAACAAAGTTTCGAGCAAGCATCATATAATGTAACTAGCGAAGTAACTAAATAACTAGACAAGAATCATTTATGTTGTTACCTTGTTAGCTAAAAAAGTAACGCTGTGGTATAGCTAACATATATTTCTTTGAAAGTTTTAAAAAATACTTCTGCTATCGGTATTTAGGTGTGAGCTCATTGTGATGATATTCAGTAGGTTGTTGAAGAAGGTTGATTAATTATTTGTAAGTTGTTTTTGGTACCACGGATAGTACCCAAATGTGGAGCAGAATGTGATGTTCGGCAAGAAATACTTGTAGTTTGTTTAATAAGATATGGGTACGCATTGAACGTGATTGTTTAAAACATCAATGGAGTCTAATTTCAATTATGTTATTTTACTGATTTTGTTATTTGTAACACTGAAAACAAGGAGGTGTTCAACGCATTCAAAACGTAATTTAAGATTATGTTTATGGGAGCTTTGAAATGACATAATTTATAAAATAATTGGTGAGGTAGAGAGTCGTACATATATGCTTATCACATTAATATGCTTTAGGCTGCTGTTTTTGTTTTAAAAACTGCATCTATGGTGTAGTGTGATCTTTAGTAATTCGAATGCAAATTGTACTATAAGTATTCAGACTACCGACTTTGTAATAGGCTTCTGTCTAGTCAGGAATGCTTAGAGTTATGTTTTCTGCTAGGAAGATACATCGTTAACTGGAATCCTAATTTCCCCGATATAATTACATCACATATCATTGGATTCATATTTATTTCCTTAATTGTTGCTACTTCAATACCATGTTTGGTTATAAAATCGTAAATGTGTTTTTAATGTCGTCTATGTTATACAGCATAATGTTTAAATTGGCTCTGTCTTGTATATAATGTATAAGTTTGTGTGTGAGGAATTTGTTTCTAAAACATGGCATCCGAGTTAACTAGGCTATTTCCTGTGTATATCACTACTGTTCTTGATGAAGTATTATAATGTGTCGAGTAGTTTGTTTAGTGTATTTCTGAATCGAATTCTTTAGCCACACGTTAGTCTGAATAGAGTAGATATATGATCATATGTGTTACAACCGGGAAAATAATTCGGCTACCAGATTCTTCAAGGAAATCGGAAATGTGTAAGACACTAGTGTGTAATTTGAGTAAGACTTGACTCCCAATTTTAGCAAGTCCAAACACCAGACAGACGTTCCTTTGCTGGTTAGTGTTATTTGTTAGCGTTTGTTCATGTCGACATTAGATGCGTTTAACGATATTCTAATCGTGATAATCCTGTATTATTTTCTTACATATTATATTCAGTATTAATTTATCCTATATATCTAATTATAGTTTAAATGGCTTCATTTTAATATTAGTGTATCGATGTCGTATCATGTTATATAACCGCAAAAGTGGGGCTGGTTATATTCATTTTTCTCGTTAGAAAATGACACAAAGTTAGTTAAAAGACCAACATACAAGATGGAAATACAAAGCCCCGCTCTAACACCCCAAACTACTTTCATATCACAATGAACATAACCCTAACAGAGATGATAAACACCAAATAGGAAGATACGCTACGTGGTGACTTCACCTGCTAGAAATATCTGCCGAACGTTGCGTCTGTTCTAGAATAAATATAGAAATGTTATATTACACCATGCAAACCTTAATATGCCTAACATGTATAAAAATCATGATATGTCATGGATTTATTTTCATTTATTATCTGTCACCTCGATCATAGTGTATAGGAGGCTACCCAATATCAATAAAAAAGACAGCCGTGACTAAGTCCATACATTCAGAGATAGTGGACAATATACAATAATAGTAAAATAACATTTATAAAAGGAAATGGCATTGT
>OZ024743.1:202511873-202514373 GCA_964016885.1 Eledone cirrhosa
TCAAATATCTGACATATATTAATATCTATAATTCAATTACATAAAAATAATATGATATATCAATGTTAATATTATAATAGCAGACAGACAGAGTCAATGGAAAATGCTTAAGACATATTTACGCGATTGATATAGGGAGACATATTATGATACAATAACATATGATAGGAAGACATATCATTTTTATAATTTTTATAATATATATATATATATATATATATATATATATATGTGTGTGTGTGTGTGTGCGTGTGTGTGTGTGTGTGTGTGTGTGTACGTGTGTATGTGCGCGCCTGTGACTTCTTTGCTTTTAAATGTTACAGTGAAAACTGTATTTGAATCCGAATTTGATCTTTATCATATTTTTTAGTTAGTATATTTAATATGTTATCACTTTTCGTCGGACAACATGGTTTATGGCATAGAATTACGACCCTTTCCGATCTGCGTTCAAATCCTTATGAGGTCGATAAAATAAAGTACCACCAATGCACAAGGGTTAATTTAATCATTTTCCCCTCCCACAAAATTGTTGGCCTTGTGCCTAAATCAGAAACCAATATTTCAAAATTTTGTTTCTTCCTTGAAGCAGCGTTTCTGTATCCATTACTATTTCTTAATCCATTAACGTTTTAAGATCTTTTCGAACACATCTTAACTCTAAAGTTATAATAGTGAAGAATTATGGATGCCTTTTGTTGTAGGTAATAAAGGCTTGTGGGAATAGTGATGTAACTGATTAAAATGTCAGCTCAATATTTAAAAAAATAGATTAAAGTTAAACTCCTCGCTTTTATACTTTCTCTCATATGCGCTATATTTTTTCGTTCATTTGCTCATACTGATAATAAAATGTCCATGCTTAATTCTAGGAAATTCTGTTTAAGATGGTAATGTTATCAAATATTAATCCTTCTATCTTCCTTGTTTGATCAGTATTATAATGTGTGTTTGTATCTATGTGTTTGTATGTGTGTATGTGAGTACGTGTATGTGATTGTGTGTTTGTAAGCATAAATATTCGCAACCTGTATCATCGATGCCACGTACATATACACAGAAGCACATGAATACATGCAAGCAAAAACACAAACTGTCAGTGATATACGAATACATGAAAAGCAAACAAACTCTAATACACACTGTAACAAACTCACAGACAAACACACACACACACGCACACACGCACACATGCATACAATGTGACTCACGAATATATGCACTCAGACACAAATAGACCTACAATGACACGCGAATACATGCACAACACGCTCACACAGTGACATAGGAGTATATACAAGCAGGCACACATACAGGTGGAAATGCACTTACAGAGTACTGTAAACAAAGGTAGATATTAAAAAAAAACTCATAGTTAATAACTCTATGATCGTATAAAGTATTCATTGAATTAACTCTGGAAGATTTATAGTATAATAATTCCTGATTTAGGTACAAGGCCAACAATGTTGTGGGTGGGAAATTCGATTAAATAGACACGAGTACATTACTGGTACTTTATTTATCGACCCCGTAAGAATGAAATGTAAAGATAACCTTGGTGGGATTTGAACTCAGAACGTAAAGGGCCGTAACTCTAACTCTATGCTTCAAATCATCTTGTCCGAGGCTTCTCAGATTCTGCCAACTTAATAGAATAATGATTTATTTTATAGTCACAAGGTCAGTAATTTGGCGGAGGGGAAAGTCGATGAAATCAACACCAGTTCATCACTGGTACTTTATTTATTGACTCATTAAGGATGAAAAGTAAAGATAACCACGGCGGGATTTGAACTCAGAACGTAAAGAGCCGTAACTCTATGCTTCAAAGCATATTGTCAGAGGCTCTACAGATTCTGCCAATTTAATAGAATAATAATATCAAAATTTGAGTGTGAAATATTGTATGAAAGAATACATACATACACGGCCGTACACAGACTCACACCTACATACATATATACATGCATATATATGCACATGGTGGCTGCCAACTCGTTTTCGAGTACGGCCACTACTTTATATCCATGTAGGAGAACCCCTACCGATGCGCTGAACGAGTGTGACTTTTGAGTCCAGCCAGCGACTTGATAACTCTGGTACAAACACTACACTTGTGACAATTATTGACACATAGTGCTGGGCCCATGGTACCATGTGACAAGTGCAGAGAGATCTCCAGATATAAAGCAATGCCTGTGCCATGAAGCTTTTATAGTGAGCAAAGGCATTGCACAGAGCCAGTCCCACTCTCTTAACCAAGATGATATTTACCAAAAAGTAGAACAAGTCAACATCATTGGATACCATCAGGGTTGCAGGTGTTATATCAGAGTTTTCCTTCTCCTAGAATTCTGCCTTGACAAAGGCTAAGGGGTCATCTCTCCCGGTGATTTTGGATGGCCATTGACTCTTAAGAGCTCCTTTGCCCTTTGACAGGTTTTGTTTTTAGTCCTGCAGGATGTCCAAAGTCACCCTCCTCACCAAGAAACCTTGG
>OZ024743.1:202516873-202519373 GCA_964016885.1 Eledone cirrhosa
TATGTAGCTCTCTATGTACTACCACTTATCTAACAATCTGTCTTTCTGTATGTCGATATATCTGTCAATTTATCCACCTATATATTTCTGTATATAAATATGTGTGTGTGTGTTAGCCTATGTAAGTATGTATGTGTTTGTGTATGTCAATATTTCTATTTGCTTCTATATGTGCATTCATTTATTAAGCATTTACTTAAAATGTACGACAAAAATGCAACTTTCTCACTACCTATTATCATTTAAAATTGTTTAGTGAAAATCATCTGCCTAGACTATATATATCCTCCATCTATCGAAACTCTAGTGATTTCGAGCTTATTGTGTACTTTAACGTGATCGTCTTCAAGTGAACTGTGTGATGACAACTCCCTGCTTCATAACGAAAGCAATATCCTCTGCTGACGGCATTGATGGACGGAATAATAAAGTCCCTTTAAGGAATGTTTGAGACGATCAATAAAAGCTTACATTGTCACTGTAGCAGTGATTGATGGTATTTTAATTTTCTTTTTTCTTTTCGCAATTAGGAAACTCCATGTGCCCCAAAACTATCCACTTAGGATGCAGTTTTCGAAAGTAAAATCCGTTTTCCACTATGACGCACAATTTCGGACCCTTTCGGCGATATACACTCACGCATAAACGCACAACTTTCAAATATATTATCCAAGTCCACCAACCCCCCGTCCCCTCAATCTATCGTATTTATCATTTTTTCTTCTGATGAAGAACTAACGTTCGAAACGTTATGACCATCTTCCTGCTATATCAAGCATTAATCTAATATATCCCCTCTGTAACGATTGTGTTGTTATTTCTGTTTTCATTGTACATACGTACATACATCTATATATCATACATTGAGTTAGAAACTCAAAATAGTCTTTTACAATTAAATAGCTCAAAGAAAGGAATCTTTCCGAGCCGTGTAATATAATTCAATATACCAGAGAGATGAACACAGATATAAGTATACATGTGTTCCAATTGCAAATGACCAAGTTAGCTAGGTTGAAAAAATACCAATTTAAAACAATATGGTTTGCTTGACTCGATTTAAAGTAATAAATCAATAAAAATAAAAAAGCTATATCGGGAAACAGCCTTTGATACCCAGAGAGACCTAAATCTGTTTCGCAAGCATTATTAAGTGAAAGCCACAATTCCTGTGCTCTTCAAGGGGTTTCCAGGAAATTCGTACCTTTCACTTCAAAGGATCTAAGAAGACTGAACGATATGCTGATATAAAAGCACATGTCGCAGCGCCTAGCGCGTCTCATACTCGTGCCGTGAAAAATAGCAGCCAGGTTTATGAGACTAAAGTTAGCTCTACGTAAGGATTGAGCCATTTAATTGTAAAAGACTATTTTCAGTTTCTAACTCAATCTATGATATTCTCGGCTCCTTACGTAGAGCTAACTTTAGTCTCACAAACCCGGCCTGCTATCTGTTTTCATCCCTCTCATATATTCAATTATATTACATATATATATATATATATATATATATATATATATACATATGTGTGTGTGTGTCTGTGTGTCTATGTATATATATATGTATATATTCATTAAAATAACAGATTCATTAAAATAACAGATTAAAGTTTAAGCAAAAATCGGTGCTTTCACCCTTAACGGGATCTTCTGAAACATTACTAATATATATATATATATATATATATATATATATATATATATATATATATATATATATATATAAATGTACTTCTCCTTCTATGTGGACGAACTTGTGCGTGTGTTCTTGTTCGTCTGTGTATGCATATGTCTATTTATGTGTGTGTGTGTATGAATTTATATCGAAACTCTCTACGTATTCGTCATCGAAACATCACGAATATTGGTACAGAGCCGACCTCTGCCAGAAAATGACGGCACCGTAACATCGTCACGCCTAAAGGAGTACTCACCAGACTGGCTGATATTTGATTTTGAAAGTTAGTAATCTGACTTTAAAGTTAGACTAAATGCTCATTGTTCGTTGGCAAGGAACAATTTTCTGTGAATAATATCACACAACTATTTCTATTTATTAATTTCACTATTCCTTTTTGGGATTATGTACACTTCAATAATGTATCCGTATGTTTCTATGTATGTATGTGCCTATATACACACACAGATATATATATATAGACATGTATGTAATATATATATAGAGAGAGATATGTAATTATATATATATATATATATATATATATATATATATATATATATATATAACGAATAAGGAAAAGCGAAGTAGTTTCAGATGTTAAAGTACTTTAATAATAATGCTGTGATATATATTTAAATGACGACACTAGCCACACTATTCTGTGTGCGAGTGTCGTGACATCATCAGACAGCTCAATTCAATCTATACATTGACAGATTGACAATCATATGGATCATTTTGCATATATGTACTCTGTGTTTTTGCATTTATTCATTATTGGTTCTTTTCTTGTGTGTACTTTATGTCTGTTTTTCTTTGG
>OZ024743.1:202526873-202534373 GCA_964016885.1 Eledone cirrhosa
TTAAATTGAAAGGAGGGTTGAAAAATGTATTATTTCTTCTTCTATTTCTGTTTTTTATGTCTGGTGATTTGTTTCCTTTAATGTTCCTATGGTCATTTCTGTGGTGCGGGTTACTCTTGTTGTTACAATCCCTATTAGTGTGTGTGCAGTTGCTATTCTTATTATTAAATTTTCCCATGGACATGTTGTGTGAAATGATGTTGTAGCTATGTGTTTTTGTAGGTAGGAACTCTATCCCTGTATTATGGCCTGATCTAGCTAATGCCTGATTATAATACTGCGAGTTATTGTTAAATGTGTTTATGTCATAGGATAGATTAGAGATTCTATTAGATACTCCCTTAGAGATATAGTTCAATATAGATTTAGGGTGGTTAGACTTGGTATCTACGTAGATGAGTTTTTCATTAGGTTTGTGGAAAGGTGCATATATCATTGAGTCTAGGTAGAGTGTGGCGTCTAGGAAGTTGACGTTTTTGGTGTTTAATCCAAACCTCGGTTTGGAGGAAACAATTGTAAGCAAATAAATGACTTAAACTGAACTTTGATTACTGTAATCTCTCTCTCTCTCTATATATATATATATACACAAACATACACATACATATATATATATATATATATATACACATATATACACACATACACACATATATATATATATGTATATATATATATATATACACACACATACAAACATACACACATCCATACATATATATACACACACACATACACACACCCACATACATATATACCCACACGTACATACATCCATACATACCTACACACACATATGTGTGTGTCTCACCGTTCACTCAGATGTTCATGTGTACACATAAGAAGAGGGGCGGAGGGTAGTGAAATGGAATTTTACCTCCGAGTGTTAATTCATTACTTCGTGTTCAGTAGTGGTTTAATTTTTTCAATTAAGTATTCTTCTTTATATCTGCGGAAATGTTCGTTATCCGACCATATCTTGAAGAAAGGGAAGATTGTGAATTTTCCCTTCCCGCATGATGCAAAGTGTGCGCTACATGTGGTATTTCTGACTGTGGGGTCTTTAATTTGTTGTTTATGTACCCGGAATCTATCATATAATCTCGTTCCGTTTTCCCAAATGTAATACTCTTTACACTGTGGACATGTTGCGCAATATATTAGGTTTTTCGTTTTGCAGTTCATGACCTTGAAATTATCATGGTTTTTGAAGGACAACTGTTTGCCCTCTTCGATGAGTTCACAGGTTCCACATCTAGGGTCCCCGCATTTCGTCACTTGCATTGATTCCATGTTGGTCGTAAATTTTGCCTTGGTAATTAGTTTTTTACGGTTGGGTGCTTGGCGTCTGCTATAAATTATCTGTGTGTTTTTTAAGAGTGCATTCATTTTGGTAGATTGCTGTAGAATCGGGAGATACTGCTTAGCAGTTTTCACAATGTTGATGTTCCCTGGGTTGTGAGCGATGACAAAAGAGATAGCAGGGTTTTCTTTTTTTATGTTGTGGGTTTGGTTTTCTCAGTGTTGTTATTGGGATGTTCTTAGCCTATATATGTGTATATATATATATATATATATATATATATATATATATATGCTATTGTTTTAGAGTAGTGACATACTCACTTACTTTAATTTCAGCAAACAGGGGGAGATAAAGTTGACAAGCCTTGTTTCTGCATTTATTGATGCTTATCAAAGCCAACTACTCCTCCCGTTTGCTGAAATCACGGATGTTATGTTCTTATACAATTCTAGTAAATAATCAGGAACTGATTATGCTTGACCCGCAACCGCTCTGTATCAATAAATGCAGAAACAACGCCTTGTCAGGTTTATCTCCCCCTGTTTGCTGAAATTAAAGTAAGTGAGTCTGTCACTACTCTAAAACAATAGCATAAGGCCTCAAAATGCTTTTAATTAAGCATAAAGTGTATTGCAAAATACACTATATATACATTCATATATATATATGGCTATTTCAGAGCACCAATTCTAATTTTTAATTTCTGCTTGACCGGCAACCGATCTGTATAATCAGTTCCTGATTATTTACTAGAATTCTATAAGAACATAACATCCGTGATTTCAGCAAACGGGGGGAGTAGTTGGCTTTGATAAGCATCAATAAATGCAGAAACAAGGCCTTGTCAGCTTTATTTCCCCCTGTTTGCTGAAATTAAAGTAAGTGAGTCTGTCACTACTCTAAAACGATAGCATAAGGTCCTCAACATGCTTTTAATTAAGCATAAAGTGTATTGCAAAATACACTATATATACATTCATATATATATGGCTATTTCAGAGCACCAATTCTAATTTATATATATATATATATATATATATATATATATATATATATATATATATATATATGAGCAGAAACAGATTTGAACATATTCCGATTCTAATCTACACTGCGTCTGGTGAAAAAAAAAGATCCAAGGAAAAATCATATGTTAATGTATGTGTGTACGTATTTATGAATGTAGGCCCAATACAAAGAGTAAACTGAAAGACTACAATCACTCCATCTCACTTTCGCTCTCCCAAACATACGGAAAGCCACACGGAACATGCACATATACAGAGACCTTTCGTTTGACATATTTCATTGACAAAACATTGGGCAAACCGAGTCTATATTAAATAACACTTGTCTACGGAACTGTACAGTGGGACTGAACTCGAAACGATCTGTTTGTAACGAGAACTACTTCACCATGCAAGTATTAATATATGAAGTTAATGAATTTTGTTTGATATAAAATTCCCATAGGCATCCATAGAGGAATATGATGAATAATATGACTAATGTCGATAAGGGACCGAAATATTAACAATATATATTTATATATATATATAATCCAGGTCTAGCAAATAGAGAAAAAGTTTTAAAATAAATTTTAAAAGATTCGCTGTACTCACTATATGTGCCTTTATGCCTTTACCGCGGTTTCAAGTTCCAAAATAAACGGATAATCCAAGTGGAACTACATTGAGAAGGGAACTATCTTCAGAAGGCTCTTCTCGCTCGGAGAATATAAAATTCCCGAGTTTAAATCACAAACTGACGCCATACAAAACCATTCCCAGATGAGAGTGAATGATGAAAGAAAGAATTCTGTCTAGTGCCATGTGCAAAGACAAAAGGCAGGGTGGACAGGTCAATGTCCTGCCACTAGAAATAACAGCAGTCCAAACGGCTAAGTTTTATCTCAAAATTAGGGGAGATTAATAATAATAAAGTATGTGTTCCTACGTGTAAAAAATACATATAGGGATACAAGTATTATCCAACCGTATGCCAATGTGGTTCTATGGCGAGTTAATAAATGAACAAGCCAGAACATGTAAAATCCAGGTCTAGTAAATAGAGAAAAAGTTTTAAAATAAATTTTAAAAAATTCGCTGTACTCACTATATGTGCCTTTACCGCGGTTTGAAGTTGCAAAATAAACGATTAATCCAAGCGGAACTCCATTGAGAAGGCTCTTCTCGCTCAGATAATATAAAATTCCCGAGTTTAAATAACAAACTGACGGCATACAAAACCATTCCCAGATGAGAGTGAATGATGAAAGATATAATTTTGTCTAGTGCCATGTGCAAAGACAAAAGGCAGGGTGGACAGGTCAATGTCCTGCCACTAGAAATAGCAGCAGTCCAAACGGCCTAGTTTATATATATATATATATATATATATATATATATATATATATATATATATATATATATATATATATATATAAATATATATTACACAAATATGACCCTCCCCAAGTATAACAATATATATATATATACATATATATATATTGTTATACTTGGGGAGGGTCATATTTGTGTAATAATATTGCCAGAATTAATAACAGAACACACTCACTGTTTGGTTGGTTTTCGCTTCTGTGTCTCTTATATCGCTTAATTTAATTTATTCGGTCCTCAATGTTGTCATTGATTGGCCAACGGTCAAAAATACAGACAACAATCATTCCATCTCGAAGTATAACAATATTTGTTTCGACACACGATTTCATATCAAAAACCTCGCAAAACTAATTCATATATATATATATGTATATATATATATATATATAAATATAAATATATATATATATATACATACATATATATGTGTATATATATATATATATATATATATATATATATATATATATATATATATATATATATATATATATACATATATATGTGTGTGTGTGTATATATGTATATTCGGTCTCGAACTTAACTTCTTTTATCGAGTGGTCTTGGATTTTCTACCTATAGTTGCTCGCACATTGCTCGGTTTGTGTTTTTTTCGCTGTTTTGTTATTGTTACTCTTTTCATCCCCTTTGCTTTCCTTCCCTCCTTCCTTCGTTTTCCCAATAACTCATCCAGTTATTGACGCCCTGGAGTGAAGTGATATCTTGTCTTTAAAGCGTAGAAATATCCTAGAACCCCAGTAGACAATTGATGAGGAACCCGTCTCCCCTGTTCTTGCTTTCTTCGTATTCCCACTGCATTTTAAGTTACCTTAAATAGCAACTACACCGCCATTTCTATTCTCCATATATTTCATCGATATATATATATATACATAGTTAGGGAAGCAGAAAAGTGCTTATTGTAATCCAGTTCGTGGTTAAGACAGCCAGTTTCATGGAGGGTTTCAACGTACGGTTAGGGGTAACTCAACAAGTTTGTAAGAATCACGTTCAATCTTAGAGTGTAAAGGATAAAATAGAAAGCACAGGTAAACATTAAAAAAAGGATTTTATCCAAGTATTTACGACCGTTTCATTGGTAAGTGCAAACTTAAATTGCTATACTGCAAATCGCAGCCACTCAGTAATAATTGCTGTACACTTCCAAATTTTCAAAATAGTGAATAAGTTACGCTTAACAAGTTCCTAATATATAAAACACATTTTTGGGAATTGTATTTGCTAGTATAGAGAGAGAGGAAGAGGAATTAAAAGTGATGGGACAAAGGGAGGGTGAGAAGAATTAGGAAGTAGGGTGACAAACTAAGATGGGGGAGGGGTAGAGGTGGAAGGAATCTTTGATCAGTTTTGATATATGTAGACATGATGTCGTCGATTTATAGTGTAGTGAGTTATGGAGAATTAAATTGTTTATAGTTTGAGGGATGGAGAGAGAGAGAGAAAAAGCGAGATGGAGAGATATAGAGATAAATATATATATATATATAGTTGTTATATAATAAGGTGCATTATTGGTTGTGTAAAATGATCCCATAAATTTACGTTAGCAATATTAAGTACTCCACGCTTTTGTATATCTCCAATTCCATTCAAGGGAAAAGCTAGATGATGTAAAACGGAGTATAAATATCAAAATGAAAATCCGAAGGCAAAGTCAAATTACAATCATTTAATCACGACACATGTTTCAATAAGAGATAGATCGATTGTGAAGCCATCATCGATTATCACTGATCTCATCAGATGAAAATGAATTGTCTTCAAATTCTTGATATGAGGGAGAAAAATAACGATGTTCTCTCACAGAATTCATTCCCTTATATGAACACACACTAGTCCGAGACTGCTATTAACTTCAGTTGAGGTCATAAAAGTTGTCAGATTTCTATTGCTGCAAAAGACACTGGACATCAATCAAATCTGTAGGGATATAGTTAATGTGAGTGGGTACACACACACTCCACACCCACATACACCGGCTCGAGGTCAAAGAAAAAAATATATACATATATATACATACATCAACACAGTATCAAACCTGTAGAATTATAAAAGGTCACAGTTAGTGTGGGTGGGTACACACACACACTATCACACACACCGAAGCGATGTTTGGTGCCGTGGAGTAAGATAGTCTAATAGATTTAGTGTTAAGGATTTTGCTGTATCTATGTGAATCTGGAAAGTGCTTATTTATTATTCTAAAGAAGGTAGAAGGTAGGTTAGTACTAATTATTAGAGGTGTTAAATAGAGGGTTATACCAAATATATTTTCTATTGCGTGACCGGCTTGATTTCGATGTTGTATTTCTATTTTAATTATAATTTCTAGTTCTATGCGTAAATGTGTGTGTGTGTGTGTTTCTGGAGTTTGTGTTATGCGTGTTCGTGTGTGCTTTGCGGAGGCTTTCATCTATATATTCTACTCTATCTAAGTGGCCTGCCATGTCCAGTGCGGTATTGTAGTACTCTGCATATTCCTCGAAGATTTGTTGGTTAGACGAGAGGCGGGAGATTCTAGGAGATATGCTGCGCGGAACGGATTTAATTATCGATAGTGGGTGGTTCGAATTACAGTTGATGTATGCTAAATTTTCATTAATCTTGTGAAAAGGTCTTACAAGTCCTGTATTTAGGTTAAGCGTCTCGTCTAGAAAGTTAACTATTTTAGTGCTATATTCATACGTTATGCTAAGGCCCAGTTTGCCGATAGTCTTTCTAATATTCTTACGCAGTCTTTCTATGCTCTGGTTATTTAGGTTCTTAACTAGGAGATGTGCGTCGTCTCTGTAGATTCCACTGTGAAGGTCGCTAACTGAGATGGAGGATCTGTGGTTTTTCTCACAGATGTGAGAAAAACCACAGACCCTTTGTCTCACTCTACTTTTGAAAAGCAGAAGAAATGCGAAACCAGTAAAGGAGCCAAATAAATATATATATTTTTAAAAAATAATAAGACTCCAGTTGCATTTTCGATTGCATCTTTTTTTCTTTATACTTTCACTCGTGTAGGACACCTCAGTTATTTTTCATTTTGTAAAAAAAGCTCACTTTATATAATATATATATATATATATATATATATATATATATATATATATATATACGATATTAATAAATGGAAACTATATTTATAAAACCATATTTATTTCATTATACATATTTCAGGGATACCAAATTAAATTATGGTATGCCTTCATCAGACAAAATACAATATATAACAGTTTTACAAATAAGCTTTGACGTACCCTTTTAAAATGCAACCATTATATTTGGAAGCCATCTGGATAGTGAATTGTTTATATTATTTTAATAAGTCTTAGTGTTAAGGACAATTAGAAAAAGACGGAGAGAAAGAAAAAAGACGGAGAGAGAGAAAAAAGAAAAAGAAAAAAAAATGTTAATTACCTTAATTTTTTAATTTTTTAATTACCTTAATCTAAAAGTAGAAATAGAGAATAACCATAAAATAGTCAATTTTCTTGATGTAACACTAAATCTCAACACATGTCTTCATTATCCAATTCACAAACTAAATGAGAACTTGAATTATGTTAATTTTAACTCTAATCACCCAAGATCTGTTAAAAATACTATAGTGAACTCTGTTCAAGAACGAATTTCAAGAATTTCATCTAATAAAAATATATTTGATGAAAAAGCGCAGTATTACAACGAAGCGTTAGGTAGAGCTGGATATAGAAATAAAATTAAATACATCGATAATAATAATAATAAGCAAACTAACCAAAATAATAACAATTTTAA
>OZ024743.1:202539373-202581873 GCA_964016885.1 Eledone cirrhosa
AAAAGTATTGCCTTCGTTTTCAATTTGAACAATAATGCAAACCACAGATTGGTTTCCAGTTCCAAGCACGTGAAACTATTGATTCTTGGGCCATTATCAATTGAAGTGCTTAAATGCAGAAAATAATCAGATTTATATCAATGCTGAGCCAGTTTTTATTTTTGCCCTATTTCTTTAACATTTCTTTTTATGTTTGCTGCTAATATTTTTGTTGTTGTTGTTATTGTTGTTGTGATGTATGTTTTATTTTTATTTCAATACATTTTAGAAACACGAAAACATTTAAACAATGGAAATAAAAAAAAACAGTATAGAATCAACTAAACTGAGGATTAAATAATAATATTAATAATAATAATAATAATAATAATAATAATAATAATAATAATAATAATAATAATAATAATAATAATAATAATAATTATTATTATTATTATTATTATAATGATGATGATGATGATAATAATAATAATAATACCGATGATTAAAATGCAGAGGAAGATGACGCTGATGAAAATGATGGTGTGGATGAGGATGGGGGTAGAAGGAGAGGGGTGATGATGATGATGATTATAAAATAATGAAAAGATGTAACAATGATCCATTGAACAAAGTTTGAGTGCAAGGTAAATGTTTCCGTTAGGAAAGTTAAACTTTTTGATTAAATTATTGTTACGTGGGTCTGCCAGTAAAGTGAGTCACAATTGGATTATTATTGTTCTTTGAGTCTCAGTCATTGATGTTAGTTAACTGGAAAGTTTGTTGAAATGAATATCAAGTCACTACCTGCAGCCTCAGATATTCAGGACGTATCGGAGGGTTCTTGCTGTTCCCAGCAAGCATGCCTTTTAATGTGTTCCAAAAAGCGGGGCGGGGCCAATTTTCTTTAACCATCCTTGGAAACTCTTTGAGATAGTACCTAGTGCGCCTATGACAATAGGGACCACTTGACTTCATGGCAGTTCCAAAACCTTTTTACTTCCCAATTTAAGTCCTGGTATCGGTTAATTTTCTCCATCTCCTTCTCTTGCACTCTCGTGTCGAATGGGCAAGCCACATCCACAATCAGGCACGATCTTTTTTCCTTGTCGAAAAACACCAGGTCAGGTCTATTGTGTTCCAGTTTCTTGTCCGTCGCTATCCTAAAATCAAATAGCACCGTCACCTGATCGTTTTCTATCACCGACTCTGGCTTATGCTCATACCACTTCTCAGAATGTGGTAAATTGTTTACTTGGGATAGGTGCCAGTGGATCACCTTGCCCATCACATCATGTTTCCAGCCTATTATTATTATTATTATTATGCTGAAAGGTGGGTGAATGTGGCGAGAATAGCCCGTGAGAGTGGGCCTACTCTGATCATGCGACTGTAAGTAGCTAAATTTGAGGAGGAGAGGGGGTGCCCTTCCAGGGTGCTCTCGATTCGTCGGGTTGTTCAAAATTGGTGGGGTACCTGAGCGATCCCTGGGTGGTCATCCCCCCTATTGGTGAATTTTTTCTTGTAATTTTATTGTTAACTTGTTATTGTGATTCATATCGTTTACTCGATTTTTCTGTAAAACCCCACTGTCCCAGTCTTTTGTATTGTCTCCTATATGTCGGCCCTTGTGGGCAAGAAATGAAATCATTATTATTATTATTATTATTATTGGCGACCAACGAACTAAATCGTATCATCGTGAGCTCCGCAAATGTTTGTTATTTTCAGTTGTTTAAAATTGCCATTTATGGACATTTTCTATTGTTAACTGTATATAAGTGCACATACATTGATTTCTGAAAAGGACACTCAAAAATATTGGGGCCTTGGGGCCAAAATTTAAACTTTTTATAATTATCAAACAAAAAAATTTCTTTGAAAAATCATGGAAGACTCAGAGTCAATCCTTCCTCACAAACTAACACCTCACACCGACATCACCATCGTAAATATTACTACGTTTGCCTACACAAAAAATTTAAGCAGTAGCAATATTTTAAATTTGTCTCAGGCAGACATTCATTTCCCGCCATTACCAATGACTGCAGGTGTTAAAGCCGCCACCACCACCACCACCACAGCGACAACAGAAACAAAAGAAAAAAATAAATTAACTCGTGATATCGAAATGAATTCAACCAAAATGAACTCTTCCACACAGAACACCACTGACGCCACCACCACCACAACTGAAACTAATTATTGTTATTATTATTATTATTATTATTACAGTTGGATTTATCTTGCCTTATGTTCATACGAGTTATCACCAAGTCACAACCAGTGACCTCAAGAGACAACAAGGTCCGCCATGTTCAAGGAAGAACATACATACTCACACATGCATCTTTAGTGTTTAGACTTGTGATGTACTTATATTGACAGAATCTTCCTTAGTATATGGGCAGTTCCCATTAGTACTATCTTTTGTATTTCTCCTATACGCGGGTTTCCTGGGATTTGCGATAAGTAATCATTAGACCCCTTAGATATCATTCCCAGAGTGCCTACAACCACTGGTATTGTTTTAGTTCTCAATTTCCACATTTTTCCAATTTCTATCTCCAAGTCCTTATACTTGCTCAATTTTTCAAATGTTTTTATAGATACATTCTTATCTATTGGAACATACATATCAATTAGCAGGCATACCCTCTTTTTAAAGTCCTTCAATATTATATCAGGTCTATTTGCATCTATTTTTCGGTCTGTTCGGATGCTAAAGTTCCACAAGATTGAGATGTGATCTTTTTCAAGTATGGGAGGTGGTTGATGCTCCCACCAATTCTTTTGATGGGGCAGGTCAAAATGCTTACACATTATACAATGTATGTATTGTGCAGCTCTGTCATGACTGTTTAGGTATTATTAGGCTCTCCCGATCGGTCCGTCAAAGGTGCCCTCTCTCTTCCCTTCTGTACGTATTGACTCTCGAGCCTTTACTGCGGAAGCTGGAGCTGTTGCAGGGCATCCCGCTCGAACTGGGACGTGGAAAGGCTTTGTCGGCTTATGCGGACGACATCACCGTGATGGTGTCGAACACCTCAGAAATCGAGATGGTCGGCACCTTATTGAAGGAATATGAAAGGTTGACAGGAGCCAAACGTAACCCGGAAAAGTCGGTGGGCTTGCAGCTCGGAACCTGCAGAGGCAAGCCCATGCCGTCCAACAGCGTCGTGGGGCGTTGGACGGACGGACCAGTAAAGTTGCTCGGGGTTTGGTTCGGACCAGACCTCCAGGTGGAAAAGAATTGGGACGAGGTAACGAGCAGAGTAGCCAGTCTCACCCAAAAATGGGCTGGGAGGAAGCTATCACTGAAAGGTCGCGCGGAGGTGGCGAATGCGTACATCGCGTCCGTCATCTATTACCGCCTAACCGTCGTGCCTTGCCCCCGTCCGCGCCTCGTCAAGTTGGAACGGCTCCTCTTCAAATTCTTGTGGAGGGGACAAGTTCCGTTGGTGAGGCGGTCCATCTGCTGCCAGCACCCTCTACGCGGAGGGCTGGGCATGCCGTGGCTAATGATGCGCAGACATGCGTTGAGGCTGCGACATCTCCAGATATTCTGCCTCAAGGGTGAACAGGTGTGGTCGCCGTTTATCAGACGGGCCTTTCCGCAGCTCATTTCTTTGACTGGGCTGCAGTCCTGGGTCAAGAAGAGACCGAGATTGGGTGACTGGCACCTGGAATGTTGCCAGTCACTCACTGCCTTCTACCAAGCGGGCAATGCGATCAGTGGAACTTCCACTCTCGAGTTCTATAGAGGATTAGTGGTGGGCAAGTGCGATGACGCACTCGGAGAAGCTTTGGGCCTCGACGAAGTCGAACTGACCAGTCTGTACCGGAGGACTTTTGAGCCGGGGACGATGGACAATTTCCAGAAATCCCTCGCTTGGCAGTGCTACCGGGGGGCACTGCCGGTTCGGGATAAACTCTACAGGCACGGAAGTGCTGTCAGACGGACCTGCCCAAGATACGCACAGAACGACGAAACCGTTCTGCACGCACTTGTCCAATGTCCGTGCATTACTGACTTGTGGAGTTATGTCGAACAGCTACTGTCGCGTGTGGAACGAATCCAGTTATCGGCCGAGTCCATAGTGAAGATCGAGCCGCCACCTTCCTTAGATCAGGAAGAGCAGGACATTTTCCTCTGTCTGGTGGCAGTTGCGAAAGAGATTATATGGTGGACCAGGTTGAAAGGACTAAAGACAGACACTTTTCTCTTCGGCCAATCCCTCATCAACTTCTTCAAGTTTCACCTGGAAAGGAGGGTGAGGGTGGAGAGAGAAGTGCTGCCCCCCAGTACATTTGCTAAAAGGTGGGTGAATGTGGCGAGAATGGCTCGTGTGAATGGGCCTACTCTGACCATGCGCCTATAGGCTGGCTAACTTGAGGAGAGGGGTGCTCTCCTGGGTGCCCTAGAAGCGCAGGGTGGTTCAGGATTGGTGGGGTACCTGAATCACCCCAGGGTCGTCCACCCCCTATCGGGGAATTTATTTTGTTATATTTTGCATAGTTTATTTTATATTTTATATTTTCATTGTTAAATTAGTCTTGACATTTTGCACTATTACTCGACCTTATTGTAAACCCCCTCTGTCCCTGTCTTTGTATTGTCCCCTACATGTCGGCCCTTGTGGCTAATAAATGAAATCATTATTATTATTATTGTTATTGTTATTCCTTGAATCTCAGTCATTGATGTTGGTTAACTGGAAAGTCCGTTGGATTGAATATCAAGCCACTACCTGCAGCCTCTATTATTATTATTATTATTATTTAAATTATTATTATTATTATTATTATTATTTTTATTATTATTATCATCA
Source organism: Eledone cirrhosa (assembly GCA_964016885.1). Lineage (NCBI taxonomy): Eukaryota > Metazoa > Mollusca > Cephalopoda > Octopoda > Eledonidae > Eledone > Eledone cirrhosa. The sequence goes on from OZ024743.1 coordinate 202,544,185, forward strand.
TCATCATCATTGAAAATGTCTGAAATCAAAGCAATTTGTACCGTCCTGTATTGTCCTGTACTGTCCTTAATGTCTACTTTATGTGAACCCTTGTGGTTAATAAAGAAAACATTATTATTATTATTATTATTTTTATTATTATTATCATCATCATCATCATTGAAAATGTCTGAAATCAAAGCAATTTGTACCGTCCTGTATTGTCCTGTACTGTCCTTAATGTCTACTTTATGTGAACCCTTGTGGTTAATAAAGAAAACATTATAAGTTGTTGCTATTCTCTTTTCTTACGTCATAATTCTCATACTCTTTCATATTCATCATTTCGGTAAATCATTTTTGCCACAAACACAATCATACTTCACATTCACACATACATGCGCCAAACATACACATACTACATACATAGCAATCGCGCAAAAACATACCAAAAATACAAAGGCCACACACACACACACACACACACACACACACACACACACACACACACACACACACACACACACACACACACACACACACTGCAATATCGCTTTTACTCTTCCATCCGTCTCTCCCTTTCTTTTTTGTAACTCATTCATTTGTGCATAAATACATGCATGTACAGACACACACACTTACACGCACACACACACATCTAAATGTAGATACATATACTTGTATGCGTAGATCCTTCCATATACACACTTACACACTTCCATGTATACACAGACACATCCAAAGATGCATACATTCAAACATACGTACTTCCATCCATCCATACATACATACATAGATACATAGATACATAGATAGGTAGATATATTTCTTTATTTAGATAGATAGATAGACAGATAGAGAGATAGATAGATACATACATACATACATACATACATACATACATACATACATACATACATACATACATACATACATACATACATGGTGGCTGCCAACTCGTTTTCGAGTACGGCCACTACTTTATATCCATGTAGGAGAACCCCTACCGATGCGCTGAACGAGTGACTTTTTAGTCCAGCCAGCGACTTGAAAACTCTGGTACAAACACTACACTTGTGACAATTATTAACACATAGTGCTTTGCCTTTGGTACCATGTGACGACAAGTGCAGAGAGATCTCCAGATACAAAGCAATGCCTGTGCCGTGAAGCTTTTATAGTGAGCAAAGGCACTGCACAAAGCCAGTCCCACTCTCTTAACCAAGATGATATTTACCAAAAAGAAGAACAAGTCAACATCATTGGATACCATCAGGGTTGCAGATGTTATATCAGAGTTTTCCTTCTCCTAGAATTCTGCCTTGACATAGGCTAAGGGGTCATCTCTCCCAGTGATTTTGGATGGCCATTGACTCTTAAGAGCTCCTTTGCCCTTTGACAGGTTTTGTTTTTAGTCCTGAAGGATGTCCAAAGTCACCCTCCTCACCAAGAAACCTTGGTGGGGTTGCCAGTTTAGTCGCCAACGACCCGACCATGAGACAGGTTGTACTGGGATACATGTTACCAGTAGCATACATACATACATACATACATACATACATACATAGATACATATACATACATACATACATATGCAGAACTGATGAGAAATACTCCACCCTGATTACACCTTCAGATTTATGCCTGTGATTATTGGGGCACTGGGATATGTTAGTAACTGCCTCAATACAAATCAGAAAGAACACAACTAGTTAGGAAATCACAAGTACAATCCATTAATGGAAGAGTAAACATATGTAAAACATTCCAAATATTTTGCATCTTATAACTGCATATACACATGTACAGATACAAAGCATATACACATGCACAGATACAACTCAAGACATACACATCCACACATACAATAACATCCATATCTACACATGCATGCATACATACATATCTACCTGGTTGATGTTGTGTAAATTCCAATGAGAGAGTCTTGTGTCTATGTTAGAAACCGACTCTCTCTCTATTGGTAAAACTTTGTGAAATTATAAAACCAGACGAATATACATACATACATACATATGGACAGTTTCTCTACAAAATGACTTCGAAATAAATATAAATAGTTAGCGACTTCAGGCCAACAAACGAATCGTTCTCATCAAATTCGAAATGTTTTTCTATAATACTATGTAAAGCTATTTATGGCTTTTGCACTTGTCTAAATTCTGAGATTCTAAGATCGGTGTCTGTTTTTAGAAACAAAACAGCCGCTTCCAACAGGTATATTTGAAAGAATTAAAAAAACAGAAAGAGAGCATACATATTTTCCTGCATGTACATATGTGTGCTAAAGGTGGCGAATTGCCAAAGGGGTTAACATGTCATCTAGAATTATTTGCGGTGTTTGTTCAAGTTCTGAGCATTTTGACATCAAATCTCCCCGAGATGAGCTTTGCGTTCCTTGACGTCCAGGTCAAATTTTACTAGTGATATACACTTCAATACTGAGTTAGATGCTTTCTTTATTTTTTCCACATTTCTCTCTTGATCCTTCTTTTTCCTTCTCTGACTCTCTCGATTTCTGTGAGAATTCGGCTGTTTTGATTTCAGTCAACAGATATATACTACTCGACCATTAGTTAAGTGTCCAAGAGATGGACATATATGGCTATAACCATTGTTTTCTAATATTAGCAGAAGGCTTCAGAAATTTGATGCAGAATTATCTGTTTGTTGTTTTTAAATTAACCAGAATGCATTTCTGTGATAAATTTAATAGGAGAAAGAGGGGCAAATAGAATGCTAATCTCGATTGTGTCAACAGTCATTTACTATATATATGTATATATGTATATATGTATATATGTATATATATATATATATATATATATATATATATATATATGTGTGTGTGTGTGTGTGTGTGTGTGTGTGTGTGTGTGTGTGTGTGTGTGTGTGTGTGTGTGTGTGTGTGTGTGTGTGTGTGTGCCTTGGAGTTGGGAGAACTTTCTAGGTGCAAATCCCATGGTCATTCATGGCCGAATGTTTTTTTTTTACACTTTATGTATATATATATATATATATATATTATTGGCAATATGACCCTCCCAAAGTATAACAATATATATATATATATATATATATATATATATATTAGAAAGTGAGGTATTTTTACAAAATGAAAAATAACCGAGGTTTCCTTCACGAGTGAAACTATAAAGAAAATAAGATGAAATCGAAAATGCAACTGGAGTCTTATGTTTTTAAAATAAGCCTCCAGTTGCATTTTCGATTTCATCTTTTTTTCTGTATATATATATTCCACATGCATATTTAATGTCCATGCCAGGGGCATTCATCTTGACACCGTATCTAATGAGACGGGTGCCATTGAATTACTGTAAGTACAAAACATTCCTGCAGCTGAGTGGTCTGGAGAACGTGAAATAAAGTATCATGCTCAATAACACAATGCACCGCTGAGAACCTATCTCAAAATCTTATGATAATATGCCAAACTCCCTAACCACCAAGACTCGAGGTATAACATAACCGTACATTATACACTTACACACATGAATATATATATATGTGGATATAGGTACGTATTAATGTAAGTATGCACGTACGTATATATCTGTGTATGGTTGTATGTATGTTTGTATGCATGTATGTATGCATGCACATATCTATGTGTGTAGTGTGTATGCTTGTATGTATGTTTGTATATGTTAACTGGGACATCACTTATTCTATTCACTTTCTTGCCAAAGTACCATTCGATAGTTGCCACTCGCACGTTTCATTTAACCTAAAGCGTTCCATTTAGGAATTGAAAGCAAAATAAATTTTATTTGTTTCGATATTTCTTGCCACTCTGAATAAACTTTACGAAAAGTGAGACTAAGGCTAGGTTAGTAATGTTGTTGAGATAATATGTTGTATTAGCATCGTATATATTGAAGAATAATACAGTATTTCATGAGATATTAGATAAGTCTAGAAAGCTCTTCTCTAGATATAATTAGTTAATCTAGTTATGAGATGAGGTAAGATTGACAGATGTCTGACATTCATGTCTAATTTTCGTGTCTCCTCAAAGATGCTAAATTGTGTATATTTAAGAAACGTACATCTAATGTTAATATAGTATAGTCTAATAGTGCACATAGTAGAAAATATGTGAATCTAAGAAATTAGTGTCTAGCTTTCCATAGCTGAGTAATTGACTATATTGTATTGTTGGGCCTCCGTTAGTTGCGTTGTTGAGGATTCTAATTGTTTGATGAACTTTCCAACCTCTCGTAAAATTAATATTCAAATGAAAGAGTATTCACAAGACACGTGTACTATTCGTTTTGTTCTCAGGGGGATTCAACACGAATCCGCATGTGAAGAAAAATAGCCCATTAAAGTATTTTTACAACTCATGTTACCCTCTGGGGCAACGCAAAATATATTTATGGAGAAAGACATAACTTGCATCCTGTAATCAAATTCATAACCAAACACTCTAACCTGGGTTTCTTTGAACAAAATTATTGAAATTTATAAACAGTAATAACTAATATTATCATTAGTGTCGTCAAGGCGAAGAAAACTCCAGACAGACTTTAGACATATACAGATGTTTTCGATAACGTGTAACATGTATTTGGCAATATCATGAAGCAGGATTCTTGACGTAAATGAACATGATGAGAAACATGTTGGCGAAGCAACAAAGGTTTGCGTTGGTAAAATTGGTTTTATGTGGAGAAATTGTTATATAATTGAAGCATCTTAATATAAATGGGAGGATCGGCTGTGTTCCAACATGGAGTAAGTCGGGCTTACATTTCCATCAGGTATTTAGAGAGACTTTCCTTTCATTTTCTTCAATTTGGAAAACTTTCCAATGCGCATATAGGACTTTTGCGAAAGATCAAGGGAAAATCATAATTGGCGGAAAGAATAATTTCTAGAACGACATCTTGTATGGATATATATATATATATATACACAGTGTGTCACCCAAAATGTATACACACATCATTGTAATAAACGTGTCTATAGATTTTTGGGACACCTTGTATATATATATATATATATATATATATATATACATATATATATATATATATATATATATATATATATATATATATATATATATATATATATATATATATATATATAAATGAATTGCATGTTAATAGTTCACAATCAATTGTAGGAACTTCAAGCTGGTTGCTGGTCTTTTTTTTCCATTTCTTGTTCCAACTTACCGGTAGGTACTTCTGAATAGCATGTGGGTGACGTCCATGACTTTGGATAGTTTTGCTTGGAGATCCAGTCGGGGCAATTGGAGACAGTTGGTTGCATGTGACAGGACGTGCTCGAAGGAATCGGCTCGAAAAAAACTCTTAAGAAGAAGAAGAAGAAGAAGAAGAAGAAGAAGAAGAAGAAGAAAGATGCCTCGATTGCAATCGGTTTACGACATAAATTATATAGAAATGCATTAAATCGGTTCAAATAAAAATAAATCACGACAGCTCCATGTCGCTTTCTGGTGGCAGGCAGTTAGGTGGTGCGATCGAGGAAGGAAATATGTCACTATCACCACTATAAAACAATTATTTCTGGAGCCTTTTACAATTGACTTGCCCTAGTTTTGATAGGAATAACTAGTGTAGTGATTAGGGAGGTTTAAATCAGTTGTTGCATTATACTCGTTTGCCATTATATTCGTAGTAGTTTCTTTGTATTATGTTATATATATATTTATATATATATATATATATATTTAAAAGAATAGAGGTGTAACACACGAGTTATGATATATTGGTAAAGTATTAATACAAAAATTCTGTATATATATATATATATATATATATATATATATAACGAAGGAAATGTGGTAAGGAACCAGGTGGACCATAACGCACCAAAACCAGGTGGACCATAACACACCATAACGTCCAGAAATAGCCGTCGAAACGGCTTGAGCCCAGCCGTCGGGGTCCTACTCGTTCCTATATATACTATATATATATATATATATATATATATATATATATATATATATATATATATATATATATATATATAATGGTAAACGGAAAAGAAAATGCTGACAAATTGTTCACAGTGAAAAATAGTTTAATTAGGAATAAGTGAAAATTAGTAATAGTATTGGTTAGTATTCAGTTTTGGTTTTAAGTTTTACCGGTTGCGCATTTCTAATGCTTTTCAAAATTAATTTTGAGATAGAGCGTCCGTGATGTTTGCTCTAATCTGGATTATATATATATATATATATATATATATATATATATATATATATATATATATACAGACTTTTTGTATTAATACTTTCTTTCAATAAACATACTTCATCATTTGTGAAGATGTCATATATAAGTGAAGGTATGTATAGCTCCTCTGATAATTTGTAATATTTTTATACATACATCTTTAATATGATATACATACCAACACATACATATATATCCCAGAAACGATCGTAAAATGATGATTTTTGCAATATAAGGAACCTGTTCATTGTTTTTATTATTTTATACATATATATATATAGTTATTAAAATAACAGATTAAAGTTTAAGCAGAGAATCGTTGTTTTCACCCTTAACGGGATCTTCTTTGAGCTAAAAAAATCAATATACATACACACACACACACATATATATATATATATATATACACACACACACATATATATATACATATATATATATATATATACGCTGTTATAAATGGACTACATTTTGCAGGATATTAATTTCGGAACGTATTTTTTTTGTTTAGCTGATTCCGTAGTTTTATATAATTGATTTCTTCTTAATTGAATTTTTTTTTGTCGGTTTTATAAATGTAAATTTAATTGGACTTATTGGATCACGGTTGTCTTATCAGAGATAATTAAATTTAAATCGAGTTCCCTCAGTTGTTAGGTTGTTAGAATTGTCGTTATTTATATTAAAGTAATGTGCGTGTGCTATATAGACACAAACACATAAAAGCATACGTCTATGTCTGTGGGTCACTGAGCATTGAACATATACATAGAGCTGCACATATACGCAAAATCATGTATATATATATATATATATATATATATATATATATATATATATATATATATATATATATATATATATATATATATATATATATATATATATATATATATATACATATATATATATATATATATATATATATATATATATAATTAAAGGTTTAACAAGGTTAAATGAATTAATCAATGAATAAAGTTTCTCAATAGATTAGAACCACTCTACAGTTAGGTTTTCTGGAGTTATTAATATTAGTTTAAAATATTAATAAATATAGATTTTCATGTGATAAAATATATTTTATTATACATATTTTAGAGGTACTGAGCTATTTCAACAGTATGTCCTCATCAGATAAAAATAAGTTGATGCCTGACATACCACGTCTATGTTGATGGTTATAATTTAGTCATGGCATGCCTAAATTATAACCATCAACATAGTCAAGGTATGTCAGGCATCATCTTATTTTTATTTGATGAGGACGTACTGTTGAAATAGTTCAGTACCTCTGAAATATGTATAATAAAATATATTTGATGAAATGAATGACTATATTTTTTTAATATTTTGAAGTAATATATATATATATATATATATATATGGATGTATATATAATGTATTTTGCAATACACTTTATGCTTAATTAAAAGCATTTTGAAGACCGTAAGCTATTGTTTTAAAGTAGTGACAAATTCACTCACTTTGATCTCAGCAAACAAGGGAGATAAGCCGACAAGACTTGTTTCGCTTTGGTTGAAGCTTATCAAGGCCAACTACCCCACCTGTTTGCTGAGATCATTGATGTTATATTCTTATAGAAATCTAGTAAATAATCAGGAGCTGATTATGCAGAGCGGTTGTCGGTAAGCTTCAATCAAAGCGAAACAAGTCTTGTCGGCTTATCTCCCCTGTTTGCTGAGATCAAAGTGAGTGAATTTGTCACTACTTTAAAACAATAGCTTACGGTCTTAAAAAAGCTTTTAATTAAGCATAAAGTGTATTGCAAAATACATTATATATACATCCATATATATATTGCTATTTCAGAGCTCCAATTCTAATTTTTAATTTCTGCCTGACCAACAACCGCTCTGCATAATCAGCTCCTGATTATTTACTAGATTTCTATAAGAATATAACATCAATGATCTCAGCAAACAGGTGGGGTAGTTGGCCTTGATAAGCTTCAACCAAAGCGAAACAAGTCTTGTCGGCTTATCTCCCTTGTTTGCTGAGATCAAAGTGAGTGAATTTGTCACTACTTTAAAACAATAGCTTACGGTCTTCAAAATGCTTTTAATTAAGCATAAAGTGTATTGCAAAATACATTATATATACATCCATATATATATTGCTATTTCAGAGCTCCAATTCTAATATATATATATATGTATGTATATATGCAATCTACGTTTTTCGAATATGAATAATAACATTCGATTCGTTTGCTATTTTGCAAACAAGCCTCAATTTTATAGCCAAATCAGTACAATGCTGACATGACTATAACATTAAGGCTTGTTTGCAAAATTGCAAACGAATCGAATGGTATTATTCGATTGGCAGTATCGATAGATGGTCGCACCATGCTTTCCAGCATAGTTAGGTCCCTTTACAGTCTGAGTTCGAATCCTGCGAAAGTTAACTTTGCCTTTCATCCTTATGGGTCGATAAATTAAAGTACCAGTAATGTACTGGGATAATTGCTGGCCTTGTGTCAAAAATAGAAACAATTATTAATATTCAAAATACTCAGATTACATTTACTGTATTCAGCCATGTTTATATATGTATATATGAAAGTATGTATATGAAAGTATGTATATACATATATATGTATAGCGGTGTGCAATCGCACGTCCGTATATTAGTATACATATAACTATATATATGTATGCGCTATTTATATCTGTAAAGTTTACGCACACAGTCACATTATATATATATATATGTATATATATATATATATGTATGTATGTCTCTGTGTGAGTGTATGTATATATATATATATATATATATATATATATAAGGTCCTTCGTCTTTTATTTATTTTGCAATATCCGTGATGTGAAATCGTGTTAGACCATTACTCACCAGAGTAAATCCTGTCGAGGTTAAGTTGGACTTTCATCGTTATAGAGTCGATAAAATAAATTATCAGTAATGCACCTGGTAACTAGGGTGATGTGATTTTAAAGCGTTAGACAAATGCGTAGCATGATTGTTTTTGACAGAATCGGTAGAGGGTCAGACGCCATGCTTTGATCTGAGTTCAAATCCCGACGACGTTAACTTTGCCTTTCATCCTTACGGGGTCGATAAAATAAAGTACCAGTAATGTACTGGATAATTGCTGGCCTTGTGCCAAAAGTAGAAACAATTATTGATTTTGCAATCTGCGTTTTGAGGTTCAAATTCCACCAATCTCATCCTTGCCTTTCATCCTTCTGCATTCGATCAAATAAAATACTAATCAAGTGTTGCGGGTCAATTTAATCAATATATTCTGCCAATAGAAGATGCCTGACCTTCGCCTCTTTTAGTATCCATTGTAAGTCAGGTAACTAATTCTCAAACCGGTGGGTTTAGTAAACGGATGGTTATTTTATAGTTATAATTCAATCGTCACATATTCTCTGAACGGCTCAATGATTGTTTGGGCCTTCTCATCTTTGTTTCTCTTTTGTTCTCTATATTCCATATTTTTTGTGATGGAGTACTTGGAACTAAATGTTATTGAGGGCGTCATAGAATATGTTACGAATAAACTTGAATAAGCTTCAGGTAACTAAACCTACCTATTAATCGTTTAATTAACAAAATAATAAACCGGAGTGAAACGTCATGGTTGTATATGTTTCATAGACTGCATGACTCTTCCAGTATATAACAATATCTCTTTCAATACAGGATTTCACATCACGGATATTGCAAAATAAATAAATAAATATATATATATATATATATATATATATATATATATATATATATATATATATTATTATTATTATTATTATTATTATTATTATTATTATTACAGTTGCATTTATCTTGCTTTATGTTCATACGAGTTATCACCAAGTCACAACCAGTGACCTCAAGAGACAACAAGGTCCGCCATGTTCAAGAAAGAACATACATACTCACACATGCATATTTAGTGTTTAGACTTGTGATGTACTTATATTGACAGAATCTTCCTTATTATATGGGCAGTTCCCATTAGTACTATCTTTTGTATTTCTCCTATACGCGGGTTTCCTGGGATTTGCGATAAGTAATCATTAGACCCCTTAGGTATCATTCCCTGAGCGCCTACAACCACTGGTATTGTTTTAGTTCTCAATTTCCACATTCTTCCAATTTCTATCTCCAGGTCCTTATACTTGCTCAATTTTTCAAATGTTTTTATAGATACGTTCTTGTCTATTGGAACAGACATATCAATTAGCAGGCATACCCTCTTTTTAAAGTCCTTCAATATTATATCAGGTCGATTTGCATCTATTTTTCGGTCTGTTTGGATGCTAAAGTTCCACAAGATTGAGATGTGATCTTTTTCAAGTATGGGAGATGGTTGATTCTCCCACCAATTCTTTTGATGGGGTAGGTCAAAATGCTTACACATTATCCAATGTATGTATTGTGCAGCTCTGTCATGCCTGTTTAGGTATTCGGTTGGAGCTATAGGACTGCACATTGAAATTATATGGTCAATGGTCTCTGGTTGTTTTTTGCATACACGGCATAATGGGCTGCATCCATTTTTTATTATGTTGGCTTGGTAATTTTTTGTTGGCAGACACTGATCTTGTGCTGATATAATCAGTCCTTCAGTCTCCAATTTCAGTCCAGAGGATGCCAACCACTGATGGGTTAAAGTTTTGCCAACATCAGGATTGTTAGCTCGCTCTGGGTATCTTCCATACAGAGGCTTTTCTTGCCATTTCTTAGCCAGTTTCTGTAGCAGTTCTTTCTTTGCAGTTACTTTTACCTGCTTAGCTTTTTCTGTGTTTTCCATTTCAGCAGTAAATGGGACTTCTGAAATTTGTAGTCCATTACTGTATCTTTGTGCATCTTTTGTAATGGAATATGATCTTTTGATGCTTTCGTGTTTCAAAACGAGTTTGATCATCCAATCATGTGATTCCCTTAGATATGTATATAATCCAATTGTTGCAGTTTTCAACGCAATGTCTAACTGGATTAACCCACGTCCTCCTTCTTTCCTAGGGAGATATATTCTATCTATATCTGCCTTAGGGTGATGCATTCTGTGCATGGTTAAGAATTTTCGAATTTTTGTATTCAGCCTACCGATCTCTGTGCTTGACCAGTTGATGACATTGTAACTGTAGGTTACTACTGGTATGGCAAGTGTGTTTATGGCATCGATCCTATTCCTTGCATTCAATTCCGTTCTTAAGATTGCTCTTACTCTGCGGTAACATTCCTTCCTTATCCTTTCCCTCATTGTCGAGTGCTTGATTCCGTCTCCTTCACAAACACCTAGATATTTGTAAGTTTTTTCTTGATCAAGTTCTCTTATTACGTTCCCCTGATCAAGATTAATGTCCGAACCCTTCAGCAGCTTTCCTCTGGTGAACGTTGCTTTGGCGCATTTATCTAGTCCAAACTCCATTTTAATGTCATCACTGAACTGCTCCACAGTGGATAATAGCCCTTGCAATTGTTCATCATTTTTTGCAAATAATTTCAGGTCATCCATGTAGAACAAGTGATTAATGGTTTTGTCATAGACTTTATATCCATGTTTTGTTACATTGAGCATTTTACTTAATGGTATAAGTGCGATGCAGAATAAAAGCGGTGATAAAGAGTCACCCTGAAAAATTCCACATTTAATATTAACTTCTCCAGCTTCCAGTGATTTTGTTTCACTATTCAAAAGGAGTGTCGTTTTCCATGTCTTCATACTGAATGACAAAAACCTCCTGACAACGGGGGATATTTTGAAAATCTCTAAACATTTTTCAATCCAACTGTGTGGCAAACTATTGAATGCTTTTTTATAATCTATCCAAGCAATCGATAGATTTTGTGTCTATTATGACAATCTTCCAGTATCATTTTGTTAACCAGAATCTGATCCTTACAGCCATATGAGCCTCGTTTACACCCTTTCTGCTCAATGGGAAATAGGTCATTTGTTATCAGGTGGTCATATGTGTATTCAGTTAGGACTGATGTTAAAATTGTATACATTGTGGTCAAGCAAGTTATCGGTCTGTAATTTTTGGTATTGTTTGTCTCATCATTCTTCGGAAGCAGGAATGTAATGCCGTTAACTAGCCATGATGGTATCTTTTCTGGCTCTTTAACTATTTCATTGTAAAGTTGGGCTAATAGCTCATGAGACTCTGTGAAGGCATTTATGCAAAAGTTTTGTATTTTGTCTTTTCCGGGGGATTTCCATTTGCTGGTTTTTCTTAGAGCCAAGCGCAACTGTTCAACTGTTATATTTTCCCATGTTTGTTCCTCAAGGTGATCTGTATCTTTCATTTGTCTGTGTATCCATGGGGCATGTATGTTATGAACTTTTTCTTCGGCCCATATCTTTTCCCAGAATTCTTCTTATTATTATTATTATTCCTTGAATCTCAGTCATTGATGTTGGTTAACTGGAAAGTCCGTTGGAATGAATATCAAGCCACTACCTGCAGCCTCAGATATTCAGGACGTATCGGAGGGTTCTTGCTGTTCCCAGCAAGCATGCCTTTTGAAGCGTTCCAAAAAGCGTGAAGGGGCCGATTTTCTTTAACCATCTGGAAACTTTTGGAGATAGTCCCCAGTGCGCCTATGACAATCGGAATCACTTTGACTTCATGGCAGTTCCAAATCCTTTTTACCTCCCACTTTAAGTCCTGGTATCGGTTAATTTTCTCCCTCTCCTTCTCTTGCACTCACGTGTCGAATGGGCAGGCCACATCCACAATCAGACACGCTCTTTTTTCTTTGTCCACAACCACCAGGTCAGGTCTATTGTGTTCCAGTTTCTTGTCAGTCTGTATCCTAAAATCCCACAGCACCTTCACCTGATCGTTCTCCATCACCGCCTCTGGCCTATGCTCATACTATTTCTCAGAATGTGGTAAATTGTTTACTTTGCACAGGTGCCAGTGGATCACCCTGCCCATCACATCATGTCTCCAGCCCTTATAGTGGGTCTGGGCTAGGTGTTTACACTCGGATACAATGTGAGCCACAGTCTCCTCTCTCTCTCCACAGATCCTGCACTGTGGGCTAGCCTCCTCCTTGTAAATATAGTGTTTCAACCACTTCGTTTTGAGGGCCTGCTCCTGCGCAGCCATTAAATTCCTTCTGTAGCCTTTTTGAGGTCTCCTCTTCTCAACCAGTTCCATGTCTGTGGATCTCTAAATTCAGTTTTCTCAAAGAAGTTACTATGAAGGGATTTTCCCCGAAGGCTGCTCTTTCTCCTTGATGTTATTTCCTCCTTGGACATCCCCTGGCCTACTGTCCCCTCCTTCAGTACAGTTCTGAGCATTGGCTCCTTACTATCAGTCACGTATTTGTATAGGTTGTTTTTCTCCATCTGAACACAGTCCTCTATGCTGATAAATCCTCTTCCACCCTCAGATCTCCTTAGGTAGAGTCTATCGACATCAATCCTCTTGTGGAACATGTTGTAGATAGTCAATAGCTTCCTAGTCTTCCTATCCATTTCTTTTTGTTCAGCAACATTCCATCTCAGAATTCCCGCACTGTACCTAATAATAGACACAGCTCGGGAATTTACTGCGCTTATGGCATTTCTGCTGTTCAGATGTGACTTCAATACGCTCCTTACTCTCCGAATGTATTCAGTTCTTAACAATTCCTTCATTTTTTTGTTCTTTATGCCATCAGCCTCCAGAACGCCCAAATACTTGTATCCTTCCTCAGAGTCAATTTCCTTTATCATCTCACCTGTTGGTATCTGGATTCCGTTACTTCTGCTCAACCTACCCCTCCTCATTACAATGACTCCACACTTACGAATACCAAACTGCATACATATATCACTGCTGAAAATACGGACAGTGTCAACAAGCACATCCAACTCCTTCTCACTCTTCCCGAAGAGCTTAAGATCGTCCATGAAGAGGAGGTGATTGATGGTAAGCCCTCCCTTTCCCAACTTGTATCCTGCTCTCACTTTTCGCAGCACAATGGTCAAGGGCATCAGGACAAGGACAAATAAGAGAGGGGACAGGCTATCTCCCTGGAAGATACCTCTCTTGATCTTCACGCTTCCCAAGGATTCTCCAGTTGATGTCAACTCTGTGTCCCAGGACCCCATACTCCTGCCCAGCAACTGTCTGGTGTTATCTGCCACCTTGAAGATCTCCAGGCCTTTGGTGATCCAAGAGTGAGGCACCATGTCAAATGCCTTTCTGTAGTCTATCCATCCCATGGCAAGATCAATGTGTCTCCTCCTGCAATTCCCCATTACCATCTTATCAATAATTGACTGGTCCTTTGTACCACATGACTTCTTTCGGCATCCTTTCTGTTCGTCCGGTAACAAGTTGTTTGTGTGGAGGTGGTGGTAGATTTCCTCAGACACAATGCTCGTCAACAGTTTCCACATTACGGACAGACATGTGATAGGTCTATAGTTGGTAACATCATTACCCTTGATTCGGTCTTTCATTATCAGAACTGTGGTACCTTTTGTCAACCACTCTGGCACCTCACCCGACACCAAGCAGTCAATGAACATGGCCGTCAGTTTCGGGTGGAGGAATGTTAAATTTTTAATCCAATACCCCTGCACACCATCTGGGCCTGGTGATTTCCAGTTGGTTAGTTTTTTTGCCTTCTCCTTAAGAGTTTCAACTGTGATACTCAAATCAGTTTGTTGGTGTGCCTGCTCACCGATCTCCCTCTGTACTGTCTCAATCCACCCTGCCTGGTCATTATGTCTAAGATCCTGCTCCCATATTCCTCTCCAGAATGTTTTAGTTTGTTCCGTCTCAGGGATCAAGTCGTTGCCTCTTTCTTTCCCCTCAAGCTGTCCAAACAGCATCTTCTGGTTGTTGTCAAACACGCGATTCTGTTTATACTGACTGACTCTGTTCTCGTATCGCCTGATTTTTGCACTCTTTGCTACAATGCGTTGCTTCAGTTCTTCTATGATAATTATTATTATTATTATTATTATTATTATTGAATGCTATAGTTGACGGAGGCTCGGCTCTGTAAGGTATTGTAAATTTTGAACACTATAACAATTGTAAATTGTTTAAAACTTTAACGAACTTGTAGACAACATACCCTCCTCCTCGTGAGAGGGGTCTTTCTGCCCGTTATTTGGCCCTTCGGGGTTAAATAACTGCTTATTGGTGTTTTGTACCCAATATTTATTTCAAAAAAAAAAAAAACAACATGGCTACGAAAAAGAAATTTCATAGGTCACTCCCACTCATTCCGTCTTCTTCTTCCTCAATCATCACTACAGCAGAGAGAAGATTGTCTCTCTCCCTCCCTTCTTTAAATGTGTCTCTCTCCCTCCCTTCTCTTTCGCAAGCGACGAAAGAAAAGAAAACTCTCGTGCAAAGCGTGCAAAGTTTCGCCACGACGACGACGACAGCGACGAAACAGGTGTACGGGAAATACGAAAACCCAGTTCGTTCGTCTGACGTCAGGAATAATAGCAGTAGCAGCCGTAATAACAACAGCAACAGTGACAATGAAAACAACAGTAGCAGCTGCAACAGCATCACCAGCAGCATAAACAACAACAGCATTAGCAGCAGCAACACCAACAACAACCACAGCAACAGCGGCGGAGGCAGTAGTCGTAGTACCTGCAGCATCAACAAAAGTAACAGCAGCTCTGACGACGACAACAACAACAACAGCAGCAAAGAAAAACCAATCTCATTTGCAGGTATTGCGAAAAACTTGGAAACAATCATCATAACAAATGAGGAATTAGAGGAAGCGAAGAAGATGGTGACAAAGAACGGACACCGAGCAATCTGCAAGGCAGCGGGAAAATTTTTCGAAACCCAACAGCACTGTACGGTCACGTACCGTACAGTAAGTACAAAATCCCGTAGGGTGGAAAGAGCCACAGAGGCTCAAATACAAAAAGCCTTGGGGTCTGTGTGGCAGCGGAAAACGCACATCACCCGAGGCAAAAAATATGCCACCGTAGACGTACTTTTTGCCACACCCCAGGAAGCAAAGGCCCAATCCGTAGTGACCCTAAGGAGCGAGGACATGGTGTTGGTGCCTCCTACTGCGGGCAAAACTTTGTGAGGGTCAAACTGACCCCCCCCCCCCCCCCCGGAATGGCCCCTTCTTGGCTGGCCGCGTCTGTCCTCGTCGGAATCGAGGACAAAACAACTGTACTGCAAGTACAGAAAAAAGTAAGAGAAGATTGGGTCGGCACCTCCATTGAGATGCTAATCCAAACCAACCAGGAGTGCATCGAAGCTATCCCGGATGTGATAGACTTCGATAACGGCACTCAACTGCCCATAAGTGTTGAGGGAAAACGCCCGAAATGCTTTCGCTGTGGATCGAAGACTCACCTAAGGGCCTTCCTTCTGCAACGAGAGGATCCTGAGAAAGGAGAAAACCCCCCTCCTTCCGAAACCGGCTCCACGGCTACCAGCAACAAGACAAGCGGCAACCAGGAATGATAGGTCCGTGGCACCCATACCCACGCCACGGAAATCAAAAACAGCAGCAGCAGTGGAAATATTAACAACAACAACAGCAATACCAAATGCAGCTGCAACAGAGACTCCAGTGCAAACATCACCAACAACAAGTGAAAGAGTGGAGCTGGTACCCCTCCCCGACCTCACAGAATCAGACGTGGAGTGTGAGGTGGGAGAGGGATGCCAAAAGGTCGTAAGAAGGCACAAACGCAGAGGCAGCGCATCGTCGCCTTTGAAAAGGGAGGAAAGAAATGAGAAAAGGGTAAGTTCTACTGCAAAGAGACCCACAGCAGCAACACCACCAACACCATCACCACCCACACTAGCACCACCATCACCACCGGCGACAACCCCACCGCCAACACCATCTTCAACACCACCACCACAAGCACCAACAACGCAAACACAACAACAAAACACACACACCCAGCAACAACGACAAGAAAATAGCAGAACCACAAACCACCCCCAGAAAAACAAATGCACGGCAATAAATACACACAACAAGAAACTAATGACTTACATAATTGAACACACAGACATATCACAACACGACTACATAATACCAGCACCTATCAAAACGCCAACTAACATAAGACTGCTAAAAATAGCACAGAAACAATACACAAACATTAAAACGAAATTCCCCAACGCAGTTGGTGATTTCAGGGACCTAGGAGGAACTATCAATCGAAGAGTATATTCAGACATTCTCTTAGAAGAGCCGACGACCAGATGAAGGGACGATTCAACGGTCCCTTTACCAGACGATCAAGTGAAAAGGGATGTAAAAACCATCCCTCCTCTACAAAAAGTACGGTAAGTGGTCTTTCCCATCTTTTCCACTCTATTTTAAACATGACCTCACTCAGAATAGGCAGCATAAATGCGCGTGGCTTGGGGTCGTCATGGAAGCAGGGTCACCTGCTCAACGACCTCAGGTCTCTAAACATAGATGTAGTGGCCATCAGCGAGACCAGAATCTCCGAAGCACGGGCCTTCGCACCGACTTTGGCGGCTACGATGTGTACGCATCTCCCAGCCGTCCTGGATCGGGGGGAGGAGTTGCTGTGCTTTTTCGGAGAGGTTTGGATCTCGCCATACGGGCCATCTTCCTGGACCCAGAGGGTAAGCTGGTGGTGCTGGACGTGACCAGCGGAGACGGGCAAGCTTTCAGGCTAGTGGCCGTCTATGCCCCGACAGGAGCAGGGCGGCCTGATTTCTTCCGGCGTCTGGAGACCTTTCTTGGAACGTCCCGCTCTTTAGTGTTAGTGGGCGACTGGAACGGGATCTTAGATGCACGCTGGGACTGTGTGAGATTAGCGGATATGGGTGGAGGGTGCAAGAGCCTCACCAACCTGCTCAGGCGTTTTGAACTGTCTGACAGGTACCGATTGGATTTCCCGAATGTGCCAATGTGGACTTGGACAAATCGCATAGGGTCATCCAGATCATATCTAGATAGAGTATTTTGTAGGGAAATAGATAGGTCTAGCATAGGCTGTCCACAATTCCAGATAGTCAGCTACACGGACCACAAATTCGTGATCTGTGTCCTTGACTTAGATAGGCTTCATAGACGAGGACCCGGCTACTGGAAGCTAAACGCGTCCTTACCAGCGCGCAAGGCCTACAGAGACCGGATTAGCGAACTAGTTAAGCGGGCGTTGACGGGGGCCATCGTCAACAACAAGTGGTGGTTTGCTCTGAAAAGAGCGATTAGAATAGAATCCATTAGGTTTAGTAAGGATTTAGCAATAGAGAAAAATAGAGCAGAGGGAGAACTAGTTAGAAAATTAGACGAGGCGCTTAGCAAAGGCATTGCGACCGACGGGCTTGCGGCGAAATTGGCCCTTGACCAATTCTTCAATGCAAAGCACGAAGGCTGCGTTGTCAGAGCAAGTGTGCGTGCTCTCAGACACGAGGAGACGAAAGCCGTTCAATGGGCCCGAGTGGCGGAGGCGCGACGTGGCAACAAAGCCACGATCCAGTCTTTGGTGGACCACGACGGGCGCATGCTACTCGATCCCGGGCAAATGTGTGAAGCTTTTCAGCGACACTTCACTCAGCTGTTCGGGGGCAGCGGTGGGCCGAGTCGAGGGATGGACTTTAGTGTCTACCTCGACGGACTGCCGCGGCTCTCGGCCACTGGGGCGAAAGGCCGATAACAGCCGCTGAAGTAAGGGAGGCAATGACTGGCTGCACAAGGGGTAAATCACCTGGTTTGGATGGTCTGCCCTATGAGCTTTACGTACAGATGCCAGACTTGTTCGGAGGCCTCTTGGCGGACATCTACTGCAACTGGCAACAGAACGGGAGAATTCCCAGTTCGAGGAGCGGTGGCACTGCTGAGAAAGGATCCGAACAAGGGGGATAACATAGATAATTTCCGGCCCATAACTCTGCTAAACACAGAGTTCAAGATTTTGGCCAAGGTGCTAGCAAAGAGGTTGGCGCTTGTCATTGGTGGTCTGGTGGGCGAGGCGCAGACATGCGCCATTCCAGACACATCCATCCACGACAACCTTCACCTCATGCGATACGTCGCAGAGAGGGTAGCTAGGGAACCTGGCACGGGTGGGTCCTTGATCAATTTAGATCAGTCGAAAGCTCTCGATAGGGTCGACCATCGTTACCTAGCGGCAGTCCTGAGGGCGGCTGGCTTTGGGCCCGTCTTCAGAGGCTGGATCGCTGCCATGCACAGCGACATCTGCTCTGTGGTGAGAGTGAACGGTCACCTAGCGGAACCGTTCAACATCATGCGCTCGGTCCGCCAAGGATGTCCCCTCTCGTCCCTCTTGTACGTATTGACTTTCGAGCCATTACTGCACAAACTGGAGATCTTGAGGGGCGTCCCGCGCGAACTAGGATGCGGAAGATCCGTGTTAGCTTATGCGGACGATGTCACCGTAGTGGTGTCGAATGCCAAACATATCGAGGCGATCGGCACTACACTAAGAGAATACGAAGCGGTGACAGGAGCAATGATCAACCAGGAAAAGTCAGTGGGCCTGCAGCTCGGCACCTGGAGAGGCAGGTCCATGCCGTCCAACAGCGTCGTCGGACGCTGGAAGGACGGACCGGTTAAATTGCTAGGGGTGTGGTTCGGTCCGGACCTCCAGACGGACAAAAACTGGGACGAGGTGACGAGCAGAGTGGCTTCTCTCACACAGAAATGGGCCGAGAGGTAACTATCCCTGAAAGGTCGAGCGGAGGTGGCTAACGCGTACATCGCGTCCGTCATCTGCTACCGCCTGACCGTCGTACTTTGTCCTAAGCCTCGCCTGCCGTGGCTGATGAATCGCAGGCACGCGCTCAGGCTACGACATCTCCACCTCTTCCTCGACGGTGATCAGGTGTGGTCGCCGTTTGCTAGACACGTATTTCCCCAGCTCGTTTCCTTGACGGAGCTGCAGTCCTGGGTCAAACAAAGACCGAGAGGGAGCGCCTGGAGACTGGAATGTCTTCAGGCGCTCACAGCCCTCGACCAATCGGGCAATGTGATCGGTGGAAACTCCACCTCGGCGTTCTATAGAGGATTAGTGGAGGGGAAGAGCGACGACGTACTTGGGGAAACTCTAGGCGTCGACGAAAATCAACTAGCCAATCTTTTCGGAAGAACTTTCGGGCCAGGACCTATGGACAACTTCCAGAAATCTCTGGCCTGGCAGTGCTACCGAGGAGCCTTGCCAGTTCGGGATAAACTCTACAGGCATGGAGGTGCCGTCAGCCGGGCATGTCCGAGATGCGCGCAGGGCGACGAAACCGTCCTGCACGCACTCGTCCAGTGTCCGAAAATTGCTGACTTGTGGGTTTATGTCGAACACCTGCTGTCGCGTTTACGACGGGTCCGGTTATCATCTGAGTCCATCGTGAGGATTGCCACGCCCTCCTCCTTTAGCCGGGAAGGGCAGGCAGTTTTAATCTGTCTGGTGGCCATGGCGAAAGAGATAGTATGGTGGACACGTTTGAAAGGGCTGAAGACGAGCACTTACCTCTTCGGTGATGCTCTGATTGACTTTTTCAAATTTCATTTGAAAAGGAAAATCAGAGTAGAGAGGGAAGTGCTCTCTTCCCAGCATTTTGTTGAAAGATGGGTGAGAGAAGCAAGAATGGCCCGAGTGAATGGGGCCTACTCTGAGTATATATCTGTAAATTAAAGGTGGAAAACTGGGAGAGGGCACTTGCCTTGGTGGTCAGGGTCATTGTGCCCTTTTACTGGGCTTTCTCCACAAATATCCCTCCGAAGTCTCCCCCCTATTGGGGAATTTGTCATTGTTATTTTTTGTTACATCCTCTGTTTTCGTTATTTACACGCAAAAATGCCCATTTGTACCGTACTGTATTGTCCTGCACTGTCCTTAATGTCTACTTTATGTAAACCCTTGTGGTTAATAAAGAAATCATTATTATTATTATTTTTATTCAAATCAGGCCGAGGTTAACTTTGCCTTTCATCCTTATGGGGTCGATAAAATAAAGTACCAGTAATGTACTGGGTAATTGCTGGCCTTGTGCCTAAAATAGAAACAATTATTATTATTATTATTATTATTATTATTGTTATTGTTATTCCTTGAATCTCAGTCATTGATGTTGGTTAACTGGAAAGTCCGTTGGATTGAATATCAAGCCACTACCTGCAGCCTCAGATATTCAGGACGTATCGGAGGGTTCTTGCTGTTTCAAGCAAGCATGCCTTTTGAAGCGTTCCAAAAAGCATGAAGGGGCCGATTTTCTTTAACCATCCCTGGAAACCTTTGGAGATAGTCCCCAGTGCGCCTATGACAATCGGGATCACTTTAACTTCATGGTAGTTCCAAATCCTTTTCACCTCCCACTTTAGGTCCTGGTATCGGTTAATTTTCTCCCTCTCCTTCTCTTGCACTCTCGTGTCGAACGGGCAGGCCACATCCACAATCAGGCACGATCTTTTTTCTTTGTCCACAACCACCAGGTCAGGTCTATTGTGTTCCAGTATTTTGTCCGTCTGTATCCTAAAATCCCACAGCACCTTCACCTGACTGTTCTCCATCACCGCCTCTGGCCTATGCTCATACCATTTCTCAGAATGTGGTAGATTGTTTACTTTGCACAGGTGCCAGTGGATCACCCTGCCTATCACATCGTGTCTCCAGCCCTTATAGTGGGTCTGGGCTAGGTGTTTACACTCGGAAACAATGTGAGCCACAGTCTCCTCTCTCTCTCCACAGATCCTGCACAGTGGGCTAGCCTCCTCCTTGTAGATATGGTGCTTCAACCACTTCGTTTTGAGGGCCTGCTCCTGCGCAGCCATTAGCATTCCTTCTGTAGCCTTTTTGAGGTCTCCTCTTCTCAACCAGTTCCATGTCTGTGGATCTCTAAATTCAGTTTTCTCAAAGAAGGTACTATGAAGGGATTTTCCCTTAAGGCTGCTCTTCCTCCTTGGTGTTATTTCCTCCTTGGATATCCCCTGGCCTACTGTCCCCTCCTTCAGTACAGCTCTGAGCATTGGCTCCTTACTATAGGTCACGTATTTGTATAGGTTGTTTTTCTCCATCTGAACACAGTCCTCTATGCTGATAAGACCTCTTCCACCCTCAGATCTCCTTAGGTAGAGTCTATCGACATCACTCCTCTTGTGGAACATGTTGTAGATAGTCAATATCTTCCTAGTCTTCCTATCCATTTCTTTTTGTTCAGCAACATTCCATCTCAGAATTCCCGCACTGTACCTAATAATAGACACAGCTCGGGAATTTACTGCGCTTATGGCATTTCTGCTGTTCAGATGTGACTTCAATACGCTCCTTACTCTCCGAATGTATTCAGTTCTTAACAATTCCTTCATTTTTTTGTTCTTTATGCCATCAGCCTCCAGAACGCCCAAATACTTGTATCCTTCCTCAGAGTCAATTTCCTTTATCATCTCACCTGTTGGTATCTGGATCCCGTTACTTCTGCTCAACCTACCCCTCTTCATCACAATGACTCCACATTTACCAATACCAAACTGCATACATACATCACTGCTGAAAATACGGACAGTGTCAACAAGCACATCCAACTCCTTCTCACTTTTCCCGAAGAGCTTAAGATCGTCCATGAAGAGGAGGTGATTGATGGTAAGCTCTCCCCTTCCCAACTTGTATCCTGCTCTCACTTTTCGCAGCATAATGGTCAAGGGCATCAGGGCAAGGACAAACAACAGAGGGGACAGGCTATCTCCCTGGAAGATACCTCTCTTGATCTTCACGCTTCCCAAGGATACTCCAGTTGATGTCAACTCTGTCTCCCAGGACCCCATACTCCTGTCCAGCAACTGTCTGATGTTATCTGCCACCCTGAAGATCTCCAGGCTTTTGGTGATCCAGGAATGAGGCACCATGTCAAATGCCTTTCTGTAGTCTATCCATCCCATGGCAAGATCAGTGTGTCTCCTCCTGCAATTCCCCATTACCATCTTATCAATAAGCAACTGGTCCTTTGTACCACGTGACTTCTTTCGGCATCCTTTCTGTTCGTCCGGTAACAAGTTGTTTGTGTGGGGGTGATGGTAGATTTCCTCAGACACAATGCTCATCATTATTATTATTATTATTATTATTATTATTATTATTATTATTATTATTATTATTATTATTATTGTTATTGTTATTCCTTGAATCTCAGTCATTGATGTTGGTTAACTGGAAAGTCCGTTGGATTGAATATCAAGCCACTAGCTGCAGCCTCAGATATTCAGGACGTATCGGAGGGTTCTTGCCGTTCCAAGCAAGCATGCCTTTTGAAGCGTTCCAAAAAGCGTGAAGGGGCCGATTTTCTTTAACCATCCCTGGAAACCTTTGGAGATAGTCCCCAGTGCGCCTATGACAATCGGGATCACTTTGACTTCATGGCAGTTCCAAATCCTTTTCACCTCCCACTTTAGGTCCTGGTATCGGTTAATTTTCTCCCTCTCCTTCTCTTGCACTCTCGTGTCGAACGGGCAGGCCACATCCACAATCAGGCACGATCTTTTTTCTTTGTCCACAACCACCAGGTCAGGTCTATTGTGTTCCAGTTTTTTGTCCGTCTGTATCCTAAAATCCCACAGCACCTTCACCTGACTGTTCTCCATCACCGCCTCTGGCCTATGCTCATACTATTTCTCAGAATGTGGTAGATTGTTTACTTTGCACAGGTGCCAGTGGATCACCCTGCCCATCACATCGTGTCTCCAGCCCTTATAGTGGGTCTGGGCTAGGTGTTTACACTCGGACACAATGTGAGCCACAGTCTCCTCTCTCTCTCCACAGATCCTGCACAGTGGGCTAGCCTCCTCCTTGTAGATATGGTGCTTCAACCACTTCGTTTTGAGGGCCTGCTCCTGCGCAGCCATTAGCATTCCTTCTGTAGCCTTTTTGAGGTCTCCTCTTCTCAACCAGTTCCATGTCTGTGGATCTCTAAATTCAGTTTTCTCAAAGAAGGTACTATGAAGGGATTTTCCCTTAAGGCTGCTCTTCCTCCTTGATGTTATTTCCTCCTTGGGTATCCCCTGGCCTACTGTCCCCTCCTTCAGTACAGCTCTGAGCATTGGCTCCTTACTATAGGTCACGTATTTGTATAGGTTGTTTTTCTCCATCTGAACACAGTCCTCTATGCTGATAAGACCTCTTCCACCCTCAGATCTCCTTAGGTAGAGTCTATCGACATCACTCCTCTTGTGGAACATGTTGTAGATAGTCAGTAGCTTCCTAGTCTTCCTATCCATTTCTTTTTGTTCAGCAACATTCCATCTCAGAATTCCCGCACTGTACCTAATAATAGACACAGCTCGGGAATTTACTGCGCTTATGGCATTTCTGCTGTTCAGATGTGACTTCAATACGCTCCTTACTCTCCGAATGTATTCAGTTCTTAACAATTCCTTCATTTTTTTGTTCTTTATGCCATCAGCCTCCAGAACGCCCAAATACTTGTATCCTTCCTCAGAGTCAATTTCTTTTATCATCTCACCTGTTGGTATCTGGATCCCGTTACTTCTGCTCAACCTACTCCTCCTCATCACAATGACTCCACATTTACCAATACCAAACTGCATACATATATCACTGCTGAAAATACGGACAGTGTCAACAAGCACATCCAACTCCTTCTCACTTTTCCCGAAGAGCTTAAGATCGTCCATGAAGAGGAGGTGATTGATGGTAAGCTCTCCCCTTCCCAACTTGTATCCTGCTCTCACTTTTCGCAGCATAATGGTCAAGGGCATCAGGGCAAGGACAAACAACAGAGGGGACAGGCTATCTCCCTGGAAGATACCTCTCTTGATCTTTACGCTTCCCAAGGATACTCCAGTTGATGTCAACTCTGTCTCCCAGGACCCCATACTCCTGCCCAGCAACTGTCTGATGTTATCTGCCACCCTGAAGATCTCCAGGCTTTTGGTGATCCAGGAATGAGGCACCATGTCAAATGCCTTTCTGTAGTCTATCCATCCCATGGCAAGATCAGTGTGTCTCCTCCTGCAATTCCCCATTACCATCTTATCAATAAGCAACTGGTCCTTTGTACCACGTGACTTCTTTCGGCATCCTTTCTGTTCGTCCGGCAACAAGTTGTTTGTGTGGAGGTGATGGTAGATTTCCTCAGACACAATGCTCGTCAACAGTTTCCACATTACGGGCAGACATGTGATAGGTCTATAGTTGGTAACATCATTACCCTTGATTCGGTCTTTCATTATCAGAACTGTGGTACCTTTTGTCAACCACTCTGGCACCTCACCCGACACCAAGCAGTCATTGAACATGGCCGTCAGCTTCGGGTGGAGGGATGTTAAATGTTTAATCCAATACCCCTGCACACCATCTGGGCCTGGTGATTTCCAGTTGGTTAGTTTTTTGGCTTGCCCCTTAAGAGTTTCAACTGTGATACTCAAATCAGTCTGTTGCTGTGCCTGCTCACCGATCTCCCTCTGTACTGTCTCAATCCACCCTGCCTGGGCATTGTGTCTAACATCCTGCTCCCATATTCCTCTCCAGAATGTTTTAGCTTGTTCCGCCCCAGGGATCAAGTCGTTGCCTCTTTCTTTCCCCTCAAGCTGTCCAAACAGCATCTTCTGGTTGTTGTCGAACATGCGGTTCTGTTTATACTGACTGACTCTGTTCTCGTATCGCCTGATTTTGGCACTCTTTGCTACAATGCGTTGCTTCAATTCCTCTATGATAATATTTAGCTTTTTACTCCTAGTTTTGTATTTTATTTCCAGTCTATTTTTAGTGCCTATGTTTTTTAGTGTCCCATTCAGTAGTGACTCAAGCTTTCCTATGTCATTTCTCATTTCCCCGATTTGCCCACTCAGTCGCTTCTTCCACCACGGCTCTGCTCTTTCTTGTCTGTTGTTTCCTCTCGCTTTTATACCAAGTAGTTTCCTCACCGTATTTGCTGTTGCTTTGAGGATATTGTTGCACTGGTGAAGACTCCTCGCCTCAAGGTATGGGATGACTTTGTTTACCTTAGCTGTTGTTTCTTTTAACTTTTTCCTGTCTACAAATCTTAGGTTCATAGGTCTCCCACTATCATTGTTCAACTCATCTACCACTAAATTTAGGATGTCAACCGAATCTTGTCCTAGCCCGTCAGCATTCATCTCCTCAGTGGCCGTATCTCTGTTCCAGGTATTATTTATCTCAGTATTCAGATCATTGTCTGCTTCGGGTGGTTCCTCCGTTCTCAGGACCTCCTCACCTTCATTTCCCGCCGGCTCGCTTGTCTGGCATACTACACCCGCCATCTCCAAGCCATTCTCTCTGCTCAGTTCCTCCAGTTCCAGCTCGCTTATCCACCCATTAGTTCTTATTACCCGAGCCTGCCCGGCCAATTTTTGTTCATCTAATTTAAATAAACCAATCTCGTTCCAGATGTTATGCATCCGTCTCCTGTAGCCCCTCTCCTTGGGGTTACTTTTCAGGTAGCATTGCATAACAGTTCTATTCAATTCTTTCGTCCAGTTGGTTCTGGCCCCTTTCCTTCTTCTTCTTCCTCCAACATCAGCAGTATTTGGTTGACAGTCAGGTTCCTGCTGCTGAGCCAGGGGGCACCTGTTGGGTGAGAGTCTGTCACATGACGTTCTAGTCTCCATTTCACCGTTATTCGAACTGTTTATGTTCGATATTTAAACACTCTTATCGAGGATTGGCGAATGTATATTTACATAGCCATCTGTGGATCCGCCATCCCACTTGACCCTTGTGTGACATTATCACCACGCTGTATACGGACACACATAAACAAACAAACACACGGGCAGAAAGGGCCCCAAAAATGAATAAGCATAAGTTTCATTGTAATGTAGTATTCGAATGTCTGACTTAGTTTTTGTTTTATTATTATTATTATTATTATTATTATTATTATTATTATTATTATTATTATTATTATTATTATTATTCAGAATAATAATAATGAAGACTTTCACATAATCCAAATATATGTTTTATTATATATATTTCGAAGGTACTGTGCTGTTTTTTCAGTACGTCCTCGTCAGATTAAATACATGAATTGATGCATGACATACCTCAACTGTCTACATAGTTCAATTCCATATTCTGAATAATAATAACTCCAGAAAACTCCATTGTAGAGTGCTTTTAATCTATTGTAAAACTATATTCATTGAGTAATCAATGAACCATATTAATCTTGAGTTATATATATATATATATATATACACATATGTGTGTGTGTATATATATAGAGAGAAGGGAGAGAGGGAGGGAGATATATAGATATATAGATAAGTTAATAGATAGGTATATAGATGGATAGATCTCTATCTGTATAAATCTGTGTGAGTAAATCTCTACTAACTTGATTTATATGAATGGTTTACTCCGTCATTTCATCGCCATTTCTTTTAATTGCTCATAAATACAATACATGTGTCAGGTATGAATATGTGTGAAATGTTGTTGGCTGGTGTTAGGTTTAACCAAATGTATGTGTAGAATGTGGTAGTCATTGTTAATACTCGAATACTATAGGAAATCTATGTCGTACTGTAAATGACTGTGCACATTCGTTCGAAACAAACCTCATTGAATAGTAATTTTTATCGTTGTATTGATATGTAATCATTGAAAATATATCCTTATTAAATATTTACATTTGTTTTCGTTACAGATATATTCAGCATGGTGTATATTTATCTTTATGTAAGCACAGCCACAATTTAGGATATGTCTATCTCAGCTATGTAAATAATATAACTTCGTATGGTTATTCTGTAAATATTCTTTCTTGCTGATAACCTTCCATATGCAGTTGTGATCCACATGGAACCGACACGTTTCATACTTGTCTTGAACAAATAGCGGGTTTTGAAACGTCAACGTAAGGGAGCAATGCATAGCCTCTTTCAACGGCAGAAAGCTTCAATTGCTTCATATACCTAGAAAAAACTATCTAGTACCAACCACCTCATGCGCCTTCACTAAATATAGAATACACAAAACTAAGATCCTCCCTAAATATTCTAAATCTTAACATCTTTAATGTATTCTAATATTGACTTGGAAAATAGAGAGATTTTCGGAGAAAATGCATATTTAGTTAGGCTTCATTCAATAAATCTAACCCATATCGACTTTGCCTGTTATGGGTCCGGAATCAATAAAGAATCGGTTGAGTAATGGAGTTGAACTAATTGGTTACACAAGAATTCTGTGTCAATGTGCTCGTATTTGAATCACACACGTCATTGTATCTCACATGTTGGATAAATATTCTGAGAACAAAAGTAACCGAGCGCCGTCACACTACATGCATTGAACAAGACCTTTATATATAAGAGTATTACTTCCTCTAAAATTATCAAGGTAATAGACAACATTAAAGAAACTTCAATGAAGGTGCCTTGCTGTGGTGTCTTGACATGCTAGAAATAAGAGCAAAATATTCCTCGAAGCAGACAAATTGTAAAAAAATGAAACATTGCGAAACGTGATCAGGAGATGCCTGTCCTCAGGAAAGAGTCACAATGATCAGGTTTCGACTGGCTTTTGCTGATATATCAGGGGTGACCGGCCATAGTCCAGTCTGGTGTTGGATAAAGATTATATATATATATATATATATATATTTCACTAAGAAGGAAAAGTATTTTTCTCATTTATAATTTTGTTTTACTTACCGAACAAACAACGAAATACAAATATGTATAAATTAGTCATAGGATAGGAGGAAGAAGGAGTTCCATGATCTTATCCGGAGTCTCTGACAATGGGGGGGGGGGGGGGCTTCGGAAAGGAATCTGACTGATTTATATGGTGGGGGATTGCGAATGTCACCAGACAGAAGTAATTGTCCTTCCAATGGTCATTCAATCAGTTGGAAAGCAAACGGCTTATCTGTGCAGGTTTGCCTTCTCCTATATATTTAGCATAATCAATTATATTGAATCAAATATTTGATATGTGATATATCTTATATAATGTGGGAATTGAGCGGAAAGGGCTGTAGCTAAATATCGTGAGGCAGGTCAACCTCCTCTCTAACGATTCTGCAAATCCACTGAACTAATATTGATGTTAAGGGAGGTTCACAATGTATTGATATCGACAAAGAATATTTCTTCGTCTCAGGTACATATCAAATAATTATTTTATCGATCATCGCTCCCAATCATAAATGGTAAAATAAACACCAAGTCCAGCTTAATTTCTGTTCGGAACGCACGAAAGACAGAACTAAATACAATAAAAAAAAATGTAATTTGTCTGACGCTCTACTGATCCTGATCGTTTCACCGTACTAACTCTATTTCGTATTGCGTGTGTGAGTGTATATCTATAGGCGTACAGGGACATATGTGCATAAATCCATTTGAGATATCTAAAATATGTATATTTCTGTGTTCAGGTATATAAATATATATACACACATACACACACACACACACACACACACACATATATATATATATATATATATATATATACATAATATATCGGAGAGTAGATGTTAGTGTTTATTTACGTAGATATGTACATGAATAGGATTCTTGTACTGCATGTATATATATAAGAAAAGCAAATACACTATTTTTTGTTTGTAATTATGTATGCCTTTATATTTATATATACATATATACACAATAAGGCAACCCACACGCATATATACACACAGAGTTATATATATATATATATATATATACATATATATAAACAAATGATTTTATTCTTATATACATATAAGTTTTCCATGCACACATATATATATATATATATATACACTGTATATATATATATATGGAGGCATTATGACATCCTTCAATCCTTCATGTCTTATCACCATTGATGTATTTTTGAAACAGATTGTCATTGCCAAAAACCTAATCTGTGAATAATCACGGAGATTAAGATGGCTATGTCCAGTAACTGTAAATAGAATGTCTGTGAGATTGTTAGATATTTCCAAATAAATGCTCTTGCTGGAATTATCTCCTCACTGATCGATTTAATCAATATATGAACCAATCCTGAGACTGAACAACATAAATAGTATCGTTACCCTGGAAAGCGAACATCACTTATACATTTATAAATAGTGTAATACACAAACGCACATGCAGGCACAAACATATCAGGAAAGGGAGAGACAAATATTACACAGATTCTCCCACTCAATCTCTCTCTGTATTCTCTCCTTCTTACATACACTTTCATACCCCCCCCTCTCTCTCTCTCTCTCTCTCTCTTGCTCTCTATCCCTCTCTCTCTCTTTCTCTCCCTCTCTCTATTTATCTATCTATCTCCCTCTATTTCTCTCTCTGTATATATATATATATATATATATATATATATGAAAAGTGTAATTTACTACACAAAACGAAGGTTATAGAGAAAATTGAGGTTGGTAATGGCACATGGAATATATAAGAGACAGAATACTTTTTTGCGAAAAAACATATAATTTTATAAGGTAAGGAAATAATAAAGGGTATAAAAAATGACCGGTTTCGATGGGTTTGCAAAAGCCATCTTTTCAAATGTTGATTAATATTAAGAAAAATTAATAATAATAAGAGTTAAAATTTGAGATTTGAAAATTCAAGTATAAAATTCATTGTGGGATTTCATAGTAGTTTTCATCTTGGTAGCCGCAAGTTGACTGCTGTGTGCCTTTCTGCCTACCAGAAAGGCACACAGCAGTCAACTTGCGGCTACCAAGATGAAAACTACTATGAAATCCCACAATGAATTTTATACTTGAATTTTCAAATCTCAAATTTTAACTCTTCTTATTATTAATTTTTCTTAATATTAATCAACATTTGAAAAGATGGCTTTTGCAGACCCATCGAAACCGGTCATTTTTTATACCCTTTATTATTTCCTTACCTTATAAAATTATGTTTTTTCACAAAAAAGTATTCTGTCTCTTATATATTCCATGTGCCATTACCAACCTCAATTTTCTCTCTCTCTCTCTCTCTCTCTATATATATATATATATATATATACATTTATATATATATATATATATATTATTATTATTATTATTATATATATATATATATATATATATATATATATATATATATATATATATTATATACATATATTGACAGTCGATTGATTTTCCGTGAGAATGGGATAGAGGAAACAAAGTCTTCATTGTGCTTTCCAATTGCTAATACTATCTATCAGTCGCAAATCCAGGTAAAAGTAGCAACGTGAAATAAGTTGTCTTGTTGAGGGAAACAAGTTTGTGTATATAGTATATATATATATATATATATATATATATATACATACATATAAGAAAAGAGTTACGACCCCGATGGCTGAGCTCCGGTCCTTTCGGTTGCTAGATCCGACAGCTAGATTCGACAGCTAGTACGGATCTAGCTGTCTAAACGGCAGGAGCTCAGCCGTTTTGGTCTAACACTTTTCCTATTACCCACTCTACTACCCTAATTCTCGAGTACTCTGGTACGTTATAGTCCACCGTGTTCCTTACCACACTTTCTTTGTTATATATGTATATATATATTCATATATATATATATAATACGCGCGCACACACACACACACACACACATATATATATATATATATATATATACGTGTGATGAATTAACTATTTATCATGAAAGCAAACATATTATCCTATGCACGATGAAAATAACAAACTGGTTTTATATTTATTTATGTCTTTACAGCGAAGTAGATTACTCAAATTTGTAGGTAGGTTTGCATTAAATGCGTAATAGACTTTGTAATACATGGCGTGTTCTGTATATCAGCACGAGAAATAATCTATAGTCTTTACAGTTAAGTGTATCTTAGATTTTAACACATAGACACATATACACAGGTACTCTCCCACAAACCCCATATATATATATATATATATATATATAGTTAGAAATGTAAGGGAAACGCAAACATAAGACAATTCCTGTGTTTCCCATACATTTCTAAACACTCTTTATTAGTAACCACACGGTGGAGTTCAAATGCCGCCAAGGTTAACTTTGCCATTCATCCTTACGGGGTCGATAAAATAAAGTACCAGTAACACACTGGGATAATTGCTGGCCTTGTGCCAAAAGAAGAAACGATTAGTAACCACACGGCACCCTGTCCCGTTTCATTCTTATGTGTATATATATACACACACAAATATATATATATATATATATATATATACGACATGCACCGTAGCATTGAGAACGCTTAACATAACTACATAAACTTACATGAATTACCCATGTATTACATTTGGAATAACGTTTCACATCACTATATTTGCTGTTTTATTCACATTTGTAGACACCAAGCTCGTAAGGTAATTTAGGTCTTTCTTGTATATATATATATATATATATATATATATATATATATATATATATGTTAGTTGTATATCTCGCTAAGCTTCTTCAAAAGTGTATAATGCGTATATGAGTGAGCAAAAATAATAACAAAAGAAATCAACACTATTCCAAATCCGAGGAATTTTATTAAAGAATTTGGTACGAAATTACCTAGTTCCATCAAACTAATATAATTCACATCTAACAGTCGATACAGCTACAGTTTAACAACCAAGAACATGCAGATGTCTCCAAGAAAGATTGATTTATCGAGCTGCTTCGTCTAAGACACATGGTAACCTAATTGAAATATCCACTTGTCTTGAAACATACAAAGAGCCAAATCAGATGTAATTTCCTAAAAAATATTTCAGACAAGCAACGGAAAGGAAGTTTACATACAATATATGTGTCGCAATAACACGAGATTAGTGGGTGTATATTGAAAGCTATTGACGCATAAATAATAGACCTTACACACATAAACATGCGCATACATACACACAAACACACACACAAACATATATATATAAATATATATATATACATACATATACATGTATATATATATATATAATATATATATATATATACAGAGAAATAGACACACATGCACACACATACACACACACACATATATATGTATATATATATGTATATATATATATATATATATATATATATATATATATATATATATATATATATATATATATATAAAGAAAAAGGGATGAAATCGAAAATGCAACTGAAGTCTTATTTTTTTTTTTTTAAATATATATATTTATTTGGTTCCTTTACCGGTTTCGCAGTTCTTCTGCTTTTCAAAAGGTGAGTTGAGATGGAGGGTCTGTGGTTTTTCTCACATCAGATGTGAGAAAAACCACAGACCCTCCATCTCAACTCACCTTTTGAAAAGCAGAAGAACTGCGAAACCGGTAAAGGAACCAAATAAATATATATATTTAAAAAAAAAAAAAAAAAAAAAAAAAATAAGACTTCAGTTGCATTTTCGATTTCATCCCTTTTTCTTTATACTTCCACTCGTGTAGGACACCTCGGTTATTTTTCATTTTGTAAAAAAAACCTCACTTTCTAATATATATATATATATATATATATATAGTAAATTGGTCATATTTGGAAACATCTACAATGCAGATGGATAAATCTTCGGTGACAAAATCATGGGGCAGTAAGAAGAATGGTGATAGAATAGGAATGCAGGAAATACGAAACAGGAATGTAAAATAAAATGTGAACTAAGGACGAATTTAACTTACATTCGATGTATTAGTCCCTATATTTCGGATTTCTCATTCTTCATCAGGTTGTGTCAGAAGGAACTTCGGAGCTTTGTGGCAGAAACATCCAGTGGCCTTGGAATGTTAGTGTCAGTCATATATATATGTATATATATATATATATACAAATATATTTATCTACATATATAGTCATATACATATCGATAGATAGATAGATAGATAGATAGATAGATAGATAGATAGATAGATAGATAGATAGATAGATAGATAGATAGATAGATAGATAGATAGATAGATAGATAAATAGATAGATATATAGATAGATATACATCCATTCATATATTGATGTAATTTTTTTATACATCCTCTGCAGTGGGGTGAAAGGCAATGTCGACATAAGGGAGTAATACTCATATATCGTAAAGTGCATATAACAAAATACGTTAAAACGGTTTCTTTGGTACATAATCGATTCCACTAGAGACTACACGTTATCTTCACCAGTCATTAAGTGTTAAGTGGGGAGCTTGTGCGTACCGCTCAACCCTGCCTTGTTAATAATGAAAGCTATATTGAATAATGTATTCCACGTGAATACAGAAGGGGTTGTCATAACAGGAACGTATTTGTCGCAAAATAAGATCACGGGCAGACATAGGCATAATAAAACCGACACTCTCAACAAGGGCATCACCAACGAGAAAAAGCAAATATTAAGATATTGTTATATTTTGGGAGGGTCATGTTGTTCTAATATTGACAGACAAATATAGTAAAACCTCACTGTTTGCTTTGAATTTCAATTCAGTATATCATTATATTTCTCAAAATAATTTCGCTGGCAATCAATGTTTATCATTGATTGTCCAACAGTTAAAAAATATTCATAATTCAACTCAAAATAATTACTTGCCTCCTTGGAAGATTTTTTATTTAAATAAGGTCAACATTTTAAATGATGTTCTGGATTAAGTGACATGTCGTCGGCGATTTCATTTCAATTAAAATTTACATTTTATATCCTCGACACGTTGTTGACCTTAACTCTGCACGCTCTCTAGTCAACAGAAATCAATATTGATTAGCAAGAGGCGAAGGTTTTCGAACAAATGCTAAGATGCTGAACATCTGCAGCCGCCATAATATTTCGAATCATAGTTTTCCAATCAATTATATTCATTTCACACTGTGAAAGTACGTGGTATAGAAGTTTGGATACTGGCTATACGATCAAAAGACCGTGAATTAGCAGCGCATTGTACCTTGAACAGGATATTTCATATCATGTTGCTTTTCCTATCTATCAGTAAAACACCATAGAAACATTCTATTGGGTATAGATTAGTATGAAGCTAGCTAAAGCTGCGTACTTGTTATCTGGAAACCACAACCTTAATGTATTACTTAATTAAATATATAAGGAAAAATGTAAATATTTCCGGTATACATTAACAGGTTTTGCCATACAACCAAATACTATAAAAATTAGTGGTCATTGGTTTCACTCTGGCCATGACGGATTCAGTCAGCCATACTTAAAACAAAGTTTTAATTTCATCACAGCTTATGTCTTTGTTTCTCAGCTCTATTTCAGCTGTACACATTCTATTGTCAACCTTGCTTTACATGTTTTTCAATTTTAATTAATCTTTTTATTTAAATCACATTAATGTCACCAAATCTATAAGAGAATATGCCCCGAGGCATCGTAACTGGTCGAAGCCGAGGGCACCCTCCTGTAACACTATACCTATTTTCTATAAATTCTCTGCAACATTATAAGCATCGATTAATGCGACAATTTGCCATCTACCCTATTCTCAAACAGTGAACAAATCACTCATACATATACACATACATACATAAAAACAAAAATACATGCACACACGCACATATACCTACATACAAACACACATACATACATGCATACATACATACATACATACATACATACATACATACATACATACATACATACATACATATATACATGATGGCTGCCCCCTCGTTATCGAGTATGGCCATTGCACAATAAAAAAAAATAAAAAAAATAAAATAAATAAATAAAATAAAAAAATAATAATAATAATAATAATAATAATAATAATAATAAATAAATAAAAAAAAAAAAAAAGGGAAAAGATATATATATATATATATATATACACACATATACATACATATATATATACACATATATATACACACACACATACATACACATACATACATATATACACACACACATACATACACATACACTCACACATATATACACACATACATTAATAACAATAATAATAATAATAATAATAATAATAATAATAATAATAATAATAGCAATAATAATAATAACGACAACAACAATAATAATATACATATTCATATATATATACACACACACGCACGCACATAAGCATATCTACACACACACACACACACACACACACACAATCGATAGCAACTAACAGTGCTGCGATCGAATGTGGCTTTTTAGCCCAGCCAATGATCTAAAATGTCTTGCACAGAGTCGGCAACCAAAACATTTACTGGGAATAGTCGGCTGTGGTTGGAGTTCGTGTACTTTTGCATGTCGCTTGAGTCCTCCTGCTGATTTACATTCTCTACCACATGTTTGGCAAGCATGATGAGTAGCATCTCCAACAGCAGCCTGGTAGTCAACCACTGGTCTTACTTTATGACTGCGAAGATGACTTTCGAGTCCAGCTTTGGTTAGGCAGAGTCTCGCACAGACGCTGCATGTCAGGAACATAGGAGGACCCTCGCCGTCTGGAAGTGCAACAGCAATACCCTTCCTCACGTCCCGCTTTACTTTCTCGTGTGCGATTCGAGATGCCTCAAAGGCAACTTTTCCCTCATATACAGTCTTTCTCCATTTATTACGATCAGCAGCAATATTTTCCCATGTATCAGCAGAGATGTTAGCGTCTTTCAGAGAGGCTTTCAAGGAATCCTTATACCTCTTTTTTGGTTTATGTGGCGGTCGTTTTCCTTTAACCAACTCTCCATAGAAGAGTTGTTTTGGTATTCTAGAATCCTTCATCCTGGCAAGGTGACCACTCCAACGGAGTCGCTGCTTAAGCACAAGAGCTTCTATACTGTCACACATAGAGCTTTCCAAAATCTCGACATCACTGATGTGGTCCCTCCAGCGAACGCCATGTATCCGTCTGAGACACATCTGATGGAAACGCTCCAATTGCTTAAGGTGGCGTCGATATGTGACCCAGGTCTCGCAGGCATAAAGAAGACAAGAGAGTACACATGCCCTGTACACCTTTACCTTTGTCCTCCTGCATATGTCTCGCCGACCCCAGAGTCGCCTTTCTAGCTTTCCGAAAGCATCACTTGCTTTCCTAATCCTAAGTGAGATTTCACTGTCAAGGTTGCCGTATCGATTGACAGTGCTTCCCAGGTAGACAAACTGATCAACCACTCCAAGTCGTCTGCCATACACATAGATGTTTGGTTCAGTGTACTGCCTACCAGGTGCAGGTTGGTACATGACGACGGTTTTCTTGAGACTGACAGTCAAACCCAGGGCAGTGCAAGCGTCAGAAAATACATTCAAAATGTGCTGCATATCACTCTCTGTGTGCGCTACAAGATCGCAATCATCTGCATACAAGAGGTCTCTTATGACTGATGTAAATACTTTTGTCTTCGCAGCAAAGCGCCTGATGTTAAATATGCTGCCTGAGGTTCGATATCGGATGTAAACACCATGCTCGCAATTCCTGAATGCAATACAGAAAACCATTGCAAAGTATATGGCAAACAGGGTCGGTGCTGGAATATCCCCCTGTTTCACTCCATTTTTTACTGAGATAGGCTCCGACATGTTACCT
>OZ024743.1:202586873-202621873 GCA_964016885.1 Eledone cirrhosa
GCACAAAGAAGTATGAGGTTTGCATATATATCCAATGTTATAAGACTATCTTGCATTCAGGGCACATTAATGGGCGCACATGCCGTAATTCCTATGTAGAAGTTATTCACGATTGGTTAAGTTTTGCATTCAAAACTAACGCTCTCTCTCTCTTTTTTCTCTCTCTTTAACAGGGCACATTTTTCAGTATAGTTTCGAACTTAATACCCATCTATCTCTCTATTTATAACATATGTGTTTTTATATATATATATATATGTGTGTGAGTATATATATATGTATGTATATATATATATATAAGCAAGAGCGCTTTTAATAATAGAGGTGCATATGAAGGAATGTGCGTTATATTTCGGTATCACAAATTTATATAATTTTCTCTATGAATGATTTAATCTGTGACCTTTTCACGTGTATCTCAAAATCTAATGAGATACATGTGACAAACCGTATATATCTTCATATACTACTAATATAAATCATGCTATATTAGTTCTATTGTTATTTAATCTAGTCAGTCCAGCTCGCACTGTAAGCAAATAACAAATGCTAACCTATGTTCTATATACAAAATGTATGAGATCTAGCGTATACTTGTTTCTGTAATGAGTGAGTGAAATGCGACGTAAAAGTAGTGCCGTATTATTCACAAGCACACAAAGATAAAGGTAACATGTATTATGTATGTTTATCACACATAATATGCATATCGCTTAATTGATATCTCCATTATATATACATATGTATATCTATATGCATATATCTATCTATAAATTTGTCTATCTACCTTTCTACATATCAATCTCTCTCTCTCTCTCTCTCTCTCTCTCTCTCTCTCTCTCTCTCTCTCTCTCTCTCTCTCTCTCTCTCTCTCTCTCTCACTCTCTTCAGATTTGTAAATCATACTTTATAGAATAGTGATTGGAATTCATATTTCGTATATATATATTGATAATAATCAACATTTATTTCAATAATACCATAATGTATTTTAAAAGTTCTTTAAAATTAAGTGTTGGACAAAATAATGGAAACACCTAGCATCATAGCATCATAATTTTGAAATATCTATAAAACTGTCAAAAGCTTGTTTATTTTTATTGTTCTCGAGGTGGACATTAAGCTCTGCAGTAATTTTGGGAGCTGTACTTTTGTGATCCTTTCTAACAATTCGCGTGAGAGTCCGACGGTCCCTATCTGAAAGTTTTGGTTTTCTTCCGGAGTTTTGTTTCCGCGAGGAGGTTTTTCCCTCTTTCTCAAAGGCTTTCATTACTTTCGAGACAGTACTTCTTGATATACTAAACATTTCGGTGGTTTCGTGGCGCTAGCGCCTGCCATACGAGCACCAGCAATTTGACCTCTTTGAAAGTTCGATAGATCTTTCATTTTAATGAATCTTAATTACCTTTTTCTGATGATATCTGAAAAGAAACAGCAATTTTAACGAAACATATTAAGCAACACTAATAATAAGTTAAAAAACATAAAAAATAGACATGTTTTTGACGGTTTTATAGATACTTCCAAATTATGATGCTATGATGCTAAG
This sequence comes from Eledone cirrhosa, assembly GCA_964016885.1. Lineage (NCBI taxonomy): Eukaryota > Metazoa > Mollusca > Cephalopoda > Octopoda > Eledonidae > Eledone > Eledone cirrhosa. The sequence goes on from OZ024743.1 coordinate 202,588,423, forward strand.
TGTTTCCATTATTTTGTCCAATCCCTGTATATATATATATATATATATATATATATATATATATATATATTTTTATATATATATATGTATATATATATATATATTACAATAAGTATATATATTACAAGAATTTTCTCTAGACATGGATACATCTTTCTAACTGAGATGAATGTGCAGATAAAATATATCTGCACACAGCCAAGTCAGCAGTAATAACGAAGAAGTGTAGATAGAAGGTATTGGTTGTTTTTTCCACGGTGATGTTGTACAAATTAAAGATTTCGTCTTGGGTATTTGTATTTTACGGGATATCGGCTGGTCATGATGGATTATACCTATTTTTTCTAGCAAAACTAGTGTCTATAAAACCACCAGCTTTCCTTGCCTGTCGATGCGGGTATTTTGTGTATGTATATAAACAAATGTTTAGAAACTCGGAGCCATGCCTAATGCATAAAAATAGAATACTTTTGTGTTTATTTAAATATATTCATCTTGATTTATTTTTCATACATCATTTGATTTATGGTTTCTTATATATTATTTTACAATTCTGAAATTGGGTTCATTTATTTCATTGAAAAATGTACTACACTATGCATTAAGAAATATTGTCGCTATATCCACGAAACATGTAATGCTATTACTATTATAATATCTCTCTTCCTTGTTTTGATTCGGATTATTAATTTCGGATGTTAGATCATTTAATTTTAGTGAATTAAGCTTTGAAAGAAAATATTTCAGTTTAACAGCTTTTCGGTAGTTTCATAGAGTCTGGTTTTGAATTTAGGCAAAATACAGTATTTTGATAATTTGGTTGGTGATAACAGTACTTCAAATCGAATGCCAAACATCAGAGCAAGTAGGGATTTTTAGACACACCAAACCAATGAAACATTTGTTAATACCTGGAATAAAACCTATTGTATAGCTTAGCCGTGTTATTCTTCACTCCTTCATTATATATATATATATATATATGTGTGTGTGTGTGTGTGTGTGTGTGTGTGTGTGTGTGTGTGTGTGTGTGTTAGGTAATTCCGAAGAAAAGTCAAAGGAAAAAAGACTGCTCTATATATAGAACAGAGCTATTTAATTAGAAAGTAAACAACACAATATACAACTACTCCATTACCAAAGGTTTCAGGACCGTAGACAATATTAATATGCGCCTAGATCGTTCATCAGATAGGAACTATCTAGACGCATATTATTGATATTGGCTAGGGTCCAGAAACTGTGGGTAATGGAGTGGTTATATATTGTGTTGTTCAGTTTCTAATTATATATATATATATATATATATACAGGGGTTGGACAAAATAATGGAAACACCTTAACATTTCAAACAAATTTATTTTAACATGGGGTAGGACGGCCTTTGGCAGTAATTACAACTTGAATTCTACGCGGTATGGACTTCTACAAAGATTGAATTGTTTCAAAAGGAATTTTTGTCCATGCTTCAGCTAAAACAGTCTCCAGTTCTTGTAGTGGTGATGGTGGAGGATATCGACTCCTTACTTGTTTTTCTAAAATGCACCATAAATGTTCAATAGTATTGAGATCTGGGGACTGCGGTGGCCAGATAAGATATTCAACATCATTAGAATGTTCCTCGTGCTATTCAGTAACAACTTTAGCTGTATGAATTGGTGAATTATCATCCTGAAAGATTGCGTTTCCCTCCGTAAACAGTTCCACAGCCATAGCATGAATTTGATCAGGTAAAATGCTTAAATAGTCTTGACTATTAATTCTGCCATGAAGGGAAACCATTGGGCCGGCGGATTTCCAAGATATAATCCCCCAGATCATCACAGATCTTCCTCCATGTTTAACAGTTGGAAGAAGGCAGTCTGGGTCAAATTCTTCTTTCTCCACACGTATACTCGGTCGGTGGTCGGAAATAAGGTAAAAGATGACTCATCCGAGAAAATAACATTCTTCCACTGCTCTAGGGACCAATTCTGTAGGTTTTTACTCCACTCTAAACGATTGCAACGTTTGGTTTTGAAAGTAGTGGTTTTCTGATTGCAGCCCTCCCGTGAAAGTTTTGGTTTTCTTCCGGAGTTTTGTTTCGGCGAGGAGGTTTTTCCCTATTTCTCAAAGGCTGTCATTACTTTCGAGACAGTACTTCTTGATACACCAAACATTTCGGCTGTTTTCGTTACGCTAGCGCCTGCCATACGAGCACCAACAATTTGATCTCTTTGAAAGTCCAATAGATCTGTCATTTTAATGAATTTTAATTACCTTTTTCTGATGATATCTGAAAAGAAACAGCAATTTTAACAAAACATATTAAGCAACACTAATAATAAATAAGAAAACATAAAAATAAACAAGCTTTTGACGGTTTTATAGATATCAAAATTATGATGCACTGATGCTAGGTGTTTCCATTATTTTGTCCAACCCCTGTATATATATATATATATATATATGAACTTTTCTTAATTAATTATAAAAATAATGAAAAAAGGGCACATCTAGCTGTATAAGAAGGTAAAGGAATATGTATATCGTTTATCGTTCTACGTGTATATATATGTATATATATATATATATATATATATATAAATTAATAAAATAATTAATAAACAAAGAAACAGTTCCTTATATTTAAAAAAATGCATCATTTTACGATCGTTTCTAGGATATATATGATTTCACTACATATATATATATATATATATATATATATGAAAGACGTAAAATAAGAAAATTTAAAAAATTAAAAATTAACTTACTTACTAACATTTTCACTCCAACTAATTAGTTTCTGTAAGGGGATAAATATAGTTACGTAAGATAACTATAGAGAATTCCTTACATCATCAGGGAGTCTATTCTCAGCTAAGTTCCCAGGCAATGCGCGGACACTAGGAACGCATATAAAAATAAATAATTCAGTGGATGGAACAAAGCTAGCGGGGACTAAATTCCAAAGCACTGAAAAATTTCACTGCCTCTCAGGTCAGTGGCAGATTCTAAAGGATCAATCACGTGACACTGAGGTTAATCAGTGAGGAGTGGGGTGGTATTATGACAATAGCCTACTACTACCATGAATCACAGCAGTAAATTTGTCAAGTTTTACTCAACAAATAATTTGGAGATAAATATAGAGAATTAGTATATCTACCAACATATGTATACAGATGTATACTCATGCTAGAAAATATATATGTCATGTCTTAGTACCTTTGTGGTTCTATACAGGGGGATGCAGAACAATTATATGAAAGACGTAAAATAAGAAAATTAAAAAAATTAAAAATTAATTTACTTACTAAAATTTTCACTCCAGGAGTGAAAATTTTAGTAAGTAAGTTAATTTTTAATTTTTAAAAAGTTCTTATTTTACGTCTTTCATATAATTTCTCTGCATCCCCCTGCATAGAACCACATTGGTACTAAGACATAACATATATATTTGCTAGCATGAGTATACATCTGTATACATATGTTGGTAGATATACTAATTCTATATATATATATATATATATATATATATATATATATATATATATATATATATGCGTGCGTGTGTGTGTGTGCGCGCGTGCGTGATATATGTGTTTATTGTTTGTGTGTATTTCTCTCTCTCTCTCTATATATATGTATATATACAAATATATGTGTATGTGTGTGTGTATGTGTGTGTGTGTGTGTGTGTGTATATATGTATGTATGTGTGTGTGTATAAGCAATAGGAAAATTTGGGGTTTTTACTTTGTTACAAAACTGGAAAGTTTGATAATAAATAATTGTTTCTATTTTCGGCACAAGGCCAGCAATTACACAGTACATTACTGGTACTTTATTTTATCGACCTTGTAAGGATGAAAGGCAAAGTTAACCTTGGTGGGAATTGAAGTCAGATTGTAAAGGGACGTAACTATGCTGGAAAGCATGTCCAACCCTCTACCAATAATACAAAATAAACATTTTGGGGGGAGAAGCGTAGCATGTACATTGATAAATGCTGGAAGAAACCTGTGGTAAATTCCAAATCTAATACAAAAAATATTCCAAATAAAAAACTTAACACAACAAAATCTAAAGTATATAAAGAGAATTCCTTCTGGAATTTTTCGAGGGCATATATTTCTAGTTTCAGCCCGATATCACCTCCTCCGTAAAATTCTATATTTATAGAATGGAAAAATAGCTCGGGAGAAATATACGTCAATACTTAAAGAACACATCATTGGAGATTTGGTTACATATACGAATTTATCAGGCTATTCTCCCATTTACATGTTCTGAACTGCATATTACTGCCAACCAAAATTGTACCACATTCTTAGTTGTATGTAAATGTCATAACATAAAACATTGGATAGCCAGTACTGCACATGGGTATCGTTAGAGAGTTGTCATGTATGCTTAGAGGTACAGGTATACTGTGTAAAATAATAAAAAAAAGTAATAATAATGCGAAAAATCAAATGTGTTGGAAAGATAAAATAAATATGCATATTTCTTAAGGGTGCTGATATTTTACTGATCTAATAAGTGAAGGTTGTCCGAAAAAACTCCATCAACTTTTCCAATGAGATATATGCATAGCTGCTCCGTAAATGCATCTTCTGGTACAAGTAGATAAATTGTGTACTTGAGCGGTTACGTTCAGATAATAGTATCACAATTCTGATTCCTGCCTAGTTTACTGTTACCGTCAACATATATGATGCGCTAATAAATGGAACATATTTTTTTCATAGGAATGTTCGATCAGAGGAAAAACATAGAGCTAAGGTGAAAACACGACAATAACTACTAGTACTGCCACCACCACCACCACCAAACATAATATTACTACTATTTCTACATCTACTACTACTAATACTAATAATAATACTGGTTTCTGATTTAGGCACAAGGCCAATATTTTTTTGGAGGAAAGGGAGAGTCGATTAAATGGACCTAAGTGAATTACTCCTACTTTATTTTATGGACCCCATAAGGATGAACGACGAAGCTAACCTCATTGAGATTTGAATTTAGAACGTAAAGGGCCTTAACTCTATGTTGCTAAGCATGTTGTCCGACGCTCTGCCAATACTACCAATCCATCCGCCTAATAACAATAATAATAATGATTTCTATTAGCCTCTTAAGGCATATATTAAGGGCATAATAAAGACAATCGACGAGTGTGTGCAGCACTGTTTAGTCGCCGGTTCACCTCTCGGATAGGCCCAGCTGACGGTACATCTATGCTTGTGGAGTTTATCTCGGAGTTTCAAAACCTCTCTGTAGCACAGCCAGGACAGGGATTTCTGGAAAGTGCTCATGGGTCCTGGAAAGAAAGACCTCTGGAAAAGAGTCGCTACGTTATTTTTGTCGACCCACCCAAAACTTCCCAAGAAGTTCGTTGTTCTTACCCGCCACTCACATTCCATAGAGAGCCGCTGAGGGATGTGAGAACATGAAGACATTTCCGTTTCAACGTGCTTCCCTCGGTCTTCGCTTCACCAAGGACTGCACCTGTGGAAAACTGCGTCCAGCCAAATGCGACCACACCGTTCACCGTCGAATAAGACGTTTGGGCTGAGAGATATTATTAGTCTTATATAGCAATTGCCAAGGATACAAGGATATTTTCCCGTGGACTGAAATACTTTATGTATGTAAGTTATCTTTTTACGGAAAAGTAATATCTGGTTTGGTCATTCACAGATCAAAAGCCACTGTTATTTTGTTAAACTCCATAACGGCTACCCAATGGTAAATAATTGTTTCTACTTTAGGCACAAGGCCAGCAATTACCCAGTGCATTACTGGTACTTTATTTTATCGACCACGTAAGGATGAAAGGCAAAGTCAACCTCGGCGGGATTTGAACTCAGATCGTAAAGGGACGTAACTATGCTGGAAAGCATGGCGTCCGACCCTCTACCGATACTGCCAATCCACCCAATGGTAAATAATGACGTTACAAATGGTGCAAGTCATGTACAATAGTTTAAAATATAGTATCTTTAGTTACAAAGTATGTTGAATATAGGGCTCTCGGGATAATGGGTGACAGAGCATATTGTCTATGGAATGAAAATCACCGATTGAACCGATTGTATAATAATGTACATGGCCTATTGTGTAGCATCGATGTTGTCAAAATCGAAGCAGCTAAAATGCGAAATTGATTCCAATTTCTACTTATAAAGCTGTAATGAAACATCGAAGACGATTTGTATTTTTTTTCTTCCTTTTTATCTGCTTTCAATCTCCACAACAATGCTTGCAACAATTTAAATAGAATATGATTGTATCGTGATATAGTAGATTAGCAGGTCATTAACTGTCTTATATGTTGTTTTAGGTCGTTGTCATTCTATCAAATATTTAACGAAAATTCAATGATATTTATTTCCGTGAATTGTTTTTTTTTATATACCAAATAAACAAGTGGGGATAGCTACAACATGGTTTAAATAAAATGAAATATGTATTCGCCTGAATCGACATGAATATTTTGATTGCTAATATTGTTGGCTCTATTTAAATAAGTTTCTATGAATTTGTTTTGCTTCAGATTTTTGTTGGTGTTTTCATTGAATAAAAATACTATGATTTAGTAACAAATATGTATATTTCATTACAAAATTTAGCAAATAGAGTGGAAAACATTGAGCGAAAATGACGTAATAAATCCCCCAAATCAGATAATCGTTCATGAATTTGAAATACGGCGTAAAACTATAAATATTTACATAACAATATTTAACGATGGAGAGTTTACATAATCCTACAATCTGCTAGAAATATCAACAAACAAATGCACGATTCACGAAGAAAAAACACATTGCATATTATAATCAAATAATCAACGTGTTTGCATTTAGAAAAGCTGTTGATGTCCGAAATACATTTGTTCATAGATTTAATAGATTGAGGTCGAACTGAGCTAAAGGACTGTTAAAAAGATAATAACATTTACATACAAAAACTTAATATTGTCCAATAGGCTGATATAAAAAGTCTTACAATAAACAGGTCCACCGAATTCCTCTGTGTTATATTCTTTACCTTAGGGTGTGACCTCAATTTATATATCATTATTCAAAATAAGGAGAGTAAATATTACAAGCTTACGAAAGAATCACAGAAAACGAATATGCTTAACCAGAAATAATTCTTTATTTACAAAGACGGGAAATTGACAGAGTCGCTAGAACGTCGGCTACAATGGACTACAGTACTCATTGCCTCCTTCTGCACATGAAGGTAAACTGTGCCTGTTCTACTTTCGATATTGATAAATCACCAATACAATCTGGCGTAGATTTATCCCTAATAGCTCTTTGACAATTCACAAAATTTGCTAAGTTCGACCGTCACCCTGTATGAAGAAAGGAAAATTTTGTTCGGGGAAGTTTTGGGATTTTTCAAATTTAAGGATTTTTGAGAAGCATTCAACATTTTCAAGCTTTCCTATGTGCTGTGATGTCACAGTGAAATATGTATAACGGAGTTTTGAATTGACATGAACCAACTGATTATGGCCTCCGAACTTCAATGATAATAATAATAATAATAATAATAATGTTTTCTTTATTAACCACAAGGGTTTACATAAAGTAGACATTAAGGACAGTACAGGACAATACAGGACGGTACAAATGGGCATTTCTGCGTGTAAAAAAACAGAGGATGTAATAAAATAACAAAGAAAAAATTCCCCAATAGGGGGGAGACTTCCGAGGGACATTTGTAGAGAAAGCCCATTAAAAACCACAGTGACCCTGACCACCAGGGCAAGTGCCCTCTCCCAGTTTTCCACCTTTAATTTACAGACACATACTCAGAGTAGGCCCATTCACTCGGGACATACTGGCTTCTCTCACCCATCATTCAGCAAAATGCTGGGAAGAGAGCACTTCCCTCTCTACCCTGATTTTCCTTTTCAAATGAAATTTGAAAAAGTTAATCAGGGCATCACCGAAGAGGTAAGTGCTCGTCTTCAGCCCTTTCAAACGTGTCCACCATACTATCTCTGTCGCCATGGCCACCAGACAGATTAAAACTGCTTGCCCTTCCCGGGTAAAGTAAGAGGGCGGGGCAATCCTCACGATGGACTCAGCTGATAGCCGGATCCGTCCTGCACGTGACAGCAGGTGTTCGACATAAACCCACAAGTCAGCAATGCTCGGACACTGGACGAGTGCGTGCAGGACGGTTTCGTCGCCCTGCGCGCATCACGGACATACCCGGCTGACGGCACCTCCATGCCTGTAGAGTTTATCGCGAACTGGCAAAGCTCCCCGGTAGCACTGCCAGGCCAGGGATTTCTGGAAGTTGTCCATAGGCCTCGGCCCGAAAGTCCGTCCGAAGAGATTGGTTAGATTTCGTCGACGCCTAGAGTTTCTCCAAGTACGTCGTCGCTCTTTCCCTCCACTAATCCTCTATAGAACGCCAAGGAGGAGTTTCCACCGATCACATTGCCCGATTGGTCGAGGGCTGTGAGCGCCTGAAAACATTCCAGTCTCCAAGCGCTCCCTCTCGGTCTTCGCTTGACCCAGGGCTGCAGCTCCGTCAAGGAGACGAGCTGGGGAAATACGTGTCTAGCAAATGGCGACCACACCTGATCACCGTCGAGGAAGAGGTTGAGATGTCGTAGCCTGAGCGCGTATCTGCGCATAATCAGCCACGGTATGCCCAGCCCTCCACGTAGCGGGTGTTGACAGCAGATGGACCGCCTGACCATCGGAGCGAGTCCCTTCCAACAAAAGCGAAAGAGCAAACGCTCCAGCACAGTCAGGCGGGGCTTAGGACAAGGTACGACGGTCAGGCGGTAGTAGATGACGGACGCGATCTACGCGTTAGCCACCTCCGCTCGACCTTTCAGGGATAGCTTCCTCTCGGCCCATTTCTGGGTGAGAGAAGCCACCCTGCTCGTCACCTCGTCCCAGTTTTTGTCCGTCTGGAGGTTCCTACCGAACCAGACCCCTAGCAATTTAACCGGTCCGTCTGTCCAGCGCCCGACGACACTGTTGGACGGCATGGACTTGCCTCTCCAGGTGCCGAGCTGCAGACCCACTGACTTTTCCTTTTTGATCATTGCTCCTGTCACCGCTTCGTATTCTCTTAGTGTAGTGCCGATCGCCTCGATGTGTTTGGCGTTCGACACCACTACGGTGACATCGTCCGCATATGCTGACACGAATCTTCCGCATCCTAGTTCGCGCGGGACCCTCCTCAACGTCTCCAGTTTGTGCAGTAATGGCTCGAGAGTCAATACGTACAAGAGGGACGAGAGGGGACATCCTTGGCGGACCGAGCGCATGATTTTGAACGGTTCCGCTAGGTGACCCTTCACTCTCACACAGAGCAGATGTCGCTGTGAATGGCAGCGATCCAGCTTCTGAAGACGGGCCCAAAGCGAGCCGCCCTCAAGACTGCCGCTAGGTAACGATGGTCGACCCTATCGAAAGCTTTCGACTGATCTAAATTTATCAAAGACCCACCCGTGCCAGGTTCCCTAGCTACCCTCTCTACGATGTATCGCATGAGCTGGAGGTTGTCGTGGATGGATCTGTCGGGAATGGCGCATGTCTGCGCCTCTCCCACCAGACCACCAACTACAAGCGCCAACCTCTTTGCTAGCACCTTGACCAACATCTTGAACTCTGGGTTTAGCAGCGTTATGGGCCTAAAATGATCTATGTTATCCCCCTTATTCGAATCATTTCTCAGCAGCGCCACCGCTCCTCGGCTCACAGAGCTGGGAATTCTCCTGTTCTGTTGCCAGTTGCAGTAGACGTCCGCCAAGAGGCCTCCGAACAAGTCTGGCATTTATACGTAAAGTCCATAGGGCAGACCACCCAAACCAGGCGATTTACCCCTTGTGCAGCCAGTCATTGCCTCCCGTACTTCAGCGGCTGTTATCGGCTTTTCGCAACACTCCGCCTCAGTGACCGAGAGGTAGACACTAAAGTCCATCCATCGATCCGGCCCGCCGCTGCCCCCGAATAGTTGAGCGAAATGTCGCTGAAAAGCTTCACACGTTTTCCCGGGATCGAGTAGCATGCGCCCGTCGTGGTCCACCAAAGACCGGATCGTGGTTTTGTTGCCACGACGCGCCTCCGCCACTCGGGCCCATTGAACGGCTTTCGTCCCCTCGTGTTTGAGAGCACGCACCCTAACTCTGACAACGCAGCCTTCCTGCTTTGCATTGAAGAATTGGTCAAGGGCCAATTTCGCCGCAAGTACGTCGGTCGCGATGCCTTTGCAAAGCGCCTCGTCTAATTTTCTAACTAATTCTCCCTCTGCTCTATTTTTCTCTATTGCTAAAGTCTTACTAAACCTAATGAACTCTATTCTAATTGCTCTTTTCAGAGCAAACCACCACTTGTTGTTGACGATGGCCCCCGTCAACGCCCGTTTAACTAGTTCGCTAATCCGGTCTCTCTAGGCCTTGCGCACTGGTCAGGACGCGTTTAGCTTCCAGTAGCCGGGTCCTCGTCTATGAAGCCTATCTAAGTCAAGCACACAGGTCACGAATGTGTGGTCCGTGTAGCTGACTATCTTGAAATGTGGACAGCCTATGCTAGACCTATCTATTTCCCTACAACATACTCTATCTAGATATGATCTGAATGACCCTATACGATTTGTCCAAGTCCCCATTGTTACATTCGGGAAATCCAATCGGTACCTGTCAGACATTTCAAAACGCCTGAGCAGGTTGGTGAGACTCTTGCACCCTCTTCCCCTATCCACTAATCCCACACAGTCCCAGCGTGCATCTAAGATCGCGTTCCAGTCGCCCAGTAACACTAAAGAGCGGGACGTTCCAAGAAAGGTCTCCAGACGCCGGAAGAAATCAGGCCGTCCTGCTCCTGTCGGGGCATAGACGGCCACTAACGTGAAAGCTTGCCCCTCTCCGCTGGTCACGTCCAGCACCACCCACTTACCTTATGGGTCCAGGAAGATGGCTCGCATGGCAAGATCCAAACCTCTCCGAAAAAGCACAGCAACTCCACCCCCCGATCCCGGACGGCTGGGAGATGCGTACACATCGTAGCTGCCGAAGATCGATGCGAAGGCCCGTGCTTCGGAGATTCTGGTCTCACTGATGGCCACTACATCTATGTTTAGTGACCTGAGGTCGTTGAGCAGGTGGCCCTGCTTCCATGACGACCCCAAGCCACGCGCATTTATGCTGCATATTCTGAGTGAGGACATGTTGAAATGGATTGGAAATGATGGGAAAGACAACTTACCTTACTTCTCGTAGAGGAAGTACGGTTTTTCCATCTTTTTCACTGCTTGTGGCCTCCTCAGGAAGGATGTCCTTATAAATCCTCCTGTAGAGTGCTTGTCGGAAGTCTCCTATATCTTTGGGGAATTATTGTTTTAGTGTCATGTACGTTTTCTGTGTGATGCGAGTGATTTGTATGTGTGGAGGTGGTGTGAATTTTTGGATTGTTGTGTTGTCTTTTTCTGTGATGCTGGTGTTGTGTTAGATGTAGTGTAATAATTGGTTGTTGTTCAAATTTAATGCTGTGTAGTGTGTATCGTTTTGGTTGTTTTGTTTTGTTTGCGTTTGTTGTGGGTTTGTTTCTGTTTCGCATTTTGGTGACTTTTGTGGTGTAGGTGATGGTGGTGTTGGGGTTAATGATGGTGATGGTGTTGGTGTTTGGGGTAATGGTGTTGGTGATGCTGGTGTGGATGGTGGCATATATGTCCTAACTTTTTTGTTTGTTAATTTATTTGTTTGCCTCTGTATTTTGTTTTTGGAGGGGGGAGGAAGATAATTTTTTCTTTTTTGGTTTCTTTTTTTCTTTTTTCCGATACCGTTTCCCACTCCTCGTCGTCACAATCTGTCTCCAGTTGTGATAGGCCGGGGAGTGGAAAATCCTCCACAGGCGTTAGTTTTGGTTGTGGCGTGGTGGATTGTGTAGGTGCTGGAGCTAGTTCTGAAGCGTTGGGTGGTGGTGGTGTTGGTTTTGCTACTGTTGCTGGGGTTATTGCTGTTATAGTTGCTTCAGTTGTTGCTGCTACAGTTGTTGCTGCTACAGTTGTTGCTGCCATCTCTGCTACTGGTGATGTTGATGTTTGAGTCACTGGGGTGGGTAGGAGGGGTGGCCTCAACCTTTTAGCCTGACGGCAGAAAGCCCTTAGGTGGGTTCCTTCACCACAAACGACACACCTAGGCCTTCTGCCCTCGACAATTACGGTGAGGTGGTTGCCGTCAGTGAGGTCTATTACCTCTCGGATCTCCTCAATGCTTTTTCGGTCCGCTTGCATCCTGACCAGTTCTCCTGCTTTTCTTTTGCTATTGCTATTATGTTTGTGTTGGCTTCGATGCCGGCGAGGACGGCCGCTATTAGCCAGGGAATTTCGATGCCCGGTGGAACGTGGGTCACCCTGATCTTTACGAGTCTCTGGCCACAATAGCTTGGGACGAGTGTGAAGTCGTTACTTCTTAATGGGGCCATGGGGTGTTCTCTAGCCTCCTCTGGTGTTTCAAAGAACACGTCCACGGTTCCATACTTCTGCCCACGTCTGATGTGGGTTTTTCTTTCCCACACATATCCCAAAGCTTTTTGGATTTGGGACTCGGATGCCCGTTCTACTCGGCGCGATTTTACATTAATTGTTCGATACGACACGGTGCATAGGCGCCGATGCTCCATTTTATTAGGTGGAGGGGTGAGGCTCACTCTGTATCCATCTTTCTTTACCATTTTTTGGCATTTTCTAATTCCTCCTGAGTTACCGTAAATGCTTCGCACTGTTTTGCTACTCTGGCAAAACTCAGGGTTGTTTTTTAATGTCATTGTTGCTGTTGTTGTTATCGTTATTTTTGTTATTATTAATTTTAGTTTCAGTTGTGGTGGTGGTGACGTCAGTGGTGTTCGGTGTGGAAGAGTCCATTTTGGTTGAAAATATTTCGACATCACGAGTTGATTTATTTTTTCTTTTGTTTCTGTTGTCGCGGTGGGGTGGGGGTGGGGGTTGTCAAGTGGTGGTGGTGGTGGCGGCTTTAACACCTGCAGTCATTGGTAATGGCGGGAAATGAATGTCTCCTTGAGACAAATTTAAAATATTGCTACTGCTTAAATTGTTTGTGTTGGCAAACGTAGTAATATTTACAACGGTGGTGTCGGTGTGAGGTGTTAGTTTGTGAGGAAGGCTCTCAGCTGCTTGGTGCAGAGGTGAATTAGCCATTCTTTTTCAAAGAAATTTTTTGGTAATCATAAAAGTTTAAATTTTGGCCACAAGGCCCCAATCTTTGTTGGTGTCCTTTTCGGAAAACAATGTATGTGCGCTTATAAACAGTTAACAATGAAATTTTGCATAAATGTCAATTTTTAACAAACGGAAATAACAAACCTTTGCGGAGCTCACGATGATACGATTTACTACGTAGGTCGCCAATAATAATAATAATAATAATAATAATAATAATAATAATAATAAGCCAACATAATAAAAAATGGATGTAGCCCATTATGCCATGTATGTAAAAAACAACCAGATACCATTGACCATATAATTTCAATGTGCAGTCCTATAGCTCCAACCCAATACCTAAACAGGCATGACAGATCTGCACAATACATACATTGGATAATGTGTAAGCATTTTGACCTGCCCCATCAAAAGAATTGGTGGGAGCATCAACAACCTCCCATACTTGAAAAAGATCACATCTCAATCTTGTGGAACTTTAGCATCCAAACAGACCGAAAAATAGATGCAAATAGATCTGATATAATATTGAAGGACTTTAAAAAGAGGGTATGCCTGCTAATTGATATGTCCGTTCCAATAGACAAGAATGTATCTATAAAAACATTTGAAAAATTGAGCAAGTATAAGGACCTGGAGATAGAAATTGGAAAAATGTGGAAATTGAGAACTAAAACAATACCAGTGGTTGTAGGCGCTCTAGGAATGATACCTAAGGGGTCTAATGATTACTTATCGCAAATCCCAGGAAACCCGCGTATAGGAGAAATACAAATGATAGTACTAATGGGAACTGCCCATATACTAAGGAAGATTCTGTCAATATAAGTACATCACAAGTCTAAACACTAAAGATGCATGTGTGATTATGTATGTTCTTTCTTGAACATGGCGGACCCTGTTGTCTCTTGAGGTCACTGGTTGTGACTTGGTGATAACTCGTATGAACATAAAGCAAGATAAATGCAGCTGTAATAATAATAATAATAATAATAATACCTTCTTTGAGAAAACTGAATTCAAAGATCCACAGACATGGAACTGGTTGAAAAGAGCAGACTTTAAAAAGGCTACAGAAGGAATGTTAATGGCTGCGCAGGAGCAGGCCCTCAAAACGAAGTGGTTGAAACACCATATTTACAAGGAGGAGGCTAGCCAACTGTGCAGGATCTGTGAAGAGAGAGAGGGGAGACTGTGGCTCACATTGTATTCGAGTGTAAACACCTAGCCCAGACTCACTATAAGGGCAGGAGACATGATGTGATGGGCAGGGTGATCCACTGGCACCTATGCAAAGTAAACAACTTATCACATTCTGAGAAGTGGTATGATCATAAGCCAGAGTCGGTGATAGAAAACGATCAGGTGAAGGTGCTGTGGGATTTTAGGATACAGACGGACAAGAAACTGGAACATAATAGACCTGACCTGGTGGTTGTGGACAAAGAAAAAAGATCGTGCCTGATTGTGGATGTGGCCTGCCCATTCGACACGAGAGTGCAAGAGAAGGAGAGGGAGAAAATTAACCGATACCAGGATTTAAAGTGGGAGGTAAAAAGGATTTGGAACTGCCATGTCATAGGCGCACTAGGTACTATCTCAAAAAGTTTCCAGGGATGGTTAAAGAAAATTGGCCCCTTCACGCTTTTTGCAACGCTTCAAAAGGCATGCTTGCTGGGAACAGCAAGTATCCTCCGATACGTCCTGAATATCTGAGGCTGCAGGTAGTGGCTTGATATTCATTTCAACAAACTTTCCAGTGAACTAACATCAATGACTGAGACTCAAAGAATAATAATAATAATAATAATGAAGGAATTGATAAGATCTGAATACATTCGGAGAGTAAGGAGCGTATTAAAGTCACATCTGAACAGTAGGAATGCCATAAGTGCAGTAAATTCCCGAGCTGTCTCTATTATTATGTACAGTGCGGGAATTCTGAGATGGAATGTTGCTGAACAAAAAGAAATGTATAGGAAGACTAGGAAGCTATTGACTATCTACAACATGTTCCCCAAGAGGAGTGATGTCGATAGACTCTACTTAAGGAGATCTGAAGGTGGAAGAGGTCTTATCAGCATAGAGGACTGTGTTCAGATGGAGACAAACAACCTACACAAATTCGTGACTGACAGTTAGGAGCCAATGCTCAGAATTGTACTGAAGGAGAGGACAATAGACCAGGGGATTCCAAGGATGAAATAACAACAAGGAGAAAGAGCAGCCTTCATGAAAAATCTATTTATAGTACCTTCTTTGAGAAAACTGAATTCAGAGATCCACAGACATGGAACTGGTTGAAAAGAGGAGACCTTAAAAAGGCTACAGAAGGAATGCTAATCGGTGCGCAAGAGCAGGCCCTCAAAACGAAGTGGTTGAAACACCATATTTACAAGGAGGAGGCTAGCCCACTGTGCAGGATCTGGTGGAGAGAGAGAGAGGAGACTGTGACTCACATTGTATCCGAGTGTAAACACCTAGACAAGACTCATTATAAAGGCTGCAGACATGATGTGATGGGCAGGGTGGTCCACTGGCGCCTATGCAAAGTAAACAATTTACCATATTCTGAGAAGTGGTATGAGCATAAGCCAGATTCGATGATGGAAAACGATCAGGTGAAGGTGCTGTTGGATTTTAGGATACAGAGGGACAAGAAACTTGAACACAATAAACCTGACCTGGTGGTTTTGGACAGGGGAAAAAGAACGTGCCTGATTGCGGATGTAGCCTGCCCATTCGACACGAGTGTGCAAGAGAAGGCGAGGGAGAAAATTAACCGACACCAGGATTTAAATTGGGAGGTAAAAAGGAGTTGGAACTGCCATGAGGTCAAAGTGGATCCGATTGTCACAGGCGCACCAGGTACTATCTCAAAGAGTTTCCAAGGACGGTTAAAGAAAATTGGTCCCGCCACGCTTTTTAGAACACTTCAAAAGGCATGCTTGCTGGGAACAGCAAGAACCCTCCGATACGTCTTGAATATCTGAGGATGCAGGTAGTGGCTTGATATTCATTTCAACAAACCTTTCATATAAATAACATCAATGACTGAGACTCAAAGAACTATAATAATAATAATAATAATAATAATAATAATAATAATAATAATAATAATAATAATAATAATAATAATAATAATAAGGGAAGAAGACGCACGAGGTGACGGAGGTCATGAAATCGCTCCCGTAAGTTTTGAATTTTTAACATATTTAAATCATTTGTGAAATAACAACTCTTAGTACAAATGCTACGTAAAGCACCCGGCTTGAGCCCCAAAAAATTCGGACCCAAAATATATTGTTATAAGGCTCAAATATTCAAATATTCAACTTTGTATTGTACACTGTATATCCAAAAAAAAAAAAAAAAAAATGGCTATAAATGGAAGAAGAAGACCCCCCCCCCCTCTCCTCTCCTCTGGCTACACTATATAGGACAGCTAAACTCACCAACACCAGAAACTAGATACACCACCCACCCCATCATCTGTGTACACTAAACACAACAGCATTTTCACCTTCACCGCCACCGCTCACTACGGCCATCATTACCACCACTATCCCATCACCGCCGCCACCACCCCTTGACTCCTTCACTGCTGCTGCCACCGCTACAGCACCATCACTACAGTAATACGGCTCAAATGTTCAAATATTCAACTTTGTATTGTACACTGTATATCCAAAAAAAATAAAATGGCTATAAATGGAAGAAGAAGAACCCCCCCCCCTCCTCTCCTCTGGCTACACTATATAGGACAGCTAAACTCACCAACACCAGAAACTAGATACACCACCCACCCCATCATCTGTGTACACTAAACACAACAGCATTTTCACCTTCACCGCCACCGCTCACTACGGCCTTCATTACCACCACTATCCCATCACCGCCGCCACCACCCCTTGACTCCTTCACTGCTGCTGCCACCGCTACAGCACCATCACTACAGTAATACGGTCGCATCACCGCCACCACTGCCTCGGTATCGACATCACCACCACCACTGTCTCAGTATCGCCAACGCCGCCAGTCTCTGCTGGCTGCCACTTCCACATTATAGAATTCCTACTACTAACAAAGAGGAAGGCATCAAAATATATAGATAGACTCAAAAGAAAAAAGAAAAAACAAACAAAAAAAAAAAAAAAAAAAACGAGAAAAACAAACAGAGAAAAACAAAAACAAAAAAAGAAACCCCAAAAACGTAAAGAAAATAAGAATGAAGAGAGAAGCAGGCGGACGGACAGAGAAGAGGGGGGAAAAAGTAAAACTTAAAAAACAAAAACTAAGTCAGACATTCGAATACTACATTACAATGAAACTTATGCTTATTCATTTTTGGGGCCCTTTCTGCCCGTGTGTTTGTTTGTTTATGTGTGTCCGTATACAGCGTGGTGATAATGCCACACAAGGGCCAAGTGGGATGGCGGATCCACAGATGGCTATGTAAACATACGTTCGCCAATCCTCGATAAGAGTGTTTAAATATCGAACATAAACAGTTCGAATAACGGTGAAATGGAGACTAGAACGTCATGTGACAGACTCTCACCCAACAGGTGCCCCCTGGCTCAGCAGCAGGAACCTGACTGTCAACCAAATACTGCTGATGTTGGAGGAAGAAGAAGAAGGAAAGGGGCCAGAACCAACTGGACGAAAGAATTGAATAGAACTGTTATGCAATGCTACCTGAAAAGTAACCCCAAGGAGAGGGGCTACAGGAGACGGATGCATAACATCTGGAACGAGATTGGTTTATTTAAATTAGATGAACAAAAATTGGCCGGGCAGGCTCGGGTAATAAGAACTAATGGGTGGATAAGCGAGCTGGAACTGGAGGAACTGAGCAGAGAGAATGGCTTGGAGATGGCGGGTGTAGTATGCCAGACAAGCGAGCCGGCGGGAAATGAAGGTGAGGAGGTCCTGAGAACGGAGGAACCACCCGAAGCAGACAATGATCTGAATACTGAGATAAATAATACCTGGAACAGAGATACGGCCACTGAGGAGATGAATGCTGACGGGCTAGGACAAGATTCGGTTGACATCCTAAATTTAGTGGTAGATGAGTTGAACAATGATAGTGGGAGACCTATGAACCTAAGATTTGTAGACAGGAAAAAGTTAAAAGAAACAACAGCTAAGGTAAACAAAGTCATCCCATACCTTGAGGCGAGGAGTCTTCACCAGTGCAACAATATCCTCAAGGCAACAGCAAATACGGTGAGGAAACTACTTGGTATAAAAGCGAGAGGAAACAACAGACAAGAAAGAGCAGAGCCGTGGTGGAAGAAGCGACTGAGTGGGCAAATCGGGGAAATGAGAAATGACATAGGAAAGCTTGAGTCACTACTGAATGGGACACTAAAAAACATAGGCACTAAAAATAGACTGGAAATAAAATACAAAACTAGGAGTAAAAAGCTAAATATTATCATAGAGGAATTGAAGCAACGCATTGTAGCAAAGAGTGCCAAAATCAGGCGATACGAGAACAGAGTCAGTCAGTATAAACAGAACCGCATGTTCGACAACAACCAGAAGATGCTGTTTGGACAGCTTGAGGGGAAAGAAAGAGGCAACGACTTGATCCCTGGGGCGGAACAAGCTAAAACATTCTGGAGAGGAATATGGGAGCAGGATGTTAGACACAATGCCCAGGCAGGGTGGATTGAGACAGTACAGAGGGAGATCGGTGAGCAGGCACAACAACAGACTGATTTGAGTATCACAGTTGAAACTCTTAAGGGGCAAGCCAAAAATCTAACCAACTGGAAATCACTAGGCCCAGATGGTGTGCAGGGGTATTGGATTAAACATTTAACATCCCTCCACCCGAAGCTGACGGCCATGTTCAATGACTGCTTGGTGTCGGGTGAGGTGCCAGAGTGGTTGACAAAAGGTACCACAGTTCTGATAATGAAAGACCGAAGCAAGGGTAATGATGTTACCAACTATAGACCTATCACATGTCTGCCCGTAATGTGGAAACTGTTGACGAGCATTGTGTCTGAGGAAATCTACCATCACCTCCACACAAACAACTCGTTACCGGAC
This sequence comes from Eledone cirrhosa, assembly GCA_964016885.1. Taxonomy (NCBI): domain Eukaryota; kingdom Metazoa; phylum Mollusca; class Cephalopoda; order Octopoda; family Eledonidae; genus Eledone; species Eledone cirrhosa. The sequence goes on from OZ024743.1 coordinate 202,607,704, forward strand.
GAACAGAAAGGATGCCAAAAGAAGTCACGTGGTACAAAGGACCAGTTGCTTATTGATAAGATGGTAATGGGGAATTGCAGGAGGAGACACACTGATCTTGCCATGGGATGGATAGACTACAGAAAGGCATTTGACATGGTGCCTCATTCCTGGATCACCAAAAGCCTGGAGATCTTCAGGGTGGCAGATAACATCAGACAGTTGCTGGACAGGAGTATGGGGTCCTGGGAGACAGAGTTGACATCAACTGGAGTATCCTTGGGAAGCGTGAAGATCAAGAGAGGTATCTTCCAGGGAGATAGCCTGTCCCCTCTGTTGTTTGTCCTTGCCCTGATGCCCTTGACCATTATGCTGCGAAAAGTGAGAGCAGGATACAAGTTGGGAAGGGGAGAGCTTACCATCAATCACCTCCTCTTCATGGACGATCTTAAGCTCTTCGGGAAAAGTGAGAAGGAGTTGGATGTGCTTGTTGACACTGTCCGTATTTTCAGCAGTGATATATGTATGCAGTTTGGTATTGGTAAATGTGGAGTCATTGTGATGAGGAGGGGTAGGTTGAGCAGAAGTAACGGGATCCAGATACCAACAGGTGAGATGATAAAGGAAATTGACTCTGAGGAAGGATACAAGTATTTGGGCGTTCTGGAGGCTGATGGCATAAAGAACAAAAAAATGAAGGAATTGTTAAGAACTGAATACATTCGGAGAGTAAGGAGCGTATTGAAGTCACATCTGAACAGCAGAAATGCCATAAGCGCAGTAAATTCCCGAACTGTGTCTATTATTAGGTACAGTGCGGGAATTCTGAGATGGAATGTTGCTGAACAAAAAGAAATGGATAGGAAGACTAGGAAGCTATTGACTATCTACAACATGTTCCACAAGAGGAGTGATGTCGATAGACTCTACCTAAGGAGATCTGAGGGTGGAAGAGGTCTTATCAGCATAGAGGACTGTGTTCAGATGGAGAAAAACAACCTATACAAATACGTGACCTATAGTAAGGAGCCAATGCTCAGAGCTGTACTGAAGGAGGGGACAGTAGGCCAGGGGATATCGAAGGAGGAAATAACATCAAGGAGGAAGAGCAGCCTTAAGGGAAAATCCCTTCATAGTACCTTCTTTGAGAAAACTGAATTTAGAGATCCACAGACATGGAACTGGTTGAGAAGAGGAGACCTCAAAAAGGCTACAGAAGGAATGCTAATGGCTGCGCAGGAGCAGGCCCTCAAAACGAAGTGGTTGAAGCACCATATCTACAAGGAGGAGGCTAGCCCACTGTGCAGGATCTGTGGAGAGAGAGAGGAGACTGTGGCCCACATTGTGTCCGAGTGTAAACACCTAGCCCAGACCCACTATAAGGGCTGGAGACACGATGTGATGGGCAGGGTGATCCACTGGCACATGTGCAAAGTAAACAATCTACCACATTCTGAGAAATGGTATGAGCATAGGCCAGAGGCGGTGATGGAGAACAGTCAGGTGAAGGTGCTGTGGGATTTTAGGATACAGACGGACAAAAAACTGGAACACAATAGACCTGACCTGGTGGTTGTGGACAAAGAAAAAAGATCGTGCCTGATTGTGGATGTGGCCTGCCCGTTCGACACGAGAGTGCAAGAGAAGGAGAGGGAGAAAATTAACCGATACCAGGACCTAAAGTGGGAGGTAAAAAGGATTTGGAACTGCCATGAAGTCAAAGTGATCCCGATTGTCATAGGCGCACTGGGGACTATCTCCAAAGGTTTCCAGGGATGGTTAAAGAAAATCGGCCCCTTCACGCTTTTTGGAACGCTTCAAAAGGCATGCTTGCTTGGAACGGCAAGAACCCTCCGATACGTCCTGAATATCTGAGGCTGCAGGTAGTGGCTTGATATTCAATCCAACGGACTTTCCAGTTAACCAACATCAATGACTGAGATTCAAGGAATAACAATAACAATAATAATAATAATAATAATAATAATAATAACAATAATTGTGGAAATTTTCAGGGTGACTCTTTATCACCGCTTTTATTCTGCATCGCACTTATACCATTAAGTAAAATGCTCAATGAAACAAAACATGGATATAAAGTCTATGTCAAAACCATTAATCACTTGTTCTACATGGATGACCTAAAACTATTTGCAAAAAATGATGACCAATTGCAAGAGCTATTATCCACTGTAGAGCAGTTCAGTGATGACAATAAAGTGGAGTTTGGACTAGATAAATGCGCCAAAGTCACGTTCACCAGAGGAAAGCTGCTGAAAAGTTCAGACATTAATCTTGATCGGAGGAATGTGATAAGAGAACTTGATCAAGAGGAAACTTACAAATATTTAGGTGTTTGTGAAGGAGACGGAATCAAACACTCGACAATGAGGGAAATGATAAGGAAGGAATGTTACTGCAGAGTAAGAGAAATCTTAAGAACGGAATTGAATGCAAGTAATAGGATCGATGACATAAACACGCTTGCCATACCAGTAGTAACCTACAGTTACAATGTCAAGCACAGATATCCGTAGGCTCGATACAAAAATTATAAAATTCTTAACCATGCACAGTATGCATCACCCTAAGCAGATACAGATAGAATATATCTCCCTAGCAAAGAAGGAGGACGTGGGTTAATCCAGTTAGATATTGTGTTGAAAACTGCAACAATTGGATTATCTACATATCTAAGGGAATCAGATGATTGGATGATCAAACTCGTTTTGAAACACGAAAGCATCAAAAGATCATACTCCATTACAAAAGATGCACAAAGATACAGTAATGGACTACAAATTCCAGAAGTCCCATTTACTGCTGAAATGGAAAACACAGAAAAAGCAAAGCGTTAAAAGTAACTGCAAAGAAAGAACTACTCCAGAAACTGGCTAAGAAATGGCAAGAAAAGCCTCTGTATCGAAAATACCCAGAAAGAGCTAACAATCCTGATGTTGACAAAACTTTAACCCATCAGTGGTTGGCATTCTCTGGACTGAAATCAGAGGTTGAAGGACTGGTTATATCAGCACAAGATCAGTGTCTGCCAACCAAAAATTACCAAGCCAACATAATAAAAGATGGATGCAACCCATTATGCCGTGAATGTAAAAAACAACCACAGACCATTGATCATATAATTTCAATGTGCAGTCCTATAGCTCCAACCGAATACCTAAACAGGCATGACAGATCTGGACAATACATACATTGGATAATGTGTAAGCATTTTGACCTGCCCCATCAAAAGAATTGGTGGGAGCATCAACCACCTCCCATACTTGAAAAAGATCACATCTCAATCTTGTGGAACTTTAGCTTCCAAACAGACCAAAATATAGATGCAAATAGACCTGATATAATATTGAAGGACTTTAAAAAGAGGGTATGCTTGCTAATTGATTTGTCCGTTCCAATAGATAAGAATGTATCTATAAAAACATTTGAAAAATTGGGCAAGCATAAGGACCTGGAGATAGAAATTGGAAAAATGTGGAAATTGAGAACTAAAACAATACCAGTGGTTGTAGGCGCTCTAGGAATGATACCTAAGGGGTCTAATGATTACTTATCGCAAATCTCAGGAAACCCGTGTATAGGAGAAATACAAAAGATAGTACTAATGGGAACTGCCCATATACTAAGGAAGATTCTGTGAATATAAGTACATCACAGGTCTAAACACCTAGAGATGCATGTGTATGCATGTTCTTTCTTGAACATGGCGGACCTTGTTGTTTCTTGAGGTCACTGGTTGTGACTTGGTGATAATTCGTGTGAACATAAAGCAAGATAAATGCAACTATAATAATAATAATAATAATATTGGGTGTGGTTGTCTTTAAGACTCTAGATATAAGATGAAAGTGACGTTATATTCCTTCGTAAAGGGTTAAGAAAAGAAAGGGTGTGCATGTAAAGACGCTGCTTGAATTAATTGGCGGTTAACCCTATGTAGGCCCTATGGGACGTGGGTGTTTCAACATTACATTTGTAGACAATGTTACAGGAGAGGCATTTCCCGGATAGGGGCAGTCAACCCGATTCCTACAACTACAGTTAGTACTAGCTACAGTGTTTCACGTGTTCCTACAGCTAGGTAATTTAGCTAAATTTGAAGCAGTGATGTTATGTACAAGGTTAGGAATCGTAGAGTAAGAACTTTTAATGGTATTTTTATTAAAAATGTTATCATATATATGTGCTGGGGGTAAATGCTTCTTAATAAGGGAGAGAAAGATCTTAGCTAATGCTGTGGCCACCTCCATATTATATAGTGGGTTATACCATATAATATGTCGGGATCTATTTTTCGAAGGTCTATGCTCATACTCAGTATATGCCAGGCTTTGCTCTTCTTCTCAACCACATCATCATCCGTATTCCCAATCTTTGCTCCCAAATACAGGAAGTCCTCAACCAATTCTAGCGGCTCCCCGCCTACATTAGTGATCCTCTCTGGCTTCTCAAAATTCTCTACCAGATATTTTGTTTTAGTCTCATTCATTCTGAGCCCCACACTCATCGACACAGTCTCAACCCCCTGCGTCAAATCCTCTGCCTCCTTCACTGTATTTATCACCAAAACTATGTCGTCGGTAAAATCAGCATCCGATATCTTTTTCGCCTTAAGTCTCTTGCATAATGGTGGAGTCTCTGCTGCTGTACGGGTCTTAGACTGAGGTTAGCTGGACATGCTCATCGGCATCCATAGTTGACATTGCACTCAGTGCTCCTGTGGGAACCCCTACATAGACACACTAGAAGACGAAGACCAAGGTTAACGTATGTTGATGCCCTAAGGACAGACAGTGGTCTGTTGGAGACGCAGGACATGGCAGCGATAATGAGGGACAGAGACCGATGGAGAGATCTCGACCATGGATCATCTCGGGAAATTTTACCAGCCCTAGATATATATATATACATACATATATATATATATGTATGTGGGTGTGTGAGTGTGTCTATACATAACAACATTTACAGTAGAAATGGCTTCTACAGAACTAAAACTGTTTCATTCGTATGAAATCATCAGGAATGCCTATTACACTTCTCTGTTCATACTCTCCTTATGTATTTAGTATCTTATGTACTGTGGTTACTCCTAATTTCACTCGGGATCTACTATATATATATATATATATATATATATATAGTATTAGTTAGTATTAGTTATACTATTTATGGTTATGTAAATACAAAATCTTAAGCAGTTGTAAGTATTTTACACACACCCTAAATAGTGGTAGACAGTATTGTATTACTACCTTATTACCAGTAAGTTAAGTAGCTCAATGTAAAAACATCAGATGATTTACAGAGCAGTTATATGAAATATAAGAATCAAAGAACTGTTCAAAACATTATTGTGCTTACAGCTGTTTCCTCCAAACCGAGGTTTGGATTCTTCGGAGCAATTTATTAATGCATGGACAGTTATATGACCTCCTTTTCAGCCGAGAGACATACCAATACATATTCAAACATTGTGGGTCAACATTCATTACAGAATTTAGAGTGGCAGTACACACTTCGAGATTACATTTATATTAATAGGTACAATCAAAAATCAAAGATATAGGTTAAAATACAACATGAAGATGAGCGGTTATATAGTGCAAATGTTATATGTGTGGCACGCATGTGCGTCTTGTTTATATAGTGTGGCAGAGAGATATGTGTGGTAGAGGCACTTAGGTAGGTAAATAAGAGTGTTAGGTTGGTAGATCTGGTGGCAAATTCTTTATATGATTGATATAGTCTGTGTGTGTAGAAATATTATAAGCATTAAAGATAGTGCAAGCATTAAAAGTGTTATAAGTAATGGAGATACACAGCGCAGGGATGTCAAGTATTTCCTGTACTTCGGCATTTTCATGGTCAGGGGAGTATATTTTTCGATTATATGCCCTTCACATAATCCACGACAATCCAGTTAGAGATCGTAGTCTGGTGTTCTTTAGTTCGATACAGGAGGTTGTTACGTTTCTAGAAACGCCATTGAATACCGCCCGGAAGTGTGTGTGTGGCTAAGCGGAGTTAATGCATGCGGGGAGGTAACTCTGGGGTTTCTGTATCTAGTCATTAAAATGTGTCCCAATATAGACCCTAAATTCTATGGATATTTCATATTTCATATATATATATATATTTATTTATTAAAATAACAGATTAAAGTTTAATCAAAGAATCGCTGCTTTCACCCTTAACGGGATCTTCTGAAACTAACTAAGTCAATCTGTAAACGCAGAACTGGATATTTCAAAAAACGTTACAACCGTATGTATATATATATATATATATATATATATATATATATATATATATATATATATGCGTGTGTGTACGTGTGTGTGTGTTGTATGTGTATGCTGTGCGTTTGTTATGTATTTCATAAAATATTTGTGTAACTCGATAAAGCTGTACGTATAAGTAGAATTCTCTCCACTATTTATTTGTCCCTGTCGAGCTTCACAAGTGTATCTATGATTTCTCTAACAGTTATTACATTTTTATACGCTGGTAAAATTTGAATTGAAAATGTAAGAGGACGTGATTAAATAATCGACCAAATTTTAGTATTGATAGCTTTTTACTTAACTAATTAATATAGTATTGTGTGAAAAACGATGTTAGTATTTAAAAGCTTTGAACACGCAAATCTCTACTTAACTGAATTTATAATCAAATACTATGACACCTATGTTTCTGCGAACCTGTCTCCTAACAAATATATTCCACGGTGAATTTTAGTTTCAAACGCACAGCTTCATCGCATTTTACGACGGTGCTTACGAAATAAAACACTCACATACTCACGTACATACACACAGGTATATATATGTACAATTACACACACATACACACACACACCCCTCGTATATATATATATATATATATATATATATATACACACACACACACACATACACACACACACACATATATATATATATATATATATATATATATATATATATATATATATATATATGGAGTATTTATTGATATATAAAATAGTTTTATGAAAGCCAGTATTATGTAAATTAGGAATAAATGCTAAATAGCAGATTCAAATGAAGAAGGGCAACTCTAGTCTACGTGTTTGCCTGATAAATCATGATAAATTTGGGTTAAAAAATCTTTTTCAAAAACGCACCAGAATCTAATGAATGTGCTAGTGATATGGTTCGAATTAAAGCACACAGCAATTCGAGTGCTTCGTCATGCATGAAATTCACCATCGAAGATACCAAACGAGACAACAGAATCTTAAGAATGAAAGAGGTGATACTCTGCAATAGCTTAATGCAGATGTTACACCGTGTAACATATTTTTTGTTCCCCGGTTCTAAGTGTCATTTACTGGTTTGTTATATCCCATTATTATAAAAAATAACACTATTATTTAATCAGAATGTTGGGTTTGTGGTCAGGAGTTTGATATTTCGAAATTTTCATATTTTTCAAGAAAAAAACATTTTTTTTTTACATTTATCAGTTCATATAATTAAATCAACAGAGTATATATTTATTTTATTACACAAGCTTATCAAAAGCAAACAAGTAAAAACGAATAACACTTATACACGTTAGAAATGACTGCATTTTCTGGATTTGCGGTTGTAGTCCAAGTTGCATTCCCGCACTAGCCCCAGATATAGTCCCCCATCACGTTTTCATTGTAGTGGCCCTGGTACCTCCGCTCTATCTCGTTCATACCTTGGTGGAATCGTTTGTCTTGTTCTTCTGAGTAGGCGCCCATATTTCCTTGGATTCTTCCAGGTGAGCGTCCAGCATATGGAGTTTAAGCGACATCCTGCATCCCATGGCGCCAAAAGCCTTTGTCACATCCTGCACCAGTTGCTGGTAGTTTTCAGCTCTGTAGTTGCCCAGGAAGCACTTAACAACTGCCTTGAAACAGTTCCATGCTGTTCGCTCAATCCTATTGATCTTATTGGAGAACTCGGTAGGCTCAAACACCTTCTTTGTCTAAAGTCCAACAAAAAATCCACCTTTGATTTGGGTCTCAGATAACTTGGGAAGAACTCAAGAAGGTACTTAAAAGCGGCTGATTCTTGGTTGAGAGCCTTCACAAACTGCTTCATCAACCCAAACTTAATGTGCAGTGGCGGCATGAGCACAATCCTGGGATAAACCAGTGGCTCCCACAGGACGTTCCGTGTCCCAACTACAAATTCTGTTCGTTGCTCCCAGTTCTTTCTTTTGTAGTGGCAGAGGTGGCTCTGCTGTTCCAAAGGTAGAGAAAGCATTGGAATTTGATAAAGCCTCCTTGGAGTATAAGCAGAAACGCCACCATCTTGAAGTCTCCAATGTTTTCCCAATTGTACTGGTTGTATTGCAGAGCGTCTTAGAGGACTTTCACACTAGTAATCTTCCTTTAGGCAGGCTGAATGAGCTAGGGGCAGTGTCGGGAACTTGTTACCATTGTGGAGAAGGACAGCCTTCAAATTTGTGGTGGAGCTGTCTATAAATAGCCTCCACTCTTTGGGCAGAAACGGCACCCAAATAATGTCAAACAGTCCATTAAATCTCTTTAATCCACCTTTTAACAATGTTATACTTTATTGCACTTTTATAATTTTCTTTAGGTATTACTCTTTATTTTCAAATTTTAATTTAACCTGAAACATATATAAACAAATTATTTAACATAAGCAAATTAAATTTACAGACAGTGTAACATCCAACATACAAATAATTCTAGTGAATAGCTTAGAATTTTTACAAACCCAAACATTTAACTGTTTAATAGCACTTTTTTTTTTATTTATTTGGGACCTAAGCAACACAAAAAAGTGATTACAATCCAGGAACAGAGAAAATATTTTTTTTTTTTTTTGTTACACGGTGTTATTAGAACATGTGCGGTGGATTCGCAGTATCGGTAGAGGGTCAGCATATTTGCATCACTTTACGGTCTGAGTTCAAATCCCGTCGAGGTTTCATCCTTACGGTGTCGATGGAATAAAGCACCATTAATGCATTGGGATAATTGCTGGCTTTGTGCCAAAAGTAGAAACAATTATGAAAACATTTGCATTTCACCAGCCATCTTTATTCATATATTTCCTCAAAGAAGCCCATCGGACCATAAACATTATACTCCATTTTGTTTTTCTCTTTGGGAAAAGGGATTTTAATTATGAAATATCAATAAATATGAGGTAGAAATGTGAAATTTTGTCTTATTTATTGCCCTTTTTTTTCAATATTTTGTATCTAACTTGCATATGTTTCTTTGTATGTGTGTGAGTGTGCGAATGGCTTCTGGGCAATTTATGCTTCGCAAATTCATTTACATGTCATTTGTTCACACAAATTTCTGGTGGATGACACTTGCTTAATGTGTTGTGTAGATGGATTAAACTCAGCCCTGTGGATGCATATTAACTTTCTGAAATACGACACGATGATTAATCATAGAGTTTGAAAAAATTCAGAATAGGATTTAAAATTAGAAGAATACGGTTAGTTATATCAGGTTTAAAATATATTATATTCTCATATGGAATACTGAAAAGAAGTATATAATTAACATTGGCCTCTTTTGTGTAAGCAAATTTATGTATATATATATGCAGGAATATGCATATATATATGCAAAACTATGTAAGCATGAGTCATTATATACAAGTTTATGAAGATATATGCGAGTATTTAAAGACATGGTAACATGTATTCATTAATATATAGAATAATGAACATTTGTATCTAAATATACATAAAATGTTTGGGCAAATAGGATGTTTCATATGATATAGATTATAACATATAACATTTCGTTTTCAGTGACACAAATTTATTCATGAAATGCAAAGAAATTCATGCGCTTGAGATACAATATTTTCGTCAGTGTTAACAGGTGTAAGATATGCATATTACGTTAATATTATATACAAATAAACCTATACACGTTTGTATGTATATATATATATACATATTTCTCTTAATTACCTGTATACAAACAGAGAGAGGGGTGTGAAGGGAACATAAATATTCCAGTAGCATATTCATAAGCAATGAGTTGTCATGATTACATAACCAATTCCTTTTCATAGGCGGTACCAGATGAAAGAATGACAACATTGAAGTGTGTGGGATTTGAGACTGGCTTGTAAAGAGCAGAATCAAATACCACAGACGCTCTAACATTTCTACCAATCCATTACATTAATAAGAACATTGGCAATGACAATAATAGTAATAGTATTCCTTTCTCTATTACATACAAGGTATCACACAGAAAATACAAGAAACACTATAAGGTGTAGGCTAAAATACGCGTGGGCGCAGGTCAAACAGGCTTATATAAAACGAGTTTGATTTTGTACAACAGAGGAATAAGATTTGATGAAACATGAAATAAGAAGAAAGATTCTATAACACTCAATAATTCGAATAAGTTATATTGTAAAAGATGAACAACATTGGCTTAATCTGAACATACTGACTGCCATGAATTGGCAGTGTCGGTAGAGGGTCGGACATGCTTTCCAGCATAGTTACTTCCCTTTACGATCTGAGTTCAAATCCCGCCGAGGTTAACTTTGCCTTTCATCCTTACACGGTCGATAAAATAAAGTACCAGTAATGTACTGGGTATTTGCTGGCCTTGTGCTAAAAGAAGAAACAATATATTATATATGTAACGGCGATCAACGAAATCACCATAAGCAATTTTGCGGTCGCTTTGATGATGAAAGAGTCTATATATCCTAAAGAAAAGAATTTTATTCATTCTGATATGGTCTCACTGTTGAAACTCGAATTCTGTCTTTCCGAAACCTAGGTAGAACTTCACCAATACCTGTTCCTTCCACATATTTGATAGCTGTACCACTACAAATCCATATATATATTTGCTAGAAGGCAGCATTTCCCTGGTTCTTCTCATGAAGTGAAACTTGAAAAACTGGTAAGAACTTGGCAAAATAAGAATGTGTCTATCATCAGCCCATTCTAATCTTTGTATCACTTTCTGGGGCCATGGCCACCAAAGAAAGAAAACCTACGTAGTAGCTATCCCGGCCAAAAGAAGATGGTGGGATGATCTTCTCGATGAAATCAATTCGTAGCCGAATCTGTTCTACAGTCATCGTAACTGCTAGGCATATCCCTATTAGTCAGCAATTCCCGGGCACTGGATGAGTGCGTGTATACATGGTTCGTACACCTTGAACAGGCTCAGCTGAGAGTGCATTGGTGACCTTAAAGTTCATCGCAAACTGGCAAAGGGCTGATGTAGAACTGCCCGATTGCTGGAAATTATCCACAGACTAATTACTGAATTTCCTCCTGAAAACAATAGCCAGTTCATTATCCTTGACAATCTGGTCTTGTTGGAGAATGTTGTGGCTATTGTCCTCTAATAATTCTCTAAAAACCAATCATTCACGTAGAGGGTATTAACAGAAGTCGAACAGAAGGAGAAAGAAGAAGCAGAAAAGATGATATACAACAAGTAAACCATTTGACCTAATCAAGTAACATAAGTACTAAAACATCAGCAACTTGTCATCACCCTCCACCACCATCACTACTACTACTACTACTACTACTACTACTACTACTACTACTACTACTACTACTACTACTACTGTTGCTGCTGCTGCTGCTGATACTGCTACAACTACTACTACTACTCAACATCATGAGAGAATAATCAGTAAAGCGTCAACTAACACAACATCATCGTCCTCGATTATAACTAATACTAATACTAATTTTTCTTCTACTACTATAACCACAGTAAACCAATCTCAACTCCACACAGTCAGTTCGCTAAATTTCACAGTTTTAATTACCACTTCATTTTGAAACTGTTCGATCGAAAGCAATCAATTTGCCGTAAAAACAGAATCTGCCTGAACAACATTGATTGGCGTGCGAATTCATTAGAGTTTTTAAGAAAACCAAATCCAATTTCCTTTCTACGATGAGTGGAATCTGTTTTATAAATAATATTGATTACTTGTCTAGCCACAAAAGTCGTCAAATTTACAGAATGCCAATTTTGAAAATTCTATAATATTCTTGAGTCTCTTTTAGGAGAGGTCAGCCGAGGTGTAAAAGCGAAAATTAACTTACACTGAATGAGAATTGAAACCAAAAGAGAACTGGATTTGCTGCGTTTCTAACTGCGCAGCATCTTGTACAAACACATATGTATATATATATTTACACACACACACACACACACATATATATATACATAAAGTTTAATAAAGAAATGGCTTCTACAGGACTAGAATTGTTTCATTCAAAATAAATCACCAGGTTGATTTCTTTTAAATGAAACAGTTCTGGACTGAGAGACACAACATACTTCCTCAAAATAATAATAATAATAACACACAGGCAAAGGGCCAGCCCCCAGAGAGGTAGAAGACAATAAAATTATATCTAGATAAAGAAGGGGCGTGTGGAAGAGGGGTAAACAGAGAAAAAGAGAAAGAAAGAATGAAAGGGTATTGAGACAAAACAAAGAATAGAGGAGGAAGTTTGTCACTCAAAAGATGTCACGTGTTAAGTTAATAGCTATAAATATCACATCAGCATAACATTCACACAGTTACATAAGAAGAACAGGCAGTCTATTTCGAATAAAATATTTTGCCGTTAAAATAGGTTGAAAAAATACAGAATACCACAATTGGTTTAGAAATCACGCTCCAGAAATTATACATCAAGTACCGTATGCACTCAACCATTTCATATCTAACTGTGGATATTGCTTTCTAACACACGTAATTACCATCTATCATTCCTTGTTATTTGCATTCTTCTATCTGGATTGATATCGTTGGCGAAATCTAATATGGCAGCTGTCACTTGTTCGCTGATTTACAAATGGTTTGATGTGATTCTTCATGACACTACGGCTATTTAACGACACAGAATCTTACAATCTTTTTGTTTTAGATTCATACCGATTATACGATCTGGAAGTCATAGAAAACAACATATTAGCTGGAAAATGGCCAAATGTTTTGTGTTATCGTAAAATAAATGACTGATTTGAATATATTGACATACTAAATGGGTTGTTACATTAGGAAGTATACATAATCATGTCTTCATAAGCTAAATTAAATGTCCACATTTAGTATACCAAGATAGCCAATGTCGCTGAAGACAATAAGACAACAGTCAGAGATCAGAAGAAACGAGGGCGAAGGTTGTCATGAACAGTGGGATTTCATCGTGACAATGACACTAGTAAGACGCTAGTAATTTAGATGTAAACTGATTTCATGGTGAGGTAGTACTATAGAATGTAGAAAGAGAACATAATGTATAATATTTATCTTGTATTGGTACATTGTTGTCAATTAATGTTGTTAAATAATGGTATTCAATTATCTACAAGAACTGATGTTTAGACTGATGTTTAGCTGCTCTTCAACTCATATTTTGATCACTTTCTATCATTGACAAATACATTATCCAATGAGACATTCATGTTTGTAGTTGGGTGTAATTTATATTTAATTTAGCAGTCTTATGTAATTGGATGAACGACATTCCTAAGGCTTCTTATAGCTATAACTAATACACAACAATAACTGTTCGTGTTATCCTAAAATAGCCTTAATACGTCAACCAGAGTAATATCACCGCTGGCACTTAGATAACTTTAACGGAGTTCAATCTGTTTCAAGCACTCGAATCAATTCCGAAACCCATTGATACATTTCTCGATTCCTCAAAACATTGTGAGAATCTCTAAAAAGCTTATGGTTGTGGCAATACTTCCTTTGATAAGCCATTAAAAAGAGATTGGCTTTAATAATATGCCTCGGGAATATAGCTAAACAAGAAGAGCAGTAACGTTATCTTAATGTACTGAAGAATTTCAATGTCTTAAAATGGCGGTCAGCTTCCGGCAAACTGCATTTGCTATGACTGTTCAATTTCCTATTTTATCAGTTCACTACACTTATTGCTTATCCCTGTGCTTTTTTGACATAATCAATAACCCGAAGACTGCAATATATAGCGCAAAGGATTTAAGTATTGCCAACATACTTTAACGGAAGCGTTTCGATTTGGATGATTCAACGAATTTGAAGGGTTAACCCAATTATTTGTTGCCATGCTCTGAATAATAAATATCTATATTCTATATTGAGATACTTGCGAAATAACTTATATTTGT